>JAPDNY010000005.1:11949211-12549211 GCA_029375565.1 Gekko gecko | reverse complement strand
GTAGCAGGTGAGTGGCTCTCAGGTGGGCAGTAGGTGGGGATCATAGGATCATAGAATTGGAAGGGACCTCCAGGGTCATCTAGTCCAACTGGCCACTCAGTTCTCTCCTTGGTTGCTCTGTGCACAGCCTGCTCAGATTCCAGAGGGGGCGGTGCCCCATATGCCCTGCATTAGCTACGGCCCTGGAAAGAGCCTCTGCTTTGCTTGCAGAAGGTCCCAGGTTCAATCCCCAGCATTTCCAGTTAAAAGGACTTGGAAATAGGTGCTGTGAATGACCCTGGAAAGATGCTGCCCGTCTGAACAGACAATACTGACCTTGATGGACCAATGGCCCACCTCAGTATAAGGCAGCTTCACGTGCGACTACAGCCTTGTGTCTCGAAAAATAGAAGCTGAGATTTCTTCTGTTGTATTCGATGATACTCTGTTCCAGCATCTGCTGCTGCTGCTTTGCGGCTGGCCCCGGTGACTGTGGCATTCCACAGCTCCCGACTATGCATCTTAAAGCCATCACTTTTGAATATGAGTGTATAATATAGATGCGCAGGAAAATAAACTGGGGGAAAGTAACATAAATATTGTATGGTGGATTTGTCAGAATTACTTATCGAATGAGCTCTCTGATTTCAATATAGTTTTTAAGAATATCGGACCAGCTGTTTTTAATGCTTTCCCTCATAAAATGATTGTGGTAATTCCTTCCCCCAGCCAAGAGTTTCGTCTTGCACACGTGCCGGTTCATCACCCGGATCTACCCCAAAGGGACACGGACAGGCTCTTCAAACTACGACCCCCAAGAATTCTGGAATGTCGGTTGTCAAATGGGTACGTGCCTTCAGAAAACATTGTAGAACCGAAGCCCGTTGGCAGCTAAAAAGACGTAATGTTTGTTCCAGCATAAGCTTCAGTGAGCCAGAGCTCACGTCATCAAGGGGCATGTATCCCATCTGCAGTGTTACAGGACAGCATGGTCTTTTTTTTATGCAGCATTCATTGTGGAAGCTGAACTGTTTAGGAACTGTTTCTTTAACTTGTATTGTAGAGGACACGTTGCTTGAGACTGTCCCTTTCACATTGCGCCTGCGAACGCCTTTATGCAATTGTGAATTGTATGTCGTGAACAGCAGAAGATACTGCTTTACCCTGAACAATTACCCTGAAATTGCTTAGACACTTTATGATTTGATTATATAATTTATAAACATTACGCAAAAGAAAAGGGGGGAGGGAGAAGTCTGGATGTATTGCAGTTAAATGCTGGTAACGGCCATACACTCGGTGTTTCCTTGCCTCTGTCAACGGGTTTACACCGGGAGTCCCAGCAGTTCTTGTAAAACCTCCTAGAAATTGGCAACCCTAGGTTTAGGATAAAAATGGCAGGGTGTGAACTGAGGATATCAAGAACGACTAGGCAGCTAAGGAGGCAGTAAGGCTAAAGAGACTGTGGAGCTAGAAGACTGTTGGTTTCAGGTAAGCCACGTTGGCCCAAAGAAATCCCAAAACTAAAACAAGTGTTTTTATGACATTGGGGGAGGTATTTGTGACTTTCCTGCATTCTGCTGGGGGTTGGACTGGATGACCTGGCCCCCGACTTGGTGGAACTCTCTGCCAAATACCATTAGGGTCCTGCAGGATCTGATGTGATTCCACAGGGCCCGCAAGGCAGAGATGTTCTGCCAGGTGTTTGGTTGAGGACAGCGATGGTTGACATCACAGCTGGCAACCTACCTAGGACTCTGGTTCCTGTGGATTCTATCCACCTACCCCCCACACACATGCAAAGCACTCACAGACCAGATGGGAGGGAACTGCAAAATTTTCCGCCACTTGCTTTTAATGATTGTATAATGCTCCATATGGTTTTTATATGTTTTTATGGTTTTAGAATGTTGTACATCGCGCACAGCCCCATGGTTGTGGGAATTAGGCGATTAAGAAATGTAATATAATAAATGAATAATGACCCTCGAGGTCCCTTCCAGCTCTATGGTTCTACGATTCTATGTAGTTCCTTTTATTAAGAGCAACCGAAATAATGAAGACCAAGATTTGACGCCAGCAGCACCTTAAAGACCAATAAGATTTCCAGGGTATAATCTTCTGAGGGTCAAAGCTCCCTCCGTCACGTATTTAAATAAAGGAAATGAGATGAGAGCCCCCTCCGCTTGCCGAGGTAAAGGCCAGAGTCTAATCAAATGTCTCTCCAACACACAAAAAACAGAACTTGCAGGTCAGGCCTGTTTCAAATGCGGGAAAACACCGAGGTCCTTACAGTAACCATAAAGGTAGATGTTTCCCTTGCTCGAAAGCCAGTCGAATCTGACTCTAGGGTTGCGGTGCTCATCTCCATTTCCAAGCCGAAGAGCCAGCGCTGTCTGAAGATGTTTCCATGGTCATGTGGCCGGCATGACTAAATCCCGAGTTGCACGGAACACTGTTACCTTCCCACCAAAGCGGTACCTATTTATCTACTAGCAATTTCTTGCTTTTGACTGCTAGGTTGGCAGGAGCTGGGGCCAGACGGATGGCAAAGAGGGATTGTGATGAGGAAAAGTGGGATACATTTTAGGGATAACTCAACGATGCACGGGAGATCTGTGGCGGGGAATTCCATTCTTGTCGGAAAACGGAAACAGCCAGCATTCACTCTTATCAGATCAGCACCAGAACTGTAACCCTCACTGCCATCTTCTCAGTGTAAATCATCTCCGCAATCCAAAGGGCAATTTGCCCTCTGAAGGACAAACATGTCTGTGAACTCATCTGGAGACCAACACTGTAGTCACCAACTCAGGGTTAGGAAATTCCTGGAGATCGGAGGGCGGCGCCTGGGGAAGGCACATTTTTGGGAAGGGAAAGGGGCTAAGCTGAGATGTGAAGCCACAGAGTCCTTCCTCAGAAGCTGCCGCTTTCTCTAGGGGAACTGATCAGCAGACAGGCCCGTAGCTAGACCTTTTTCGGGGGGGGAACAAAGAGGGGGCTTCTTGGTCAGAGGGAGGGAGGCTCCATGGCCAATAATGCAGGGAGAAAAGGGGCAGGCCAGCAACATGTCCAGGGGAGGGGCAGCCCGGCTCTTTTCCCTAACAGGGCGGACTTCCTAACAGAATGGACTCAGCACTCAGGCCCACACCTTGGCTCCCAGCAAAAGAGCCACTGGTGTCTCTGGCGCCTTCCTGCCTCCTCGAGTCACACCACAAGTCCCTCCTGCCGGCCATTGGTGGCCTCTGGGCTGGGTGGAGGCTGCCGGTGGAACTGCAGGGCACTTGATAGGCCACTGGGACGGCTTGCTGAGCAGCTGAGTCAAAGGTCTTCCATTGCAGTTGCCCCTGAAGGGGGCAGGGAAGGGGTCTTCTTCCCCAGAGCTGTTTCTGATGGGAAGAGAAGGGTGAAACCGACAGCTGTGAAGGTGGGGTCTGCTGCTTTGGGGCCTGGCCTGCCACTGAACAATCCCAGCTGGGCTGTTTCTGTTGCATCTGCAAAGGAGCGTGGCTTTCACTTTTCGAGGGAAACTGCCCGTGAAGGCGGGTGACTCATTGTCCCCTTCCTCTGGCCGCACTCAGCAGAACCAGCCCAGAGCTGTCCCTTCGTAGTTCAACCGCTCTTGCTAAACCCACTGAAGCCAGCCTGCTCAGTTTGCTGCCGGGGGGGGGCATTGTGAATTTGGGAGGGGGCATCGCCCCATGGGCCCCACACTAGCTAGAGCCCTGTCTGCAGATAAGTTGTAATTTCAAGAGAACTCCCGCTCCCCCCCCATCTGAAAGTTAGCAGTCCTACCATGATCCCCTGCATGTTTCCAAACGTGTGGGCCCGGGCAAATGCACTGTTTGTAATGCATGTTTGTCAATCACATTTAGCTGCAGAAAGTGCATACCAGTCCTCGGAATGACTTCTCTGTCAGTTGCCACCGTACCCTAAGTATCAGTGAACACAAGAGTTCTGTACCCATCCCTTGGTCTTCAGAGGATTCTCTCAATCTATATATTTTAGCTCGGTTAATCTGGAACCTCTTTCCTGACCGTGAATGCATGTACTGCTCTCTCCAAAGCATGGCTGAGATGGTCTTGAAATTAAATCATCCAATGGAAACAGCATAAAATGCGCTATGACTTTGGTGGCGGAAAGGAGCATCAAGTCACAGCCAACTTATGGCAACCTTGTAGGTTTCTCAAAGCAGAAGAAGAAGAAGAAGAAGAAGAAGAAGAAGAAGAGGAGGAGGAGGAGGAGGAGGAGGAGGAGGAGGAGGAGGAGATTGGATTTATACCCCGCCCTTCACTTGGAGTCTCAGATCGCCTTCCAAACTCCTTTCCCTTTCCCTCCCCACAACAGACACCCTGTGAAGTAGGTGGGGCTGAGAGAGCTCTGACAGAAATGGCTCTTTCAAGGACAGCTCTGAAAGAACTATGGCTTGCCCAAGGTCATCCAGCAGCTGCAAGTGGAGGAGTGGGGAATCAAACCCGGTTCTCCCAGATTAGAGTCCATGCACTTAACCACTACGCCAAACTGGCTCTCAAAGACAAACAGATGTGGTTTTCCATTGCCTTTCTCTGCCTAGCAATCTTAGAGTTCCTCGGTGGCAGCCCTTTAGCTAGACTTTTTTTTGTGGGGGGGGCAAAGAGCAGGGGGGCATGGTGGTTAATTTAATTAACTAAATTATATTAATGGAGGCTTTCACTATTGTAGACGGACTTGCTTTTAGAGGCTTGGCAGAGTTCCTGGCAGAGGGCAATTGTGTGTGCAAAACCTTGCTTTGTAGAGCTATTTAACTCAACAGCAGCTCTGCGCTGGGAAAAGTGAAGGAAGCTGCCACCGCTCTGAGCCCTTCATTCCAGGCGTGCGGAAAAAGCAGAAGAATTTGGATTTATACCCCACCCTTCACTACCCGAAGGAGTCCCAGAGTGGCTTACAATCTCCTTTCCTTTCCCTTCCCCACAACAGACACCCTGTGAGGTAGGTGGGGCTGAGAGAGCTTTCCCGAGAACTGCCCTTGAGAGGACAGCTCTGAGAGAACTTGTGACTGACCCAAGGTCAAACCAGCAGCTGCATGCAGAGGAGTGGGGGAATCAAACCCAGTTCTCCCAGATTAAAGTCCACACTCCTAACCACTACACCACACTGGCTCACAAGCACATGTCTGTGGGGGGGGGGAGAAGAAGAGGAGAAGGGAGGGCCAAGTGAGCTCACAGCTGGCTCCACCCCCAGCCCCAGCACGTGCAAAGGGCCTGGCTGCTGGTCAGGAGGGCAGAAGTGCAAGCCTCACTTCACCCTCCCGACCAGCAGCCAGGCCCTTTGCACGTGCTGGGGGTGGAGCCGGCTTTGCGCTCACTCCCTCGGCCCTCCCTTCTCCTCTTCTCCCCCCTCTGGCCACGTGCTTTCTCCACACACGTCCAGTGAAGAGCTCAGAGCAGCGGCAGCTGTAGGTGTAAAGTACTGGGTTCCGTGCCGCGTGACTCGGACGACGACATAAGAGAAGACACATTTATTCGTACTTCACACAACAAAGACAAACAGCAACGGCCGGAGGCCAACTATATACAGTAAGGGGGGGACACCTCACATTCTTATTGGTGGGTTTGAATCTCCCGCCAATGTTCCCATTGGCTCCCTCTTGGCGAGCTCAGGAGCCTAGTACCTATTGTTCTCAGGAACGGAGCTCGGCTCCTTTTTGCAGGGGTCTTTTCGTAGAAGAACAGCTGCAGGAGCTCATTAGCATATGGTATGCTAATGAGCTATTAGGCTATTAGCATATGCCACGCCCCCTGACATCACCAGAAGTGATGTAAGAAGGGGAAGCAAAAGGGGGGCGGCATCTTCAAAAGCCTCCCCTTCCCCGGCTGGCCTGGGTGGGGGAGCTAAGAGAGAAGGGGTTTAAAGTTTAAACTTCTTCTCATGAGAGTTGGGCCACAGAAGGAGGAAAGAGGGAAGGAAAGAGAGAGAGTAGAGAGAAGGAAAGAGTGAAAGAAAGAGGGAAAGAAAGAGAAGGAAAGGGGAGGGAAAGAAAGAGAGGGAAGAAGGAGGGAAACAGGGAAAGGAGGAAAAAAGAGAAGAGAAGAAGGTGGGAAAGAAAGAGAGAAGAGAAGAATGAGGGAAAGAGGAAAAAGAAAGAAGGAAAGGAGGGAATGAAAGAAATTTGGTGGCAATTCAGCCCCATTATATCCTATGGGCCATTGAAGTCAATGGTGAAAACATAGGGTATATTCTGGGGGCTGGAGGGGAGGGGGTTTGATGGAGAAGATCCAAACTCACAGGATAGCTGTTGGAGCCTCTCCCCAAGATACCCACAAAGTTTTGAGAACATTGGATCAGGGGGTCCAATTCTATGGGCCCCTAAACAGGTTGCCCCTATTCACTCCATTGTTTTCTATGGTGGGAAAAAAGTAACTTTTTTTCCCACCATAGAGAACAATGGAAGGAATGGGGGTAACCTGTTTGGGGGCCCATAGAATTGGACCCCCTGGTCCAATGTTCTTGAAACTTAGTGGGTATCTTGGGAAGAGGCTCCATCAGCTACCCTGTGAGTTTGGAGCCTCTCCCTCAAACCCCCTCCCCTCCAGCCCCCAGAATATACCCTATGTTTTCACCATTGACTTCAATGGCCCATAGGATATAATGGAGCTGAAATTGACATTCGGCTGCCTGAAAGACTCTCCGGGAGGCTGGCTGGGGGCGGGGCTTGGCTCCTGAGCTCGGGGAGCTGCGTGGGCTCCCCCCCCAAAAGACCCTTGCCTTTTTGCCTGCTCTTGTTCCTGGTCTTAGGACATAACACCAGGCTTCATGGGGAGGGAAGTTGTTAAATAGGGGGTTCGATGGATGAACAGCCTCTCAAGTCTAGTGATCAGCTCTACTTTATTTGCGATTTCAGCAAGAGCAAGACTCCAAAGCCTCAGCTCAGTTAAACAGCATGCCATTGCCACACCCCAAACACACCCACTCCTGGTGATAGGCTGTTTCCATAACATTAGTACTTGATTGTTTTATGTCCTGACACTCCCATTGGTTGTTTCTGTGAAACTCTGTAAATAGCCTATCAGAACTATGTATATATTCTTGGAGGGAACAGACCTCATTGGTCCTTATCCCTGTGTTATCATTGGATGTTGACGGAGTCATGGGCGTGGCTTTGACAGCCCAGATTATTTAAAAAGGGAGCTGTGCTCCACTGTCTTGTGGGTGTTGTCTGACCGACTAGTTTGCTGTTGAATAAAGCTGAAATCATTTTGTTGAAATCACTACCTTGTTGAGTCTCATACTTAACAGACTGGCTACTTCCAGAGTCCTGGTGGGCTATTGTTCTTGTGCTCCAAGCTCACCCAGTCTCTGGGGTGACAGACCTGGAATGATTCAGTCCCAATGCATAACAGAAGCGGAGGGTCTGGCATTCACCAGGAAGGGGGCTGGGCACATCTGAGGGGGCTTAGCCCCCTCACCCCTGGCTAGCTACGTCCCTGCTTGGTGGCCTCCCATCCACTACTAATGAGGGACAGCCTTGCTTAGCAGTCAGGATCTGATGAGATCAGTCTAGCCCGGCCCATCCAGGTCAGGGCTTTATAATCAAGTAAATAAATTAGGAAGAGGGTGCTGTTTGTGCACCTTGGTTGAAGACACACACACAAAGTTCATGCATGTTATCGATCAGAAACTGGAACTGTTTCGACTGAGTCCCGCCCCCAGAGAAGGACCATTTAGCTGGCCAGTAGCCAACCCACAGGTAGGAAAAATGCGTGGAGAAAATTCAGGCTAGGAGACTTGCCAGCAATCCATACCAGGGAGTGGTAGCATGATTTTTTCTTTGCATCTGTCTCTTTGTAATGGCTTTCTGGTACAAAGAATGGTCAGGGAGGATTGCATGTTGTTTGGGGATCTGTTTTTAAACAAAAGCCTCTATTTGTGCGACGCCTGTGAGAAACAAGTCTAAAGACCGTGCTGATGACAATGAACATACTTGCGGGGGGGGGGGCGGCAAAGCCATTCTCATGATTTTGCGACAGCAATTCTGCAGCACTGACTTTTCAAACAGGCTTGTAGGTTCCAGAAATGTCAACACGTTACCAAGTATTGCCTTCCTACTCTTGACAGAGAGCCAGTTTGGTGTCGTGGTTAAGAGCGATGGACTCTAATCCGGAGAACCGGGTTTGAATGCCCACTCCTCCAAATGCAGCCAGCTGGGTGACCTGGAGTCAGTCACAAGTTCTTTCAGAACTGTTCTCTCAAGGGCGGTTCTCTCAGAGCTCTCTCAGCCCCACCTACCTCACAGGGTGTCTGTTGTGGGGAGAGGAAGGCTGCTCTGAGACTCCAAGTGAAGAGCTGGGTATAAATCCAACTCTTCTTCTTCTTCTTCCCATGAAAGTTGGGAAAGTTTAGATTGTTACAAGTGGGGGCCCACAAGACTCACAGGGGGTGGGAAATCCCGTCTCCCCCCACTTTCTCGCCAGGACTGGTGTGACACCTGAGCTCTCCTTCGGCTGCTGGATCTGGTTCAGCCCCTGGGCTGCTTCACCGTTGCCCGGCCAGCCATATCTCCTGGGCTCCACCACAGTAAAGATAGGAAAGAAAGAGCATTCTCGGCATTTGCACAGAGAATGCTATTTTACTTTGAGCGGGATTTAACCCTTCCCCACAATGTCAGCCAAATTTGCTGGAAAATCTGTTTTGTGCAAGGGTGTCCCAAAGCTGGAGATTTAGATATCCATAGATGGGAGCAACACTTTGGAAACAGTATACAGATACTCCACTTTTCTCTCAGACAGAAACCCAGCCATTATCTCAGCTTCCATTTTACCCTCACACAAACAGCAACTCTCTGAAGGAAGGTTAAGCTGAGAGGGCACCCAGCGAGCTCCTGTGCCAGAGCAAGGATTTGAACCTGGGCCTCCCACGTCATAGTTTAACACCAGCAACAACATTATTACATGCCACCTCATGGGGTTTTTTTATGTCCAGCGGCAATTTATCTCTTTCCCTCCAAGACGCAACAGTTGTCGGTGTTCATTCTTGGTCATCCTTAATGGCATCTGCGTAATGCAAAACAAAAGACAAATCAATCCATTTGGTGATATTAGCTCCTTGGCACCGAATGCTGTGACTGGACCCGTTACCGGCAGTGGACATCTTCCTGGCATGAAAGGATTATTAATGGAGTGCCATTCAAGGCTCTCGTGGCCCGCATTACAGAAAATTGGATGCTTTGTAAATGTCACTGCAATATCCAGAATGGAATGGGGGGGGGGCAGCGAAGGGTTTTATTAGTTCTATAAAATATTATTTATGTGCTTATTCATAGCCCGCCTTCCTCACTGAGACTCAAGGGCGGATCACAGTGTGTGTCAAAGACAATCAATGGGATGGGATGTCCAGTAAACAAAACAATGAGGTCTGCGTAGCAGAGATCTGAAAATGGAGCGGAGACAAAGTACAAGCATTAGCCAGGCAGACTAAATGATGCAGGAATACTTACATCAGCAGACAGTCGGTACTACACACAGCCTCCAAGCCTTTACTGAAGCGTCTTTTTGAAGCATTTAGTTACAGAGAGCCCGTTTGGTGTTGTGGTTATTAGGTCGGATCTGCATTTGCATTTTGAAATCAGTTCCGTGCTGCATCTGCATTTCTAAATCACTTTCGTGCTGCTGTGACGCTGTCTTTCTCTGTGCTTGACGGCATCACAGCGACACGAGACTAATTTAAAAATGCAAATGCAGATTCGACCTTATAAGTTTCTGGACTCTAATCTGGGAGAACCGGGTCTGATTCCCCACTCCTCCGCTTGCAGCTGCTGGATGACCTTGGGCAAGCCATAATTCTGTCTAGAGCTGTTCTTGAAAGGGCAGCTCTCGAAAGAGCTCCTCAGCCCCGCCTAGCTCACAGGCAGTGTTCCTTCTAAGCTGAGTCAGTGTGAGCTAGCACACAGTTTTTTACCCTCCAGCTCACACATTTTTACCTTCGCTCGGGAAGGATAGGCTCCAGAGCAATCTGATCTATGCAGCAGTCAAATTGCTTGCTCACAACTTTAATGCCAGTAGCTCATGAAGTAGAGTTTTTGCTCACAAGACTCCACAGCTTAGAGGGAGCATTGCTCACAGGGTGTCTGTTGCGGGGAGGGGAAGGGGAAGGAGTTTGTAAGTCGCTCTGAGAATCTGAGTGAAGGGCGGGGTATAAATCCAATCTTCTCCTCCTCCTCCTGTTTTGCATCTTTTTGAAACATTTAGTTACAGTACAGCTCTAATTGGTAGAAAATTCCATCGAGTCACAGCTCACTCAAGTCGACTCCCTAAGGTTTTCAAGGCAAGAGACTAATAGAGGTGGTTGGCCATGGCTGGTCTCTGCATGGCAATCCCGGACCCCCATGGTGGTCTCCCGTCCCACTACTAACCATGGCCGACCCTGCTCAACTTCTGTGATCTGGCGAGATTAGGTTAGCCCGGGTCATCCAGGTCCAGCACAGTCTTAGTTACTTATTTTTAAAAAGCTCTCCCAAATAATTCAATCTTGCCTAGTTTGAAGGAAGCTGGGAGGGTGGGACTATTCCAGAGAATGCCCGGGTACGGGCAGTGGTTGATTTTGCCCATTTGCAGGGTGGCACCTTCAAGAGGCCCTGTTCCAATGAGTGAAGCAGATCATAGACCGAGACCATGAAGGGCTGTGCATGTGATAGTCAAAATACCTTGAATTGAGCTGAATTTAAAGTACATTTGTGTGTCTCTTCTTTTAGCTATTTTAGACACTGCACCTTAACAAGTGTAAAGGTAAAGGTAAAAGTTCCCTTACTCGAAAGCCAGTCTACTCCGACTCTAGGGTTGCGGTGCTCATCTCCGTTTCAAAGCCGAAGAGCCAATGCTGTCTGAAGACATTTCCGTGGTGATGTGGCCGGCATGACTAAACACCAAGGCCCACGGAACGCTGTTACCTTCCCACCAAAGTGGTACCTATTTATCTGCTTGCAATTTCTTGCTTTCGAACTGCTAGTTTGGCAGGAGCTGGAACTAGGGACGGGAGCTCACTCTGTCATGCGGCACTCTCGGGTCTTGAACTGCTGAACTACTGACCTTCCACAGCCTGCAGTTCAGCGTCTTAACCACTTGGGCCACCGCAGCTCCTCTTAACAAGTGTATAGGTATACAATTTTTTAATGAAATGAATGGATGTAAGTTCCCAGTATAGGGAGGAACTCTGATTGCCTGAAACATGTAATATGGTCGCAAAACAAGGTTTTCAAAGTATGCTTTCAAAATACAGACTGGAACGCTATTCTTAATACATGCAATTATAAATATGTTTCCCCCCCCTCAATAGTGGCCTTAAATTTCCAGACACCAGGGCAACAGATGGACCTACAAAACGGGAAATTTATGGACAACGGCGGTTCCGGCTACATTTTAAAACCAGAGTACCTGAGAAAGAAGAATACCCAGTACAACCCGTTTGATGTCGTTGGGAAATACAATCCAGTTACGCTTACAATAAAGGTAAGGTACTTTTGCCAAAACTTTCACTGATCATATTTTTTTTCCAGTGATCGGTTTTATCCTCACAACAGCCCTGTGAGGTAGATTATAGGCTGAGAGTGTCCGGCTGAAGGTCACTTCACAAGCTTCATGGCTGAAAGGGAGTGTGAACGTGGATCTTCCCCGTCTTAGTTCAATGCCTTAACCACGACACCATGCTGGCTCTCATCGGATGACCCGTTGTTAGGCCGTTGTGCACTGGGAGACATTTTACTGACAGGGGGTGCTTTGGATGGCCACTGGAACCCCCCCTCATATTCATAAGATATGGACAATGGTAGCCAACATGTAGCCAGGGCTCCTTTTGTAGCAAGAACTCCTTTGCATATTAGGTGACACACCCCTAATGTAGCCAATCCTCCCAGAGCTTACAGAGCTCTTCTTACAGGGGCTACTGTAAGCTCTTGGAGGATTGGCTGCATTAGGGGTGTGTCGCCTAATATGCAAAGGAGTTCCTGCTGCAAAAAGAACCCTGCATGTAGCATACATGAACTGAACTGAACTGAACTGAACTTCCAGACAGTTTTGCGGTCTGCTTGCAAGACAGCGCCATTAAGTGTTGTTATTTACGTGGATCTCAGTTCACCTGGGTAATTCTTCAGCTACAATTTAGGACATTACCGTGAATGAGTGAAAAAAATAGCAAATTGAATTAAACCTTTCAGGGCAAGCTGTGATGTTCATGTACAGAGACGGTCCCGGAAAATTGCCTGTGAGAACAAAAATAAATCAAATGGGTATGATTTATTATCTGCAATATTTCCTTGTACTTTCCTATGCTTGCTGTTGGAAATGCCTTGAATACTATAAATTCTATGGCCGGCTAGCTGCAAATAGTTATCATAGACATTTGACAGGTTATTAAATACAAAGGTTGGATTCTTTTTTCTGCAGGAGTCGGATTTCCCCCCCTGGCCTAGATACAGAATAAGAATCCTTTTCTCATGTTTGCCGGCATTTAGTGAAATGTTGTATTAAATGGCGCTAAAGCCAAAGATTTTTTTCCCTCCCCTTCTGCTAATGCTAGAATTTCGAGGGGTTGACAGATACATCTGATTGGTGGTATATTCAAGGTAAGGAACTACTGCGTCACATAATTCATAACTGACACATTTTTATAATTAATTTATAGTCTGCCTTTATCCCTGGGGCTCAAGGTGGATTATACCTGAGAGCCAGTTTGATGTAGTGGTTAAGTGTGTGGATACTCATCTGGGAGAACCGGGTTTGATGCCACACTCCTCCATTTGCACCTGCTGATGTGACCTTGGGCAAGTGGTAGTTCTGGCACAGCTGTTCTTGAAAAAGAGCAGTTTCTGTCAGAGCTCTCTCAGCCCCACCTACCTCGCAGGGTGTCTGTTGTGGGGAGGGGGAGGGAAAGGAGTTTGTAAGCCATTCTGAGACTTCGAGTGAAGGGTGGGGTATACATCCAATCTCTTCTTCTTCTTCTTCTTACACAGAATGAATTAAAAAAACCAGCAGGATGGGACATTGGATAAACAATGAAATCAGATTTGGGCTGCAGAACCAACCAGAAATCTAACCCCCCTCCACAAAATTTAAGCAAAGCATAAATGTTATGACACATTAAATCATGCAAGATTGCATAGTAGGATCCAACTTCTTTCTTTATCTATTTGATTTATACCTTGCCCTCCCCGTCAAAGCAAGCTTAGGGCGGCTTACGTAAGTTTTATAACAGATAAAACATAGCAAATATAAATACAAATAAAACACAGCACAAAGTGCTAGTATGCCATTTGTGTAACACTGGTGCGGCAGTAGTAGCAAACCATTACAATGAGGTACAGTCAGCATTTGATGTCAATTTATATCAGCAGCACACAGGCTGTCGGTGATGGTAGTAGGATACAGAGTTTTAAATCTATTTGGTGCAGCCTCCTTACAGCAAACTTTACACAGCAGTATAGACCACAGACCCTGAGAATTTGTCCAAGTAACTTTGCGAATCATTTTGTACAGCGCTACCCTGTGGCTTGCACAGAAAAGCCCTCTTGCATTTGCCTCCATAAGGTTGCGGTCACACGAGCGAGATAAAGCGGGGGTGTGGGGGGAGTGAGGTTATTTCCTCCGAAGGAATTTGACCTGCAGTTGCATGATCACACAGTCCTTGGAAGCTGCGGGCACAGCCTGCCACTGCATGATCAGACACAACCGCATGTGAGTCGGGTTTTTTTTTGCTGTTTGTTTCCAATGTGCTTAAATGAGGAATTGATGAATCACATCTCCACACTGAGGGCTTCCTATGGAGTGTGCGATGATGCACATACTGAGAAGGGGGGGGGAACAATGGCACGGAGTCGCCATGAGAGCGCACTGGAGCGATCAGACAGGGGAAAGTCCATCTGTGGCCCGTCGCAACCCGTTTACTACTGGATTTTCCCCGGTGTCTTTTAACTCCGCTTCTGCGGTAGAACAGAACGGGTTGCTGACGTCTATGGGGTGCTTCCCAGATGTTGTCGTCTGATCGCATCCTTTAAATCTGCCCGGCATTCGCGCCTATGGTAGGTCTAATGGTGCGTATGACCGCAGCCTAAAATGGAGTGACGGTCATTAGCACTGATGGTTGCAAACTGGGATTCAATCAATTCAGGGAGGACATGTGCATCTGTGGTGGTCAAGTGGAACTTGTGGCTGGCGGGAACGTCTGCGGTGGTTAAATCTGTAGAGGGCAGATCCATCGGTGGTGGATAAATGGAATTCGTGAAGGTCCCTCTGTGTTGGTTAAGTGGAATTCATGGAGAGCAGGTCTGTCATTGATGCATGAATCTCCATGTTCGGAGGCTCACAGTACACCTCTGAGCACCAGATTCTGAGATTCAGCAGCAGGAGACAACTATTGGTTTTGTGTCCTCATGGGCACCAAGGATGCTGGAGTGTATGGACCCTTGGTCTAATCCTGGAGAGCTCTGGTTGCCTCCTCAACAGCAGCATTGAATCAAATGCCTGCCTTTGCAAAACTTAGCAATTTATTCTGGATAAAGGTTTTTTTCTTTGGGGGTGTGTAATACTTTAGCATTGCCTTATGGGAAAGATTCTCTGCCATTACTGATCTACTGACTGGGGATCCTGAGAAGCATCCGAGGACCCTCCAAGGTTGTATGCCAGGGGTCCCCAATCTGTTTGAGTCTGCAGGCACCTTTCGAATTCTGACACAGTGTAGTGGGCGCAGACACAAAATGGCTGCCACAGAATGGCTGCTGCAGGGCACACAGCCAGCAACAAACTGGCTGTTTGGTGTAGTGGTTAGGAGCATGGACTCTAATCAGGGAGAACCAGGTTTGATTCCCCACTTCTCCATATGCAGCTGCTGCTGTGACCTTGGGTCAGTTACAAGTTCTTTCAGAGCTGTTATCTCAGAGCAGTTCTCAAGAGAGTTCTCTCAGCCCCACCTACCTCACAGGGTGTCTGTTGTGGGGAGGGGAAGGGAAAGGAGACTGTAAGCCAGTCTGAGACTCCTTCAGGTAGTGAAGGGTGGGATATAAATCCAATCTCCTCCTCCTCCTCCTCTTCCTCTACTGCTGCAGCTTACCTTCAGTTATACAATGGAGCAGGGCTCTTTTTGTAGCAGGAACTCCTTTGCATATTAGGCAACACACCCATAATATAGTCAATCCTCCAAGAGCTTACAGAGCTCTTCTTACAGGGGTTACTGTAAGCTCTTGGAGGATTGTCTACATTAGGGGTGTGTCGCCTAATAGGCAAAGGAGTTCCTGCTACAAAAAGAGCCCTGCAATGGAGATCCTTGTGCTGCGGTGGCTCATTAAAAAAAAAAATTGCAGAGCCAATCAAATCTCCAATGGCCAATCAGAAGCCTCGTTGGGCAAAACTTCCACCTGATCCCTCCCATTCCCCCAAAACATTTGGCAAGTGCCACAAAAGGTATCAGTGGGCACTATGGGACTTACGGGCACCATGCTGAAGACCCTGTTCTATGCAGTATAATACAAAAGCCACTGACTCCTAACATCAAAAAAAGCTAGGTAGTGAGAGCTCCCCTATCACGGCATGATTTTTATGTCTACTGATTTTACATATTCAAAATTTAACCCTGGATATCCCCTACTGGGCTGGTTTTTGTAGCATTCCGGCTCTCTGTTTTCAGGGAAAGCCAGTTCCTTTTCAAGCATTTAAATCGAATATCATTGCCGACTGTTTTCCCCCTTCCTTCCACGGCAGTTAATGCAGGTCTCCTGTTGTTGTCATTTAGAGTAAGATTGAACTCGGTAGGAATCAACGTTACAGTAATCTCCTTGGTGTAGCTAACGTGGATAATGCCGAAAATGGGGGGGGGAGCTTTATAGATTATGGCACCGTGAAGAGCCGTATTATGCAGCGTTCGAACACCTTTGTCCCCGGTTTTGAATTGCACTGGAAAAGATCATTGCTTGTGTTATGTAAAGGGGGGGGGGGAGAATCCAACCGATGCATGCTGTGTCCAGTTATTATAATAATATTTAGCATTTACAGAATGTTGTAGAATAGTGGCTTCAGACTGCAGAAACCGGGGAATCTTCAGCAGCTGATCAGTGGGCTGCACTCGGATAATTATTGTCCCATGCAGCAATTACGTTCCACCTTTGGCTGAATTACTGACTTAGGTCAGTGAGGTCAATCACAGCCTGAGTACAGTCCTTATTTGTAGTAGCTCCGGAGAGAATGTATTTGTTCAGAGCATTTTTGGCCTGGCTTTCTCTGAAACTGGACCGAAGAAGGGGATTTTAAGCAGCTCTCTGTATTAGAATTCTGGAGGTCATAGGCGTGTCATTCGCCTGCTTGTGGTGAGTAAACCCCACACTCAGTCCCAGTCCCACACCCTTGAGAAACTCAGAAGCAGGAGAAAGAATGGCTTCCGTAGTGACTCTCTAGGAATTTCCTTGTGTCTCTATGGTCTTTACCACAGAGATCAGCGGAAATTCCTAGAGCATTGCCAGGCAGTGATGCCACATCTTCCCCAAACTCCACCTTGCCCCTAGGCGATGACTCTCAAAAATCTGGAATTTGTAAAGGCAGTGCTGGCAACCCCTGGAAATAATAGAAGAAGGTTTTAAGGAGGGTTTTTGGATTGGGCTGATATTAACCTCTGAGACATTTGCTTCTGTTTTTGGCTGTGATTGTGGCTGACGGATTTTAATTTATATGTTAAGTTCGTGAACTGCTGTGGCTCCCTTTTTGGAGAAAATTACATTTTATAATTTTTTTTTAAATAAATATCAATAATAATAGGTATGTTTCTCAGAAAGATAGGCTCTTCATTCCTCTACAAGGCACAGCTGCCATCTACAAAAAAAGTATGTTTATTTATTTCTTTTTTGCACCACCTTTCTGTCCACTCGGGACCCAGAGAAACTGCATTGATTCCTTCTCCATTCCGAGATTAAAATTTATGTACAATTGTCTTTATGCAGATTATTAGTGGTCACCAGCTGCCTCCTAGTAACCTTTCCAAGAGCAATAAGGCCGATCCTTTAGTCAGGATAGAAATCCACGGTGTTCCTGAAGACATGGCAAAGCACCAGACTTCCGTAATAAAGAACAACGGTAAGCACAAGGATCAATGGCTGGGCAAGATCTTCACGAATTGACCTCAACAACATTAAGTGCTTATGGCTTGGATCTACCGGAGATTTCCATAGACGGAAGGGAATCTTGTCCATACGGCGCAATTTCCATGCCTCCTGCTCCTAACCTAGGACTACCAGCTCTGGATTGGAAAATACCTGGAAATTTTGGGGGTGGGTGGAGTCTGGGGAGGGCATGGTTTGGGGAGGGGTGGGGCCCCAGTAGGATATAACTCCATGCAATCCACCCTCCAAAGCAGCCGTTCTTTCCAGGGCAACTGCTCTTGGTCATCTGGAGATCACTTGTAATAGCGGGAGGTCTCCAGGTCCCACCTGGAGGCTGGCAGCCCTACCCTAACCTCAAATACCCTCCAGAATTGGATTGAGATGACGCATGACGGATTGGACCCACTAGGCATATGCTAGTAATCTTGCTTCCTTCTTTTGGAGAGAAGTGTGTTTTTTACAATGCTGCTTTCCATTAACTGAGCCACAGTTGCTCCCCGTGCAGTCTTGTACAGCTGTCTGTGGCTGTGCTCAGCATCATTTGATACCCTCTGTAATATACAGAGTTGGAGGGGAGGGCAGTCAGTGGCTACTAGCCATGGTGACTCAGGGGAACCTCCACATTCAGAGGCACTAATCTTCTGAATCCCAGAGCCAGCAGGCAACATCTGTACAGGGGAAGGCCTTGGCCTCTATGCCTTGTTGTTGGCCCTCCAGAGGAACTAGTTATTCACTGAGTGAGACAGGATGCTGGACTGGGTGGCCCATTGGTCTGCTCCAGCAGGACTTTCTTCAACGTTCATAGTATATTACAAATGCAACTTGTCGGTAGGCCAGAGGGAGCGATACAATGCTCACTCTCTAGATATGGTTATGTTCAGAATGGTTGAATAAGTTTGTTGTTCTGTTACTGAGGCCTCGTCACATGCAAACTTCTTTGTGCGAGATCAGATATGTAAGTTGTCAGCTCTGGGTTGGGAAATACCTGGAGATTTGGAGGTAGAGCCTGGGGAGTAGGGTTGCCATCTCCCAGGTCCCGGCAGGAGATTCCCCCCACTGGTGGGGGCTCCAATCCACCACCAGCCAGCTGGTTGGCGGGGGAAGCCCCGCCCCCCAATTTGACTGCTAGGCAGCCAACCCTCTCCCTCCCCCCCTGCAAGATTTAAATGGCCCTTCAGCTGATGAGTAAAAGGTAAAAAGGTAAAAGTTTCCCTTGCTCAGAAGCCAGTCGAATCTGATTCTAGGGGGCAGTGCTCATCTCCGTTTCCAAGTCAAAGAGCCAGCACTGTCCGAAGATGTGTCCGTGGTCATGTGGCCGACATGACTAAACGCCGAGGCACACGGAACACTCTTACCTTCCCACCGAAGTGGCACCTATTTATCTACTTGCAATTCCTTGCTTTCGATCTTCTAGGTTGGCAGGAGCTGGGGCCAGAGATGGGAGCCCACTCCGTCATACAACACTCGGGTCTCGAACTGTCGAGCTACTGACCTTCTGGTCTGCAGCTAAGCATCTTAACCACTAAGCCACCGCAGCCCCCAGCTGATCAGAGGGCTCTATAAATTTTGCAGGGGGAGGGAGGGAGGCACACGCTAACCCAGTGCTTCTTCTCAAAAGCATTTAAATATGTTGTTGAAGGCTTTCACGGCCGGAATTCATTAGCTGCTGTAGGTTTTCTGGGTTGTGTGGCCACGGTCTTGACATTGTAGGACCTGATGTTTTGCCAGTAGCTGTGATTGACAGTAGCTACTGGCGAAACGTCAGGTCCTACAATGTCAAGACCGTGGCCACACAACCCAGAAAAGCTACAGCAACTAATGATCCTTTAAATGCTTTTGAGAAGAAGTGGGGGGCCAGCACACAAATGTACTCCAGGCCATGAATTTGCAGCTTGGATTGCAGGTGCAATCTGCTTCTTCCACAAAGCAGGTGCAGGCACCAGTCCTCAATGTGATGACATCACTTCTACATGACATCATCACATTGGCGCTGTCCCCACCCCCTGGAACGCTCCCCCCAAAGTCTCTTGCTGGGGACTCGGAGGGACCTGGTAACCCTACTGGGGAGGGTGGGGTTTAGGTATGGGAGGGACCCCAGCAGTGAATAACGCCATAGAGTCCACCCTCCAAAGCAGCCATTTTCTCCAGGGGAACTGATCTTGGTTGCCTGGAGACAAATTGTAACAGTGGGAGATCTCCAGGTGCCACCCGGAGTTGGCAACCTTATCTTCCCCCCAGCCTTCCTCTGAAAGACGTGGCAGTTGCTAAGTGGCCCACCTCCAGTGAATGGAAGTGGCTTTTCCTCTTGTGGAAGCTCCACCTCCCTCAGGGGAAGGCTCCTTCAGGTGGAAGAAGGCCTCAATCATTGTTGAGCAGAGTAGTGAGACAGAAGCCACTGGTATCACGAGTCCCATACATTGAATTTTAGTGAAAATCCACCCGTATCTTCAGTTTTCAGAATGTTTCATACAGCTTCCTCAAATTGTATTCATTGAAACTGAGCAGCCTTCCTTCTTCCCAACTGTGAGGTAAAGTTTGGCAAACACCCGCTAAAGCACAGTGACAGCTCCGACATGTGCAGTGGACATTTGTTGTGGGGGTGGGTCTTTCTGCAGGTCTGCCAGTGTCACCGGCAAACTGAATCTCAGCCGTCACTTAAAGCTGATGCTTTGCTTCGAAAATATTGTCTCTCTTCACAGTTTTGTTGTTGTTGTTGTCGTTCCCGTTGGTTTCAGCTTTTAATCCTAGATGGGATGAGATATTCACCTTCAACATCCACGTGCCGGATCTTGCCTTGATACGCTTTATTGTAGAAGATCGGATGTGCGTGATTGCCAATGATTTCCTTGGCCAATATACTCTGCCATTTACAAGTATGAATAAAGGTAAGAGAAGCGGTTTGTAATTGTACATAACGTAAGGCTGCCAACCTCCAGGTGGGGCCTGGAGGTCGGCCGCTTCTACAACTGATCTCCAGACTACAGAGGTCAGCTCCTGTCATGGCTCAGGTAGGATATCACCTGAAGCTGCCACCACTCTGGTTTTAGGATCCCTTGAGAAGGCCCAGAGCACCCTCCCAAGACCTTCAGACCTCCCTTATTTGGCCAAATAATAGGCGTGAGGACCAGGCAGAGTAAACAGCAAATAAAAGGTTTATTTTACAGGAGATCAGCCCAATATGGGAAACAAACAAGGTGCAAGAACAATAACAATAAGTGGGTGAAGAGAAAAGAAACCAAATGCCCTAACGCAACTAGACTCACAGCCCCTAGTCCACTGTCTCAGTTGGGCCTGAGTCTACTCACCCTTCCTCTCAGGGTGAGGGTCTCTCCCAGCAGCAGCCTTCCTTCTGGCCCTGTTCTCTTGGAAGAAAGAACAACTCTTCTTCTGTACCAGCTTTTTTGTTAGAAGTCCCCTTTCTCTGTGATTGGCTAAAATTGGCGCCAAAACCTCTCAGGGACTTCTGGGAGTTGTAGGCCTGGCCTCCTCCCACTGCTAGTCAGGCTCCTTGGGCCTGCTAGGCCTTTGCTTGCACAGCCCGGATCATGACAGCTCCCTTGGAGAAAATGGCTGCCTTGGAGGATGGACTCTATGGCAATGTAGAAGAAGAAAAAGAGGAGATTGGATTTATACTCGGAGTCTCAGAGCGGCTTACAAACTCCTTTCCCTTCCCCTCCCCACAACAGACACCCTGTGAGGTAGGCGGGGCTGAGAGAACTCTGACAGAAACTGCTCTTTTTCAAGAACAGCTGTGCCACAGCTTGTGACTGATCCGGGGTCACATCAGCAGGTGCAAGTGGAGGAGAGAGGAATCAAACCAGGTTCTCCCAGATTAGAGTCTGCACATTTAACCACTACACCAAACTGGCTCACCAAACTGTACCCTGCTGTACCCTCTCCTCCCCAAACCCTGCCCTCTCCAGGCACCACCCCCAAAATCTCCAGGTATTTCCCAACCCAGAGGTGGCATCCCTAAGATGTTAGCAACTGGAGACTTCTGAGTCCATAAATTAGGGGCACAGCCAGAAAATTTTGGGTGGTGGGGCATTGGGAAATCTAGGGGGCAGGGGAGGGGTGAGCAGAGGAGAAAGAGAGATATCCCGTCAGCAGGCAGGCAGGTGAAGAAGAGAAGGGTCTTTCCTTACCTGCCGGCCGCACCTTTTCGCCCTAGCAGCTACAGGAGAAGCAGAGCAGCAGAGAGTGCATACTTGCTGAGTACTAATTGCACTGGATGGCTCTCCTTCTCTTGTAGCAGCCAAAGCAAACAAATGCAGCTGGCAGGTAAGGTCAGGGACAGCGGAAGTTGCAGGGCATGGCACACAAGTGAGGTGGCACTGCCCCTAAATGCCCCACTGTGGCTACGGGCCTGGCCCATATGCCCCATGAAGGGGTCCTCTTTAGCCAGAGGTGTAGCTAGGTCTGCAAACTATGGGTTTGCAAAGTCCTGAAGATTTGGGGGGTGGAGCCTGGGGAAGGCAGAGTTTGGGGAGGGGGAGGACCTCAGCAGGGTATTAACGTCCACCCTCCAAAACGGCATTTTTTCACCAGAGAACTGACCTCCATAGTTTGGAGATCAGTTGTCATGCTGGGAGCTTCCCAGGGCCCGCAGCAAGGAATTTATTGAAATCTGAACGGAAGCCTTGGCCTGCCACTTCCCAGTCCTTTTTCAAACTGGATCTTGATGAAAACCTCTTGGTAATTCAGTCACGATTTGCAGTGTTTTTAATCTGCATCTGAAAGCAGGTTGATGTAGACTTACAGAACATCTTGCTGGACCGGAGAATATTGTTGGAAACGACAGTCTTCCCTACCCAATTCACATCGGAATGCTTTTCAGACTAATGCGCACTCTGAGAATCTGCTTTTTCTTCGCTACTCTCAAGGGCCCCAGGGCTTGAACAAATAGGGCATTAATGGTCTGTAGGACCTGACTTCGTGAGCTACTTGGAACTGCGCGTACCCAGGCCTAAGGGCAGGAGAGTCCCTGCAATGGAAGCAAGCAGTGTCCAAGGATTGCTAGATCTGGACTCTAGAGCCCAAGAAGAGAATTCTGCCAATATGGATTTCTAGTCGAACCTGGTAGTCCTACCTCAAGGGGTCAGTGAAGGCCAAGAAGCAATGGCAGTCGGAATTCCACATAATGATTTGGATGAAACTGGCCCTCTTCTTTGGCTGTGGATTTCTAGCACGTGGAATTGCCTGATGGCATCTTTAGAGGCCAGAAAGGGAATGTACACAACTTCCAGAGCTTTGTGTATTCCACTGTCCTTGCTCAAGAAGAAGAAGAAGAGATTGGATTTATACCCTGCCTTTCACTACCCAAGGGAGTCTCAGAGCAGCTTACAAACTCCTTCCCCTTCCCCTCCCCACAACAGACCCCCTGTGAGGTAGGTGGGGCTGAGAGAGCTCTGACAGAAACTGCTCTTTTTCAAGAACAGCTGTGCCAGAACTATGGCTTGCCCAAGGTCATCCAGCCAGGTCCAAGTGGAGGAGTGGGGAATCAAATCTGGTTCTCCCAGATTAGAGACCACGCACTTAACCACCACGCCAAACTGGAACCGCTGGAACAGAATCAAAACTGCAGATATTCTGAACGTCAAAAATACACTCAAGTCTCAATAGGTGCCCCTCCCCGTGTCTGATTCATTCCCCTTTGCTGAATGTGGGTACTTTAAACAGCCAGAATACACACGACCCTGCCCATTGCATCTGCACATCATCCATGTCATCTAGAAATCAGACCAAAGAAGAGAAGCAAGAAGTCCAGATCTCCTGCTATTACAACTGATCTCCAGGCAACCAAAATCAGTTCCCCTGGAGAAAATGGCAGCTTTAGAGGGTGGGCTCTGTGGCATCAGACCCTGCTGAGGTCCCTCTCCTCCACAAACCATGCCCTCCCCAGGCTCCACCCCCAAAATCTCCAGCTAGGGTTGCCAGGTATGGGTGGGAAAATACCTGGAGATTTTGGGGGTGGAGCCAGGAGAGGGTGGGGTTTGGGGAGGGGAGGGGCCTCAGCACAGTACAGTGCCATAGAGTCCATCCTTCAAAGCAGCCATTTTCTCCAGGGGGATGATCTCTGTCAACTGGAGATCAGTTGTAAAAGCAGGAGATCCCCAGGCCCCACTTGGAGGCTGGCAACCCTATCTCCAGCTATTTCCCAACCCGGAGCTGGCAACCCTTAAGGCCAGGCATGAAAAGCGAAAGACCAATCAAGCCAAGCACATAACCGTGTCAGAATTCCAATGGTGCCCACAGGTTCAAAAAGGTTGGGGACCCCCGATGCAAAGGTTTTGTCATTTGGTGTAGTGTCGGAGGCAATTTTGCACATACAATCCCCATCATGCGAATCGCCTGCCCTCTAGATTGCACCAAACACGCACCGAGAATTTCCCACGTCCATTAAAGGGCTTGCAAAGTTCTGGCTTTGGCTGAATGTTAACTGGGTTACAGATAGCCTGAGCTTCTTCAGAGGAATCGCACTAGAGAAATGAGGCACTGATAAAAGTAGCATCTTAAGTAATGGCAACATTTTAGGAGGATGTAAAAGTTTGTGTGATAGAAATCAGTCAAATATTTTATTGCATTTTTTAGCAGCCACAAATTTGCAACAAGCACAAAGCTCAGTTAATAAAATATGACTCGGAGGGTAATATGACATACCGCACACAATAAAATATCCATGGAATTATTAAATTGTATTTCAGCTCCATGCGAACCCCCATGAAATATTTAGACGCTGATGAAAAGACGAAGTGTATCTGCTGTCAGACGGCATCTAACAACGTTATTATTAAAGGGAAACCTATCCATTTATCACCATCAATGCACCAGTAAAAAACACAAACAAAAAATACATTCAAATCTACCAATATGAAGTGAGCAATACAAGAGAGAGATGATTACCGAAATAACATGCTAGGATGATTTTCTAGAGACACTAAATCAAATTAATCTCTACTCTATTTGACAAAAGCGTAAAAACAAACAAATAAGCTAGTTGGGGAACTTGGTATTTTTCTCTATTTTGCAAAAAGTAAATTAAGTTTGTCTCCTAAGGAATGCCCTGTATATTCTGCAGAGGACAGAGATGCCACAACCCAGAGTAGATTTAAATGCTCTTAAAACCGCATATTCAATGTCTGTTGGATTGTGGCTGGAGAGTTACTATGGGCATGCCACCTGAACATATGCATTACACAAGCAGGGGACCCACAAGGACTTGCAGGGGGCATGCCTTTTACCTTCCTGCACTATTTTCTCTTCCCTGAAAGCTCCTATAGCCTCTCACATTTTCTTGCTTCCTTCCTTTATCTGCCCCCCGCCATCTTCAGCCTTCCACCCACCTCCAGCAGCCTCTTCCTGGGAAAACTTTCCCAGTTATATTCTGCCGGTCACTGGGCCATAGGCTTACCAAGTCCCCCCGTGGGGCGGGGAAACCCCTGCCTGAGAGGCCTGTTTCCAGATGCCGGCCGATCGGGTCCCAGGGGGAGCTCCACCCCCTTCCGGTGCATGTCCCTGGAGGTGACATCATCACGCTGGCCATGGGATGCTCTATGATGCAAGGGAAAACTCTATGGTTTTCTCTCGCGTCATAGTGGCCCCACCCCCAATGTGGGCAATGCGATGAAGAAGAGAAGAAGAAGAAGAGAAGAGATTGGATTTATACCCCGCCCTTCACTGCCCAAAGGCATCTCAGAGCGCCTTACAAACTCCTTTCCCTTCCCCTCCCCACAACAGACACCATGTGAGGTAGGTGGGGCTGAGAGAACTTCTGACAGAAACTGTCCTTGAGAGAACAGCTGTGCCAGAGCTTGTGACTGACCCAAGGTCACATCAGCAGGTGCAAGTGGAGGAGTGGGGAATCAAACCCGGTTCTCCCAGATAAGAGTCCATGCACTTAACCACTACACCAAACTGGCTCTCAATGACCATCCTGGCGGAGGCAGGAATCCCCCCACTTTACAGGTAAATGCACTTGGCAACCCTACTGGGCCAGGTCCACTTGCACAGTAGGAAACCCACAAGGACTTGTGGAGGACACATCACTTTCCCCTGTATTCCTCTTCCTGCACTATTTCCTCTTTCCCCTCTCCTGGCAACTCCCATATCCACTCCCCTTTCTCTGCCACATTGTCTCTTTCTAAGCCATTCACCAACCCACCTTTTATCTGCCTCCCATCTTCATTTATATTTATTATTTATGTCATTTATACTCTGCCTTTGTCCATATCAGGGACCAAAGCAGCTTGCACAATTTTCTTCTCCTCCTCTTTTTTATCCTCACCTGGCCCAAGGTCACCTAGTGAGCTTCCATGGCAGATGGGTGATTTGAAACTGGGTCTCCCAGAGCCTAGTCTGAAGCTTTAACAGCTACACTACACTGGCTTTTATAGAGTAGCTGCTGTTGAACAGTAGCAAGCAGCCATGCCTAGGTGAGTCACGCAAGTCACACGGTAGCAAGTCACATAGTTTTTGTTGCTGGGCCTGGCACTTGAGGAACCCACCCTCGAAGACCCAAACAGCCCTGGAAAGGGCCTTTTCCCCCTTCCCCTTCCTGTTACTAACAGAAACCAAGCCTGGAATGCTGTAGTTGATTAGCAACAGCCCTTGGGGGTATCCATTTCCTAAAACTACAAGTGCTCCTTTTATCATTTTAAAGCTTTTTAAACCCCACCATTTTTTTTTTTTTAATTTCAGATTTTTCTTTAAGTCTGGGGCATTTTTCAGGTTTGTAGAAATATCTGTCTCATCTTTTCACAGCTCCAGTCACAGGATTTAAGTATCCCCAGGACTGGCCCACTTGGCTATTAGAATATACAGCCAGCCAGAAACTTGTGGGAGCAGCCATCCCATTACCTCTGCCTTTTCTTCCTCCCCTGTCCCTCCACACCTTCTCTCTCTCTGTCTCTTTCTCACTTTCTGACCCCCATTCCATCACCTCTGGTTCTCCTTCCCCACACCATCTCCTCTCTCTCTCTCCAATGCCTGTCAGTTTTCCTCTTGTTCTCTCTCCCCCCAATAACTGCTGCCATTGATTTTCTCTCTCTTTAGGCCTCTCTTTCTCCCTCCCTAGTGCCTACTGTCAAACTCTCACACATACACTTCCTCTCTCTCTTTCTCCATGCTCCTTCCCCGTCATTCTTTCACTCTCTCTGCCTCCCTCTTTTGTTCCTCTGCCTTTGGCTGACTACAGTAGAAGAAGAAGAAGAGAAGGAGATTGGATTTATACCCTGCCCTTCACTACCCAAGGGCGTCTCAGAGCGGCTTACAAACTCCTTTCCCTTCCCCTCCCCACGACAGACACCCTGTGAGGTAGATGGGGCTGAGAGAACTTCTGACAGAAACTGTCCCTGAGAGAACAGCCGTGCCAGAGCTTGTGACTGACCCAAGGTCACATCAGCAGGTGCAAGTGGAGGAGTGGGGAATCAAACCCGGTTCTTCCAGATAAGAGTCTGCGCACTTAACCACTATACCAAGCTGGCTCCAGTAGTCACCCCCCCTCCCTAAAAGAGTGTCACCACTGGAGAGGTAACAGATCTGTTCAACTTTGGGGGATTCTGCATCTGGCATTCGCTCCACATTACTTTCTCAACGCTGAGGAAAAAGGGCAGCTCAAAACCACATTCAAATACCCCAGGGGCAACACTGTACTGACTGCGAAGTCACCCCTGAACAACCATAAATCTATGCAGAAGATACCATAAAACCTGATGATCAAAGAAAGTGAAAGCAGCGTGCAGTGTAGAGGGTACCATAAAACCCAATGAGCAAAGAAAGTGAAAGCGGCATGCAGTGCAGAGGGGAATTTCTGTTCCAACCTGGGTTTGGGAAAACAATGGAGGGAAAAGCCAATGCAGAATCACCCCTTTTCACCCAATGTTGTCCAATTCCACTTTTTTTTGCTACAGCCCCCATCCAATATGGCTTTCATACACGCAGGTCCCGTGATACCTAGCACAATCTGCCTTCCCTTTTCACCAGGAGAAAAGCTGATTGGATCCATCTCATAACACTAAACCAATTAAAAGCTGATAAAATGCTACATCTCCCAACATATGATATTTTACAACACCAGCATCATACTATAAGAAGAACCACCACCAGGGGAAACATAAGGTACTAAAACCCAGCATTAAAAACCTCAGGATACAACATACAACACAATTCAACCAGATGATGTAGCTCAAAACAACTTTAGGTGTTTAAAACTCTTGGGAGAATTTTAAAAAAGCCTTCACCTGGCACCTAAAAAGCATTATTTCTGCATCTAGTGAGCCTTGGTGGGGAACAAATTCCACATTGCAGGCACCATTACTGCAAGTACTTTGTCTCTCATCAAGCTGCAGAATTCCTCTGGTGGAAAATGCAGGCAGATCACAGTGGATTTATGGCAACCCCTCATGGGGTTTTGAAGGTAAAAAAAAAGAGAGAGAGAGATGTTTTCCTATTACCTTCCTCTGAATAGCAACCCTGGACTTCCCTGATGGTCTCCCATGCAAATACTGACCACGGGCAACCCTGCTTAAGCTTCTAAGACCTGATGAGATTGGGCTAGCCCAGGTCATAGAGTTGCCAGGTCCCCTTGCTGCACTGGCAGGAGGATTTGGGGGAAGTTCCAGGATGTCCCTGACGAGATGATGTCAACCTGGAAGTGATGTCATCGTGTTGGCGATGTCGCGCAGTGACACTCTGCTTTTAGGGCAAAACTCTTATGGTTTTAGACCAAATTTACCACAGAAGTTTACCCTCAAACCAGAGCATCCCACGCGATGTCCCTGATGTGATGACATCACTTCCAGGTGATGTCATCACATCGGGGACATTATGCAGGAACATAGCTGTTTGTGGGTGGGGTTTTCCTTGCCAGCCAAGAAGCTGGCAGTGAGCTTAAACCCCAAAAATCAGGGGAACCCTCAATGAGACCTGGGGACTGAAAACCCTACTGGGCCATCCAGGTCCAGGCTTAACCCCCCTAGGCCTTCATAAATGAATTAAGTAAGCAAATAAATAAGGTGCAGGCATTTTTTTTAAAAAAATACTTTTCCTTATACCTTTTGACCCAGTCTCTAAAGTTTTCCCTTTCTCCCCCAAGTGTTTTGCTCTTTGTTGTTGTTCAGTCACACAGTCGAGTCCATCCCTTTGCGACCCCATGGACCACATCACGCCAGGCCCTCCTGTCTTCTTTCGTCTTACCCCTGTGTTAAAGAACATCTAGCTTGTACCAATGACCTCAGGAAAAAAACAGCTTTAAAAGGGGATTAGGCAGTTTCATGGAGGATAAGTCTATCGATGGCTACTAGCCATGGTGGCTAAGGGGAATGTCCACATTCAAAGGCACTAAGCTTCTGAATCTCTATGCCCTGTTGTTGGCCCTCCAGAGGATGTGGTTGGCTGCTGTTTGAGACAAGATGCTGGACTAGACAGTCCATTGGTCAAATCCAGCAGGGCTCTTCTTCTTATGTTCTTAGCTCCTCCCAAGTGTTAAAACTGTGTTCCTCTCTCCCCAGATATGACAGTAATAAATAAGTTACTCCCTATGCTTTCTCTCTGTCTGCATCCTGGCCTCTGATGAACAATCCTCCTTAATTCAGGGGTCCCCAGCCTTTTTGAGACTATAAGGACATAAGAACATAAGAGAAGCCAATGCTGAATCAGGCCAATGGCCCATCTAGTCCAACATTCTGTCACATAGTGGCCGAAAATACCAGGTGCCATCAGGAGGTCCAGCAGTGGGGCCAGGACACTAGAAGCCCTCCCACTGCTGCCCCCCCCCAGCACTATAGGCACCTTTGGAATTCTGACACCAGGTGGTGGGTGGAACCACAAAATGGCTGCTGTGAGAAGTGGAAACAACCACAAAGATGGCCACTGCAGGAGCCTCCTGATGGCAGCTGGTATTTTTGGCCACTGTGTGACAGAGTGTTGGATTGGATGGGCCATTGGCCTGATCCAACCTTGGCTTCTCTTATGTTCTCATGTTCACACACAGAGGAAGCCCAAGTGCAGGGATAAGAGCAGTAATTAAAAAACAACAACACTGTGAAAGAGTCATATGAGCGAGAATAAAATCAGCACTGTGTTGGAAGCTGCCACTGAAACAAGGTTCTTTTAATCTGCACTGCCAATCAGTTCCCCAGTGGCCAATCAGAAGCCCTGCTTGGCAACAGCCCCGTTTGGCCTCCACCCACTTTCTAAAAATGCTTGATAGGTACAACGTTGGGGGCCCCTGCTAGTATGTGGTGGGAACACCGAACTGGGCTTCCGATAATGACTTCACTGGGTGGGCAGATATGTAGGAGAGAAGGTGGTCCTTCCAGACCTTCTAGTACCCATATGGGGCTTTATAGGTCAACACCAGTACCTTGAATTTATTTGCTTATATCATCCATGTTCAGAAGAAGAAGAAATTGGATTCATACCCGACCCTTCACTCGGAGTCTCAGAGCAGCTTACAATCTCTTTTCCTTTCCCCTCCCCACAACAGACATCCTGTGAGGTAGGTGGGGCTGAGAGAGCTCTTTCGAGAACTGCTTGTGAGAGAACAGGTCTGACAGAACTATGGCTTGTCCAAGGTCACCCAGCTGGCTGCATGTGGGGGAGTGGGGAATCAAACCCGGTTTTCCCAGATTAGAGTCTGTGCACTTAACCACTGTACCAAACTGGCTCTCACTTTGTACAGTTTAAGTACAATTCCATGACCATATTAGAATATCTGTCATGTTTTAACCTTGGGGTCCCCAACATTGAGCCTGTGGGCACCCTGGCACCCACCAACAACTTTTCTGGCAACTGCCAACTGTTTTTAGAAGTGGGTGGGGCCAGGTAGGGCCCTTGTCCAGCAAGGCTTCTCATTGGCTGTGCAGAATTTTTTAAAATGTTGCTTTGGCAGCAACTGCCAAAATAATATAAGAATCTTCACTGTGGGACTGAAGGTAAACTGTGGTAACCATTTTGTGGCTGGCTGCACCTCCAGAGCCAGTCTGGTGTAGTAGTTAATAGTGGCAGGACTCTAATCTGGAGAAGCAGGTTTGATTCCCCACTCCTCCAAATGAAGCCAGCTGGTTGATCTTGGGTCAGTCAAAGTTCCTTCAGAGCTGTTCTCTCAAGAGCAGTTCTCTCAGAGCTCTCTCAGCCCCACCTACCTCCCAGAGTGTCTGTTGTGGGGAGAGGAAGGGAAGGTGATTGTAAGCCACTCTGAGACTCCAAGTGAAGGGTGGGGTATAAATCCAACTCTTCTTCATATTCCTGTGGCAGCCATTTTGTGGCTGTGCCTGCCACGCTATGTCAGGCTCAAAAAGGTTGGGGGCTCCTGCTCTAGTCTTTTACAGATTGCAGGTGTTGGTGGTATGACTTCCTGGGAGAGACTGGCAAGGGAAAGGAGACATGGGCTTTTTAGCCTTTCTTCCGAGGTATTTTTTTTACCTGCTGTGCAAAGAGATACAGGTACTTGTGGAAGAGATCGAAAATCCCCTCATCCCCAACTCCTTTCCCATTGGAAACTGCAGCCCCCTATACTGCAGTCGGTAAAAGAAAATGGTCTTTTAAAATGAGCATGGAACGGCATACAGTGTTCAGTTCTACCTGCCTTGTATGCACTTGAAATCAACTATGACCCCCCCCCCCGGATGTCTTTATACTGCCACACGTGGACATTTGGTGGTGCACGGCTCTCGATTTGCCCATTTGAGTGTGACAAGGGTGAGGGCCTTTTTTGTTTTGGCCTCGACCTGGTGGAATTCCGTGTCTGTTTAAAAAGCAGCCCAAACTTTGTCAAACTTTTGGATTCTTTCCTCAGAGTTACTTGCTGTTTTTGTTACGTTTGCTAAGCTTGAAATCTGGCTCGCCTGTCGCAACTGTTCCTAACTGAGCTGTCGTGGTTCATTCACAGGTTACCGCTGCGTCCCACTGGTTTCCAAACTTGGCGTTTCCCTCAGTCCAGCCTCTCTGTTTGTGTTCATTTGGTATCATCAACTATAACATCCTCGCTGCTCCCCCACACCCAGCTGCACTTGAATAAAGCAACCGTGGTCAAAACGACAGTCATCGGACTGTTTTCTAGCGGTGCTAGAAAATCTTTGCAAGGGCTTATAGAGACTATGTATGTAAGTGCTGTCTAGTTGCAGCTGACTGAGGGCAAACCCATAGGGTTTTCCAGGCAAGTGAGAAGCAGAGGTGGTTTGCCATTGCCTGCCTTTGCAGAGCCTTCCTTGGTGGCAATCCATCCAAGTACTTATCCTGCTTAGCTTCCAAGATCTAATGAGATGGAGCTATGCTATACCATTACACATCTTCATGGATGTTAGTAAAGGTAAAGGTTTCCCTGGCTCAAAAGCCAGTCGAATCCAACTCTCGGGTTGCGGTGCTCATCTCAGTTTCCAAGCCAAAGAGCCAGCGCTGTCCGAAGATGTTTCCGTGGTCACATGGCCAGCATGACTAGATGCAGAGGTGCATGGAACGCTGTTGCCTTCCAACTGAAGCTGTATCTATTTATCTGCTTGCAATTTCTTGCTTTCGAACTGCTGGCTTAGCAGGAGCTGGGGCTAGAGACGGGAGCTCACTCCATCATGCGGCACTCGGGTCTTGAACTAATGAACTACCAACCTTCTGGTCTGCAGTTCAGCATTACCTGTGGGAATTATCTATAGGGCCAGCATCAGGGTTATTTTTGGGCAGGAACGCACAGGAACGGAGTTCCGGCTGGCTCCCAAGTTGGCCACGCCCAGCAGGAACTTATTAGCATAATAGGCCACACCCAACAGCAGAAACTCATTAGGATTGGGTACATCAGGGGTGTGTGGCCTAACATGCAAAGGAATTCCTGCTCCAAAAAAAGCCCTGGCTTTTGACAACAAACAAGGTAAACAGAATAAGAAGCAAAAGGTGGGTGTGACTGGATGACCACACTTCTGGCAACATGGGGGTGTGGCCTAATATGCTAATGAGCTGTGCTGTCAGGGGTGTGGCCTAGTATGCTAATGAGTTCCTGCTGTTGGGTATGGCCTATTATGCTAATGAGTTCCTGCTGTTTTTTTCCTACAAAAAAGCCCTGGCCAGCACAATCAGCCGCTTGTGGTGGCAGGATGATAGGACCAGCACTTTGGGCTGTTTGTCCCTCTGGGTCAAATCCAAGAGGAATTTGGCTACCTTCTAGCATTGTTAAAAGAAGTGCTCTTGATTCCTCTTTACCCAATTTCTCCCTGAAAGCTAACAATCCATTTCATTTTCCTCTTTGTTCTTGTAATAAATTTGGAGTCAGTTTCTAAGCAATTGCCTTTTGGTCAAAAAGAAGTGTGAAGGACGGAGGGGCAGGAAGGGGAGTTCTGGAAAATCTCAGAATTTCACTCTGTAGATGCTCAGAGGCAGGCAGTGTCTTCCTAAACCTTGCAATGTCTTCCTACAGCACCACTGTGTGGTATGTGTATGTTACATATGTGGTATGTATGTATGTATGTATTAAATTTATATCCTGCCCTTCCCAAATGGGCTCAGGGCGCGTAACATCAAAGCATATAACAATAAAAACAGTTAACACAATTAATCTAAAAACCACTAAAACCAGAAAACAGTTAATCAGTTAAAAGATGGCGAGCAATAATTCAAATCCCCAGGAAACCAGATAGAGCAGTGGTGGCGAACCTATGGCACGCATGCCAGAGAGGGCACGCGCCCTGGAGCACCCACCCACCCGCTTCCCAAGGGCCCCCCCCCCCGCCTGCCCGCCGCCTTTCTCTGCTGGCACGCTGGCAGAGAAAAGCCTCCAAAGTCCCCCCTGCCCGCCCGCCCACCCGCCGGCAGAGAAAGGCGCGCCAGCAGAGAAAGGCCTCCAAAAGCCCCCCTGCCTTTCTCTGCCCCCTGCTTTCTTCTTTCCTTCCCTCTCTCCCTCTGTTCCAATGTCTTTATTACATGTGGGCATTATTTATAATGTTTTGGAATAATAAAGTGAGACAAAAAGTGTTCCCTTGTGCGTTTTACAGGTTGCAATAATGCCTCTTTGTTTTCTTATGTTGGGAGTATGAAATGTTATGCTGGATGTGTTGTGTTATGATTTGTTGTTTGTATTTTAGATACTGGAAAACTAAATTAAATAATATATTAAAAAAAAGAATCCCATAATGATGTTATTCTTATTAATATACATCTTCTGGGCAGGTTAAAGACTATTACAGTCAGGCCAGGCAGGGGAATTGGTTTGATGCTGACTGTAGGGCATTTAAAAGGGCAATCTGTTATATGTATCTGCAATTTAAATTACACAATTCCCATATTCTTACTTGGTTAGTGCTGCTGAAATGTGAATTCAGAACCACAATTATGTGGTCCCTTTCTCCTAAGTTCCCACTCCTTTCACCTCGCGCTTAGAAGACCGTTGAAATATTGATAACATAATAAAACAGGGTTAGGATATAGAATCATAGAATCATAGAGTTGGAAGGGACCTCCAGGGTCATCTAATCCAACCCTCTGCACAATGCAAGAAATCCACAATTACCTCCCCCCCCCACAGTGACTACTGTTCCATGCCCAGAAGATGACAAAAAACCTCCAGGATCGCCAACCAAAACGGCCTGGATAAAAATTGCCTCCTGACCCACAGTGGTCACTGGCATTTCCCCGGGCATGTAAGAAAGGGCCCATAGCAGATTCTAGAGAGACAGTCAGTAATACAGAACAGTTAATAGTTCTGTTTCTTTACATCTTAGCACCTTACTTTCTGTACAAACGCGTCAGTGGCGAAACTACTTTTGGAGCGATCTCCGTTCCGTCCTGCTGCACCTGTAGACACTGACTTAGCAGCCGGCCAGAACAGGTTTCTTACCGCTTAATACCATGGCAGAGTTAAACACACCTAGCTATATAAGATCGAGTTGCACAAATGGATCAGAACGTATTCTAAATACATGGTTAGGGTTTGCAAATGGTTGTTAGTAAAAGAAAAAGTTAGCAGTTAGGCCTTGGGAAAATAGGTTTGGTCGGAAGGCAGCTGAGGGGTTTGCTCAGCACTTAATACGTACCTTGCAGATGGGCGAAAGCTTCTCTTTTCCAGATACCTAGCAGGCTTTCTACACTACACAGTGGGTGACTCGGCTATTTATTTAAATCATGGAGAAGAGGTGTGTATTTATTATGAAGGATATGTGTGATTGTGTACTGGTTTCCAAATGGTAATCTTTATAAGGTTTGTAATGAAAAGAAAAATCAACGGTAAAAAACATTAGGGAGGCATGACATTTTCGGTCGGTTTTAAGGTATTTGCTAGCGTGAATTGTAATAGGAGTGATTTACCTTTACCGCAGTAGGATATTTAGAGGGGCAATGTATATGATCACCTGACCACATACCTCTGGCTAAAATTACAGTCTCCTATTTTTCTTTTTTAAATGAGCGTTCCATCTCAGTGCAGCAGTAACACCACGGAGCCGTCTCGAGTGCACGGCAGTAACTGGGAAACAAATGCCCGCAATTATTTATAGCAAAGAAACGAAAAGGCACCAAAATGAAAAAAAAACACAACAACAACCCTACACTGCCCCCAGTATACGGAGAAGAATTCGAAATCAATATTTATTGAACTTTAAGGGCAGGAACTTGGAGAAACAGATGGATTTGGATGCCAAACACCCTTGATTTTTCAAAGTAATTTATTCGTGCTCGCTGGCTTCCCAAACCTGTAATTGAAATTTCGACCTGGATGATCTTATTGTTTGTTCACAAATGCAAGATTAAAAAAAAATAATAATAATATCAGAAATGCAAGATGGTGCTTTCAAAACAGTGGAGAGAGATTCTGTATGCTCAAATAGGTTCTTATTCCCATCACTAAGTGGGAGCTTAGTGTCCTCACGGTGGACAGCAGCTTTGTTTCAAGACCCGCAGGGGTAGCATGCAGCCAGCTAGTATGTTAATGCAAAAAAGACTCAGCTTTATTTTAATTCTGCTTCTCGTTCTAATCCGCACTAACTTATCTTACAAAGGCAACAGCTTTGTACTATATAAGACGGCAGCACTCGGGGCAATACTTTTGGCAGTTCTGTGTACAGTCCCCCAGTGTCAGACCCCAGTCCAGTTATACTCAACAACTCTCTCTTGGCAGTGATAAGTTTATTGAGGTCTACGCAAGATCCATAGAGTCACTGTGTCAGAACCAGGGCTCTTTTTGTAGCAGGAACTCCTTTGAATATTAGGTGACACACCCCTAATGTAGCCAATCCTCCAAGAGCTTACAGAGCTCCTCTTGCAGGGGCTGCTATAAGCTCTTGGAGGATTGGCTACCTTAGGAGTGTGTTGCCTAATATGCAAAGGAGTTCCTGCTACAAAAAGAACCCTGGCAGAATTAAAGACTTTTGGTGGGCACAAGCCTAATATAGTAAATTCAAAGAAAAGCCCCTTCCCCAAGCACACATCACATTCATACTACGCCTAACCTTGCCATCCCAACCGAGTGAAAGATATATGTCTTGGTTATCTGCAGTCAAGGTTGGTACAGAGAACTTCTCAAGGACACCTTCCCCTGGGAAAGGAAAAAAAGAAGGGAAAGGAAGATGACTTAGAAAGTTATGACTACTAGAAGCTAAAGGTCTCATTCTCCCACTCACTCACACCACCCCCCTGGTAGGGAATTCCCTCTCCCCAATAACAATGGCAACCAAAGCAAGTGAAGCATAACGAAGTTTGACACCCAACTTCCAATCACTGGTTTGTTTTTTTAAAATTGGCAGAAAGTTTATATTGGTTGACTGTAGGGCCTAACAAAATCAGTGATGTATTGGCATACCTTAGCTCTAATCGTGATTTCTTTGCCAATTGTAAGCAGCACCCACAAACGATAGCGGTTTTTAAAATACTTTTTATTGTACACTTCAAAGTCTTCCTGGTGGTCTTAAATCCTGATCTGCCCCTGAATTAGGGTTGGGAAATACCTGGAGATTTACCAGATCTGGGTTGGGAAATACTAGGAAATTTTTTTGGGTGGTGGTGGAACCGGGGGACAGCATGGTTTGGGGAAGGGAGGGCCTCAGCAGAGTAGAATGCCGCAGGGTCTACTCTCCAAAGCAATCATTTTCTCCAGGGGAACTAATCTCTGGAGACCCAGTTTGGTGTAGTGGTTAGGAGCACCGACTCTAATCCAGGAGAACCAGGTCTGATTCCCCAGTTCTCCACATGCAGCTGCTGGGGTTACCTTGGGTCAGTCACAAGTTCTCTCAGAGCTGTTCTCTCATGAACAGTTCTAGAAGGAGCTCTCTCAGCTCCACCTACCTCACAGGGTGTCTGTTGTCGTGAGGGGAAGGGAAAGGAGCCTCTCTGATACTCCTCCCTCCCAGTCTCTCTGATACTCCTTCAGGTAGTGAAGGGTGGGGTATTAATCCAATCTCCTCTTCTCTTCTTCTTCTTCTCTGTCATCTGGAGATCAATTGCAATAGCAGTAGATCTTTAGGTGCCTCCTAGAGGTTGGTGATGACCCTACCCTGAATCTTGGGCCTTCTGCATGCAAAGGGTGCACTCTACCACTGAACTGGAATTTAGAGCCCCCATGTAGGAGGTGTTTCCCCCTTTCTCCTTTGCTTTCTCCCTTCGGTGTCCCTTCCAGCTAGGATTGCTAGTCCTCCAGTGGGTAAGGAAAATAAAATAAAAAGTGGCTGCTGGGATTATGGGGTGATGTCACTTCCGAGTTTTCCCTGGAAGTGATATCAGTCCCCTGTAGGAATCGCTGGAAACTCTATGTAAAACCACAGAGGAGGAGAGGAGAAGAGGAGATTGGATTTATACCACACCCTTCACTCGGAGTCTCAGAGCGGCTCAAACTCCTTTCTCTTCCCCTCCCCACAACAGACACCCTGTGAGGTAGGTGGGGTTGAGAGAGGTCTTTCAAGAGCTGCTCTTTCAAGATGAGCTCTGACAGAACTATGGCTTGCCCAAGGTCATCCAGCAGCTGCAAGTGGAGGAGTGGGGAATCAAACCCGGTTCTCCCAGATTAAAGTCTGTGCACTTAACCACTACACCAGTGATTCCTAGAGAGGACTGACATCAGTTCCAGGTTTTCCAATGTCGCTTCTGATGACTGACCCCCCCCCCCCAAGTCTAAATGTGGAAAAGGGGGAAACTAAACATGAATTTTGAAGCAGCCACTGTGTTTATGTGCATGCAGTTTTGAATGGGGATGAATGTTCTCCTGTTGCTTCTCCACTTTAAATCCTCCATGAGTTCTGCTGCCACTTTGTATTCTAAGGATCAAAATCTGGGTATGATTATGTCTGTGTGTTTGCAATGTGTACCTAATACTCTTGCCGCCAGTGCAAATGTACGCTGCAAAATATATCCACACGCACTCCTGGTATGCACCCATGCTAATGGGAACTTTTTGCAAATAGAGGGTAGTAATTCTGTGAAGATAACTAAATGACAATGGACCATGAAAAAGCCATTATAATTTCCTCATGATTAGCAGCTTGCACTGTGCACTTAGCAACCTCCTGGATGCTTATATTCTTGAAGGCGAGCTCTTCGGTTAATGGGGCAGAAGGGCTCATGAGTAAAAAGGGAAGCGATGTCCTAATGAACAAATCATTCAATTGCCTACGACAATGTTAATATTACACCATTCTCCAATGGACTGCACTTCCCTGCGTTTAACTGGACATGGTTTAGCCAAATGGTAATAGCAACCTCAACCCCCACCCCAAGCAATCTTTTTGATTTCCACAATCACAGGCACAGCCAATCCTTGGCACTCTTTCAACTGCAACGTGCAACAACTGCTTCTTATTTATAGACTTTTATCCCACCTTTGAACACACGAAGCTGCCTTATACTGAGTCAGTAAACCAAAAAGAAGATACACAGCTGGGAAGGTATGGGAACATAAAGGAGTAAAGCTGTGGGGAAAAATGCTAATAAAGATAATTATGGTCTCTGTGTATAATTTTTATGGAAAATACAAGTGCAAAAATACCAAAATTCCAAAAATACAATAGTGCTAATACAGTCTAATGATGTTAGAATACACAGAAATAAAGTCCAAGTACATAACATGAAAATGGAGTCCAAGTAAACTAAGAAGATTCCGGATATATCTTTCGTTTCGGCAATCTTCTTCAGAGGTGGACTACAGTTGTCTTCAGTTAACAGACTACAATAATTATAAACAATTGTATAAAATACCATAGGCAATATAATTATATGTATGCAATAATTTAAAAACACCTACTTTGTAATGATGTTTTCAGTTCTCAAAATGTAATTTCAAGTACCACCAGAATGCTATTCAAAATGAAAACACAACTGAAGAATACAAATAATATAATAATAGCAGTATAAAGCAATTGATTGTCTGTCTATCTATCATCTGATTGTCTGTCTATCTATCATCTATCTATCTTAAAATGGTCTTTGACCAGCACAAAACTTAACAGAATATGTATATTCAAAGGTTAAAAAGACTTTGAAAATTAACTCCCACATATGATAAGTATGATGTTTTTAAAACACAGTTATAACAACGTTTCTTCAGATAATATTATTAAAATATTTCAATCTTCATTAACTGACGTATTTTAAAAGCTGCCATGAAGAACTTCATGCTACCCACTGCAACCAGTGGGTTTTCGTCTATTAACAACATTCTGGTATACACTGATTCTGAACGACCAGTTAAGTAAGAGAAAAACAAAATTGACACTAATCAGGGTCAGAACTTTCTGCTCTGATTGGCAGTGGCTCTCCAGGGTCTCAGGCAGAGGTCTTTCCCATTACCTGCTACCAGATCTCCCTCCCGTGAGGGTAGGTTAGGCTGAGAGACAATGACTCACTTCCCAGTGACCTAAAATGACTGGTTTCCCAGTGGCCTTCATGGCTGTGTGGGGATTTGAATCTATCAATCTACCCGTTCCTAGTCTGCAACTGTAACCATTACACCTTTGTTGTTGTTCAGTCACACAGTCGAGTCTGTCTCTTCGCGACCCCATGGACCACATCATGCCAGGCCCTCCTGTCTTTCACCGTTCTCCGGAGTTTGCGCAATTACATGTTCGTTGCATCGATAACACTGTCTAACCCTTTGCCGTCTCCTCCTTCTTTTACCAGCTTCAGTCATTCCCAGCATCAGGGTCCTCTCCAGTGAGTGCTCCCTTCTCATTTGGTGGCCAAAGTATTGGAGCTTCAGCTTCAGTATCTGGCCTTCCAGGGAACACTCAGGGCTGATTTCCTTTAGGACTGACTGATCTGCTACACCACGCTGGCTCTAATTGTCAATCACGATGAAAACTGAAGAGTGCACCTAAAATCTAATATAGCTAATAGCAGAAGGTGTCATATTTCTATATGCACTACACACCACCTAATACTTGGTGGGTTTTATTGAGTTTGGATTGTTGTATTTACATTCCACAGAACCTGAGTAGAATCCTATCACCACTGGTTTGGGGTGGCGGGAGGGTGCTGTCAAGTTGCAGCCAGTTTATGGTGACTGTATAGGGTTTTTGAGGCAAGAGATGTTCAGAGATGGTTTGCCACTGCCTGATTCTGCATTGTGACCCTGGACTCCCTTGGTGGCCTCCCATCCAAATTCTAACCAGGACCAGCCCTGCTTAGCTTCCCAGATCTGATTCTAATCTGGGAGAACCGGGTTTGATTCCCCACTCCTCCAGTTGCAGCTGCTGGATGACCTTGGGCAAGCCATAGTTCTGTCAGAGCTGTTCTCTCAAGGACAGTTCTCCCAGAGCTCTCTCAGCCCCACCTACCTCACAGGGTGTCTGTTGTGGGGAGGGGAAGGGAAAGGAGTTTGTAAGCCACTCTGAGACGCCTTTGGGCAGTGAAGGGTGGGATATAAATCCAATCTCCTCCTCCTCCTCCTTCATGGATATCATGCTATAGCAAATATTTGTGAGTGGATTTTTCTGTGTGGGCACAAAAAATCTACTTGTGAATGAGTGCTGTATTGTACCGGCAGTGCATCATTATCCAGTGTGGATGTGGACTTTGTCCTTGGAAGAGTTAGATGGATAATCTGGTGTGTGTGTGTGAGTGTATAGGAGGAGAGGGTGAGTCCTCTGGTTGTGGCAAAGGTGCCTCAGGGACCAAATGTCCAGTGACCTCCCAGAGCTGGAATCTGAGGAAGCAAAATCACCAGAGGAGACAGAATCATCAGATCTCACTGCATTCCAACAGGACACCCCTGTGGGCGCCAGTACCAGTGTAGGCCAGAAGGAGTCAACACTCTTATGAGGTGGATTCCGAATGACCAGCTTGGACTCTGCTTGATCTTGGGAGACAGATGTTCCCCCATCATCATCTGCTGGAGCCCACCACACTTCTTAAGACCCCCTGCAGTCATTCCCCAACAGCAGAGAAGGCGGAGGGCCCAAGTTGAAGCCAAGACCCACCATTTTTGCTAGCCTTACGCATGAGGAAGGGCACCAGAGGTGATGGGAAAAAGAGAGACTGTAATGTACTCAGTCCCGACTGCATGGCACCCAGAGGGCTCCACACGGTCCCACTAACCTAGGAGCTTCGCTCCCACAAACAATGGACTAAGCGGATCCTAGCTCACACCAATTGGAGGGCTAGGCTCCCGGCCGAGAGCCTATGGAACTCTCGGCCACTGTAAATAGCCTGTGAGTGTGTATGGGTGTGTTTTGTGGTGTGAGCTTTCACTGAATAGAAGCCAGCCTGTGAGCCGGCTAGAGTTGTCTTGTTCCTGATCTTCAATAAAAGTATGAGCTGATTTCACTCTACGGACTCGTCAGTCTCAGTATTTTTCAGAGACAAAATGGCGGAGCTAGGTTTCTTTTTCTCTCCCACTTCAGCCCTTTAAAGGGTGCTTTAAAAAAACCAAAACGTTCAGACCTGAGGTGAGGAGGTATGTATGTATGTGTGTGTGTTACGTGCCATCAAGTCACATCAGACTTACGGTGACCCTATGTATTAATGACCTCCGAAATGTCCTATTGTTAACAGCCTTGCTCAGGTCTCGCAAACTGAGGGCCCTGGCTTCCTTGATAATCCATCTCATGTTGGGGCGTCCTCTTTTCCTGCTGCCTTCGACTTTTCCTAGTGTAACCCCAGTTTCTCCCACCGACTCCAGTTGAGGTAAGAAATTATGGGACCTGGGTTTGTTAATGGAGGGGGTGACAAGAAAAAAAGAAGGAAAGTAGCGGTGCCTCCAGCCCCCTGGCTTCCACTTTGAAACAGGAGGGGGCAGCCAGCAGGCAATTAAAGAAGGGGAAAATCCAAACTCAACTCCCAGACCTTCCAATCACCTGTAACCAAAACATAAGTCTCAGGTCACTCTCTTTTCTGCCCTCTGACCCAGATGGCTTCTGTCACCCTTTCCCCCTCAGAAATCTGTTTCCCTCCCTCAGACCTCCTTTCCTCCTCAGGACTATCCTTTTCCTCTGCCCGCCCCCCACATCTCCCCCAAAGGGAAAAATATACCTCCTCCCCAGAGCTATTTTTGGGCAGGAATGCACAGGAATGGAGTTCCAGCTGGCTCCTGAGTTGGCCATGCCCAGCAGGAACTCGTTAGCATAACAGGCCACACCCAACAGCAGAAACTCATTAGGACTGGCTACATTAGGGGGGTGTAGCCTAACATGCAAAGGCCACACAAAAAGCCCGGGTTTTGTCAACAAACAAGGTAAATGGAATCAGAAACAAAAGGTGGGTGTGGCTGGATGACCACACTCCTGGTAACATGGGGGTGTGGCCTAATAGGCTAATGAGTTTCTGCTGTTGGGTGAGGCCTATTATGCTAATAAGTTCCCGCTGGGCTTTTTCTATAAAAACAGCCCTGCTCCTCCCCCAGAACTCTAATAGAGAGCCAAACCCACAGGGTTACACAAGCGTTATTTTTTTCCAGTGACTCTTGCCTTCTCATCACAGTAGGATAGCCTCAGTTTGGTCATTTTAGCTTCTAGGGAGAGTTCAGGCTTGATTTGATCTAGAATCCACTAGGGTTGCTAGGTCCCTTTTGTCCATCGGTGGGGGGGTGGGGGGTGTTTCAGGAGTGGGAAGTCACCCCCCCCCATTCCCCTGGAAACAGTGATGTTGCACATGACCTGTCTGTGTGTGTCACCCGGAAGTGACGTCAGCACACTGGCGATGTCAGGGGTGACATTTTGGATTTTGGGCGAAACTCTTAAAACCATCAAACCATAGAGTTTTGCCCAAAATCCAGAGTGTCACCCCCCGACGTTGCCAACATGCCGCTGTCACTTCTGGGGTGATGAGGTCATGTCACGTGCAATGTTGCAGTTTGGGGGGCGGGCGGGCAAGAACCTTCAAAATGAGGGGATCCCCTGCCCCCCACTGGGCAAATGGCAACCCTAGAACCCACCGGTTTGTCTTTCTGGCAGTCCATGATATCTACGGTATCCAATTTGACATTTCAAATGAGCAGGGAAAGGTGCATCTCCAGGTCCAGCTCTAAAACCCTGCAGGAGCTACCTGGATTCTGTTAACACCACAGCCCTCTCTGTGTCCCTGACTAGCACCAACTGGGTGCGTTTAGACAGCGTGCTGGAGCGGTTTAAACTGCTCCGGCACGATGCGTTTTTTTAAACTGGAGAATCGCGATCAGACTCACCTCCTCCTTCCGAGCTCCCCGCCGTCCTCCTGCAGGTGGTGGGGGTTTTCCCCTCTCCTTTGAGCATGCGCACAGGCAGCCCTCTCCCGAACAGGAAGTTTGGCGGGTGCGCAGAAGAGCGAGCTCAACAGGTCCCTTTAAAGTTTAAATGAAGACTCCTTTTTAAAATGGCCTCCCCGAGATCCCGGACTCCTCTAAATGCCTAAACTAGGCACCAGTGAACCTTTTCTTTTTTTAACTTAAGTGCGGAGCTCCACTCAAGCGCACACCGGTAAGGAAAAAAAAAAATGGAGGACTAAAACCGGAAGCTGGAGGCAGCTTCCCAGAGGGGAGGGGGGTTGAAGCACCCGGAAGTGGCTGGATGGAGCGATCAGACAGCGGAAAGTGCGGCTTGAAACGGAGAATCATGGAAAACACTACTTGGGTAAGTGGTGTCAAAATACTCCGTTTCAAAGGGGGGTTGCTCCAGAAAGCGACGGCTGGGGATGGTAGGCAGATGTTGGGTGTGTGAACGCGCAGGTAAAAGCCGTTTCTGAGCCGTGCCGAAAACGGCTCAAACAGCGCGTCTGAACGCACCCACTGACTGGTTAACCTGCTCTTCCCCTAGAACCAGCTTCTTGCCTTACGTTAACTGGACAGCCTGTTCCTTCAAGAACTCTCAAGCTCTGCTGGACTTCTTTTGATTCTAAGACAGGGACTCTGACTGTTTCCACACTGGGGTGGGAATAGCTGCCCCCACTGTGGATGCCGCAGCAAACACAGGGGAGATGGGGAAGGCAATAAAAGCAACCCAAACCTTGCCAGGCATCCTCCTCACCTCAGGTCTTTTTTTTTTTTTTTTAAAGCACCCTTTAAAGGGCTGAAGTGGGGAAGAAACAGAAACTTAGCTCTGCCATTTTGAAGGCAAAGCTTAGCTTCACCAGTTTGGTGTAGTGGTTAAGTGTGTGGACTCTGATCTGGGAGAACCGGGTTTGATTCCCCACTCCTCCACTTGCAGCTGCTGGATGACCTTGGGCAAGCCATAGTTCTGTCAGAGCTGGTCTTGAAAGAGCAGCTCTTGAAAGACCTCTTTCAGCCCCACCTACCTTACAGGGTGTCTGTTGTGGGGAGGGGAAAAGAAAGGAGTTTGAGCCGCTCTGAGACTCCGAGTGAAGGGCGCGGTATAAATCCAATCTCCTCTTCTCCTCTCCTCCTCTGTGGTTTTATATAGAGTTTCCAACGATTCCTACAGAAAGAACCGGGTTTGATTCCCCACTCCTCCACTTGCAGCTGCTGGATGACCTTGGGCAAGCCATAATTCTGTCAGAGCTGTCCTTGAAAGGGCAGTTCTTGAAAGAGCTCTCTCAGCCCCACCTGCCTCACAGGGTGTCTGTTGTGGGGAGGGGAAGGGAAAGGAGTTTGTAAGCCCCTGAGACTCCTTCAGGTAGTGAAGGGCAGGGTATAAATCCAATCTCTTCTTCTTCTTCTCCAGCCTGGCTATGGGAAGAGCCCCCACACAGAGGGTCTGCCACCCCAACATATTCCCTTTAAGTCTGAGCAAAGGCGAAAGCCCTGGGAGCCCGATGTGCTCTGTTTAAAAGAGCATGATGTCATGCACAAATCCCCCCCCCCAAATCATGCTGTGTCACATCTGGTTGCCAGCCTCCAGATCCGGGCAGGGGTTCACCCACTTTTGGGGGCTCCAATCTGCCCCAGCCCCATGTGCCACGACCCCCGCCCCACTCACAAAAAGACCTTTCAAAGGGTCTTTTTGCAAGCCAAGCATGCAGCCCACAACCGCCCCTGTCTCTCTCTCCTGCTAGATTTAAAGGGCCCTCCACATGGTCCCCACTGATCAGCTGAAGCCCTTTAAATCTGGCAGGAGGGAAGGGAGAGGGATGGCTGGGCGGATGGTTGTGCTTGGGGGTGGACCTTGGGTTGGCCCTGCCCACCTTTGGAATGCCCCCCAAATCCCCCGCTGGAGTGAGGAGGGGACCCGGCAACCCTAGCATCACACCTGGGGAATAATCCCCATATGGAAGAAGCAGAAGTGCCGCCTGGCATTGTTGTCTGTGGGAACGAGACACCAGTGGTGTCAACAGAAGCTCCATCAAGTGAAAGTGGGGCTGCCCTGAGCAAGTTGCAACAGGACAGTTGTGGCTGTCAGGGCCATAGCAGTGAGAACTGGGGCGAGGGGGAGACGACTGGTGCCCTAGCTGAGTTGCTATGGCAACCGAGATGCTGCAGAATGGGAACCGGCGAGACCCTGATTAAGCCCTGCCAGGGTACAGGCCAAGGCACGAATGGAACTGGTGAGGTAAATGGTAAGGTTGCCAGCCTCCAGGTGGTGGCTGGAGATCTCCCTCTAGTATAATTGACCTCCAGGCGATGAGACCAATTCACCTGGAGAAAATGGCCACTTTGGAAGGTGAATTGTAAGGCATTATACCTCTCTGTCCCTCCCCTCCCCCAATCCTGCCCTCCTAAGGCTCTACCCGCCCAAATCTCCAGGTATTTCCCAACCTAGAACTGGCAACTCTAGTAAACAGACACCCAGGGGTTACCTATGGGGAGGAAGCATAACCAGCTGAATCCTTGAAAGATCCTTGTGGAGCCAGAGAGCCTGGTGACTACCCAGGCTCAGCAGAGGACATTTTCTGAAGGAATGTTCTCACAAGGTCTGCTCAAAAAGTCGTCCTGTGATCGACAGAATCTGATAAGCATTAACCTACTTTTTAAAAGAAACCTACCAAGCTGGGATGCCAGTTGTTAAACGAATCCTAAATGTGGTTTTCTAAAGCGCTGAGAGAATTATGTTTTAAAATATCGACGTCTGATTCCCACCACACTTCTTTCTTGTTAAACGTGTGGGGTGAGGAGAGAGGCCTATTATGAATTCATCACAGTCTTGACCGAGCTGTCGTGGGCAACTCTCTACAGATTTTTATGTTTGGGAATACAGAGCTAACATTTTATAATTAAGCCTGGTTATGTTCTCCTGGCATCAAAAGCTAGTTCAAGGAGAAACCGAAAACTGCTAGCTCGCGGCTTTCACAATCGTATTGGGTTGCAGGGGGAAAAAAAAGCCTTCCCTTTGGGAATGTTCAGGTACATCTTAAATAACAGGCATCCACAAGTTTTTGCACAGGGGAAAGAAAGTATCTGAATTTAGGTTCTTTCCTCTTTTCTTAACTTCATTTATACCTAGGGTTGCCAGCTCCAGGTTGAGAAATACCTGGAGATTTGGGGGGAGCAGCCCAGGAGGGCCAGGTTAGGGGAGGGGAGGGACTTCAGTATGGTATAATGCCACGGTGTCCACCTTTCAAAACAGCCATTGTCTCCAAATGATCTGATCTCTGTTACCTGGAGGTCAGCTGTAATCTCAGGAGCTCTCCAGTCACCACACAGGATGGGCAAAGCATCTGCTTGGCATGCAAGAGGTCCCAGGTTCAATCCCTGGCATATCCAGTTACAAGATCTAGTGGAAGGTGCTGTGAAAGATGTCTACCTGCCGGAGACCCTGGAGAGCTGCTGCCAGTCCGAGTAGACCATAAGAATATAAGAACATAAGAGAAGCCAATGTTGGATCAGGCCAATGGCCCATCCAGTCCAACACTCTGTCACACAGTGGCCAAAAATACCACACGCCATCAGGAGGTCCACCAGTGGGGCCAGGACACTAGAAGCCCTCCCACTGTTGCCCCCCCAAGCACCAAGAATACAGAGCATCCCTTGCCCCAGACTAAGAGTTCCCATCTATACCTTGTGGCTAACAGCCACTGATGGACTTCTGCTCCATATGTTTGTCCAATTCCCTCTTGGAGTCATCCACGCTTGTAGTTGCCACCACCTCCTGGGGCAGTGAATTCCATGTGTTCATCACTCTTTGGGTGAAGAAGGACTTCTTTCTATCTGTTCTAACCTGACTGCTCAGCAATTTCATTTCACGGTTGGTTCAGGACAAGGCAGCTTCATGTGTGTTCACCTGAAGGTTGGCAACCCTGTTTATACCCCATCTTCCCCCCCAATGGAGACTTAAAGAACCGTACATTGTGCTCTTCTCCTCCGTTTTATCCTCACCAGAATCCTGTGAGGTAGATGAGGCTGAGAATGTGCGATTGGCCCAATATTACCAGTTTGGTGTAGTGGTTAAGTGCGTGGACTCTAATCTGGGAGAACGGGGTTTGATTCCCCACTCCTCCACATGCAGCTGCTGGATGACCTTGGGCAAGCCATCGTTCTGTCAGAGCTGTTCTCTCAAGGGCAGTTCTCAGTCTGAGCTCTCACAGCCCCACCTACCTCGCAGGGTGTCTGTTGTGGGGAGGGGAAGGGAAAGGAGTTTATAAGCAGCTCTGAGGCTCCAAGTGAAGGGCTGAGTATAAATCCAATCTCCTCCTCCTCCTCTTCTTCTTCTTCCTCCTCCTCCTCCCCACCAAGCCACTGTGGCAGAGTGGGGACTCAAACGTGGTCCTGTTGCTCTCTCTCATCCTTAGTGTACCTCACAGAGCTGTTGTGCACCTGTGTGCCAGTGGTCTAACAGAATTCTCAGCATCCTTGTTGCACTACAGATTCACAACGCTTCTGGGGATGCCATTTTTGTATTGTACTGTCCTCTTCAGTTGTGTTTTATGGCAGCAATTTTTCAGAAATACAAGTCAGCAAAAGACACATTGCTTGTATGGGTGCCAACCAGGGCTTTTTTTGTAGAAAAAGCCCAGCAGGAACTCATTAGCATAATAGGCCACACCCAACAGCAGAAACTCATTAGCATATTAGGCCACACCCCTGACAGTGCAGCTCATTAGCATATTAGGCCACACCCCCATGTTACCAGGAGTGTGGTCAACCAGGCACACCCACCTTTTGCTTCTTATTCTGTTTACCTTGTTTGTTGTCAAAACCCAGGGCTTTTTTTGGAGCAGGAACTCCTCTGCATGCTAGGCCACACACCCCTAATGTAGCCAATCCTAATGAGTTTCTGCTGTTGGGTGTGGCTTATTATGCTAATGAGTTTCTGCTGGGCGTGGCCAACTCGGGAGCCAGCCGGAACTCCGTTCCTGTGCATTCCGGCCCCAAAATAGCCCTGGTGCCAACCAATGCTCCCTCTAAACTGTGAAGTCTTGTGAGCGAAAATTCTACTTTGTGAGCTACTGGCATTAAAGTTGTGAGCAAGTGATTTAGCGACTGCATAAATCAGTTTGCTCTGGAGCCGTCCTTCCTGAGCTGGGACAAAAATGTGTGAGCCAGAGGCTAAAGAACTGTGAGCTAGCTCACATTAACTCAGCTTAGAGGGAACACTGGTTCCAACCTCCAGGTAGGACCTGGAGATCTCCCAGAATCACAACTCTCTCAGCTACAGAGATCAATCCTCTTGGAGAAAACAGCTGCTTAGTTGGTGTGTGTGTAGTCTATGGCATAATACCTCACTGAGTTCCTTCCCCTCCCTAAACCCCACTTTCCCTAGCTTCCACCCCCATCCTGGATTTGGCAACCCTATTAGGCAGGTGCAGTCATTTGCGAGTTTTCCATCCGAAGAAGGAGAGCAATGCAGCAAAGAGGTGGAACTCAGATAAATATTTTGTTGTTTTGCACCAGTCTAACCTTTGCCTTGAACTTCCCAGATAGTCTTTGCAAAGAAGTCGTTCATTGTTAAGCACACAGGAGACTGATTTTGTGTCTGTTGCTCCTATAGCTGAATAGCCACGGCATTTAACCTGGCAGAATAAACCTGACAGAAGTCTGCAGCGTAAAAACCTGGGACGGGAGAGAGAGAGAACATGAAAGGGGAAAATTTCTGTAAATGCTGCCATGCTTGTTGTCCTGAATTGCTCTGCGAGGAAGAGTGCTATCTTGAGCAGTTTTTTTGGGGGGGAATTAAAACTCCTTTATTGCAGATTTTGATCAGAAGTGTGAAAACCCACTCTTTTCTCTGAGCTTGCTTGATGCACCGGCGTGAAATACAGAACAACGTAAAATTACTTTGCGTGGCTTTGGAACACAACCATGATACATTAACGCGAGCATAAAACATGAATAGGAAACAGCGCTAAAATGCTCCTTCAGCAGTTCCGCCGTGTGAATGTTTGCAAATGGAAAAAGCTGTTTTCTTTGCATTAAGATTCAAAGGGGCATTTTGAACACTGCACTGAATCCCTGCAGTTACGGCTACGGTATTCTGTTGAATGTACACAGCAGTGTACCCAATCACGTACCCAAGTTTCCATATTGGCAGCTCATATTCTGCAAGCAGATTATGCAACGAAGTATAACGGCAGATGTCTGAGAATGTGGACGACATCACCTTCTAAGAACAACCAAGCTGAGACAGAATTTAGATTTTTGTCTCATGAGATAGGGAAAATGGAAGGACAGACAGCATGGGAACAGTGACATAGCCAGGATCTGGAGACTCTAAAAGACCCCAATGTTAGCACCTGAAGGGAGTTTTCTTTTTTTAAAAAGCAATTCTAAGCCAGCAGGTTTTTCCTTCTCCCCCAAAATTTAGATTTTTCTCTCATGAGATAGGGAAAATGGAATGATAGACAGCATTGCAGAGGCATCGCTAGGATCTGAAGACACGAAAAGAAAAGACCCCAGTGTCAGCACCTGAAGAGAGTTTCAGGGGAAGCAGATATGTAAATTGGTGTTGTTTTGATGCCACAACCATCTACAAAGCCCAGCAGAAACTCATTAGCATAATAGGCCCTTTTCTACATTTTTTCCAGTGCTATAAATATTCTTTTTGAGGTATGTGTGGTATGAGTGGTCCAATGAGGTTGCACCATCAATTTATACATGTATAAATGATGTTCCTTTTGGTCCTTTTGGTTCCTTTTGGGGCTTCTGTGTGGCACTGTGGCATGCTTGCCCTGCCACAGTGCCACTTGTTCTGGAGTGTGCCACTTGTTCTCATGGCAAACAAGCACCTCCCAAGACAGTTCAGTTTCCCTGAGATTCTATGGGAGTGCCTGACTGCTGGGTGGCTGCCTGCTTGCCTGCCTTAAGTGCTGCTGGCTGGGAAACAATGGAGGTAATGGGGGTAACCTATTTGGGTGCCCATAGAATTAGGCCCATTGGTCCAATTGCTTTGAGACATGCAGGTGTATGTGGGGAGAGGCTCCCAAAGCTACCCTGAAAATTTGGAGCCTCTCCCTCAACCCCCCCCCCAAGCTACTAACAGCACCATGAGGAAAAAAGACCCCTGCCTATTTGTGCCTTTCTTAACTTGCAGTATATATTTTTTCTGAGCTTCTAGGATTGTATTTTTAAGTAGTCTCCAAGCTTCCCCAATGGTTTCAACCTTTTCCACTTTTCCTTTCAATTTCTTCCTCACATGTCCCCTAATACCAGAGAAGTTACCCCTTTTAAAGTTAAAAGTGGTTGCATCAGTCTTTTTGGGCAACTCCCTATTTATACAAATGTTAAACTCCGTAACATTATGGTCACTGTTCCCAAGCAGTGCAATCACTTTTACATCTCTCACCAGGTCTTGGGCATTACTTAGAACCAAATCCAGGATCGCCTCTCCCCTGGTAGGATCTGTGACCATCTGTTCCAGTGGGCAGATAGTCATACATGTGACACTCCATGCAAAACACTGGATAGCCCCCAACCCCCTGCTGGCATTCTGGCTTCTTAATTGCTTTTAAACTAATACTTTTATATAACTCTCCTTTTAAAACCCTTTGTATTTATGTGGTTCCTGTTGTAGATGCCTACTTACCTTACTGGGAACCCAAGAAGCCTATGTCCCTGGCTTTCTGGCTCATCCTGGCCTTCTTACAGAGCCCCTAGACAAAAAGCCTTTCCTTTCAGCTCTTGCCTCTTGCACGCTTCCTGCCTTAAATAGAAGCTTCCCCCAGGAGAGGGTGTGGCCAGCAGCTATTCAAATCCACCCAGGCACTCAATTACAGGCAAACAATTACCCTTTCACACCCTAACTCGAGCAGCCAGGACTCTGCAACAACTCACAACGCACCACACAGTACTTTCTCAGCTAAATCACCTCAGCTGAAAGTAAATAAAAAACACTCACCCCTCTAGTAGCTCTAACTCCTTGCTCCTTCTCAGAGCTCAACTGAGTCAGCTCTAAAGGGACTTTAAAGGGACTCTGAGATGTTTTCCACATGAGCAGTTCTCCCTGCTCCTACCTTTGTATTCCTCTGTCGCTTTAGCTCATTTCCACAGAGGTTTTTGTAGTCTGAGGAGCAAATATGCAATTTGCCCCCCTCTTGAGGCACAGCAAGAAAATTCCTAGAAACAGGGAAGTATGATGCTGCATTGCATTAGAGGGAAAACTGAACTTTTGCACTTCGGACTACAAAAACCTCTGTGGAAATGAGCAAAAGAGGCGAAGGAATACAAATGTAAAAGTGGGGAGACCCGTTCATGTGGAAAACATCTGAGTCCCTTTAACTCCCTGCTTTCTGTTCCCCATGAAAGCCACAAAAACAGCTGGCTGCTCCTCCACCACTCAACTGTTTTGGGCTTCCTTGGCCCTTTAAAGGACGGCCTGACAAGACAGCCCGAAAAACAGCTGAGCAGTGGGGAGCACCTGTTTTTTTCAGTCTTTCTTGTGCATTCCCTTTAAACTTTAAAGGGACTGTACAAGACAGCCTGAAACAGCTGAGTGGTGGGGAGCAGGCTGCTCCCTTTTGCTCAGCTGTTTTGGGGTGGGTTTTTTTTTTGCAAACCCTCTTGAAAGGGACTGTGGTCCCTTTCAGTAGGGTTTGTGGGGCCACAAACAATGAACCGGTTCAGTTCACAAACAAACCTTCCAGTTTGGTTCATAGTCATGATATACTTTCCCCATGCCCCTCAGCTCTGTGTGACCAAAGCAAGTACCTCACTTGCCTTGACCTTGTTACAGCTCTAACACTGCTCTGGGAATTGCCGGAAACACTATATTTTTGCCATAGAGATTCTGGCAATTCCTAGAGATGTGTGACTTCACTTCCAAGTTTTCCCCGGAAGTGATGTAATGCCCTTGCCTGATGGTGCCCATTCCTCAGGTCCCTGCTCCACAGATTCCCCAGTTTACTGGGTGACCTTAGGTCAGTCATTCCCTTTCAGTCAAAACCTACCCTACAGGGTTTTTGTCAAAATAAGATAGAGGAGGTCAGAGCCAGGTATTCCTCCCTCATTTTCTTGTAGCAAAAACTGAATAAAAATATCCTGATAGATAAATACGAAGCCATAAATTCCAAAGCCTTCTTCGCTACATAACTTACTATATTACAGCATGAGGATATGCCGATGTATTCGGTTCATATTGAAAGGCACGACCCATTTCTAAGTAATTGAAACCATCAACAATACATTGTAACACCCTATACGGAACAGAATAAGGGGTGGATGACACCAACGGGGTGGATAACTATGGGGCTAGGGATGGCCCCAGGAAGATCTTTTATAACATCATGTGGCACTGGTACCACCGGACTTACTTGGGACCAACTACAGGACAAGATCACCCCCAAAGAACTGATTGTTACCATCATGAGATGTATTCGGGGACCATCCTGTTTCATGGAACACTTTACTGTATTTGTGTTATCTAATGGTTTTATCGTTTTATTATATTTTATGTGGGCTTTGCCCCTTGTAAGCCGCCCTGAGCCTGCTTGCGGGGAGGGCGGGATAAAAATATCATAAATAAATAAATAGCCTTCTGGTGGGACCTGGGGATCTCCTGGAATTATAGCTCATCTCCGGACCACAGAGATCAGTTTCCATGGAGACAGTGGATGCTTTGGAGGCACTCTGTGGCCTTGAACCCCACTGAGATCCCTGTCCTCCCCAGGCTCCATCCCCAAATATCAAGGAGTTCCTCAACCTGGATCTGGCAATCCTACCCCCCCCATCCCCCACCAATGCCTGGAGGGACCCGGAAGTCCTGAAACAGAACAATACACCTTACCCTCCCACAGCTGAGCCTAACATTTGTAGGCAGACTGGTCTTGGATGGTGAGAAACCACCTGAATGAGCTCATCAGGCCTAGATGCTGCTGCTGGCCTTTACATCCTCTCAGGGGTCATTTTGTAGAAAAACAGGTGCAGGGGCTCATTAGTATAACTCATTAGCATAATATTTGCATATGCCACACCCCCTGACATCACCGGAAGTGTGTCAGAAGGCAACACCCACCACTCGGGCTCCACCCCTAAGGACTGTCTTTCCACTCTGGGGGCTGTCATTCCAGTCCCAGAGTAGCCTCTCTGGGCCCAGGAGGAATGCTACACATGCTGCTTTGCGCTCCTGCTGGGAGCTGAGGGCAGGGCTTACTGCCATCTGTGCTTCTAACTGCCAGAGCTCCGCTCCTGTGCGCTCCTGCTCCAAATGACCCCTGCATTCTCTGCACTGTGAGATGCATCATTGAGTGGACTCACAATACCTCCAGAATCACTGCAAGATGAAGGATTCAGACAGATTACAGTGGCTTTGGGGTGTGTGTGTTATTCTAATAAACCTGGTATAACAGCAGTGGATAGCAGAAGAAGAAGAGAGAGAAGAGATTGGATTTGTACCCTGCCCTTCACTACCCAAAGGAGTCTCAGAGAGGTTTACAATCTCCTTTCCCTTCCCCTCCCCACAACAGACCCCCTGTGAGGAAGGTGGGGCTGAGAGAGCTCTCTTGAGAACTGCTTGTGAGAGAACAGCTCTGAGAAAACTTGTGACTGACCCAAGGTCACCCCAGCAGCTGCCTATGGATGACTGGGGAATCAAACCTGGTTCTCCCAGATTAGAGTCTTCTCTGGCTCTAGCAAAAGTTGTCCCACTGGGACAGGTCTTCAGGTGTCCTCCAGTAATTGCCCCAGTGTGCCCCAAAGCTGCTGCAGGAGTGGGCAGGTTGGTTGCAGGGTTGCTAACCTCCAGATGGGGCCTGGAGACCTGGTATTACAACTGATCTTCAGAGGGCAGAGATCAATGCCCTTGGAAAAAATGACTGCTTTGGATGGTGGACGCTATGGCATTACACCCAGCTGAGGCTCCCCCCCCCCCCAAATCCTGCCCTCCTAGGGTTGCCAGTTCTGGATTAGGAGATACCTGGAGATTTTTTGGGGGGTGGAGCCTGGGGAGGGCGGGGCTTGGGGAGGGGAGGGACCACAGCAGTGCATAATGCCACAGAGTCCAACCTCCAAAGCAGCCATTTCCTCCAAGGGAACTGATCTCTGAAGTCTGGAGAGAAGTTGTAACAGGAAGAGATCTCCATGCTCCACCTGATGATTGGAAGCCATACGCTCTCTCCATGCTCCACCCCCCCCCCGCCCTCCATTTCCAGGAATTTCCCAGCCTGGAGTTGGCAACCTAAGATGGAGCTACCAGGTACAGGTACCTGGCAGAACAGCTCTCATGACTTCAGCGAACCCTGGATTATGACACAAAGCTATTGGTTTCAGGAACTTCAGCTGCCCTTGAGCAATTTCATTTTCAGATCTGACAAACAGCAGGGTGGGGGGAGAGATAACACAAAGCGAACGGAAAGTTTCCTCTGAAATCATCTTGAAGAACACCAGGACTTTCCCGACTTAGCAATTTCCCTCCCTGCAAACTTCAATCTCACCCGTGAAAGGAAAGGCAGAGAGAGAGAGAGAGAGAGAGAGAGAGAGAGAGAGAGAGAGAGAGAGAGGGAGAGAGAGAGAGAGACTGCAATTTCTCTCCCCCCATTCTGTTAAGGACTATTTGCTGCAGGCAGTTACAGAAAGCAAAGAGCGTAAAAATAAAACCCGAAATACCCAGGAGAAGCACATTTCTGAAGTTTTTCTCAGGTTCTGCCGCTCAGGAAAAAAAATTAAAAGGAAAAAAAGAAAGAAACCTTCCCTCTAGCTTTGTGTCCCAAAATTAAAAATGCAAAGCGCACCAACTCTTGAAATATGAGCGATGGTATTTTTAGGCTGCCTTCAGAAGTAGAAAGCTTTACGGTCAGAGAAGGTAGTTTTTACACCTGCCTGTTTCTGTTTCCTGTGGGGCTCTCAGTAACCTCGTCTCCTCTTCCTAAATCCCTTTCCATACGGTAAGTGGAAATCCAGCCCCATGGACACCTGAAGCTGCCTTATACTGAATCAGACCAGGGCTCATTTCCTGCAGGGGCGCACAGGAGCAAAGCTCCGGCAGTAAGGAACCCAGGGGGTGGGCACATGCAGCAACCCCCGCCCCCTGCTCCCAGCAGCCCCCTCACTGTGAGCTGGTCCTCAAGCTGCTCTGCCACTGCCTGGGCCGTGGTACCCAGCTCGCCCAGGCTCTGCTCTTCCTCATGCTGGACCTGGTGTGGCGCCTCTGCAAGGTGGGCCCCAGCTACTCCTGTGAGGCCTGTGAGGAGCTCCACCCCGGCCTCCTGCACCTCTGCCCCGCCACTACCTTGGCCCCGTACCTGCTTGAGGCCATGCACGTCCTCCGTGCCGCCCTCCTCGACCCACGAGCAGCTACCCACTTTCCTGCGCTTGCTGGCCATCCAAAAGAGTCCAGTGGCACCTTTAAGACCAAGAACATAAGAACATAAGAGAAGCCAATGTTGAATCAGGCCAATGGCCCATCTAGTCCAACACACTGTCACCCAGTGGCCAAAAATTACCAGGTGCCATCAGGAGATCCAGCAGTGGGGCCAGGACACTAGAAGCCCTCCCACTGCTGCCCCCTCCAGCACCAAGAATAGAGTGCATCACCTGCCTGGCGACCAGACTGAGAGTTCCCATCTATACCCTGTGGCTAATAGCCACCGATGGACTTCTGCTCCATATGTTTATCTAATTCCCTCTTGAAACTGTCCATGCTTGTAGCTGCCACCACCTCCTGTGACAGTGAATTCCATGTATTAATCACTCTTTGGGTGAAGAAGGACTTCCTTTTACCTGTTCTAACCCGACTGCTCAGCAATTTCATGGAGTGCCCATGAGTTCTTGTATTGTGAGAAAGGGAGAAAAGCACTTCTTTCTCAACCTGCTCAGTCCCATGCATAATCTTATAGACCTCGATCATGTCACCCCTCAGCCGTCGTTTCTCCAAGCTGAAGAGCCCCAAGCATTTTAACCTTTCTTCATAGGGAAAGTGTTCCAACCCTTTTATCATTCTAGTTGCCCTTCTCTGCACTTTTTCCAATGCTATAATATCCTTTTTGAGGTGTGGCGACCAGAACTGTACACAGTATTCCAAATGAGGTCGCATTATGGTTTATTCAGGTATAAGCTCTCCCTCCTCTCTGAGGGCTAGCAATCCAAAACAGTCCAGTGGAGCCTGAGTGGTGGGTGTTGCCTTCTGACACACTTCTGGTGATGTCAGGGGGTGTGGTATATACAAATAAGTTATGCTAATGAGGTATGCTAATGAGCGCCTGCACCTCTTTTTCTACAAAATGACCCCTGAATCAGACCATGGGTCCATCAAGCTCAGTAGTGTCTACTCAGACTGGCAGTAGCTGTACAGGGTCTCAGGCAGAGGTCTTTCACATTACCTGTCACCTGATCCTCTTAACTGGAGATGCTGGGGATTGAACCTGGAACCTTCTGCATGCCAAGCAGAGGCTCTACCACTGAGCCATGGCCCTTCCCTATTGCTCCCTACCTTCTCCCTACCAATTGCCATCAGCAAGGCCAGGCATCCATCTGTTGCATCTGAGCTAACTCCGGCTTTCCTCTAATACCATTTTCCTGTGAAAAAAGTCACCTACGGGGAAGGGGGAAGGAACACAGATTGAAATACACGGAAATGTTTAAAAACGTAAATGAAAGGACTACACAGAAAAATTAACATGGAGTTTGGTCTCGAGGAGTTCATTTTCCAACGGATGCCTCAGACAGCTGACAGACGCTGATAAAAGTAATCTATATTTCACATTTTAAGTCACTTTATAACATATTAGACTACCTACTTGTAGTTTCTTGTGCTGCTACATCCATTCCCTGTTCCACCGTCCAACATATTCTCTGTTTTTAGGCTGCCTTCAGAAGCAGAAAGTTTTACGGCCAAAGAAACTTGTATTTACACCTGCCTATTTCTGGAGCTGTGGTGGCTCAAGTGGTTAAGACTCTGAACTGCAGGCTGTGAAAGGTCAGTAGTTCAGCAGTTCAAGACCTGAGAGTGCCGCATGACGGCGTGAGCTCCCGTCTCTAGTTCCAGCTCCTGCCAACCTAGTAGTTCGAAAGCAAGAAATTGCAAGTAGATAAATAGGTACCACTTCGGTGGGAAGGTAACAGCGTTCCGTGCACCTTGGTGTTTAGTCATGCCCTCCATATGACCACGGAAACGTCTTCGGACAGCGCTGGCTCTTCGGCTTTGAAACGGAGATGAGCACTGCAATCCTAGAGTCGGATTCGACTGGCTTTCGAGCAAGGGAACCTTTACCTATTTCTGGTTCCTGTGGGGCTCTCACTAACCTCCTCTTCCTATAGCCCTTTCCATATGGTAAATGGAAATCCAGCTCCATGAACTCATGAATCTGACCTATACCAAATTAGACCACTGGTCCATCAAGTGCAGTTACTGTCTACTCAGACTGGCAGCAGCTCTCCAGGGTCTCAGGCAAAGGTCTTTCCTATCACCCGTCACCTCATCCTTTTAGTTGGCATTGCTGGAGATTGAACCTGGGACCTTCTGCATTCCAAGCAAGACGCTCTACCACTGAGCCACAGAGTTTCCTTGTAGTATGGCCCAACTTCCAAATGCAGCCAAAGGCTCCAATTGAAGAAGAATAAGAAGAAGAGTTTGGATTTATATCCCGCCCTTCACTGCCCAAAGGCATCTCAGAGCGGCTTACAAACTGCTTTCCCTTCCCCTCCCCACAACAGACACCCTGTGAGGTAGGTGATTGGCTGATCTGTTTCCTGTCTCATGCAGACCAGCCAATCAGAGGCATTTGAACAGCTGTTTTAAGTTGGCCCTGCATCTTTGCATGAGGTGTTTGCCACAAACTGGCCCACCAGCCTTCTGTATTGAGTTGTATGGGTTTGGATACAAGTTTTATGGGGCTGAACAAGGATTTGGGCATTCTCTTCAAACTGATAGGGAAGATGGCCTTTTTCATCTGTTCCACACTGCTATTAAGGATTATGGCAGAGGGTTGAGAGCCAGCAGGGGCGTAATGGTTACAGTGTTTGACTAAGGATATGGTAGGTTCAGTTTTGAACATCCGCGCTGCCATTCTTCCTGGGTGACTTTGGGCCAGTCACTCTATCTCAGACTAATCTGCCTCACAGGGTTGTTGTGTGGAACCCTCAGCTCCAGGGCTCTTGGAAGAGGCCAGTTTTCTGGATCCATTTCAACCTGGCCTCAGGCCAGAGTGTGGAACAGACACTGTTTTGGTCACCTTGGTTGATGACCTCTACGGAGAACTAAACAGGGCAGATGTGATCCTGCTATTTCTGCTGAATCTCTCAGTGGCCTTTAGTGCTACCGATTATAGTATCCTACCGAGCTGCCTCTTGGCACTGGGACTGGAGTCACCACGTCACAGTGATTCAACTCCTATTTTTGTGGGGAGGAGGGTGGCCTCAAAACGTTGGGATTCCTGCTCTGTCCTATGGCTGTTGACCTGTAGGTTTGTTCTTATCCCCCATGCTACGTAATATGTACATGAAGTCACCAGGGGTGGTCACCATGAGGTTTTGTCTGTGGTGGCACCAATATGTAGATGACACCGAGTTCTACCTTCCTTTCCACCTAATCCCAAAGAAGCTGTTGATGTTCTAAATACATGCTTGGAGCCAGTGATGGGTGGATGACAAGACAGAGTGCTTGTGGTTAGTAGAAAGGCTGACCAGGGACCTCGGATCTCTCCCGTCTTGGATGGGGGTTACACTCCCCTTGAAAAGCCAGGTTCACAGCTCGGGAATGCTGCTTGACACAGAGGTAGGGATGGGCATGAGCCAGCTCAAGAAGTAAAGTCTGTGATGAATTTTGGCCAGTTCATGATCTGTGAACTGAGGTTTGTGGCAGGTCGATCGGCACGAACTTCCACGAAATATCAAGGGGTTCGTGGCAATTTGCGAATGGATACATTTCAAGACAGAGGGTGATTTCCCACTAAAGCTGCCGCGGGGTTGCGCCGCCGTTTGCCCCGAGATTTTTAGTCAATTTCACACCCGAAGCCGCGGGGCTGCATTTTGACCCGCGGCTTCGCCCGATGTCTTCACTCAGTCAAAATGTTTGCCAAAGTTCAAAGCAACAAAGGGGGACAGAATTCTCCAGTCTCTGTGTTTGGTGTACTGGTCTGTGCGTGGACTCTAATCTGGGAGAACCGGGTTTGATTCCCCACTCCTCCACTTGCACCTGGCTGGATGACCTTGGGCAAACCGTAGTTCTGACAAGAGCTGTCCTTGAAAAAAGAGCAGTTTCTGTCAAGAGCTCTCTCAGCCCCACCTACCTCACAGGGTGTTTGTTGTGGGGAGGGAAGGGAAGTTTGTAAGCCGCTCTGAGATACCTTTGGGTAGTGAAGGGCAGGGTATAAATCCAATCTCCTCCTCCTCCTCCTCCTCCTCCTCTTCTTCTTCTTCTTCTTCCTCTTCCTCTTCCTCTTCCTCTTCCTCTTCCTCTTCCTCTTCCTCTTCCTCTTCCTCTTCCTCTTCTGTGTTTAATGTGTGTAGCTTGCAGGGGGTGTGTAGCTTGGAGAGGGGAGGGACTTAAATGGGGTGCAATGCCACAGAGTCCACCTTCCAAAGCAGCCATTTTCTCCAGTGACCTGGAGATCAGTTAATAGCAGCAGATCTCCAGCCATTACCTGGAGGTTGGTAACCCTACTGTTGTGGGTGCGTGTACTTGGATTGGGGGCTTTGAGTCTGGAGAAATGGGGGCTTTGAGTCTGACCCTCCATGCATGCTTATTTGGAAAGAAGTCCTGTTGACTTCGAGCCGAGCCTACTGACGCCACAGTCTGAGAAAGGCGAGCAGAGGTCCCTCCGACTCAGCAGCAAAAGATCGAGGCGAATCATATGCAAAAAGGAAGCCAAACCCTCTGGGAAAAAAAAACCCCATGTGAGAAGTCGCCTAGACGCCAGACCCAAATCCCCTTTTGATACAGATGTGGTCGATCTCGGTGCTAAAACGACACTTTGAATTTTTTTCCCCCCCAAGGCCGAGCAAAAAGCAAAACTTCAATAAAAAGCTATTTACGGCAGCGGCTCAAATAGCCGGGAGCTGATCCCCTGTTATCTTTGGCACCAGAAGCCGAGGGAGCCAGTCAGCACTTCAATGTTTATTTCTGTCCTTTTGGCAATTAAAATCATTGCAGAATTAGAAATAACAAGGACTGACCTTTCGAGGCTCGTCTTCCTTAATTAAAACAAAAGCAGACATTAAAAATGTGCTTGCAAATTTCTTCTTTCATCTTTACGGGATCTTGTAACATTGCACGCACGGGCACAGGCATTCAGAGAGGATTAAAATCCTTTTTGTCAGGAAGACGAGGCAGAGTGCACGGTGGTCAAACGACCCCTCCCAACTCAAACACAATTCTGTAATAACGTTTATGTTGGGGGTGACGTGTAGGGTTGCCGGGTGTCCCCTGGCCACCGGAGGGGGATGGGGGAGTTGGGTTGCCAGATCCAAGTTGGAGAAACTCCTAAATATTTGGGGATGGAGGCTGGGGCGGACAGGGACCGCAGTGGGGTGCAATGCTATAGAGCCCACCCTTCAAAGCATCCATTTTTTAAATTTTATTTTATTTTATTTGTATCCCACCCTCCTGGCCAAAGCAAGCTCAGGGCGGCTTACAGAAGAGGGTAAAATTCCAACAATACATATAAAAGCATAGTAACAGTTAATAAAAATACAGCGTTAAAACCAGGGCTATTTTTGGGCAGGAATGCACAGGAATGGAGTTCCAGCTGGCTCCTGAGTTGGCCACGCCCAGCAGGAACTCATTAGCATAATAGGCCACACCCAACAGCAGAAACTCATTAGGATTGGCTACACTAGGGGTGTGTGGCCTAACATGCAAAGGAGTTCCTGCTCCAAAAAAAGCCTTGGAGTTTTGACAACAAACAAGGTAAACAGAATAAAAAGCAAAAGTTGGGTGTGGCTGGATGACCACACTTCTGGGAACATGTGGGGTGTGGCCTAACGTGCTAATAAGCTGTGCTTTCAGGGGGTGTGGCCTAATATGCTAATGAGTTTCTGCTGTTGGGTGTGGCCTATTATGCTAATGAGTTCCTGCTGGGCTTTTTCTACAAAAAAAGCCATGGTTAAAACCAAAACATAATAATAATAAAGTGCTAGCATAGTCCTTCACTTTTAACGTCAGCTCCATTGGTCTGCTTCAGTTGTTTTGGGGGTGGTTTGGCTCGGGCAATGATTAGAGGGACCAGTGGATCAGGGCTGTTCGACCATGGGTGTCAATTGTTGTCGGTAATGATAGTGGTGATTGTGGTGGTAGTGGTAGTAGTGGCGGCCCCAAAGAACAGCTTCGGGGTAACTATAGCCTGGAGATGAGCTGTAATTCCAGGGGATCCCCAGGTCCCACCTGGAAGCTGGCATCCCTACACTGGATGTCTCTTCCTTTCTGTTCCTCCAATGCTGTGTGCCCTCCCTTATTATTCCTGTTGGCTGCAGGGGTGGGAAGTGCCACCACTTGTATGTGGCAGACACCCAGGATGGCCAAATCCAGCATTTGCAAACCCACAATAACTGCAAGATGGTGGCACTGATGTGGGAGGGGTTGAGAATCAATTTCACTTGATCAAAAACCAAATCAGAAAAGAGTGTTCCCCACCCCATATTTATATGTTCATTCTATTTATCTGTTATTCTAAGTCTCAAAAGCTCATCCCCCGAACATTTTGTTGGTCTCTACAGTGCTACTGCCCTGCCTTGGATTGCCCAGGCTAGCTCGATCCTGTCAGATCTCCTAAGCTAAGCAGGGTCAGCCCTGGTTAGTACTTGGATGGGAGATCTCCAAGGAATACCAGGACTGTAACGCAGAGGTAGGCAGTTGCTAACCATCTCTGAACGTCTCTTGCCTTGGAAACTGTATGGGGTCTCCATAAGTCAGCTGTGACTTAACGGCAGTTTCCACCAGTAAGATGCTATGGGGTGCTAGTAACCCAAAGCCAGTAGCCCAAGCTCCATAAGGCAGGCTGTGCGGTACTCAAAGCTCCCTTCTTCAGATACAAGTAGGAATGGAGATACCTGAGCCCTTATTTTCCAGTCGGAAGATGAGAGGGGTGTTGCGGAGAAGGGAGTCAAGTTACAAAGGTACAACACGGAATGCCCTGTGACACCTTAGAGATCAGCAATTTTCATTCCACCATTCCACTTCATCGACCTCTAGTCCATTGGACTCACACTTAGCTCTTCTACAGGACTCCACAGTCAAAGACCTTGGAACACTTTTTATACTGTGCCCAGGTGGCTACATCAAACAAACAAACGACAGCAACAAAACCCTACAGGAATACTGTAGATCAGCTAGGTAGGGTGGCCAGCCCCCCAGTGGAGGCTGTGGTCCTCCTACACCAGGCCCCACACCTGCTGCCAGTCAGCTGGACGGCAAAAGGACCTACCAGGAGAAAGAGGAAGGCTATGGCAACATCACCGGCAATGTGGCATCATCATTTCTGGTGTGCTCAGGAAGCGACATCATCACACTGGTGACATCCGGGTGATGCTCTGGTATTTGAGCAAAAATTCTATGACAGAAGCCATTTTTACCATAGAGTTTTTGCTCGAATTTCAGAGCATTAACATGATAGTGCAGCATTATGATGTCACTACCGGTACCCGCTAGAAGTGACTTGGACACATCAACGCTGACTGGGCCTCCTCCCTCTCCTGGTAAGTCCCCCCCCCCTTGGTTGCCAAGAGGCAGGGCTATTTTGCGGCAGGAACGCACAGGAACGGAGTTCTGGCTGGCTTCAGAATTTGGCCATGCCCACTACAGCCAAAACCTCCGCATGCGTGGCTACAGAGGGAAGGCCTGGAGAGCAACCCCCCCAGTAACTCCGAGGCGGGCGGGTCAGGGGGGCCTGGAAGGATCGGGGAGGCATTTAAATGCTTCCCCGTGCCTTCCCCAGCCTGTCCAAGGGCCGGCTTGCCCGGGCTCCCAGCAGCCATAGGCCGCTTGGGCAAGCCAAGGGAAGGCCTGAGGTGTGGCCTAATATGCTAATGAGCTATGCTGTCAGGGGTGTGGCCTATTATGCTAATGAGTTCCTGCTGGGCTTTTTCTACAAAAAAAGCCCTGCCAAGAGGCACCTGGCAACCCCCGAGCTAGGTGCAAGTGGGGCCAGCAAACGGGACCACATTTCTTGTTTTGTTTTTCTTTCAGTTCCTTTTGTCATCTACTGTGTTGCCACTGGACTCAAAACTTTGTTTTGGTAACACTATATCATTGAAAGCGAGGGGGAAAATGGTGCTATAAAAACGACAACCTCTAAGGATGCCATACAAATGGTCAGAGTGTCCTCATTTCCCACTCTACTGAAAAGACTTGTCTACATTTCTCCCCCTTTCCTTCAAAAAAAAAGGAGAAAAACGAGGGCTACTTGGGTAAATCACATTTACGAATTGAGCCATTAAAACCCGACTTTCGTTTTGCCGTGCGAAACAAAAGACTCCTGCTTTAATCTTACGCGGACTGTGGGAGGAATGGAAACCATTATCAGATCTAATCATCTTAATGAACCTCTGCCAAACGAGCAAGGAACGTAGCTCGCCTTACCTGAACAAATATTTTTACACCCACCTGCTCTTTGGCCAGGTGAAGCTCTAATTACTGCAATGCACATTTCTGTAAGTGAAGAGCGTATAACGGAGAAGACAAATTTGGCTTCCTGGGGGCGTGACAACAAGCTGTTGTGACAAGACTGGAGCCCATGAAAATGTATGCTGAAATAAAAATGTCCTGATCTTTCAGGTTATCACACGACTCCTGTTTGCCAGGCTGTAGCTGTTTGTGCGGAAATAGACTGCCCACACCTGCCCTCTGAGGGATGTAAACCCTTTTAAAGGTGTTTGAATTAAGTGAGGCAGCTAGGATTGTCAGCTTGGGGTTGGGAAATTCCTGGAGATTTGGGGGGTGGAGCCTGAGGAGGGCGGGGTTTGGGGAGGGGCCTCAATGGGGTCTAATGCCATAGAATCCACCTTCCAAAGTGGCCATTTTCTCCAGAGGAACAGATATCTATCAGCTGGAAATCAGCTGTAATCCTACAAGATCTCCAGCTACAACCTGGAGGTTGGCAAACCTAAGCATAGTGGCCACTGACCAAAGCAGCCATGACCAAGATCATGGAACACCATCTGTTTGTGAAAGGTAAGAACAGAAGAAGAGCCCTGGTGGATCAGACCAGTGGTCCATCTAGTCCAGCATCCTGCTTCACACTAAGGCCAAACAGTTCCTCTGGAGGGCCAACAACAGGGCATAGAGGCCAAGGCCTTCATAAGAACATCAGAAGAGCTCGGCTGGATCAGACCAGTGGTCCATCTAGTCCAGCATCCTGTCTCACAGAATGGCCAGTCAGTTCCTCTGGAGGGCCAACAACAGGGCATAGAGGCTGAGGCCTTTTCCTGATGAGAACATAAGAAGAGCCCTGCTGGATCAGACCAGTGGTCCATCTAGTCCAGCATCCTGTCTCACACAGTGGCCAACCAGCTCCTCTGGAGGGCCAACAACAGGGCATAGAGGCTGAGGCCTTCCCCTGATGATGCCTCCCGGCACTGGGATTCAGAGGTTTACTACCTCTCAACGTGGAGGTTCCCCTCAGTCACCGTGGCTAGAAGCCACCGATTGACCTCTTTTCCATGAATCTATCTAATCCTCTTTTAAAGCTGTTTATTCCGGTGGCCATCCTCTGGCAGTGAATTCCACATTTTAATCACTCTCTGTGTAAAGTGGTATTTCCTTTTGTCTGTCCTGAACCTACTGCCCATCGGCTTCCTTGGATGCCCTCGAGTTCTAGTATTTTGGCAGAGGGAGAGAAATATCTCTTTGTCACCCCATGCATAATTTTATAGACCTTTATCATGTCCCTCCCTTAGTTATCTCTTTTCTAAACTGAAAAGTCCCAGGCTCTTCAGCCTTTTCTCACAGGGAAGGTGCGCCAACCCACTAACCGTCCTGGTTGCCCCTCGTCTGGACTTTTTCCAGCTCTGCAGTCACGCAAAGCTCCCTCTAAGCTGTGGAGTCTCGTGAGCAAAAATTCTACTTGGTGAGCTACTGGCAGTAAAGTTGTGAGGCGAGCGATTGGGCGGCTGCATAAATGAGTTTACTCTGGAGCCCATCCTTCCTGAGCGAAGGCAAAAATGCGTGAGCCGGAGGCTAAAAAACGGTGAGTTAGCTCACACTAAGTCAGCTTAGAGGCAACACTGCAGCCGTGTCCTTTTTGAGATACCAGAACTGCACACAGTATTCCAGACAAGGAATACGGTAAACTGCACATGCAGTGGTAATACGAGGAACCTGCAACCCATATCTTACTGGTACAAAGTTGCAGTCCCTTGACCCCATCCGTGTACTTTACAATGTGTGAATTGGCATACACTGGGGCGAAGGTGGTTCGAGGGGTAATGGAAAAACCATGTTGTTCTCATGAACATTTTTCTTCTGCCCACTGTTGCTGCTGGATATTAGGAAAAATCTTTTCACGGTCAGAGTGGTTCAAAGGTGGAATCAGCTGCCTAGGGAGGTGGTGAGCTCCCCTTCACTGGCAGCTTTCAAGAAGAGGCTGGACGAATATTTGTCAGAGATGCTTGAGGCTGGTCCTGCATTGGGCGGGGGTTGGACTAGAGGGTTTGTTCCCTTCCCTTCCCTTCCAACTCTATGATTCTGTTCTATGTTTCTAAGCTCCCCTGGCCACCGGCAGAGGCAGGGCTGTAGGATTGCCAGCTCCAGGTTGGGAAATTCCTGGAGTGGAGTGGACCGGAGCCTGCGGAGGACAGAGACATCAGTGGGGTCCAATGCCACAGAATCCACTTGCCAAAACATCCCTTTTCTCCAGGGGAACTGAGCTCTGTAGTCTGGAGATGAGCAGTAATTCCCAGAGATCCCAAGGCCCCACATGGAGGCTGGTATCTGTATACCATTTATATGACGCTTGTATGCAATTCACACGGTCTGGTTGATGGACGTTTGCATTCTCTGGGAGACAATTCAGCGCCCAAGAAACAAAAGCAAAACAAAACCACACACACAAAAAATAGACCTACAGATCTGATATGCATAAGAAAGAAACAAAAAATCAAAGCTGGGATTTTTGAGCAAAATAGAGACGAGGAATATCATAGTATTCCTACAGCACAGTGAGAAATTTCACAGTTATCTCTATAGCACGATGATGGAGCAAGCTGCTTACAAGGCTAGCCCCTCGTTCCCGTCACAAGATCGCGGAAGGATCTGGGCTCAGAAGACACGGAGTAATAAGAGAAGTGGGGATGGAGAATGGTATGGTGCAGCCCAATGGTATGGTGTAGCCCAATCCCCTGAGCCGGCCTTGCTGGGAGGGCAGGGTAAAAATCTAATGAAATCAATCAATCAAGAAGAAGAAGAAGAAGAGATTGTATTTATACCCCACCCTTCACTGCCCAAAGGCGTCTCAGAGCGGCTTACAAACTCCTTTCCCTTCCCCTCCCCACAACAGACACCCTGTGAGGTCGGTGGGGCTGAGAGAACTTCTGACAGAAACTGTCCTTGAGAGAACAGCTGTGCCAGAGCTTGTGACTGACCCAAGGTCACATCAGCAGGTGCAAGTGGAGGAGTGGGGAATCAAACCCGGTTCTCCCAGATAAGAGTCAGCGCACTTAACCACTACACCAAACTGGCTCTCAATCAATTAATCAATAAATGTCTCAGTAGCTAAGCTGGATCAGTACTTGGATGGGAGACCCCCAGGGAAGGCTCTACAGATGAAGGCAATGGCAAGGCACCGCTGCTTCTCCCTTGCCTTACAAGCCCCTTGCTCACCCTAAATCGATTGTGACTTGGCAGCACATATATATTTTTAAAAATTATTTATTTATTTATTTTCTTAAATTTCTACCCCGCCTGCCCAGCCAAGGCCAGCTCAGGGCGACTTCCATAAAATCAGCATGTATTTGCAATAAAAAAATTAAAGCAACGTTAAAACTAGCTAACAATAACACAGTAGGTGCTAGCATTGTTGTTGCTGGGTCGGCGATGGCTACCGTATTCGTTCTTTCTTCCCATAACCGGCTCTTAGGTCGACTTCTGATGTCTTTCAGGCAGTTGGCACAGGCTGATGCTATAAATTCCAGGGCTTCCTATCCTCCAACATCTAGTTGCTAATGAAGTTGAATGGTGGTGGCAGCGGCTCCAAAAGAAGACGGGCCTGTGTCCTTCATTGCGCCACTCTAAGTTTTGCCCTGGATCTTCATTTTTATAAACAAATAATTCCTTGCTAAGCATGGGTGCGTCTTGCATGAACAGGTGAGGCTGCCATATAGTGAACCAGACCAATGGTCTATCAAGGTCAGTACCGTCTGCTCTTGACTGGCAGCAGTCCTCCAGAGCAGTGTTTCCCAACCTGTGGGTCAGGTCCCAAAAGTGGGTCATGAAGCCTCTGAATTGGGTCACATGCCACCCCTCCTGAATGGCCAGCCCCGCCTTTCCCATTGCTCTCGTTTGTATCTTGGAAACAAAGATCTGAACTTGGGAGCCCCATCTTCCATGTAGTGCGTTAGCTGGTATTTTTTCTTCATGGCATGTTCGTATTGATAAAGCAAGACATGTCCTGATGGCTACTAGAGTGAGTTTCTTAGAATCTTAGGGGGGATTAGAGGGACTAATGGAGAAGGGCAGGGTAGTCAAAGGCTGGAATGCAACCTCCATATGCAAAGGCTGTGTATGTCAGAATGCCACTTGGGGCAGTTATGCCCTTTTTGTGATGTTTGTTGTTTTCTCAAAAACATCTGTCACATTACCAAGTTTCAGCCGGTTTGAAGCCGTTTTTGATCCATCTTGAAGTAAACCGGTACAGGGCTGCCATTTCACACATGGCTTTCCCCTACAGGAAAAGAGCCAGATCAGAAGCGGTTTGGCAGTTCAGACTGCACCACTTTGTTTTCCCGCCGCTTCCCGCCAGTGCCATCTTCTTTTTTAACGTTAACGCTATAGCGCAATAACACAATAGCGCTATAGCGCCATAACACAACTTCAAAACAGTGATGGGATTCCGATGGGATTGCTATGGCGCTGTTTTGACATTGTGTTATAGTGCTATAGTGCTCTAAAGCAAACGTTAAAAAAAAGAAAAGCCGGAGATTACCCGCGTGGGTGAAAAACGGCGGGAAAAAGCATTTTGGATCCAGGGGAAGAAACTGAAGACTACTCGGAAGTGGTTTACAGGTAAAACGATTTAGCCCCGTTTCTTGAACGGTACAGAAGCATTTGTTTGTGAAAGTACAAATATATTCTGTTAGGGAACCGGTTCTAAAACGGTTCTGTCTGAAATGTCAGACCAGAAACCGTTTGGGAACTGTTCCTGAACTGGAATATATTGCCTGAAATTCCCCCTGGTTAGCTACTGTAGTAAATGGAGTGCTGAACTAGATGGGTGCCAAGGTCATAGTTTACCTAGGGTGCTGAAAAGCCTTGAGCCAGCCTTGGATGGATCACAACACTAAGTAAATTTGGTCTCGTGGGTCACCACCGTACCGAAAATATTGGGAACTGTCGCTCTAGATTAGGGATGGGCACGAATCACATTTTTCCAGTATGATTTGGGGTTTGTGGTTGGATCATGAACTGAACCATCAACCAATATGAACCAGTTTGTGAGCCATTAAAAATTTAAACCTCTGCTTTCTGCTCCCTGCTGCTTTCCTGGGGAGCAGAAAGCAGAAGTTTAAATGGCCGGGAGCCATTTAAAGCCCTGCTTTCTGCTCTTCATGAACCAGCACAAACTACCACAAACTGCAACCAAACGTTTGTGGCGGTTCTTCAGTTTGTGAACATTGCCTCACGAACCACCAATCAGTCAACATTTGTGATGAACTTTAGTTTGTCAGCTGGTTCAGGCCCATCCCTGCTCTACAGTATCTGGCAGAGGTCTTTCCTATTACCTATCGCATGATTCTTTCAAATGAAGAATGCAGGGGACTAAAGCTGGGACCTTCTAGGTAGAAAGCAGATACTCTGCCACTGAGCCATGGTCCAGCCCCTCTCTCAGCGCCATTGTGAGCAGGTCTGCTTTGTGGGGTTTAACCTCAGGAAAACATTTTAAGAACTGCATTGCAAATTTGCGCCTGTGTGAAATTTTAGTAGTTTGGGAGGGAGGGGGTTAAAGAAAACTTCCACTGGTCAAGAGAAAACGCTTCCATTCTCTGCCTCGCTGTGTGTATCTCCCCATTGCTGACAGAGGCACAAAAAATTATGCAAAGCTAGGAAATAAAGAGACATGTGCTTAATTTGTACCATCCATACCGTTTGCAGAGGTACTGATGTACTTTAGAGGGCAGTTGTGTGGATTACTGCGCTAATATATGCAAAAACGCAGGAATTTGGGCTATCTTGATACAAAAGTCTGATTATTTTTTAAAGCGCAAAGTATGTAACACTGCTGACAGCCCGCCCGATTAAGTGCCATTTCGCATATTATGCAGATGCAAACCTGGGCCAGCTGCCCAGTTTATACATACTGTCTCTCAGCCTCAACGTCCCACTCTCAGTATGGGGGTAATAACATTGACCTAATTTACGGGGCTGTTCTCAGGATTGTGGAAATAATGTGTGGGAGGAATCCCGAACACTCTGAAGTGATAGCCAGTGCTTAAATTACAGGTACGGCTGCCAACTTCCAAGGGGAGGCCAAGAGTTCTCCCATAATTACTACTGACCTCCGGACTTCAGGGATCAGTTCCCCTGGAGAAAATGGCAGCATCTGAGGGGCTGCCCAGAGTTGGTCACCCTATCACCACCACAAAATGGCTGCCGGTGCTGAGGTCAGTCACAACCATTGGGAAGTCCAAAGCCGAGCGTGCTTCTATGATGGTAGGGTTGCCAGCTCTGGACTGGGAAATACCTGGATATTTGGGAGGTGGAGCTTGGGGAGGGAAGGCAGGGTTTGGACCAGGGAGGGACCTCAGCAGGGTATAGTGCCATAGAGTCCACCTACCAAAGCAGCCATTTTATCCAGGGGAACTGATCTCTGCCACATGGAGATCAGTTGTAACAGTGGCCATTCTCCAGGCCCCACCTGGAGATCACAACCCTAACGAAGGCACTGTTTTTTGGATGACTGTTACCTGCAAACCAAAGGTGATTTCTCACATGTTCTTCTAAATCACCACTTTCTCCAGTTAGCTGGAGGAAAGCCAGGATTGGCTCTGCACTTTTGGGGTGAAGAGAAGTTTTGCTGAAGAAGCAAATGGACACCAGGAAACCCATTATTAGCACTGGTCGATGTAGTAACTCCCTGATCTGGAAGGTTCACGCTAGTCCAATCTTGTCAGACCTCAGAAACTAAGCTGGGTCAGTCCTGGTTAGTATTTGGATGGGAGGTCATCATCGAAGTCCCGGGTCACTATGCAGAGTTGGGTTGCCAGCTCTAGGTGGAGAAATTGCTGGAGAATGGGATCAGAGCCTTGAGAGAGTGGAATCTGGGGAGGGGAAGAAGCTCATCAAGGATGTGATGTCACAGGGTGTGGTCACATGAGCAGTTTGCCATGGCAGTATATCGGCTCTAGATAAGCCGCTTCAGTTTGTCAATCACACAGTGCCCCCTAAGCCAGCAGCATAGTGCTGTGGGCCCATAGTTGGTTGTTCACATTGCTAACAGACCGCAGCCATGGACCTGCAGCCGGGTTGGTTACATAAGAACATAACATAAGAACAGAAGAGAAGCCAATGTTGAATCAGGCCAATGGCCCATCTAGTCCAACACTCTGTCACACAGCGGCCAAAATATACCAGGTGCCATCAGGAGGTCCAGCAGTGGGGCCAGGACACCAGAAGCCCTCCCACTGCTGCCCCCTCCAGCACCAAGAATAGAGTGCATCACCTGCCCCAGACTGAGAGTTCCCATCTATACCCTGTGGCTAATAGCCACTGATGGACCTCTGCTCCATATGTTTATCCAATTCCCTCTTGAAACTGTCCATGCTTGCAGCTGCCACCACCACTAAGTCCTGTTTTCCCCCTCTAAGTCCTGCTGTGCGTGTGCAGAAGCAGACAAGCACACATGCGCTCCTGGCTGCATTCTATGGGGGTGTTGAAGCGCACACTGGAGTGGGGTTGGGGAAAAAGGACACGTCGAAAATGGAGTGGAATGATCACGCCACCCGTGTGCTTCCATGACACACCCAGGCAATCAGATGCCCTGAAACTCACCATGGAGGCACCTCGCTGAGGTAGCCACCAGAATTTGCCAGTGGCTATTTAAGCCGTGTGGGAGTTGTTTTTGCATGAGGTAGGGGTGAGTAGGGCACGGGAGCCAGATGTGAATGTTTGATCACGCCCATTTGATTATCCGGAGGGGAGGGGCGGCTATGTCGGACCAAACTGCTCACGTGATGACAACCATAGAGTCCACCCCTTGAAACTGCCATTTTGTTCCGGGGAACTGGCCTCTGAAGTCTGGAGATCACTTGCTACTCCGGGAGAACTGCAGCCCCATCCTGCAGGTTGGTAGCCTTAATGCAGAGGGCAGGCCATGGTGAACCACCTCTGAATGTCTCTTGCCTTGAAAGCCCTAGGCTAGGGGGTTGCTATAAATTGCCCATGACTCGACAGCACTTTCCACCACCACCATGTAGTGACTCCCCTCCCTGGCCCGTTAATAAGAAGTTCTAATGATAACCCAGTCCTCTCATTTCAGTGCAGTTTAAGAAGAGCTGGAGGTTATACCGAAGAACATAGAACATAAGGAGGCCAATGCTCCCTCTAAGCTGTGGGGTCTCATGAGCAAAAATTCTACTTTGTGAGCTACTGGCATTCAAGTTGTGAGCCAGCGATTTTGGCTACTGCATAAATAAGTTTGCTCTGGAGCCCTCCTTCCTGAGCTAAGGCAAAAATGTGTGAGCCGGAGGCTAAAAAACGGTGAGCTAGCTCACGCTAGCTCAGCTTAGAGGGAACGCTGAAGGAGACCCCTGCTGGATCAGACCAGTTTTCCATCTAGTCCAGCACCCAGTCTCACACAGCAGCTAACCAGCTCCTCTGGAGGCCCAAAAGGCACATAGAGGCCAAGGCCTTCATCTGATGTTGCCGGGAGAGCCGGTTTGGTGTGGTGGTTAAGTGCGCGGACTCTTATCTGGGAGAACTGGGTTTGATTCCCCACTCCTCCACTTGCACCTGCTGATGTGACCTTGGGTCAGTCACAAGCTCTGGCACAGCTGTTCTCTCAAGGACAGTTTCTGTCAGAAGTTCTCTCAGCCCCACCTACCTCACAGGGTGTCTGTTGTGGGGAGGGGAAGGGAAAGGAGTTTGTAAGCCGCTCTGAGATGCCTTTGGGCAGTGAAGGGCGGGGTAGAAATCCAAACTCTTCTTCTTCTTCTTCTTCTTCTTCTTCTTCTTCTTCTTCTTCTTCTTCTTCTTCTTCTTCTTCTTCTTCTTCTTCTTCTTCTTCTTCTTCTTCTTCTTCTTCTTCTTCTTCTTCTTCTTCTTCTTCTTCTTCTTCTTCCTGGCTCTGGGATTCAGAAGTTTACTGCCTCTAAACATGGATGATCTAGCCACAGACAGATCTATCTTTGATGTATCTGTCTAATCGCTTTCTGAATCTTCAATCCCCCTTTTACAATCTTCTTACAGTATGCCACCTGCGCTGAGGGTATAAGATTTCTTCCAGTCTCCACTGGTACAGGGAGTCAGGTGAATGCACATACAGATAGTGTGTTTACCTAGGTACACAGTTGCCACAGGGAAGAAGAAGAAGAAGAAGAAGAAGAAGAAGAAGAAGAAGAAGAAGAAGAGGAGGAGGAGGAGGAGGAGGAAGAGGAGGAGGAGGAAGGAGGAGGAGGAGGAGGTTGGACTTATGTTCCATCCTTTACTACCTGAAGGATTCTCAGGTCAGCTTGTGGGGTAGGTGGGGCCTAAAGAGCTCTCTTGAGGACTGCTCTTGAGAGAACAGCTCTGAGAGAACTGTGACTGACCCAGGGTCACCCAGCAGCTGCATGTGGAGGCGTGGGGAATCAAACCCAGTTCTCCCAGATAGAGTCCACGCTCCTAACCACTGCACTAAACTGGCCCTTAAGAAGAGATCTGCCTAGCAGATGGGTCTCTCTTGGCTGAAGGTCTGACCCAGATAGGGCTGCCAGCTCTGGGTTGGGAAATGTCTGGAGATTTTGGGGGTGAAGCCTGAGGAGGGCGGGGCTTGGGATGGGGAGGCACTGCAGTGCCCTAGAGTCCACCTTCCAAAGCGGCCATTTTCTTCAGGTGAACTGATAGTGGTCGCCCGGAGATCAGTTTTAATTCCAGGAGATCTCCCTGGACCACCCACTTTAATGTGTTGCCTTGATATGAATGTATCATTGTCCACAAACAAAATAATTTTTGTAAGCCTTGTATAAACTATTTTATTGGGAGAGCAATTTTTACTCCAGAGTAAGTAAATATATATATATGGCTTTTTTTGTAGGAAAAGCCCAGCAGGAACTCATTACCATAATAGGCCACACCCATCAACAGAAATTTATTAGCATATTAGGCCACACACCCCATGTTACCAGAAGTGTGGTCATCCAGCCACACCCACCTTTTTCTTCTTATTTTGTTTACCTTGTTTGCTGTCAAACCCCAGGGCTTTTTTCGGAGCAGGAACTCCTTTGCATGTTAGGCCACACAGCCCTCATGTAGCCAGCTTGTTATGCTAATGAGTCCCTGCTGGGTGTGGCCAACTTGGGAGCCAGCCGGAACTCCATTCCTGTGCATTCCTGCCCCAAAATAGCCCAGGGCTCTTTTGTAGCAGGAACTCCTTTGCATAATAGGCGACACACCCCTAATATAGCCAATCCCCCGAGAGCTTACAGTAGCCCCTGTGAGAAGAGCTCTGTAAGCTCTTGGAGGATTGGCTACATTAGGGGTGTGTCGCCTAATATGCAAAGGAGTTCCTGCTACAAAAAGAGCCCTGCCTGTATATATACACACACACACACACACACACACACACACACACACACACACATATACATATACACACAGTGTAACAGTCTTTGAGCTGGGGTTTTGTTTTGTTTTTTGCTTATATATCACGGTATTTCCATTGTTGTTACTCACCACCTGGCGCCTGGCAACCCTAGCCCCAGGGCAGTGGCACGCTTCCCTCTTACACACCCTGCTAACAACATGTGCTCTGGACGACCAGTGTGCGTCATGCCGACTATGCACACTTACATGTTCTGTGCACGTTGCAAGTGTGGTAAGTCATGCTGGATGCTCCCTGAGTTCTTATCAGGGGTCCCAGAAACTGTGCGTTCTATTGTGCACGTGACAATCTGGCCTTTGTTTTCCAGCTCGCAAGCTGACCTTCGTGGGAGATAAGCTCACACTCCCTGCTGTCTGCACAGTGTGTTTCTGATACTCTGTTTTCGTGAAAGAGAAGAGGCATTTGGCTTTCTTGGAAAGACGAATAAGGCCGTTGAAGCGAAAATGGCTTCGCTGTGGACAATGGAAGACAGCACTGCCAACTCCAGTTCAGTCCAGTCACCTTTAATGGCACAATGAGAACAGTAAAATACATATAGTAGCAATTCCGGCAAACTAAAATATACTAATGAACAATTAGAATACATACAATTCCGTTAAAAAGCCTGTACCCGATTGTAATCACTTCAGCTAGAAACTTAGCAACCAAAGCTGTAATTTCAGGGTTGTTGTTCTCTAAGAGATATTGGATAATTCTATTAACACTGGAATTAAAGATCAATGACAGAGGTAAAAGTTCCTCACGAATGGCTGTGTGAAACTGGCAAACCAGAATGAGATGCTCAATTGAGTCAAGAGATTTTAAGGAACAGTTACACAACCTTCCGTGAAAGGAGATTTTTTTTGAAACTCCCCAATAGCATATTTGAGGGAAGGACATTTAATCGAGCTAGAGTAAATGCTCTACGGTGTGTGAAGGAACGTCAAGATTGTGAAGGTACTTAGCCGTTTGGCTATGTGGTGTTACAAGTTGCCAACTCTGTGCTGAGAAATTCCAGGAGATTTGCGGGTAGAAATGGAGGAGTGTGGGATTTGGGTAGGGATGGGCCTGGGTCTGTCAGGTCCCCCTTAGTGGGGGATGGAGAGTAAGGCAGCCAGATCCAGGTTGGGAAACCCCTGGAGGTTTGAAGATGGAGCCTGGGGAGGACAGGGACCTCAGTGGGATACAATGCCATCGAGTCCACCCTCTGGCAACCCTACCTGAGAGAGAGGCATCCTTGAGCTCCCCGATTCCTTCCATCCCAAGGGCTGGGCCCAGGGCCATGACAGGCTCTAGGATTAATAGGCCTTCAGCCTGGGCCTCCACCTCCCCCGGGCTTTCAAAAGGGCTATGTCCTCAGCCCATACTGGCCAAAGTAGTCCATGGGCACCTGCTCCATCCCCTGCACCGCCAACTGGAGGGTTTTGGTCTTGGCATCCTGTGGTGGGCCCAACGGCTGCCATACACGGCCCAGCCATTTCTACCCTGCCACTGATGCCACTCCCAGCTGCAACTGGGGCCACCTGGGTCCGGGACGTGCTGAACAACTGCTTTCCAGGTCCGACACTTGGACCGAGGCCCATCTGTTGCTCCGCCACATTCCTCCAACTGGCCGCTCTAGGGTTGCCCACTCCAGACTGTGAAATTTGTTGCCCACTCCAGACTGTGAAATTTGTGGAGGTTTAGGGTGGAGAAGGGGCAGGGTAGTGGGAGGAGCTTTGTCAAATAATGCCACAGAGCCCATCCTCCAATGCATCCATTTTCTCTAGAGGAACTGATTTCTGTTGTCTGCTTAGTGTGGGAGGCCTGGGGATGGGGATGCCAGCCTCCAGGTAGGGCCTGGGGATCTCCTGAAATTACAGTTCATCACCAGACATCAGAGATCAGTTCCCCTGGAGAAAAGGGATACTTTGCAGATTGGAGTTATTAGCCTAAGTGACAAGTTAGGAAATGAAGTTGATGAAGGTGATGCACTCTATTCTTGGTGCTGGAGGGGGCAGCAGTGGGAGGGCTTCTGGTGCCCTGGCCCCACTACTGGACCTCCTGATGGCACCTGGTGTATTTTGGCCACTGTGTGACAGAGTGTTGGACTAGATGGGCCATTGGCCTGATTCAACATTGGCTTCTCTTATGTTCTTATGAAGTTTTGTGGCGAGGTCTTTTAAAGGAATTTTAGAGAAAGGAGTACTGTACCTGTCTCAAACCATTACACTGCACCTATCTGAAACCATTATGCTTATGTACTATACTGAAATAATTACGCTGTTACACTTCTAAATAAACTCTGTCTACATTTAAGAGAAAATTGACTGCTTTATTTGGAGGAAAGGGTCCCCTTTTACCTTAGAGCCCTGCCAATGTACTGACTATTCTGTCATTCTAACAAATAGAGTTTAGCCATCAGGAGCAGGCCTGTAGCCACAGGGGGAGGCATTTGGGGGCAATGCCCCCCACAGCACCGCCCCCGATAAAAAAATACCCCCCCCATATTTTTTAAAAATGTAAGATGCATGTGGGGGTTCCCAAATGACTCCAGGAACAGTCAGGGGAGCTTCAGTCTCATTTTCTTGTTCCTGGGCTGAAAAATAACTAGGCTTTTAAAAATGCAAATAAAATAAAATTGCAAAATGGAAAAGAGAGAGAGTTGGCGATTCCCCGCCTTCCTGGCTTACACAGAAGAGCAGCCCAGAATCGAGTCTCTCCAATCGAAAGGACTAGAGGTCCCAGTGGAGCTGGAGCTGCTGCTGCTTCTTCTGCTGCAACTAGAGCAGCAGGGACGGTCAGGGCACTCCCCCAGATTTCCCCACGCCCCACCAACCAACATTTTCTGCCTATGCCCCTGGCCAGGGCTTTTTTTGTAGAAAAAGCCCAGCAGGAACTCATTAACATAATAGGCCACACCCAACAGCAGAAACTCATTAGCATATTAGGCCACACCCCACACAGCACAGCTCATTAGCATATTAGCATATTAGGCCACACACCCATGTTACCAGAAGTGTGGTCATCCAGCCACACCCACCTTTTGCTTCTTATTCTGTGTACCTTGTTTATAGTCAAATCTCAGGGCTTTTTTGTAGCAGGGACTTCTTTGCATGCTAGGCCACACACCCCTAAGGTAGCCAATCCTAATGAGTTTCTGCTGCTGGGTGTGGCCTGTTATGCTAATGAGTCCCTGCTGGGTGTGGCCAACTCAGGAGCCAGCCGGAACTCCGTTCCTGCGCGTTCCTGCCCCAAAATAGCCCTGCCCCTGGCCATCCTGTTCTTTGGGTCCAAATAAGAATTCTAAGGCCAGAGCCACTGGTGGCAGTGAAAATAAGTAGGGAGCGCTAACGAAGGTAGGGAGGCAGCATAACACACGTCCTCTCAGGACATTGCAGAGAGGTGCTTTTATAGATGTTACATGCAATGTTCCCTCTAAGCTTTGGAGTCTTGTGAGCAAAATTTCTACTTTGTGAACACCTGGCGTTAAAGATGTGAGTGAGAGATTTGGCTGCTGCATAGATTAGTTTGCTCTGCAGCCATCCTTTCTGAGCTAAGACAAAAACGGGTGAGCCGGAGGCTAAAAAACTGTGAGCTAGTTCACACCAACTCAGCTTAGAGGGAACACTGGCTACATGTACTGAGTCTCGGAAAAGAAGCGAAACCTTACAAAGAGGCTGGATGTTTGAGTACAGGTCCTAAAAATCAACTATCCCTCAATCTGCCTTCCGTAATATTATTTCCTTCTACCACGCATGAATGCGCACTTGCGCATGTGCACACGCACACAGATTACAGAAGGTTTCAGCTCCACGAAGCTTCTCAAGTGTGAAGATGGATTCTTTTCTATGAGATTTCGAAGCTTGTGTAAAATACCCATTTCACCCCCACCCCCACCTCAGGCAAATTGACTCCAAGGAGACCACAGGATCACTTGGTCCCGTCCCTTCACCGGTCTTGGTTTGTCCACCACCCATCACAGGCCTTACTCGGGATTAGGATGGCTGGAGATGCCAGCGGAACGTTTTCTCACTCGTGTGTGGATTCAGCTAGTTATTGACAACTTCTCTGAGGGAACACGAGGACACGACATGAGGTAGTGAAGGATGACAGTTGGCTCCTTCTCTCCTGCCAAGTCAGCAAGGAACAAATGTTTGTGTTACTAGTAAGAGCCAAAAAAGAGTAACAGCTTTTGAGGGGGGGGCTGGAAAAAATGAACCAGGCTTTGAAACCTCAAGAAACCTCAAGATCGGCCTGAAAGCAGGGTGGGCACCTCCAGAGATTCAAAACACACATACACACAATCAGGGTTCTTTTTGTAGCAGGAACTCCTTTGCATATTAGGCGACACACCCCTAGTGTAGCCAATCCTCCAAGAGCTTACGGTAGCCCCTGCGAGAAGAGCTCTGTAAGCTCTTGGAGGATTGGCTACATTAGGGGCCTGTCGCCTAATATGCAAAGGAGTGCCTGCTACGAAAAGAGCCCTGCACGCAATTAACTTCAACATTTTGGTAAACTAAGGATTAGTCTACCCTGACCTAGATGGCCCAGGCTAGCCAGATCTCATCAGATCTCAGAAGCCAAGGGGGATTGGCCCTCCTTAGTACTTGCATGGGAGACCACCAAGGAATTCCAGGGTCATTGTGGAGGGGGAGGCAATAGCAAACTACTAGGCATGGGCATGAACTGAATTTTTGCAGTTCAATTCGTGGTTGAACCACAATCCAAACCACAAACTGATATGCCAGTTCATGAATCAAACATGTTCACGAGCCATTTAAAGTTTAAACCCTTGCTTTCTGCTCCCTGCAGCTTTTCACAGGGAGCAGAAAGCAGGGGCTTCCAAACAGCTGCACGGTGAGCACCGCCACTCAGCTGTTTGGTTTAAAAGGCTCCGAGCCATTTAAATCTTGCTTTCTGCTCCCTGTGAAAAGCAGCAAAGAGCAGACAGCAGGGGTTTACCATCTAAACCTCTGCTTTCTGCTCCCTGTGAAAAGCTGCAGGGAGCAGAAAGCAGGGGTTTTCAAACCGCTGAATGGTGGGGACCACTGCTCAGCTGTTTGGTTTAAATGGCTCCACAAGGAGCAGAAATGGCTCAGAGACATAAACAAACAAACAAACAAACAAACAAACAAACCAAACCAAATGGCTCAGAGCCCTTCAAACCAAACAGCTGAGCAGTGGTCCCTGTTGGCCAGCTGTTTGAAAACACCTGCTATCTGCTCCCACTGGCTTTTTGAGGAGAGCAGAAAGCAGGGGTTTAAATGGGCTCTGAACCATTTTAACCAAATAGCTGAGTGACGGGGAGCTCCCTGCCACTCAGATGTTTTTTGTGAAGAGCAGAAAACAGGGGTAAATGCCTGCTTTCTGCTGTTCGTGAACTGCCACGAACTGCCCCAGATTTAATTTGCTTAACGGGTACAAAAGAGACACCAAAACTTAAACTCATTTCAGCTTACTTAGCAATGGCACATTTGTGTATTGCAACAAAATGGAAGAAGGATAAACTTGCTTCTTTAACATTAGGGAAAGTTAAATCTGGGGATCGTATGGTTATGGAGATCTCTTTAATGGTTAACCCTACAGCTTCAGACTCTAAGTTATCTCATTTTTTGGACAAGTGGATGCCTCTTATTTCTTTTCTCTCTTTTTTGGTATTTTTAAAATATTTTTCATATGTGTGTGTGCATTTATGTGTGTGGGTGTGCACCTGGAAGTCATGGCGACCTCTGGTGACTGACCCCCACTGGGGGCCTGGAGGATATTCAGAGAGGTGGCTGAATAAAGCCTGCCCCCGCCTCCCACCTCTGGTATTCCAAGGAGGTTTCCCATCCAAGTACTTGCCAGAGTTGGCCCTGCTTAGTTTCCGAGATCTGACGAGACTGGGCTTGCCTAGGCTATCCCGATCAGGGTGATGCCTCTCATTTCTTATTTGGAGCAGGGCCGGCCCCAGGTGTCTGGGCGCCCTAGGCAGGAGAGCCTGGGGCGCCCACCCCACCGGAGATGCCAACCTCCCGGTGGGGCCTGGAGAACCGGGGAAGGGGCTGCGCGGCTCTCCCGGGCCCCTCGCAGCCGCGGGGCACCGGGGAGAGCCGGGAACGAGCGGGCGGCTCTCCCGGGCCCCTCGCAGCCGCGGGGCGCCGGGGAGAGCCGGGGAACGAGCGGGCGGCTCTCCCGGGCCCCTCGCAGCCGCGGGGCGCCGGGGAGAGCCGGGGAACGAGCGGGCGACTCTCCCGGGCCCCTCGCAGCCGCGGGGCGCCGGGGAGAGCCGGGGAACGAGCGGGCGACTCTCCCGGGCCCCTCGCAGCCGCGGGGCGCCGGGGAGAGCCGGGGAACGAGCGGGCGGCTCTCCCGGGCCCCTCGCAGCCGCGGGGCGCCGGGGAGAGCCGGGGAACGGGCGGGCGGCTCTCCCGGCCCCCTTGCAGCTGCGGGGCGCCGGGGAACAGGTGGCGCGGTTCTCCCGGGCCCCTCGCAGTTGCGAGGGGCCCGGGAAGAGCCGGGGAAGGGGCGGCCTTGGAACGCCCGCCCCTTCCCTCCCAGCGGACGGGCGCTCAGACTGGCGGCGGCCAGCGAGTGGGGTCTGTCCCCGCTGGCTGGCCGCCGCCATGCCGCCCCACCTCTCCACCCCCCCCAAGGGCTTCTGAAGCGCCCCAGAAGGGCGCTCAGACTGGCGGCGGCGGCGGCGGCAGCGGGGAGAGTCCCCGCTGGGCAGCCGCCGCCATACCGCCCCACCTCTCCACCCCCCCCAAGGGCTTGGGGGGAGCCGCGGGTGGAGCGCCGGCCGCACCTTCCCTCCCAGTCCCAGCGCTGGCTGGAGACAGGGGTGGAGCGCCGGCTTCACCGGGGTGGGGCCGGGGGCGCTTTGGCGCCCCTGTGGGCCCCAGCGCCCTAGGCGAGCGCCTAGCTCGCCTAGTGGGCGAGCCGGCAGTGATTTGGAGGGAATGAAACGTCATAAAGGTGGGGACATCCCCTCCAAATATAGGTTCCTTTTTGCATGATTGTTAAATCTCTATCTCCTGTAACAGTATATTGTGTTTTGTTTGTTTTAATGAGATAACAACAACAACAACAACTCCTGTCTAGAAAAAAAAATTGACAGGTACAAAAGCAAAACAAGCAGAAGGAAATGAAACTCCACTATCACATCTCCTGCACAGCTGCAAAGCTGTTCAACATGTTGTGGATGGCTGTGAGACAAAGAGGTTGGAAGTTCTGCCAGGAAATGGGTGGTGTCTTTGCCTACCAAACATGTTTGCTGTGACATAATCCTAGCATACACCCCTACTAGGTAGAGATGATTGGACCTGGGATTTTCTGAGGGTTGCCAGCTCTGGGCTGGGAAACCGCTGGAGATCTGGAAGTGGGGTGTTAAGTATGAGACTCAACAACAGGATTCAGCAAAAAGTGATTACAGTTTTATTTAACAGCAAGACTTCAACTCAGGAACACACAACAAACAAGTGGAGCACAGCTCCCTTTTTAAACTCTCCCGGGCTGTCAAAACCACACCCACAGTTAGCTAAAGGCCAATCACAACACAGAGATAAAGGCCAATCAGGACTGTTCCCTCTTTGCAACATTCTCACACAGTGATTGGGTATTTACAATGGTTTCGCCGAAACCAGCCAATGGTAATGCGACAGCTGAAGAGCCACAGTCAAACTCAAGCTTAACATGGAAATGTATAGCAAAGATTCACATCCCAATACATAACATGGCGCTTTGGAAGGGTAGTGTGAGGGGACTCAGCGAGGTACAATGCCAGGGAATACACCTTCCGAAACAGCCATTTCCTCCAGAGGAACTGATCTCTGACATCTGCAGATGAGTACTTCCAGTAGGTCTTCAGCCCCCACCTGCAGGTTGGCAACCCTAGGCTTTCTGCAGTCAAATCATAGCTTGACTATGGCTGCTGCCCTTTGCACAGTAATTATTCTTACTTTTTAAACATCGTGATAAAACCGGGACAGTCCTCATAGTCAGTCAGGGCCTATCCGCTAGGTTTTGTCTCCTGTAAGGCTTTTGAGCTCGCATAGAAAGAGAATAATTATTTAACCTCCTTCTTTGACTCTTTCTCCCCCTTTTCACATTCATCGAGTCGTTTGGATAGAATCCGATCTGGTTTTAAGGACTCGATTTCCCGCCCCTCCGTACTGTACTTTCCAGATAATTGTCTCCCAAAGCGGTTCTCATCAGTCATGGAATACAGGCCGTACCCTCGTGAACGACAAGAGAAGACTCATGAGGGAAGGGGAATGGAAGGAACGGGGAGCTTAATTCAAACGTGGGAGGATGAAATTACAATTTATATCATTTGAGGAGGTTAATATACATATTTTTAGAAGTTTGTTCCCAATTTTGGATGATATAATTTGAACAATGTGGAGTTGAAACTGGGATGACTAACAGATGCATTTCTGCTAATATTTCTAATTAGAGCATTGTAGCAGAATCAATCAGGGGCCGCGGTGGCTCAGAGGTTAAGATGCTGAGCTGCAGACTGGAAGGTCTGTAGTCTGGCAGTTCAAGACCCGAGTGCTGCAGGACGGAGTGAGCTCCCATCTCTGGCCCCAGCTCCTGCCAACCTAGCAGTTTGAAAGCAAGAAACTGCATGTAGATAAATAGGTACCGCTTCAGTGGGAAGGTGAGAGTACTCCATGCAGCTCAATGTTTAGTCATGCTGGCCACATGACTACAGAAATGTCTTCCGACAGCGCTGGCTCTTCGGCTTGGAAACAGAGATGAGCACCGCCCCCTAGAGTCAGATTTGACTGACTTTTGAGCAAGGGAAATCTTTACCTTTACCAGAATCAGAAGATCCCAGTTGATATGGATTCTTTCTGATTGGTAACTCATGGGTGGGATCCCAGCCTCCAGGTGGGACCTGGGGATCCCCTGGAATTACAGCTCATCTCCAGACTGTGCAGATCAGTTCTCTTGGAGAAAATGGCAGCTTTGGAGGATGGATTCTATGGCCTTGTATTCCACTGAGGTCCCTATCCTCCCCAGGCTCCACCCTCAAATCTCCAGGAGTTCCCCAAAGTGGATCTAGCAACCCTATCTGCCACAGGGCGCTTCGACACTCAAACTCCTGGAAATCTAGTTGGTCTTTAAGACACTACTGGACTCAAATCTTGCTCTTCTACTTCATGTCTACTCAGCTGAAACTATCTATGGATTGAACAGACACTCCTTGTAAGAGTCATGTAAGGGTTTGATTCCCCACTCCTCCACTAGCAGCTGATTCCCCACTCCTCAACTAGCAGCTGCTGGATGACCTCGGGTCAGTCACTGTTCTCTCAGAACTGTCCTGAAAAATGCAGTTCTCTCAGAGCTCTCTCAGCCCCACCTACCTCACAGGGTGTCTGTTGTGGGGAGGGGAAGGGAAAGGTGTTTGTATTATGTACTGAATGTGAATCACTCCTATCTATTCACATGTTAAGCTTGAGTCTGAATGTGGCTCTTCAGATGTCGCATTGCTATTGGTCGGTTTCTGCGAAACCTGTGTAATTACCCAATCACTGAGTGATATTGTTGCAAAGAGGGAATGGTCCTGATTGGCCTTTATCCCTGTATTCTGATTGGACTTTGTCCCTGCAATATTATTGGTCGTTAACTTGTTATGGGTGTGGCTTTGACAGCTGGGGAGAGTTTAAAAGAAGGAGCTGTGCTTCCCCTTGTTGTTGTGTGTTCCTGACTTACAGTTGCTGTTTAATAAAGCTGAAATCACTTGAAGCTGAATCCTTTGTTGAGTCTCATACTTAACAGTTTGTAAGCCGCTCTGAGACTCCGAGTGAAGGGCGGGGTATAAATCCAATCTCCTCCTCCTCCTCCTCCTCTTCTCCTTCTCCTCCTCCTCCTTCTATTGCCAGCTCTGGGTTAAGAAATTCCTGAAGACTTGGGAGGTGGTGCTTAAGGAAGGGGAGGTTTGGGGAAGAGAGGGGAGGGACTTCTGTAGGATATAATGCCACCGAGCCTACCCTCCAAAGCAGCCATCATCCCCAGGGGAACTGATCTCTGTTGTCTGGAGATCTGTTGTAATTCTGGGTACCACCTGCGGGCTGGCAACCTTAGCCATCTCTGGCTTTCTCTTTGGTTTAATATTTATGCAAATGGCATGGTTCCTACACCGAAGGGGAACTTGTCTCTTTCTGATTAAAACCGAGGATAATAAATTATACATTCCGCTTTACGCAGACAACAGGATCCTGTTAGCACAAATCCATCCAGGGTTATGAGCAGTGCTAATCTTGAGCAAAGTCACACCCTTTTAAATCAGTTAAGTTCCACCGACTGAGAAGGTTCCAGCCCTCTCCCCCACCACACACACCCCAATTACTATTTGGTGGGATATCTAGCCATTAGGCATTTCAAAATGACAATTATGGTTTTTTGGATATAAACCCCCTGCATTTTAACTGGATGTTAGATAGCCACTCGGTTGATCAAGCTGACTTATTGAAACGTCTGGGCTTTTATTTTGCTGCCAACAGAAACACGGATTGGGCTCAAAGCTGTCACCAAGTCTCGGCCAGTGATTTGCTTTCGTAGATACGAGGGAGGAAATCTGACTCACTCTGTTTTAATGCTTTTTTCAATCCATGAATCTACCCAATTTTCAGAGGATGCTCGGTTTGGGGGTAGTCGTAATCAGCTGGGAATCCAAACCAGTTCGAAATAAATTCCTTCACTCAGTTGTTGTTGTTGTTTTTTTGCCAACCAACATGGCTGTGACTCTATTTTCTGAAGAAATGGCTACATAAATCTATGCCTACCGAAATAAGGTCTATTATGTTAAATTATTGGCTGAAACCAGTGGTGCGCGATCGTGCCTCTGTATGAATTGCAATTTCACTGCAAATTGCAAGCAGCACTTTTAAGCAATCGTTGTTGTTGTTTTTTTAAATCTTGCCTTTCTCTTTTGCAGCCAACTGACCTTTTGGAATTTGGAGACCCGGGTCACACATACAGCCAGGCTGGCATTTTCCCATGTACCTCAGGCCCGGCAGCTGCCCCCTTTCCTGTCGCGCTCCGACTTAGCCACAGTAATCCATATGATGGCCACACCTCCAGGCTAGACGACCGTAACTCGCTTTATGCCTCTTCTAGGCAATGGAGTCAGTGATAAATATGGTACAAAAATGTACCATATTCTGAAAGGACATACCCATGTTGAACAGAGCTGATGGAAAAACTTCTAGATTGCATTATATATTGATATTTTGTAAAAAGGGAAGGTGTTGGACCCACTCTTTGATAGGATGTATAGCCATGTTGGGAAAGACTGAAGGTCAAAGAAGAAGGGGGCGGCAAAGGATGAGATGGCTAGACAGTGTTATCGACGCAATGAACATGAAGTTGAGCAAGCTCTGGAGGACGACGGAGGACAGGAAGGCCTGGTCCATGGGGTTGCGAAGAGTCGGACTTGACTGTGTGACAACGTAGCCATATTATCCACTGTTGACTTAAAAATATGATAATTCTTATGGAGACAGATGAAGCTGGGGAGCCGTGTTATTCTGTCTGTAGCAGTAGAAAGGAGCAAGAGTCCAGTAGCACCTTCAAGACTAACAAAATCTGTGGCAGGGTGTGAGCTTTCGAGCATATCCGAAGAAGTAAGCAGTGACTCACTGCTTACTTCTTTAAAGTGTCTTTAAGGGGCTCCTGGATTCTTGCATTATTCTTATGGCCACACGATTTGCTGTAATTATTGCTGAGATTAGGGAAGCTCTTGTAGATTTTAATTTGCTAAGGGCATGGTATGACTGGCACGGGCAAGACAATCTGCTGGCCTGCTTTCCAGATATATATCCTAGACTGTATCTGTTTTACCCGTAATTACCTGAAACAAAGACCATTCTGACTATAAGACAATCCCCACGCAAATTACTCTTCACAAACTTTCAACTATAATTGGCACAAAAATTTAAAATGGGACACTCCTGACGGCACATATGGAGTTCACCGAGCCTTCATTCTGATAAATGGGATGATTGACTTTCACCATTTATTCCAGGCGGTGTTATCCACTCTGCTGCCATGTGCAGTTTGGTGTAGTGGTTAAGTGCGCAGACTCTAATCTGGGAGAACCAGGTTTGATTCTCCACTCTTAGTTCTGTCAGAGCAGTCCTTGAAAGAGCTCTCTCAGTCCTGCCTACCTCACAGGGTGTCTGTTGTGGGAAGGGGAAGGGAAAGGAGGTTGTAAGCTGCTCTGAGACTCTGAGTGAAGGGCAGGGTATAAATCCAATCTCCTCCTCCTCCTCCTCCTCCTTCTTTTCTTCTATTTCTTCTTCTTCTTCTTCATGGTCTGGGACCAACATATCTACAGGCAGGGCTCTTTTTGTAGCAGGAACTCCTTTGCATATTAGGCGACACACTCCTAATGTAGGCAATCCTGCAAGAGCTTACAGAGCTCTTCTTACAGGGGTTACTGTAAGCTCTGAGAGGATTGGCTACATTAGGGGTGTGTCACTTAATATGCAAAGGAGTCCCTGCTACAACAAGAGTCCTGCCTACAGGAATGTCTCTCCTGGTATGCTCCCCTGAGAGTGTTTCACTCAAGGGATCAAAATCTCCTGGTGATTCCCAGCCCCAAAGATGTCTGCGTAGCCTCAACCAGATCCAGGGTGTTATGTATTGGGACTGAAACATTGCAGGACTGTGCCCCCAGAGACAGGGTGAGCTTGGAGCCGAATAACAATAGACCAACAGGATTCTGGCAGGAACCAATCAAGATGTAAAGTTTTGTAAATAGCCTATGGTTGGGAGTGGGGTGTGTTGGGGTGTGGCCATTGCAGGCAATATAACCGAGCTGAGGTTCTGGTCTACAGTCTTGTTCTGGCTGAAATCACTGAATAAACCAGAGCTGATCACTAGACTAGGAGTCTGTTCACCCATGGAACCCCCACTATTTAACACAAAGCCTTCTCAGTTCTGGCACTGACCTGGTGGAACGGTCTCCCAAGCGAGATCCGGGCCCTGCAGGATCTAATGCAGCTCTGCAGGGCCTGTAAAACGGAGATATTCCGCCAGGCCTATGGTCAAGGCTGCAGAATTCCATCCATGTTGGCCTCCCCTTGCTCTGGTAGTCCATCTGTTAATTACCATCCTGACACCCACAGTCACACATAAAACACAATCTTCTTTGAGAGAAGACACTCTAGCTGTATCAAACCTTTGATCACCATCTGATTTTTTAAATTTTAAAATTGTTGTTATGAATTAGATTGCATTATACAGATTAATTTATTATTGTTTTAATGCAGGGCTTTTTTTCCCGGGGGGAACACGACGGAACAGAGTTCCGGAACCTCTTTGTGGAAACAAAATTCTCAATTTTTTTTGTTTGTTTAAAAGTGCTTTAAAGTTGGAGTAAGTCCATAGTGCATGAAAATAACATTGTTTTAAAGAATCCCATGTGTTTCTCCTTCATTTCCCTCTCGAGAGTACTGGCACCTTTCTCCAGAAAAAAAAACAAACCTCTTTTAATGTATTGTCAGTTCTTGTAGTGACCTGCCCTGAGCCCTGCTGTGCAAGAGTAGGGCGGACTATAAGCCTGATAGAATAAATAATAATTAATATGCTTATTCGCTAGGTACTTATGAGGAATGAAAGGAACCACAGCAAATGTTCTTAAAATACAGTGCCTTTTCACAGTTTTATCTTGATTATCTCCAAGAGCAGGCCTTTGTACCTTGCTGTGAATTTGAGTCTCATCTCCCACCGAAACCAAAATTATGCCTTCTGGCCTACAGCCATCATCTCCACGCATCCACAGTGATCCATGCTGAAAATAAGCTCATAAAACCAGACCAAGCATGTGCTATTGTAACCTTTCCTCTTTTATACCACTGGGATACGTTGAGGGACTCTCGTCAAAGAGTGCTTAAAGCCAAACAAGTTCTTCCGACGGAAGAGTCTGCATTCCCCCCCGCCTTTCATGTTTGTGTGCACTCACAGAGAGAATACGTATAAGCATTTCTGTCATTTAAGTCGCAATAATTTGATTTAAGGCAATTGGCAGGCAAAGAAGGACTTGTGGTAAAATCCTAACGTCATAAATCCTCTTCTTTTGATCCCAGGCCAAGATGATCTGATTAAATATGAAGACAAATCAGCACGATCAAATGTGTTATCTTCTCATTCAACGATGGTTCTGATGAAATACCATCCCCCCCATACCAAATGTGAGTGGAGGCTTTAAAGTCTGGATGTTAAGGGGAAATTAATAATCAGGTTGGGTTCACAGATTCAGATAATTACTGGTCGGGTGCTTCAGTTTTTAAATACAGATGACCAATGATCCCCTCAAGCTGTGGAGTCTTGTGAGTAAAAATTCTGCTTGGTGAGCTACTGGTATTAAAGTTGTGAGTGAGCAATTTGGCTGCTGCATAAATGAGTTTGCTCCGGAGCCCTCCTTCCTGAGCGAAGACAAAAAGGTGTGAGCTGGAGGCTAAAAAACTGTGAGCTAGCTCACGCTAACTCAGCTTAGAGGGAACACTGCAGATGACGTTCCAAAACAGGGTTCCTGTTGATTACTGAAGCAATTTCTCGACCCTGCTGGTTAACTTTTAATGTTTAGCTTTGCCAATCTAAACCAATTTGTTATTTTAGATTTTTTTTTAAAGTATCTGATTGCAAATGAGACTTAATAAATATGCCATTATAACCATTCTGAATTTTCTGAACAGCGACAATGTCAAGAATGCATTTATTAAAATACTTATACCCCCTACGGATGCCAGCCTCCAGGTAGGACTGGGGGAGCCCCCAGAATTACAGCTCATCTCCAGACTACAGAGATCAGTTCCCCTGAAAAAAATGGATACTTTGAAAGGTGGACTGTGTGGCATTGTACTCCACTGAGGTCCCTGTCCTTCCCAGGCTCCACCCTCAAATTTCTGGAAGTTTCCCAACCTGGGTCTGGCAACCCTACCCCCCCCCCATCCTCCACCAATGGCCAGGAGGAACTTGGCAACCCTAGTACCCCCCCTTTCCAAGTCAAAGAGCCAGTTTGGTGTAGCCAGTTGAGAGCTAGTTTGGTGTAGTGGTTAAGTGCGTGGACCCTAATCTGGGAGAACCGGGTTTGATTCCCCACTCCTCCACTTGCACCTGCTGGATGACCTTGGGCAAGCCATAGAGGTGTTCTTGAAAAAGTGCAGTTTCTGTCAGAGCTCTCTCAGCCCCATCTACCTCATAGGGGGTCTGTTGTGGGGAGGGGAAGGGAAAGGAGTTTGTAAGCTGCTCTGAGACTCCCTTGGGTAGTGAAGGGAGGGGTATAAATCCAATCTCCTCCTCCTCCTCCTCCTCTTCCTTCTAATGGTGGCTCAAGATGGGTCTAAAAACCAAGGACAGAAAGAGAAAAAATATTTCTCACGGCAGTTATTTTAGCATCTGCCTTTTATTGCAAAGCTGTTGTAATGGGCGGATTACTAGGAGAGCTGCTCTCGAAACATAATTTACTATAAATTATGTAACGAGAAGATGGCAAAGCAGTTCCTGCCGAGATGGATCTGTAAAAAATATTCTAATTAGGATATGTTGTCAGTGATTGAATCCACCTGAAATGTTTGTAATATGCCATTAATAAGATATGGCTTTAATATAATTTCCAGTCCCTGCGCGTTAAAATAAATGCCCATACAAAGAATTCAGGCAGCTTAATACATTATATTTTCTTTCACATGATTTTTAAAAATAACTTGCCTGGGATGGCCAGAGGCAACTTTGGCGTGTGTGCCTACACCAAGGAGCTGAAAGACGAATGCCTCCATCTTGGGCTGATGCAGGGCTATTTCTGGGCCGGAACGCACAGGAACGGAGTTCCGGCTGGCTCCCAAGTTGGCCCCGCCCAGCAGGAACTCATTAGCATAATAGGCCACATCCAACAGCAGAAACTCATGAGGATTGGCTGCATTAGGGATGTGTGGCCTAACATGCAAAGGCGTTCCTGTTACAAAAAAGCCCTGGGTTCTGACAACAAACAAGGTAAGCAGAATAAGAAGCAAAAGGTGGGTGTGGCTGGATGACCACACTTCCGGTAACATGGGGTTGTGGCCTAAAATTCTACTGAGCCGTGTTATGTGGGGTTTGGCCTAATAAGCTAATGAGTTTCTGCTGTTGGATGTGGCCTTTTGTGCTAATGAGTTCCTGCTGGGCTTTTTCTACAAAAAGAGCCCTGGGCTGATGTATAACACCAAACACATTAGCCACTTGGGGCATCATCTGAGAGACACCTGTGCAAACACGGGCATTCCACTTTCTGAGTGTGGAATTCTGGGAGAAACACTTGCAGTAGTTTGGTTTGCCAACCTCCAGGTGGTGGCTGCTTTCTGGATATATATTCTTGACCCTGTCTGTTATTACAACTGATCTCCAGGCAACAGAGATCAGCTGATCTGGAGAAAATGGCCACTTTGGAAGCCGGACTCTATTGCACTATGCCCCTGATCCCACCCTCTTCAAGCTCTACCCCCACAAATCTCCAGGCATTTCCCAACCCGGAGCTGGCAGCCCTAGCAGTAGTAAAGCTGTCTTTGTGTGACAAAAGATTTCAAGTCATTTGCTAAGGCTTTGTTGAATTTATATTTTAAATAAACAACAACATAAACAATGGCATCTACTGTGGTTCAGATAGTAAGATCATCCATCGGTGTCTGATATAAAGTGGGCGGCCATGACAAATGGGCCTTTTGGGTGGTGGCTCCTTGGTTATGGACTCCTGAAGGCCACAGTAATCCAGGCAACGGGAGCTTGTTAAACTTTTCATGCCAGTTTAAGACTTTTCCCTATAAAATTTATTGCTGGATTTGTTGGATTTGGTGGCCATCCTGTTTTGACTAGGGGTGGGCATGAATTGGTTCATGAATTAAAGTTTGTGATGAATTTTGGCCAGTTCATAATTCACAAAGTGAAGTTTGTGGTAGGTCAACCAGCACGAACTTTCCATGAGCTTTCAAGCTGTTTGTGGCATTTTGTGGCAGTTTGTGGCAGTTCATGAATGGATACCTTTCCAGACAATCTCCACTTAGTCTAAATGTTTACCAAACTTCAGAGCAACAGGTGAGGGGATGGAACTTGGAGGGCATGTAGAGGAGCAGCTGGGGGAGGTCCCCTGTGATTTTGATGTTGGTACACTCCTGAACCTGCACCTGTCATTTCCCAGAAAGCACTTTCCTGGGGGCACCTTCTTTGGGGGGGCATAACTCAGACCCCCTAAATCCATTCCACACCAAACCTGGAGAGCGGGTAGAGGAGAGTCATCTGGAGACTCCCTGTGGATTTAATGTCTCTAGCTAGGACAGGATCTGTTCTACAAACTCCTGAACTTGCTCTTGCCAAATTAATGCCTGTCATTTTCTCAGATAGCACTTTTTGGGGGTACCTTCTTTGTGGGGGGGGGGGCTGACTCAGACCCCATAAATCCAATCCTCACCAAACTTGGAAGGCAGGTAGAGGAAAGTACGCTGGAGATATCTTATGAGTTTGGTGTCTCTAGCTCACCAGGGGGGGCATTCTACCATATCATGAACCTCACAAATCAAACCAATTCGTCCGCCAGCCAAAAGTTTGTGACAGTTCATGGTTTGCGAACTGGGCATGCCATGAACCACTATTTTCCTAGTTAGTGCCAATCCCTCCTTTTGCCCTCAGTTTTGATTTATACTGAAAGATAAGCCTGCTTGTGTGTCTTTCTCTTCAATGCTTTAAATGGTTACTGGTTGGTTCTTACATGAGACTTCTGTTTGAACTGCGTGTGTGTTAAGTGCCGTCAAGTCACTTCCAACATATGGCAACCCTAAGAATTAATGACCCCCGCAACATCCTACCATTAACAGCCTTGCTCATGTCTTGTGAACGGAGGGCCGGGGCTTCTTGACTGAGTCAATCCATCTCTGTCTCCCTCTTTTCCTGCTGCCTTCAATTTTCCCGGGCATTATTGTCTTTTCCAGTGACTCTTGTCTTCCTAGAATGTGACTAAAATATGACAGCTTCAGTTTAATCATCTTAGCTTCTAGGGAGAGTTACAGGCTTGATTTGATTTAGGGCCCACTTATTTGTCTTTTGGGCAGTTCATGGTATCTGTAAAACTCTCTCCCGACCCCACATTTTAAACGAATCAACTTTCTTCCGGCTACCTGCTGCCAGACGCCTGCTCCTTGGGAGGAAAACGATGGCAAACCTAAACAGCATGATAAAAAGCAGAGACATCACCCTGCCAACAAAAGTCCGCATGGTCAAAGCAATGGTATTCCCCGTAGTGATGTATGGCTGCGAGAGTTGGACTATAAGGAAGGCCGAGCGCCGAAGAATAGATTCTTTTGAACTATGGTGCTGGAGAAGACTCTTGAGAGTCCCTTGGACTGCAAGGAGATCAAATCAGTCAATCCTAAAAGAAATCAACCCTGACTGTTCCCTGGAAGGCCAGATCCTGAAGCTGAAGCTCAAATACTTTGGCCACCAAATGAGAAGGGAGCATTCACTGAAGAAGACCCTGATGCTGGGAAAGATTGAAGGTCAAAGAAGAAGGGGATGGCAAAGGATGAGATGGTTAGACAGTGTCATCGATGCAACGAACATGAAATTGAGCAAACTTCAGCGGACAGCGGAAGACAGGAGGGCCTGGCGTAATCTGGTCCATGGGGTCGCGAAGAGTCGGACTCAACTGTGCGACTGAACAACAACAACCACCATTATTTATCATCTTGATTTTTTAAATCTACTGTTGTTGTTTTATGTATTTTTAAAATTTTTAATTGTGTGCTTTACTGGGTTAAATGAGTCGGTGTAAGGTACCACAAAAGTCATCTGGCTGAGAATCCAACTTAGACCTGGCAGAATGAATACATTAACAAATGGAACCTTTTGGATGCGCTCTAGTTTAGTGTGGCGATTAGGAGCATGGACTCTGGTCTTGGAGAACTGGGTTTGATTCCCCACTTCTCCACATGCAGCTGCTGGTGTGACCTTGGGTCAGTTACAATTTATTTCAGAGCAGTTCTCTCACAAGCAGTTCTCAAAAGAGCTCTCTCAGCCCCACCTATCTTACAGGGTGTCTGTTGTGGGGAGAGGAAGGAAAAGGAGATTGTAAGTCACTCTGAGACTCCTTTGGGTAGTGATCTTCTTCTTCCTCTTTCTCCTCCTCTTTTCAGCTGCAGATGTCAGGAATTGAATCTGGGACCTTCTGCACACCAAGCAGATGCTCTGCCATTAAGCCACAGCCCTTCTCCTCCAGAGCTAGGAAGCACCATTAAGGAAACACCTTGGTATCTGTGCCCTGTTTATTGGCCTTCAAAAGAAACTGTTTGGCCACTGTGTGATACAGAAAAGAATACTGCAAACTTCACCATGAAAACTTTCAGCGGTTGAACTTACCATGTTCAAAGGTGTCGATCAGATACGCGTCTATCGCCTGATCGGTTCAGTTCATGCCAAACAGCCATGGATGCCTGCCAAACATGTTATAATTGGGTTTCCACCAAAGAAAAAAAGTGCATGCACACAGATGCTGCCAATTCAAACTGATTGGTGGCCATTAGCATCACTGACGACTACTTAGGCAAACATCAGGGTTTTATTGAAACTACATTTATTTATGACTGAATTATATGCTTTGTGAGTAAATTAAATTATCTCTTTAAACAAGTTTCCTACTGAGTGGAGCAGTTACACAGCAAGGGCAAGGGGACAGTCGTAATCGTTCAGGCTATGTGGGAACATGCAGGCATGAGAAGTCAACCGGTAGCCCTGCACGGTTAGGAAAGAATACAGTGAAGGAGTCCAATGAAGCAATCTGTTAAACATCAGTGAACAGACTGACGAAATATCAAAACGACGGTCGAAAAATCAAGTTCCTGTTAGTGGCCAGTGAATAGGATAGGAGCCCAACTGATGTGTGTTCGGGCATTCCTAATTATACAGTGCTAGACTAATGAAGTCTGGTCTAATTCATCAGGACTCATTAAGTTCTTCGGACCTGGATTCAAATTCCCACTAAGCCATGAAGCTCAATGGGTAGGGTTGCCATTTCCCCAATAGAGGCGGGGGTTGACCTGCTTCCAGAGGCCCCAAATCTGCTGCCTCTCAGCTGGCTGGTGAGGGGAGCCCTGCTCCTGAGCAGCCCCACCCACGCCAACATGCCTGGTGTGATGACGTCACTTGAAGGTGACGTCATCGTGCCAGGCACATTGCGGGGGGACGACACTCTAGCATCTGAGAAAGAACTCTATGGTAACTGTTATGTACTGAATGTGAATCGCTCCTATCTATTCACGTGTTAAGCTTGAGTCTGAATGTGGCTCTTCAGATGTCGCATTGCTATTGGTTGGTTTCTGCGAAACCTGTGTAATTACCCAATCACTGAGTGATATTGTTGCAAAGAGAGAATGGTCCTGATTGGCCTTTATCCCTGTATTCTGATTGGCCTTTATCCCAGCGTTACTATTGGTTCTTATCTGACTATGGGTGTGGCTTTGTCAGCCCGGGAGAGTTTAAAAGAAGGAGCTGTGCTCCCCTTGTTGTGTGTGTTCCTGACTTACAGATGCTGTTTAATAAAGCTGAAATCACTTGAAGCTGAATCCTTTGTTGAGTCTCATACTTAACAGTAACCATAATGAAGACTTCGGGAAAAAGAAAGGAGCCCCCCCCCCCGCTGGAAAAAAATAAGGACCTGACAACCCTGTTGTTATGTCTTCATAGACATAAGGCTAGCATGAGTTGAGCAGGTGCTCATTATGTGGATTCAGAAACTGTCTGGTATTGCCCAATCAAAGGGCTTATGGAGGGAACATCTATGATTGGCTATTGATATGAAATATGATTGGTCCTTATCTCTGAGTTATGATTGGCTGTTATGCATTAATGTGATTGGATATTGTTATGACTGAGGGCGTGGCTACCTCATATCCCACTGTATATAAGGTAAAGGTTCCCTTGCTCGAAAGCCAGTCGAATCCGACTCTAGGGTTGCGGTGCTCATCTCCGTTTCAAAGCCGAAGAACCAGCGCTGTCCAAAGACGTTTCCGTGGTCATGTGGCCGGCATGACTAAACACCAAGGTGCACGGAACGCTGTTACCTTCCCACCGAAGTGGTCCCTATTTATCTACTTGCAATTTCTTGCTTTCGAACTGCTAGGTTGGCAGGAGCTGGAACTAGAGACGGGAGCTCACTCTGTCTTGCGGCACCTGGGTCTTGAACTGCTGAACTACTGACCTTCCACAGCCTGCAGTTCAGCGTCTTAACCACTTGAGCCATCGCAGCTGTATATAAATCGCTGCTTTTGACTGTGTTTTTGTCTAGCTGGTCTAGTCCTTAGCTGGTCTAATCTTGGAGCTAAATAAAGCTGAATCACTTGTTGAACTAATCTCCTGCGTTAAGTCTCATACTTAACACCTGTCAATGGGTGTCCTTGGGCCTGTGGTTTTCTTTCAGCCTAATCTACCTCTCAGGGTCATTGTGTGGATTCAGAAGAGGCAGGGAGAACCCTGTGTCACCCTGAGCACCTTGGAGCAAGGGCAGACTGAAAAGGTGGCAGCTCTCCTCCCATGCCTATTACACGAATTTCATTGTTTCTCTATTTTCCCTTGCATACTACACATAATGCTCAGCAACCAGTTTCATGATTTGTATTAGTTCCACGGTACTAGAATCTGGAGTAGTTCCAGCACAGGTTTTACTCATGTCTCTCGCTAACTTGGCTAGAGGAACTGCTATGAAGGACTCTGGTAGGCCTAGGATGCCAGCCTCCAGCCGGGACCTGGGGATCTCCTGGAATGACAGCTCGTCTCCAGACTACAGAGATCAGTTCCCCTGGAGGAAATGGATGTTTCGGAGAGTGGACTCTGAGGTATTGTGTTCCACTGAGGTCCCTCTCCTCCCCAAGCTCCGTCCCCAAATCTCCAGGAGTTTCCCAACCTGGATTTGGAAATCCGAGACCCCATCTCCCCACCAGTGGCCGGGGGTGGGGGGCTCGCAACATAGGGTTGCCAACCTCCAGGTCATGGCTGGAGATCTCCTGGGATTACAACTGATCTCCAGGCGGTTAGAGATCAGTTTCCCCGGAGAAAATGGCCATCTTGGATGGTGGACTCTATGGCAGTACACCCCTACTGAAATCCCTCCCTTCCCCAAACCCCGCCCTCCTCAGGCCCCAAATCTCCAGGTATTTCCCAATCTGGAGTTGGCAACCCTAGTAGGCGCTGTGTTCCTTCCTTCCTTCCTTCCTTCCTTCCTTCCTTCCTTCCTTCCTTCCTTCCTTCCTCCCTCCCTCCCTCCCTCCCTCCCTCCCTTCCTTCCTTCCTTCCTTCCTTCCTTCCTCCTGAATAAAATCACTGTATGTTTATAAAAGAGACCATCAGCATCTTCCTGAATGATCGCAGCATCTTACATTATACCTTCACTTGGAGAATTAGAAATGTGTCCAACAAACTGGACTTCCCAACTTGGCTTTTACAGGGTTGCAAACTCTGGTTTGGGGAGTTCCTAGAGACTTAAGGGTGGCGCTTGGGAAGGGCAGGGCTTGAGGAGGGGTGGGACCTCAGTGGGGTGTAACACAACAGAACATAAGAGAAGCCAATGTTGAATCAGGCCAATGGCCCATCTAGTCCAACACTCTGTCACACAGTGGCCAAAATATACCAGGTGCCATCAGGAGGTCCAGCAGTGGGGCCAGGACACTAGAAGCCCTCCCACTGCTGCCCCCTCCAGCACCAAGAATAGAGTGCATCACCTGCCCCAGACTGAGAGTTCCCATCTATACCCTGTGGCTAATAGCCACTGATGGACCTCTGCTCCATATGTTTATCTAATTCCCTCTTGAAACTGCCCACGCTTGTAGCTGCCACCACCTCCTGTGGCAGTGAATTCCATATGTTAATCACTCTTTGGGTGAAGAAGTATTTCCTTTTATCTGTTCTAACCTGACTGCTCAGCAATTTCATGGAGTGCCCACCAGCTCTTGTATTGTGAGAAAGGGAGAAAAGTACTTCTTTCTCAACCTGCTCAATCCCATTCATAATCTTATAAACCTCGATCATGTCACCCCTCAGCCGTCGTTTCTCCAAGCTAAAGAGCCCCAAGCGTTTTAACCTTTCTTCATAGGGAAGGTGTTCCAATCCTTTTATCATACTAGTCACCCTTCTCTGCACTTTTTCCAATGCTATAATATCCTTTTTGAGATGTGGTGACCAGAACGGTACACAGTATTCCAAATGAGGTCGCACCAATGATTTATACAGGGGCATGATGATACTGGCTGATTTGTTTTCAATTCTCAGAGTTGACTCTCCAGAGCAGCCATTTTCTCCAGGATCTCAATAGTCTGGGGATTAGTTGGAATTCTGGGAGGTCTCCAGCCCCCACCAGCCTGAGGCTTCTGGGATGTCATTGTGCAAAGACTGTCAGATTTGATCAAGAACTCTCTTCCCCCCCCATACTTGCTTCTTTTTGGCTTCCTTCCTGAGATCAGCTCTGGTTTACGGCTCTGAAATGAAATCTTGCCAGCAGGATCCTGACACCCAGATAACCTCTTCAAGGCATCTAGCTGTTTGTATTTTTCAAAATAATAATTAAAAAAACAGTTCTGCTGCACGCAAAAGCATTATTTATGACTGCTCGGAGGCCACGCCTATGGTTTCGTGCCTTCAGAGAGCCTTTTGCTTTAACTCCTCATGATACCTACGCATTTGGACTCTTGGGAAACTTCAGCGATTTCATAGGCTGCTTCTTTATGGCGTGAATTTTACTTAAGAGAAGAGGAAGAAGAAGAGGGAGAAGAGATTGAATTGATAGCCTGCCCCTTCACTACCTCGAAGGAGTCTCAAGAGCGGCTTACAAACTCCTGTCCCTTCCCCTGCCCCTCCCCACAACAGACACCCTGTGAGGCAGGTGGGGCTGAGAGAACTCTTTTGAGAAGTGCTCATGAGAGAACAGTTCTGAAATAACTTGTGACTGACCCAAGGTCACCCGGCTGGCTGCATATGGAAGAGTGGGGACTTAAACCCGGTTCTCCCAAACCTAACCACTACACCAAATAGGGTTGTCGACCTCCAGGTGGCAGTTGGAGATCTCCTGGAATTATAACTGATCTCCAGGGTGACTGAGAGCTGGAGAAAAATGCCTGCTTTGGAAGGTGGGCTCTATGGCATTATACTACATTGAGGTCCCTCCCCTCACCAAACCCCGCCCTCCTCAGGCTCCACCCCCCAAATCTCAAGGTATTTCTGAACCTGGAGCTGGCAGCCCTAACATCAAACTGGCTCTTAAGATTTTTACCACTACTAAAACTACTAAAGCTACTACTTTTACTTAAGAGCACTACACTGCATCAATATATTAGCAGCATATAAGAAATGGAGAGCAGGTTCCAGCAAAACGACATAGTATCCAACACAGTGTGACATCAGGTGGCATATTTGCCGAGAGCAGGCCTTGAGACGAGAATAAGAAGAGACTGATCTCATGCTGGGCAGTCCGCTCCTTTCATACTGCTGTAGCATCTCAGAAGGCACGTGGGGGAAGGACTTGCTTGTTTAAAAAACTCCCCTTCTTGGGTTCCTTCTTTGCATGGAAACCTTACTTACGGCTGCGATCACACGGGCCAGAAGATCTGACATCGGCATGAATGCCCGACAGATCACAATCAGACAGCAACATCTGGGAAGTGTCCCGCAGCCGTCGGCAACCTGTACTTCTTCACCCAAAGAGTGATTAACATATGGAATTCACTGCCACAGGAGGTCGTGGCAGCTGCAAGCATGGACAGTTTCAAGAGGAAATTAGATAAACATATGGAGCAGAAGTCCACCAGTGGCTATTAGCCACAGGGTATAGAATGAGAACTCTCAGTCTGGGGCAGATGATGCACTCTATTCTTGGTGCTGGAGGGGGCAGCAGTGGGAGGGCTTCTGGTGCCCTGGCCCCACTGCTGGACCTCCTGATGGCACCTGGTATATTTTGGCCGCTGTGTGACAGAGTGTTGGACTAGATGGGCCATTGGCCTGATTCAACATTGGCTTCTCTTATGTTCTTATGTTCTTATGCTGCTCCGCTGCAGAAGTGGAGTAAAAAGATGCTGGAGCAAATCTAGTAGTAAGTGGGTTGTGATGGGCTGTGGACGGAGTTTTCCCCTGTCTGGTTGTGCAAGCACACTTCCGAGCTGTTGGGATGGTCTAACCAGGCCATCCCGACTCGATGCCATTCCCCCCCTCTTCACAGTATGCGCATCATCGTATACCCATAGGGGGCCCTTGGTGCGAAGGTGCAATTCCTCGTTTATGCACCGTTTATGGCGGAAAACCCCCACAACTCACCTGCAGTTGTGTCTGATCACACAGTGATGGGCTGCGCCCGCAGCAACTACAGGCTGTGTGATCTCACAAACGCGGGTCAAATTCCTCCGGAGGGAATAGCCTTGTTCCCCTTCTGCTTCAACTGGCGTGTGTGACTGCAACCTTATCAAGAACAACCGTTAAGGAGTGGGATCACCTTTCCTATGAGGAGAAGCTAGAGCAAAGGTCCCCAATCTTTCTGAGCACCTCTGGAGTTCTGACGAAAGATGGTGGGCACTCTTATAAAAATGGCTGCCACAGGAGGTGTAGCCAACCACAAAAAAATCAGGGATCAAGGTTATATATAAATTTAACAGTAACTCTTCAGCATTTCAGGCAGGAGCTCTGTGTAACAGAGCCTTTTACCCTTCACAGCCAATCAGAAGCCCTGCTGGGCAAAAGCCCGACCTGGCCCCACCCACTTTCCAGCACTTGGCAAGTCCCAGGAAAGGTGTAGGCTGGTGCCATGGTGCCCATGGGCATCTTGTTGGGGACTCTTGGGCTAGGATCTGAGAATTTCCACTTTTTTTGGGAAAAAAGAGGACTAGGGTTATATGAGTTAATATCTCCCCCCTCTTCATTTTATCCTCACAACAGCCTTGTGAGGGAGGTTAGGCTGAGAGCATGTGACTGGGTCAAGGTTGTCCTGTAAGCTTCCATGGCAGAGTAAGGATTTAAACCCAGTCTAACTACTTAACTACACCACCAAATCCGTTTTGATATTGCTTCTCTCTTATGCCAATCAGACCGGAGAGTAGGGTAGCCGGCTGGGAAGATCTTGGTGGTGGGGGCTGACACTGGGGGAGATTATGGTGTGTGATGCTATGGATGTCACTTCTGGGCGAGTGCTGTCAAGATGTTGCATGATGCTCTAGGGAATTTTCCCTACCTCTATACTAAAAACCACAGACATTAGAGGAATCCCTAGAACGTTGACCGATGCTGTGACATCTAGGGATGCCAGCCTCCAAGTGGGATCTGGGGATCCCCTGGAATTACAGCTCATTTCCAGACTACAGAGGTCGGTTCCCCTGGAGAAAATGGCAGCTTTGAAGGGTGGGCTCTATGGCACTGTACCACAGTGAAGTCCCTTGTCCTCCCCAGGCTCCATCCCCAAATCTCTAGGAATTTTCCAACCTGGATCTGGCAGTCCTAGTGACATCACTGAAAGGAATTCACCAAGAAGTGATATGACAGCATTTACACAATGTCTTCTCCGCCCTCCAGCAGTGTTCCCTCTAAGCCATGGAGTCCTGTGAGCAAAAAATTCTACTTGGTGAGCTACTGACATGAAAGTTGTGAGCCAGTGGTTTGGCTACTGCATAAATTAGTTGGCTCTGGAGCTATCCTTACTCAGCTAAGACAAAAATCTGTGAGCTGGAAGATAAAAATCTGTGAGCTGGCTCACACTAACTCAGCTTAGAGGGAACACTGCTCTCCAGTTTTCCTCCCACTTTTCTGTTGAGCAAGATCGGGGGCTGGAGTAGCAGGAGATGGCCCTGTGTGGTTAGCCACCTGGTAAGCCTACCTTTAGGTGCCACTGGGACCTAGCCTTGCCTTTCCATCGTGGTAGCTGAAGTGAACCTTCTCGTGGGGCTGTTCCCAGGCTCCCTTACTTCACACCCTGTCCTGTGATACCATAGGATATGGCGGGAGTAGGTCAGAACACACAGCCTCAGCTTTAAGATTGCTGGGTGCCTGAATGCCCCATCTCTCTTATATATTGGGGGGAGGGGACTCACCTTATCCTTGGGGGTTACTAACGGCTCCATTTGACAGTAGGCTTGCCAAGAACTTACCATGTGGGGGATGGATACGGCCTGGCAGGACCATCCCCGGGGGAAGGACAGGCGTGGAGCACGATGCCGTCACTAGGAAGTGACGCCAGGCGACGCTCTGGCAATGGGGATGGAAACTCGATGCTCCAGCTCCATTGCCAGAGCATCGCCCGGCATCACTTCCTGGCAACGGCATCATGTGGTGTGGGTGTTGCCCGGGGGAATATTTTGGCCGGGGACTTTGCGTCCCCCGCTGAAATACGGTAAGTACTTGGGAACCCTATTTGACAGCTAGGTGGAGTCCCATTCTAGCTACCATCTTCTCAATCTGGGGGCAGTCTGATCCTGCTCAAGTAAAATCCATGTCAACAGACAATTTCAAAGATCAGCGATAACAAACACAATCACCACAATGGTCCAGATATTCTGCAAGTGGGGGTGCCACTACAGAGAAGTCCCTGTTGAATCTGCTGATCTGCTGATGGAGGGTGTGACAAACTGATCTCCAAAAGCAGAATGCTCAGTGCATCAAGTTCAGAGAGCTGGGAGATTAGGGGCTAATGCCTCACTGTAAAGCACAGTTTGACTGAGAGGCTGCTGCCTGCTGCGCCCCCTTATCTCTGACTGGTTAGTGCCATCTGAGAAGAGCTTTCAAAAGTCTTGTCAGTCCGGTCAGAAGGAGTCAGTTGTCTTGTGGACTTTGGCTTAACAGTTGCCAGTCAGGAGGAGTGTGTGTGTTGGTCTGAGGGATACAGACAAGTCAGATGAGAAGTGAAGGGACACAACTCCTTGCCCTAACTGTGTACCAGACACATTTGAGGAAGAGTTCAAAAATCAGAACTTAAAAGTCTAAGGCCCGATCTGCATCTGGCATTTGCTCCGCTGTCTTACCAAACCCACACTGGAACAGAAATCCCCATCTACATTGCAAGCCATTTTCACTTTGATCGAGTGTCGCATTTTATGGCAGTGTCCAGACTGCATGCTGCTTTCACTTCGTTTGATCTCTGGTTTTATGGTGGCTGTCTGCATAGATTTATGGCCGTTTTATGGCCATTCAGGGGTGGCTCTGCGGTCAGTACGATGTTGGCCTGGGGTAGTTGAATGGGGTTTTGAACTACATCTTTTTCTGTTCCAGTGTGGGTTTGGTAAAAATGCTAAATGCAGATTGGCCCTAAGTGTCAGCCCTAGCTGAATTCCATTTATTCATAGGCTGCAATCACATGCTTCTTTAGATCTGACATAGGCGCGAATGCCTGACGGATCTAAAGGGAGCAATCAGACAGCAACAGCTGGGAAGCGTCCCGCAGTCGTCAGCAACTTGTGCTGCTCCACCACAGAATTGGAGTTAAAAGACACTGGGGAAAGTCTGGTGTTATCTGGATAAGGCGGGTCACGGGCGGACTTTCCCCTGTCTGATCACTCAGGCATGATCTCATGCTGTCAGGATGGTCTGATCAGGCCATCTCGACTTTGTGCCGGGTTTCCCCCCTTTCCAGCATGTGCATCATTGCATACTCCATAGGGGGGCCTCAGTGTAGAGGTGCTATTCCTTGATTGCTCGTTTAAGCGCAAGGGAAACAAATGGTAAAAAGCACATGACTCACCCACAGTTGTGTCTGATCACACAGTGACGGGCTGTGCCCGCAGTTTCAAAGGGCTGTGTGATCAAATTCCTCTGGAGGAAATAGCCTCTCTTCCCCTGCTCTTCAACTGGTGCGTGTGACCGCAGCCACAGTCTCCTGAACTGGGGTTTAGGTTTGCCAAAAGAGGCTGGACAGTATGTGGGAAACTGCCAGCCTAGCCCAACAGAGAAGGATTATCGCTCCTAGGAAGAGGAGGATATTTCTTACCCAGTTATGCAGAGGGTTCAACTCAGAAGGACCCCTGGTTTGTGTGAAAAGGGAAACATTATTAGACTCCACAAGAGTGAAAAAGGGGAAGTTGTAATCCCACAAGGGAAGTATTTAAATACAGGAAGAGGAAACTTTTATGAAACTTTATTAACACACATGGTTGCTGAAAGAAATCTCCAAGAAAAACAAATCTCTCACAGTTAAGAACTGAGTCTCTAAGAATATAAGCTTCAACTATACTCTGTTGCCAGGCGATAATACAAGAACTAATAGATACAAGTATCCTTTAAGCCAGAACTATTTTTTATTAAATATAATTCCAGACATGTATAAAAAACCTGATACGCAATTTATTTTACTTATTGTAACTACAGCTAGGATTTTATTTGCTGAATATTGGAAATCAGAAAAAACACCATTAAGGGAAGAATTTATATAGAAATTAATTGAAGTAGCTGAAATGGTAAGTTAACAATATTGTTACAAGGGAAGGGGGAAGAAATATTGAAGAAACTGTGGCTGAGATTCTATAAGTGGATTGTCTAAAACTTCCAAAGGATGTAATCTATCAGCTATGAATTAAGGTATACCAACAGATAAGCTAATGGCTGGAAGACTCTCTTTAATAAGATATGCTCTCAGCATTTCATGTATGTTATGTGGAAAATAATTAAAAAACCAATAAAAATATTATAATCTGTATAAACAACTTGGGGTCATTTGGAGCAGGAGCGGGTAGGAGCAGAGCTCTGGCAGTTAGAAGCACAGGTGGCAGCAAGCCCCGCCCCCAGCTCCCAGCAGGAGCTCAAAGCAGCAGGTGTACCATTCCTCCCGGGCCCAGATAGGCTACTCTGGGACTGGAATGACAGCCCCCAGAGTGGAAGTCCCTTGGGGTGGAACCTGAGTGGTGGGTGTTGCCTTCTGACACACTTCCGGTGATGTCAGGGGATGTGGCATATGCAAATAAGATATGTTAATGAGTTACACTAATGAGCTCCTGCATCTCTTTTTCTATGAAATGACCCCTGTAAACAACCAAATTTACCTCAACTTCTTGTCCTCCGCCCTCTTCCTAACTTAGCTGTGCCTGTTCAATAAAATCAATCTTTCTGTTTGAACTTTACTTCATGTCAAGTGCCATTTCCAAAGGGATTTATTAGAGGATTCCTGTTGAGTTACAAAAAACCCTCTGGCTTGGGAAAAAGCCAAATAGCTTCCCTATCACAGGGTGGGGCACATAGAGAGTTGTAAGTCTCTAATTCAAATATGCTACTAAGAGGCTGCTCAGTCAGAGTGGGGAACAGTGTTTTGGTGGGAAAATTTGCCTTACAGAGAAGAAGCAGGTGTCCATCATAGAAGGGACTCCCACGGCAAGATCTCAGAAGATCATATTATCTAAAGTTTCATGGAGAGATATTCCTTGAGACACTCTACAACACCATATCTTGTGCAAAGGCCACACCAGCAGATGAACGATTTAATTTCTTATTTCCTGCTTAAAAAGATTTTCATTCCCTTTCAAAGCTGTTCAGGAGGGAAGCCGGTAGTGTCAGAAGTGAGAGGACTATACTAAGTGAACATACTTTGAAGGGGCTGAAAAGCTGGTGAGAAACTAGCTGATAGGGAATTAGCCGATTCAAGATGTGCAGGATGTGGGGTATGAATATTCACTCCAGTTTGGTGTAGTGGTTAAGTGTGCGGACTCTAATCTGGGCGAACCAGGTTTGATTCTCCACTCCTCCACATGAAGCTGCTGGTGTGACCTTGAGTCAGTCACAAATTCTCTCAGAGTTGTTCTCTCAAGGGCAGTTCTTGGGAGAGCTCTCTCAGCCCCATCTACTTCACAGGGTGTCTGTTGTGGGGAGGGGAAGGGAAAGGGAAAGGGAAAGGGATTGTAGGCCGCTCTGAGACTCCTTCAGGTAGTGAAGGGTGGGGTATAAATCCAATCTCCTCCTCCTCCTCCTCATGTGGGGAATATACTCTGTACATGCTTTGAAGCCCCTTCCTTTATTCCTACAATGCTGTGCTGAGCATAGGGTTGTCAACAACCTGGAGGAAAAAATATACTGTCGCTATATTAGAGACTTAATGGGTGCGTTCAGACGCACCGTTTGAGCCGTTTTCAGCACGGCTCAGAAACGGCTTTTCCCTGCGCGTTCACACGCCCAACATCTGCCCACCGTCCCCAGCCGTCACTTTCTGGAGCAAACCCCCTTTGAAACGGAGTATTTTGGCACCACTTACCCAAGTGGTGTTTTCCATCATTCTCCGTTTCAAGCCGCACTTTTCCCTGTCTGATCGCTCCGTCCAGCCACTTCCGGGTGCTTCAACCCCCCCTCCCCTCTGGGAAGCTGCCTCCAGCTTCCGGTTTTAGTCCTCCATTTTTTTTTCCCCCTTACCGGTGTGCGCTTGAGCGGAGCTCCGCACTTAGTTAAAAAAAAGAAAAGCTTCACTGGTGCCTAGTTTAGGCATTTAGAGGAGTCCGGGATCTCGGGGAGGCCATTTTTAAAAGGACTCTTCCTTTAAACTTTAAAAGGACCTGTTGAGATCGCTCTTCTTCGCACCGGCCAAACTTCCTGTTCGGAAGAGGGCTGCCTGTGCGCATGCTCAAAGGAGAGGGGGAAACCCCTCCCACCTGCAGGAGGACGGCGGGGCGCTCGGAAGGAGGAGGTTAGTCTGAGCGCGATTCTCCAGATTAAAAAAAACGCATCGTGCCGGAGCAGTTTAAACCGCTCCAGCACGCTGTCTAAACGCACCCCTTGTGTGGAAATGGGGAGGTGGAGATTTTCATGACATGGTGGTAAATCACACCACTCATTAAATAACATCCCATTAAGCTTCTATTAAGGGGACAGCATGTTTTTTCCTCCAGGTTGTTAGCAACCATAAACTGAGATATTAACATTCAAAACAGGTTGTAGGTCAGAAGCTTTGTGAGTCCTGGATCCAACGCAGTCACACGGTTGTATGCACTTGTGCATTGGCTCAATTGTCATACTCATAATCTGACTGAAACAAATGTGGAAGACCTGATTATAAGAATGGCCAACGTCGTCTCAGTTCTGCAAATGTTTTAAACAATGTTCATTGGCACGAGAAGCCATCTGGCATCATGATGTCCAGAATATAGAAGCAATCGCCCTAAGTAAAAGCTGTCAGCTGGTACCTCCCAATTGATCTGTGCTGTCAGCATGAAACATGACGCAAGAGAGACAAGTCTCTCTCCGGACTCTAATCATATTATTATCCAGCCTCATAGATCGAAATGCATATATTCAGTTGCAAAGTGCTTTTAGATTCTGCGGACAATAGGGGACACGGAAGTGACTGGAACAATAGCCACTCAGTTTCTTCGCCGGTCTTTCCAGGTGGGTTCCCCCCCCCCTCGCTCGGTCCATTTAGTAGAGATCACATCTCGCTTTGATGCTCAAAATGATAGCCCACGACCGCGGGAAGCAGTAGCGATCTGTGTTACTTGTCCTCAGAGAGAGAGGACATGTCAGGAATGCTGAGAATCAAACCTGGTTTTGTAACCGCACTTCAGCTGTAGTCCGTGGAGGCACAGCCCACCGACATCCAGGATGTGAACCCAAATGAAACAAAAGGAGGTCGACCCCTTCAAAACAGCCCAACGTATGTCTAATTCCTGAGAGTGGATCAAAAAATCCACGCGTGGGGACGCTTTCTCTCTCTCCCCTCCCCTCCCCTCTCCTCGTTCAGTCAGCTGCAAGGGCAGGGGCGGTCTTAGTGATTCTGAGGCCCTGGACACAGTCAAGGTGGGGCTCCCACACCCCCTTTATTCACAGCCGACCCACTAAAATAGAATAAAGGGGATGACTCGCCAAGATCATGGCGGCCCGCCGGAGGGAGGAGTTCAGGTTCAGTTCAGGTCGCCTGCTCCCCTTGTCAGCGGCTTTGGCCCACCATCCCTCACCTGAAGAGGAGCGGGGGAAGAGGCAATGGTAGGATCCAAACAGACCCGTAGCTACAGCGGGGCATCTCGGGGCCAGGCCCCCCCCCGACTTACTGCCCAGGCCTCCTAACTCCTATCCAGCCAGTTTATTTTGTTTTTCACACGCGTCACAGCCTTCCCACACTGAGCCACCGCCCTGCCATGCCTGCCCCTCTCTCTCTCTCATTGCTTTTTTAACTTTTACTCTCTTGTCGCTCCTGACACAGCCTGGGTGTGTGTGGGGGGTGCCCCCCCGGCTTATTTAAATGCCCCTGAAGTAAAAAAAAGATCCCGGCAACAGCCCTAGATCCAAGCCTGTGCCCCCCTCTCCCCCCCCTCGTGCTTGGTAAGCTGTTCCACAGCCAATGGCCAGTGAGGGGACAGTAATGGCAGCGGTGACGCATGGCTGCCCTGCTCTGTAGTCCAGGATTGAGCTGGCTCAGTGATACGGTAGCCAGAGAGATCATGGGACTGGTAAATGAAAAATAAACAATAACAGCCAGGATATAAGAAGAGAAGAAGAGATTGGATTTATACCCCACCCTTCACTACCCAAACGAGTCTCAGAGTGGCTTACAAACTCTTTTCCGTTCCCCTGCCCCTCCCCACAACAGACACCCTGTGAGGTAGGTGGGGCTGAGAGAACTTCTGACAGAAACTGTCCTTGAGAGAACAGCTGTGCCAGAGCTTGTGACAGAGCGGTCCGCGCACTTAACCACTACACCAAACTGGCTCTGACAGAAACTGCTCTTTTTTCAAGAACACCTCTGACAGAACTTGTGATTGACCCAAGGTCATCCAGCCAGGTGCAAGTGGAGGAGTGGGGATTCAAACCCAGTTCTCCCGGATTAGAGTCCACACACTTAACCACTACACCAAACTGGCTCTGGCTCTTATAATTATGAAAAGTCAATTCAATTTTTCAAATGTTTGATAAGTATTGATACATCTCTCTGTGAAATCACACGGACATGCACGTGAGAGCCATTCGTGCCTATGAGAGAGAAGAGGCAGCCAAGGAACTGAGTCAGGAGAGAATTTGTAAAGTCTCCACGAATTCTGCTCTGAGGAAGCTTACCGAAACAGGTGTCTGAGCAAGCCCGTCTGCGGAATCGTGACTTTTCATGCTTACTTGGATATAAGAATAAGAAAGACACCAAGAACATTTTATCGGCTATTGTGCCTTCATTTGCATTGGATGATGCTTGAGGTGAAGAGGACCAGGCAGTCTTCTGCAACAGAGAAGAGGATTATTTATTTGTTAATTTATTTTATTCGATTTATACCCTGCCCTCCCCGCCAGGGTAGCCTCAGGGCAGCTTACATATATGCAATAACTAAGAACAGCAACATAAATATTAGTGTTTATGTTAAAGTGTTTATGTTGTATTGTTTGATTTTATAATTTTACCTGTTGATATTGTTTTATGTTGTTTAAATTGGCATTCATGCCCACTGTTAGCCGCCTTGAGCCTTTGGGGAGGGCGGGATACAAATCGAAACAAACAAACAAACAAACAAATAAATAAAGGCATTGAAATCTTCATAGCGACAACATAAGGTGCTAATAAACAATTTAAGTGACGATGGCAAAGGGAGAGTAGCCTCAGCAGACTGGTAAATGCAGTCGTATTAGGGTTTAGTGTCGGCGGAACTCGAGCTGTCGGTGGTGGCACTGGGCATGCGTTGGGCTATTCTTCTTATTATTTACGTCATTGGATTATACCTATCGTGAAGGATGTTCATGTCCGTGTGATTTCACAGAACTGTATTCACGTTTATCAAACATCTGAAAAACTGAATTGACTTTTCGTAATTGTATCACGGCTCAGGGAGACAAGCAAGGCAGGTGCAGTGCCCCTACCCCATCAACACCAACTTCCGTCACCTGTGAGTTGTCTGCTGTGGCAGCAGGCGGTGTGCAGTGTGGCGATGGCTGCTGCATGGGCTGTGGACAATAAGGACCACAGGATGCTCTTGTGCTCACGGTCTGCCTTCTCTCTGAGCAGCTGCAACCAGGGAAGCATTACAGGACAGCCAGGGGCAGCCCGTTGTCATGGAGCCACCTGTTGGGATACACATTTGAATATTTCATATATAGTTCCTTATTGGTGTTTTTTGAATAAATTTGGGTACCTGGAGTGGTATCTGAGGTTTTTGGACTACGGGTATCCAGGTTCTGAATATTTCTGAAAATATTTAGGAGCATACAGGGCTGGTATTTTAAGGCTCCTGAGTCTATTTTTTTCTTCCATTTTACAGGTTTTTCAGGGAATAGTAAGGTTGCCAGACCCCCCAGTGGAGGAAGGGGTCCCCTGCTGCATGGCTGTACCCCCCAGCTGGCAATCAGCTGGCTGCTGGGGGGGGGACTTCCCAGGAAAAGAGAAAGACCCAAGCCTTGTTGCTGGCATCACACAGGAAGTGATATCATCAGGTTAGCAATGTCCAGGCGACACTCTGGTGTTTGGGCAAAAACTCAATGGTAGAAGCTGGTTTTACCATAGAGTTTTTGCCCAAATACTAGAGCATCGCAGAGACTTTGCAGCGTGATGACATCACTTCCTGCGCAACTCCAGCAACGAGGCCTGGTCCTTTCTCTTTCTCCTGGGAAGTCCTGCCTGCATCCCCTACCGGTTGCCAGGAGGGACTTGGCAACCCTAGGGAATAGGAAGGAGGGGAAGGGAGGCAGCCTCCCAGGCGATGGGACCACATGTTAAGGGGAGCACTGGAATTGTTCCCAATCATTCTTTCATAGACTTCTGTGGCTCTCTGAGCACGGACAAATCCGGGATGAAGCAAAGTTCCCAAGCAAAACAAGCTTCCGGTTGGAAGTTTGCTCTTGTTCCCCTCTGCCCACCCCACCTCGATTAACTTTGCTGGATACAGAATGACATTTCCTAGCAGGGGAGCAGAAGTCTACTCCCACCTAACCCCTCTTCAGCTGGGAGTCAGCTTCCAATGGCTGCAAGTCACCTGTTCCTGAAAGCAGCCATCGATAAACTGGCTCCCTCTTTGCCACTGGTGAACAGGAAATGAGATGAACCGGCAGGTGTTCAAGCATCCCTAGTCATAAGTTTCGAACATATTTGCAGCGAAGCCGTGAAGCACCTTGTACTAAAGAGCTGCTGTTTGTTCTGTCACTAAATATTAAAAGCTTTCCTCATGTGTGAGTTTTACATTTCCACTCCCCTTCATCACAGTCAACGTCAACAGGAAAGTTATGATTAAGTTGTCAGTGGCCTAAATATAGCAACCTCTTATGGCAGAGATTTCGAGGGCTATATTTGGCTAAGACTTAAGAGCGTTGGTGTCAGAAATTCTTGGGAAAAAATCATTGCTAAATGGTACTTCCAAGGCTGTCAGGTCCAGACAGGATTTCTTGGGGTCAGATCACACCATGGGATTTGTCCATGCAGCTGCGTACATGTGCATAACCTTTGGGAGGACCCTGTGAACTGAACAGTGCAGATAACAAACCGGCAGCCATCCAGGAATACTGTTTCAGTATTGTGCGGAGAGAGAAAAAGATTTCAGTGGTGGGAAGGGAGGCAAAGATCTCAGCAAGGTTTTAATGCAAAGCCTTTTCTTGAATTATATTCAAGATTAAACTCCCCCCCAAAGAGTGCTTTTAAAGGGCATTTTGTGTACACCTTTGTATAGGTTTCCCTTGCTTGAAAGCCAGTCAAATCCGACTCTAGGGATGCGGTGTTCATCTCCGTTTCCAAGCCAAAGAGCCAGCACTGTCCAAAGACGTTTCCGTGGTCATGTGGCCGGCATGACTAGACGCCGAGGCGCACGGAACGCTGTTACCTTCCCACTGAAGTGGTACCTATTTATCTACTTGCAATTTCTTGCTTTCAAACTGCTAGGTTGGCAGGACCTGGGACCAGCGATGGGAGCTCACTCCGTCATGCGGTAGTCGGGTCTCGAACTGCTGAACTACCGACCTTCCGGTCTGCAGTTCAGTGTCTTAACCACTTGAGCCATGCAACCATGTGCACCTTTGTATACTTGCTAATAACTGTTACAAAGTCGGCTATAAAGAACAATCAAACGTGTCTCTCCATTTAAAAAGGGGGATTCGGGTTTGTGCCATGGCGACTCAATACGTAGCAGGGAGGTGCCAACACTCCTCTGCTGATTGCGAGCGGCAGCCTCTGACACTCAAAACAAGTGTTGCTTTTTATCGAGCGCTCACAATTGTTCTAAATTGCGTTGCAGATTTTTTTGGCACAATACATGTACCCGTGTTGTCTTTGCTACGGTAGCTGTCCACCCCGGTCCCCCAATTGCTTCCTCTCCAACACAGAAACAGGGTAGGGGGAGGCGTACTATATGAAAAAGGTGCTTTCTTTGCTTACCTTGATCCAGTCGGAATGTTGCTTTTTCACTTAAACATTTCCTGTGATTTCCGGATGCAGTGTGAGAGTAAGCTGAATCTTAATGGTGGTTAATTATGCATTTGTATATGGGTGCTGGTAACCCAGACAGGTAAAAAAAAAAAGAACAGTTGCTTTCAGGGGGAGTCAATTTAGAAGAAGGTTTTGATACCCCACTTTACCTTACAATCTCCTTCCCTGCCTCTCCCCACAACATGAATCCTGTGAGGTGGGTGGGGCTGAGACTGGCCCAAGGTCACCCAGCAGGTTTCATGTGGTGGGGGTAGTGGAGGAGGAGGAGGAGGAGGAGGAGGAGGAGGAAGAGTAGGTTTTTATACCCCACTTTCCCTCTACCCTAAAGAGTCTCAAAGTGGCTTACATTCACCTTCCCTTCCTCTTCCCACAACAAGCACCTTGTGAGACAGGTGGGTCTGAGAGGGTCCTGAGAGAACTGTGACTGGCCCAAGGTCGCCCCAGCAGGCATCATGTGGAGGAGCGGGGAACCAAACCCAATTCAGAAGGAGGAGGAGGAGGAGCAATGCTCCCTCTAAGCTGTGGAGTCTTGTGAGCAAAAATTCTACTTTGCGAGCTACTGGCATTGAAGTTATGAGAGAGCAATTTGGCTACTGCATGAATTAGTTTGCTCCACCATTTTACCCAGGCCCCAAACCTAGAGCTGGTTCTGCGTTGGAGCCCATGGATCTGTTCCACTGGGGTGTCTTCCTCAGGTCCAAGGTGCCTTCTGCTGTGATAATACATAATCCTTTCCACATTTGCTTGCCACTCTGGATTTTCTCAGTGTTTTGAGTCGAGGCAATTTAAGGCCTGGGCAAAACAGCATCCAAATAACCGGAGGCAACAGCAGGCTGAAACTGGGCTGACCTCTGAAGGGAGGGAATGGGTGGAAAACGTGGAATTTTTTTAAAAAAGGTTGAACTTGATTTTAGTTCAGCATTGCTCGGAGGACACCGCGGTGAACCTGGGTGGAAAGGAGAGTGCAGAAAGGGCCCACAAGAAACACTCTGAATGCTAAAAGCACTATGCAAATACGAAATATTATTTTCACCTTTAGCTTTTGCTGTGTGCACCCTTTAATAATCTTCTGAATGTCCCTCCACTTAATGAGATCTGGAATTTATCACTCCTGGAGACCAAACAGAAAGCCAGGTTCTTCGGCGCTTGGTAAATAACAAATCTTTTCTCTTCCAGGTGCAAATGCAATATCATTTTCCAAAGAAAGGATGGAAGAAAGTTTCCTAGGGGTGGACTCTACCACATCAAAGGTTAATGTGAAAAGGGGGGCAAAGTTAAGAGTTGCACCAGCCAGAGTTCTCCCATTTTCACAGCTTTAAAAGGCAAAGATAAATACCAGATGTCTTCTCTTCCAGATGGAGGGCTGTAACATTAAAAAAAAAAAAAATCATGAAAGAAATTTTTGTAGGGGTGGACTCTACCACATCAAAGGTTAATGTGAAAAGTGGGGCAATCTTCAGAGCTGCATCAGTTGGAAATACTCCCATCTGCACTGCTCTTGTAGGCAAAGGAGTACTGCCCCAAATCTGAGAGCCATTTTTAGCTACATATTGATCGGGATTGCTTTTGAACGTACCAGTTTAAGCGAATAAAGGGCGGGTGAATCTAAAATAGCTGCAAAGCAAGGAAGCCACTGCAATGATTTGCATAGTCATCTCTCTCTCTCTCTCTCTCTCTCTCTCTCTCTCTCTCTTTTAAAAAAGAACTTTCTTTAAAAATAGAAAACTGGCTGCATCCCCCTCCCCCCAGCTGGAATATAAACTTCTTCCCAGCCTATTTCAGTCCTGCAATAAGAGATTGTCCAACTTATGACTCTGAAAAAAAAAACCCTTATTTAAAAGTAATCAGAGCTGAGCCCAAATAGCAGAAGAGGTAAAATTGAAGTATGAGTTCCTCCAGATATCTCGCCTTTCCTGCTAACTGTTTTTGAGTGCAGGGGATTTTTTTTTTTTTTTTGGGGAATTTACATATACGTTTGGAGCACAGCAGAGAGAGAGAGAGAGAGAGAGAGAGAGAGAGAGAGAGAGAGAGAGAGAGAGAGAGAGAGAGAGAGAGAGAGAGAGACTTCTACTGCAATTCAGCAGGCACACTGATTTTCTGTCTGTCCCAGTTCTGACACAGGTTGTTCTCAGTTTCTCCAAAGACGGGTCTCTGCCCTTCTCTGCTCGTATCATAACCTCCTGAGGAATGAATTTCCATAACTGTATAGCAGCCGTTCTAAGTTCTGTTCTTTTCACCTCGGTCAGAGTTGCTCGGCACATAGCTGGGATAATCAAGAAAGAGTTATCTGTCAGTCTTCAGAACTGGGGCAGGTCTCGGGATGAGCCGATGTTTTCCCCCTTCCATTTCGAGGTGGCCCTATCAGCCTTGCGATTAAACCTGGGAAATTTCTAAGACAACTTTCAGAATCGATGCACGCACAGTAGGTTGTGGTATTCACTTGATCTCTTCTGTTGCGTTGGTCACTGATTTGCTTAAGAGCACACGGGTGCACCTAGAAACACAAGAAGAGCCTTCCTGGAACAGACCAGCGGTCCATCTAGTCCAGCATCCTGTCTCACACCATGGCCAACCTCCCCTCCCCCCCGGTCACAGAGGGGGTGGGGAGGTAAGGTTGCCAGCTCCAGGTTGGGAAAATCCTGGAGATTTGGAAGCCTGGGGAAGTCAGGGGCCTCAGAGGGATACAATGCCACAGAGTCCACCCTTAAAAGCATCCATTCTCTCCATAGGAAGCCATCTCTGTAACCTGGAGGTGAACTGTAATTCTGGGAGATCCCCAAGCCCCACCTGGAGACTGGCATTCCTATCTGATAGTCAATGCTCTCTCTGTGAACGTTGGGGTAGTGGTTAAGTGTGCGGATTCTAATCTGGGAGAACTGGGTTTGATTCCCCACTCCTCCACTCGCAGCTGCTGGATGACCTTGGGCAAGCCATAGTTCTGTTAGTGCTGTTCTCTCAAGGACTGTTCTGTCAGAGCTCTCTCAGCCCCACCTACTCATGGGTGTCTGTTGTGGGGAGGGGAAGAGAAAGGAGATTATAAACTGCTCTGAGACTCCGAGTGAAGGGTGGGGTATAAATCCAATCCCCTCCTCCTCTTCCTCTTCTTCTTCTCCTCCTCCTCCGCCTCCTCCTCCTCTGTGGAGTCTTTTGAGCAAAATTTTTACTTTGTGAGCTACTGGCATTAAAGCTGTGAGCGAGCGGTTTGGCTACTGCCTAAATCTGAGCTAAGTAAAAAATGTGTGAGCTGGAGGCTAAAAATCTGTGAGCTAGCTCGCACTAACTCAGCTTAGAGGGAACACTGCTGATAGTCCAACAACAAGACACAGAAGCTGAGGCCTTCCCCGAAGTTGCCTCTCTCAGTGGTATTCAGAAGGTTACTGCCTCTGAATGAGAAGGTTCCCTTTAGTCAGTTTGGTGTGGTGGTTTGGTGAGAAACTGTACTGAGAGCCAGTTTGGTGTAGTGGTTAAGTGTGCAGACTCTAATCTGGGAGAACCGGTTTGATTCCCCATGCCTCCACTCACAGCTGCTGGATGACCTTGGGCAAGCCATAGCTCTGTCAGAGCTGTTCTTGAAAAAGAGCAGTTTCTCTCAGAGCTCTCTCAGCCCCACCTACCTCACAGGGTATCTGTTGCAGGGAGGGGAAGGGAAAGGAGTTTATAAGCCGCTCTGAGACTCCGAGTGAAAGGCGGGGTATAAACCCAATCTCTTCTTCGTCTTCTTCTTCTTCTTCTAGTCACCATAGCTAGTAGCCACTGATAAGATCTGTCCTGCATGAACCTGTTTAATCATCGATACCTGTTCCAGTGGTTCGTGTTCTCTGCTTTTTGTGCCTTTAAAAACTTTTGAAATTCCTTTGAATAACCCAATTGTTTTTATAGGGTAGCAATGATGGATTCGCTGTCCATCAGACTTCCGTCCCCACCCTCCTGCATTGCAGGACTTTGTTCGGATCTCTGAAGTTCCTGTCTTGGTTTTTGTTATAGGTTACTGAAGTTCATCAAAGCACTGATGAGAACATCATAAGAAAGGGATCTTCTTGATGTGACGGTATTTCACAACGGGCTTTTGCTCTTTTGTGATTCAATTAATTAAATTTAAGCTAATGAAGCTGATGGGCAGTAGATTTAGGACAGGAAACGCTTCTTGACACAGTGAGCGATTAAAAAGTGGACTTTGCTGCCAGAGGATGTAGTGATGGCCGCATGAGAGCCTAACAACATGCTATGTTGTTTCCTTGGTCCACCCCAGGTCTGTTCGAACCAGTTCTTTGCTGGCAGTTCCCTGCTGAAGCAGTTCTCAGGTATTTGGGGGCAGGCCCATAGCCAGGATTTAAACTTCTTAGGGGCCACTGGCTAATCAGATTAAAGGAATACCCAGCTCCTTCCCTGTTTGGGGGACCTGGGCTGGATGGGAAGTCATGGGGCCCTTGGCAGTAAGTTGGGGGGACAAGCCCTGATATGCCCCACTGCGGCTATGGGTCTGTGTGGGGGCCTGTTTGGGTACACGGTGAGCAGAAGGGATTCAGCCACCCCCTGCTATATGTCCTGACCCGAAATCGACCTTGGAGCCTCTTTTTGTTCTGTTGGACAGCAAACAGTGATAATAAGCTCCATGTCTGATGATGGGTAGACCCCTAGGGTTACCAGATCCAGGTAGGGTTGCCAGGTGAGGCCGACAAGCGGGTGGGGGTCTTACCAGGAGACTCTGGGAGAGGGGAGGGAGGCTCTGGGAGAGGGAACTCTGAAGTGAGTTCTGGGTGAGCTGCCGTCGCATTTAAAGGGACTGTGTTCCTTTTAAATGCTTCCCCTCCATTGGAATTGATGGAGGATGGGGGGCAACTTTTTTGGGGCTCAAAGAATTGGACCTCCTGGTCCAATCTTTTTGAAACTTGGGGGGAGGGGTAGGAGAGACACCAGCAGCCATGTTGAAAATTTGGTGCCTCTAATTAAAAAAAACAGAAGTAAATAAATCTCCCTAGAAGTATGTTGCAGAAAAGGTAAACTTACATTAATTCAAGGAGATCCAGTTCACATTTCAGGCTGTAGTCAAAAGGAGGGAAAGAAGCCTAATCTAAAGAGGACTTTCTGTATCACAAATGGCCAACAAGACCATCATCATGTGTGTGGGAATATGAGGGCATTGTCTCTACAGGAGAGACCAGCAGAGACAAGTGTCTCTATGGAAGGCCATGAGGAGAAAGGGAGAGGACAAAGTGAGAGATGGAGGAGAGGTCAGAGGACAGCTCTCAGGTTAAGACAAAGAGAGGCATCCCATTTAAGGAGATAACACCTATACACCTTTAGAGTGATGTAGCACCCCCCCCCCAAGTCTAGGCGTTAGGGTTGCCAGGGTCCTACCTCTTGCCGGGGGTGGGGGCCTCCAGCCTGCTGTCCAGTAGTTTCTTGTTACCATACTCTATGCTTACCACAGAGTTTTTTCTCAGATGCTAGAGCATCCCTCCACCATGTGCTCGGTGCAATGACGTTACCTCCAGGTGATATCATCGCACCAGGCACATTGGTGTGGATGGGGCTGCTCGGGAGCAGGGCTCCCCCTGCTGGCCAGCTGAGCCATGGTGGATTGGCCCCTCTGAAAGTGGGTAAACCCCCACCCCCATTGGGTGGGATGCCAGCCCTACCAGGCATGCTGAGTCACTCCCTCCAACAGTTACTACCCAGAAGATGTTCCGGTACCTTTAAATGCATAGCTGCCTCCTCCTCATCTCCTTTTACTGCTACTCGTTCCTCTCAGGTCATCTGTTTTCTCTCCTCCGAGTGCTGAAGTAAGCAGGGCTCCAGGTTGGTCAGACAGATGGGGGATGGATAATGACTGTGTAGGCTGGGTGAAAGAGGTTGTGAAACAGAAAGTTCAAACGTGCACCTGGGCTTCCTGTTACCACCTGGCAACCTCATTGCTAGGCATTTGCTGTTCTGTGGTGCTGATTTCATCACATGACCCTGACAGAAACCAAAATTCAGTGGATTTTTTTTAATTACAATTAAGAAAATAAAATCTCTGCTGGATCAGACCAATGGTCCATCTAGTCCAACATCCTGACTCACACAGTGGCTAAGCAGTTCTTAAACATAAGAACATAAGAGAAGCCAATGTTGAATCAGGCCAATGGCCCATCCAGTCCAACACTCTGTGTCACACAGTGGCCAAAAATACCAGGTGCCATCAGGAGGTCCACCAGTGGGGCCAGGACACTAGAAGCCCTCCCACTGTTTACCCCCACAAGCAACAAGAATCTCTTGACCCAGAGTCCCTATCTATACCTCGTGGCTAATAACCACCAATGGACCTCTGCTCCATATGTTTATCTAATTCCCTCTTGAAGCTGTCCATGCTTGTAGCCACCACCACCTCCTGTGGCAGTGAATTCCATGTGTTAATCACTCTTTGGGTGAAGAAGTACTTCCTCTTATCTGTTCTAACCCAACCGCTCAGCAACTTCATTGAGTGCCCACGAGTTCTTGCATTGTGAGAAAGGGAGGAAAGTACCTCTTTCTCTACCTGCTCTGTCCCATGCATAATCTTATAAACCTCGATCATGTCACCCCTCAGCTGTTGTTTCTCCAAGCTAAAGAGCCCCAAGCACTTTAACCTTTCTTCATAGGGAAAGTGTTCCAATCCTTTTATCATTCTAGTTGCCCTTTTCTGCACTTTTTCCAAAGCTATAATATCCTTTTAAAGATGTGGTTACCAGAACTGTATACAATATTCCAAATGAGGTTGCACCATTGATTTATATAGGGGCATTATGATATTGGCTGATCTGTTTTCAATACCCTTCCTAATAATCCCCAGCATAGCATTGGCCTATTTTTATTGCAGTCACACTGTCTCGACATTTTCAGTGAGTTATCTACTACGACTCCCAGATCTCTCTCTTGTTCAGTCTCTGCCAGTTCAGATCCCATCAACGTGTATTTATAGTTAGGATTTTTGGCTCCAATGTGCATCACCTTACACTTGGCTACATTGAATCCCTTTTGCCACATTGACGCCCACTCACCCATCCTCGACAGATCTCTTTGGAGTGCCTCACAATCCTCCCTGGTTTTCACCACCCTGAACAACTTCATGTCATCCACAAATTTAGCCATTTCACTGCTTACTCCCAATTCCAAATCATTAAGAAACAAGTTAAAAGGCATCGGACCAAGTACTGATCCCTGCGGTACCCCACTGCCTACCACCCTCCCCTGAGAAAATTGCCCATTTATACTCACTCTCTATTTCCCATTAATTAGCCAGTTTTTGATCCACAAAAGGACTTGTCCTTTTATCCCATGATTTTTGAGCTTACTTAGGAGCCTTTGATGAGGAACTTTATCAAAAGCTTTCTGGAAGTCAAGGTAAACAATATCTATTGGGTCCCCCTTGTCCACATGTTTGTTCACCCCCTCAAAGAACACTAACAGGTTAGTGAGACAAGATCTCCCTTACAGAATCCATGCTGAGTCAGCCTCAATAGTTTTTGTTCATCAGCATGCTTATTAATTCTTTCCTTAGTAACAGTTTCTACCAATTTACCCAGTATCGATGTCAGACTGACTGGCCTATAATTTCCCGGATCTCCTCTGGAACCCTTTTTAGAGATGGGAGTGACATTAGCTACCTTCCAGTCTTCAGGAATGGAGGCAGATTTTAATGGAAGATTACATATTTTTGTCAGGAGATCCACAAGTTCACATTTGAGTTCCTTCAGGACTCTCGGATGTATGACATCCGGGCCTGGTGATTTATCAGTTTTTAAGTTGTCTATCAGTCGTTAGACCTCCTCCCTTGTCACCTCAATCTGACTCAGGTCTTTCACCACCCCTCCCAAAATCGGTGCTTCTGGAGTGGGCAAGCACTTCTCCTCTTCCACAGTGAAGACAGAGGCAAAAAATGCATTCAGCTTCTCAGCCATTTCCCTATCATCCTTCACTACTCCTTTTACCCCTTGGTCATCCAAGGGCCCCACTGCCTCCCTGGCTGGTTTCTTGCTTCTAATGTATTTGAAGAAAGTTTTATTGTTGGTCTTTATGTTTTTCACTATATGCTCCTCATATTTCCTTTTTGCCTGCCTGATCACAGACTTGCATTTTATTTGCCACAGCCTGTGTTCCCTTTTATCAGCCTCACTGAGACTAGCTTTCCAATGCTTAAAGGAATCCTTCTTACCTTTTACAGCTTCCATTACTTTGTTTGTTAACCATTCAGGCTTTTTTCTATACTTATTTGTGCCATTCCTAGCCTGTGGTATATATTTTTTTCTGAGCTTCTAGGAATGTTGGATGGCCAACAACAGGGCATAGAGGCCGAGACCTTCCCCTCATGTTACTGCTTGGCTCTGGGATTCAGAAGCTTAGTGCCTCTGAATTTGGAGGTTCCCCTCAGTCATCACCATGGCTAGCAGCCGTTGATAGATTTATCCTCCATTAATCTATCTAACCCCTTTTAAAAGCTGTTTATTCCTGTTGCCCTCACTACGTCCTCTAGCAGCGCATTCCAGATTTTAAACACACTCTGTGTAAAGTGGTATTTCCTTTTGCCCATCCTGAACCTACTGCCCATTGGCTTTCTTGGAGGCCCTCAAAGTCTAGTATTTTGGGAGAGGGACAAAATTTTTTTTTTTCAACTCTCTCCACCCCTGCATAATTTTATAAACCTCTATCATGTCCCCCCTTAGTCCTCTAAACTGAAAAGTCCCAGACTCTTCAGCCTTTCTAGGGGCAATACTCAACCAATATTACATTGAAGCGATCAAGAAATATCTGATGAGAAAAGTCAGCCTGAAGAGGTGCTATGTAGACCCTTCATCAGCTATATCACAAATTTTTGACAACTTGCCATGTATTTTAGGAGACACCCTGGTGGGAATACAGGAGAGCTACTCATGTCAAAGTAAGTGTGGCACTAATATATATACTTTTTAATCCGTTCCTCAGAGCAAATTCATGCATTTTAATTGTAATTTTTACTTGCTTTAATAAGTGTAATTACCCGTAACAGGGGAAAATTAAAAGCAACGCTAATTAGAAGATGCTGTCTTAATCAATGCCAAGGAGCTGCATCCCATTGAGTTCTCGTTCCATATTATGCTCACGCAGGTGCTTACCCCGCCGTGAGGGCTAAAGGACAAATTGTCAAATTATTACCCTGGCAAACATATTTAGAACTAATCTGAGCTTAGTCCAGATAGACAGGAGTTCAAACTGATTTCAGTAAAGAGTTCAAACTGATTTTACCTGGTTTTACAGGGTTCCCCACAGGGGTCATTTGGAGTAGGAGCGCGCAGGAGCGGAGCTCCGGCAGTTAGAAGCACAGGCAGCAGCAAGCCCCGCCCCCAGCTCCCAGCAGGAGCACAAAGCAGTACGTGTAGCATTCCTCTTGGGCCCAGATAGGCTACTCTGGGACTGGAATGACAGCCCCCAGAGTGGAAATACAGTCCTTCGGGGTGGAGCCTGAGTGATGGGTGTTGCCTTCTGACACCCTTCTGGTGATGTCAGGGGGTGTGGCATATGCAAACAAGTTATGCTAATGAGTTATGCTAATGAGCCCCTGAACCTCTTTTTCTACGAAATGACCCCTGGTTCCCCATGATGTTCTGGTAGGTAAACTAAAGGACTGTGGACTGGACGTTAGGATAGTTAGGTGGATAGGGAACTGGTTGGAGAACCACACTCGGAGAGTAGTTGTCAATGGCATTTCATCTGAATGGAGGGAGGTGTCCAGTGGGAGGCCACAGGGCTTGGTTCCAGGCCCAGTACTTTTCAATATTTTTATAAATTATCTGGAGGGGCTACTCATTAAATCTGCAGATGACACTAAATTGGGAGCAGCAGCTGCGAACACACCAGAAGATAGAGGTAGAATTCAATGAGATCTGAACACACTGGAAAAGTGGGCGGACGTGAACAAGATGCAATTTAACAAGGATAAGTGCTGAGTTCTACATCTGGATAACAAAAATGAGGAATTAATGAGGGAAAGAGGAATTAACCACAACTTTGGGCCCACCCAAGGCACTTCACACTTTTTTCTTTTTAGGTAAATCCTGGGGTTGTTTTAAGTGTAGCACTTTAGAGTGGATCAAGAGTGTTCTTACAAGTGTGTGCATTACAAATATACTCTTTGAGGAAGAGTATATTTCTGAGCCAAACAAGACATTCTCTTTTTAAAGAACTGGGTCTGGGTTCCCTGAACCCAATTCTGTTTCCCCACTGGCACTTCCACACAGAAGCCCTGGGGAATGACTGTTTAAAAACCCTGCAGAACCCGTTTGGGCTCAGAAAACCATCATGGGGGTGGGGGTGGAATTGCTGCTGCCTCCCCCCACCAGCCACTTTCCATGCCGAAATAGTGCCGGGGGGCGTTGTTTTCCCTGTTTCTGCTGCTCCCAAGAGGACAGAATACTCTACATGGAACGGCAAAAATGGGGAACAACTCCCCCCCCTCCCCCCGTTTCAGCATGGGGAAATGACGGGAGATAGGAATAAAGGTAGGAGCTGTATCCTCCTCCCGAGGTGGCAATTCAAACCCACATGGGGTCTGTTTAGAGTTGTCAGCTCCAAGTTGGGAAATACCTGGAAATCTTGGGGGCGGAGCCTGAGGAGAGCACGGTTTGGGGAGGGGAGGGACTTCGATCCGGTATAAAGAGAAGAGATTGGATTTATATCCCGCCCTTCACTACCCAAGGGAGTCTCGGAGTGGTTTACAATCTCCTTTCCCTTCTCCTCCCTACAACAGACACCCTGTGAGGTAGGTTGGGGTTGAGAGAGCTCTTTCAAGTACTGCTCTTGAGAGGACAGCTCTGAGCAGGGCTCTTTTTGTAGCAGGAACTCCTTTGCATATTAGGCCACACACCCCTGATGTAGCCAATCCTCCAGGAGGATTGGCTACATCAGGGGTCTGTGGCCTAGTATGCAAAGGAGTTCCTGCTACAAAAAGAGCCCTGAGAGAACTGTGACTGACCCAAGGTCACTCCAGCAGCTGGATGTGGAGGAGTGAGGAATCAAACCCGCTTCTCCCAGATTAGAGTCCACACTCCTAACCAGTACACCAAACTGACTAAAGTCCATCTTCCAAAGGGGCCATTTTCTACAGGTGAACTCATCTGTGTCGCCTGGAGGTCAGCTGTAATCCCAGGCAATCTCTAGCCATCCCCCGGAAGATATTAAATGTGAAAAACACTGTAATAAAGTAATACATACAAAATTTTATTTGGATATATTTAAAAAAACCTATTATTAATTATTCTTCAAAGAATATATAACCTTCATATGGAGTCTCGGAATGAAAGTAGAATGCAGTTATATGTAAGCACTTTACTGGAATGGTACCAATGAAATCGAATGGACATTTATAAAATCTTACTTTAGGAAGAGTTATATTTCATATTCAAGCTTCAAACAATGTACCCCAAGGGGATTCAAGATGTCTATAGATTATTCTGTATATTTGTAATTCTGACATGCACCTTTAAGATCTGAACACTTGTAAGCAGTTGTGAGAATCGGAGTGGCTTTAATTCAGGAGAATGTCTCCTAATACTCAAGGGTTTTGGCTTCGGGGAGGCGGTTGGAATATTGAATAGGCTTTAATGTCAAGGAAATAATAGAGCTCCCTGGGTATGTATTAATGTGTTTGTGGGAACCTCCCAAGCCTTCCATGAAGTCAAATGGGTAATATTTTTTTTCAAAATTAGTTTGTTATAATTTTTGTAGTGGGAACTCCTTTGCATATTAGGCGACACCCCCCCTAATGTAGCCAATCATCCAAGAGCTTACAGAGCTCTTCTTACAGGGGCTACAGTAAGCTCTTGGAGGATTGGCTACATTAGGGGTGTGTGGCCTAATATGCAACGGAGTTCCTGCTACAAAAAGAGCCCTGGTTATAACGCCTGACTGGTAGAGTGTAGCTGGGAACAGAGGAGAAGTGCCCGTGCACGTCCTGCACTAGTCCTTTCAGCCCTCTCCCAGGTGAGTGAAAATCTGATCTCAGGGGCTCCTGCTTAATAACATGTTCAGGGTCTCCATGCTCCTGGGTGAGAGCAGTTCTGATCCTGATAATTGCGTTTTATGTAAATGCTTCACATTTGCAAAAATTGTTAAAGCTTTACCATATGATTTCAACCTGTATTCATGCAAATGGACAGAATGCTCAGTTTTTGTAATTTTCATTGCAGCTTTACCATTTGATTACGGCCTAATGAAGGGTCGGAACGGAGATTTACCTGGGACATCCGTCGCCGTGGTTAACGCTACGTGGTTCACTTTATGTATGGTGGTTTAGCTTCAGATGTTCAGATTCAGCTTGTATTTGTACTGCATCTTTGAAGGATAATTAATAATAGCTTTTTGAAATTATTCCAACTAGAATTTTGTATGCATTCCTTTATTACAGTGTTTTTCAGATTTAATATACGACATAACAGCATTCTGTGCGCCTCGGCGTCTAGTCATGCCAGCCACATGACCATGGAAATGTCTTTGGACAGCGTTGGCTCTTTGGCTTGGAAATGGAGATGAGCACTGCATCCCTAGAGTCAACTGGCTTTTGAGCAAGGGAAATCTTTACCTTTACCTTTACACTGTATAGCCATTTTTTGTTATACCACCTGGAAGACGGCAACCCTAATCCTCATTCACTGAAGTAGGGACTCACCTTTAAAAAGCTCTCCCTTTCTCTGTTTGACTGCAGACCAGGCACATAGGGATGCCAGCCTCCAGGTGAGACCTGGGAATCCTCTGGGAAGCCAGTTTGGTGTAGTGGTTAAGTGCGCGGACTCTTATCTGGGAGAACTGGGTTTGATTCCCCACTCCTCCACTCGCACCTGCTGATGTGACCTTGGGTCAGTCACAAGCTCTGGCACAGCTGTTCTCTCAAGGACAGTTTCTGTCAGAGCTCTCTCAGCCCCACCTACCTCACAGGGTGTCTGTTGTGGGGAGGGGAAGGGAAAGGAGTTTGTAAGCCACTCTGAGACAACTTTGGGCAGTGAAGGGCGGGGTATAAATCCAATCTCTTCCTCTTCCTCTTCCTCTTCCTCCTCCTCCTCCTCCTCCTCCTCTTCTTCTTCTTCTTCTTCTTCTTCTTCTTCTTCTTCTTCTTCTTCTTCTTCTTCTTCTTCTTCTTCTTCTTCTTCTTCTTCTTCTTCTTCTTCTTCTTCTTCTTCTTCTTCTTCTTCTTCTTCTTCTTCTTCTTATCACAGGCAATCTCCACACTGCATAGATCAGTTCCCCTAGAGAAAAAGGATGCTTTGGATGGTGGACTCTCTGAGGACTCTATCTTCCCGAGGTTCCATCGTCAAATCTGCAGGAGTTTCTCATCTTGGATCTGGCAACCCTATCCCCCCATCCCCTTCTAGAGGCTGGGGAGGGGGGACTTGGTAACCCTAGGAATACTGGAGGGAGGGGTTTCAGGCTTTCGTCCTGTTGCATTTTCCCCTCTGGAAAGGGTACTAGGGGAGCTGATTTGTCCCTTCCTCTGGCCATACATGTCCATCCCAGGGCAACTGAAGCCAGAGGAAAGGCAAGCAGGCCTTCCTGGAACTGTTTCTGCTGGTGAAAATACCTTGGGAGAGAAGCCCAAAGTTCCTGCTTCCCTCATCCACAATGAGCTGCTGAATGGAGGAACTGAGACCTTTTTAAAGGTGAGTTGCTGCTCAGGTGTATTGCCATGAGTCAGGTCAGGAATCCGCTATTGATATATTTGGTTAATATAGCCAAATATTTGCCCAGTCAAAGAAACATGATGCTGAGAGCACTAAATGAATCTCCCAAGAAGTATATTGAAAAAAAAAGGGTAAGCTTAAATTTAAGGGAATTGAAAACAAATCAGCCAGTATCATAATGCCTCTGTATAAACCATTGGTGCGACCTCATTTGGAACACTGTGTACAGTTCTGGTTGCCACACCTCAAAAAGGATATTATAGCATTGGAAAAAGTGCAGAGAAGGGCAACTAGAATGAGAAAAGGATTGGAACACTTTCCCTATGAAGAAAGGTTAAAATGCTTGGGGCTCTTCAGCTTGGAGAAATGATGGCTGAGGGGTGACATGATCGAGCTTTATAAGATTATGCATGGGATAGGGCAGGTTGAGAAAGAAGTACTTTTCTCCCTTTCTCACAATACAAGAACTCATGGGCACTCCATGAAATTGCTGAGCAGTCGGGTTAGAACGGATAAAAGGAAGTCCTTCTCCACCCAAAGAGTGATTAACATATGGAATTCACTGCCACAGGAGGTGGTGGCAGCTATAAGCATAGACAGTTTCAAGAGGGAATTAGATAAACATATGGAGCAGAAGTCCATCAGTGGCTATTAGCCACAAGATATAGATAGGAACTCTCAGTCTGGGGCAGGTGATGCACTCTATTCTTGGTGCTGGAGGGGGCAGCAGTGGGAGGGCTTCTAGTGTCCTGGCCCCACTGCTGGACCTCCTGATGGCACCTGGTATTTTTGTCCATTGTGTGACAGAGTGTTGGACTGGATGGACCATTGGCCTGATCCAACATTAGCTTCTCTTATGTTCTTATTCAAGTAGATCCAGCTCACATTCAAGTTGCAGCCGAAAGAAGAGAAAGTAGCCTAATCTAAAGAGTATTTTTCCTATCAAAAGTGGCCAGTTTGTCTGGCATTATGTGTGTGGGAGTATGAGGGCCTTGTCTCTACAGGAAAGACCAGTGTCTCCATGGAAGGACTGTCTGTCCTGGTATGTCCCCCAAAGAGCATTGCACTCAATGAATAATAATCTCCTTGTGGTTCCCGACCCAAAATGCATTTGTCTGACCTCAACTTGATCTAGGGCCTTCTCTCAGAGCTCTCTCAGCCCCACCTGCCTCACAGGGTGTCTGTTGTGGGGAGAGGAAGGGAAGGAGATTGTAAGCCACTCTGAGACTCTGAGTGAAGGGCGGGGTATAAATCCAACTCCTCCTCCTTCTTCTGGAATGCTCTTTCAGGTGGGCCCTGCAGGTCCTGATGCAGATCTGCAAGGCCTTCAAGACCGAAATCTTCTTCCAGGCATATGGCTGAGGCAATGTTTCTAGACTGACCCCCCTCCTTCTTTTTGGCCACCGACTGTGTCTTAATATCAGATTAATATCTGCCGTCGCACAAGATGCACATTCCTTCCCTCGAGAGCTTGGGAATTGTGCCTTATGTGCCATCTGTTTGATTATTAATTGTACTGGAATGGATTTTAATAGGGCTTTTTTTTGTAGAAAAAACCCAGCAGGAACTCATTAGTATAACAGGCCACACCCTTGACAGCACAGCTCATTAGCATATTAGGCCACACCCCATGTTGCCAGAAGCGTGGTCATCCAGCCACACCCACCTTTTTCTTCTTATTCTGTTTACCTGGTTTGTTGTCAAACCCAGGGCTTTTTTTGTAGCAGGAACTCCTTTGCATGTTAAGCCACACACCCCTAATGTAGCCAATCCTCATGAGTTTCCGCTGTTGGGTGTGGCCTCTTATGCTAATGAGTTCCTGCTGGGCGTGGCCAACTCAGGAGCCAGCCGGAACTCCGTTCCTGTGTGTTCCTGCCCAAAAAGAGCCCTGGATTTTAATTGATATTGTATTTATTGTTTTAACCACCACTGTTACTTGCCCTGAGCCCTGCTGTGCAGGGTGTGGGTGGGTGGCGGCAGCTAGAAATCAAATAAATAAATTAATTAATAAACAGAGAGAGAGAGGAGAAAGCGAGAGAGAGAGAGGACAGGCCAGAGGGCAGCTCCTAGGTTAAGTCAAAAAGGGGCATCCTATTTAAGAAGGGAGTGGTTCCTGTTGGCAGCAGAGGAGAGGACTCACAATAATGGGTTTAAATTAAGGGCGGGAAGGTACCGGCTGGATCTTAGGGAAAACTTTTTGACAGGAAGAGTTGTGCACCAGTGGAATCAGCTGCCTAGGAAGCTGGTGAGCGCTCCCTCCCTGGCAGTCTTCAAGCAGCTGCTGGACAAACCCTTGTCAGGGATGCTCTAGGCTGATCCTGCATTGTGCAGGGGGTTGGACTAGATGGCCTGGATGGCCCCTTCCAGCTCTGTGATTCTACGGTTCTCTGATTCTACAACACCTATGAACCTTTAGAGTAATGTAGTGCCCCCCCAATGCTGAGTCATTCCCTCCAACTTGTCCTGACTTGTAGAGATTTTATTGTGCATTTTGACCCTTACTGGTGGTGTTTAGAAGCAGGAAGATTTTTGCAAGTGCTTCATCTTGCTGCTTAAGAACACCAGCCCCGGATATCAGGAGTACACACAGCAGGGTGTGATAATTTCACTATGGATACAAAATGGGTTCCGCTGCAGATATGGGCACCCGTTGTCCATGTCTAAAGCGGCAGCGGAAGAGTGTGATTCATCTCCGTCCCTGCCTGAGTCATCTTCACTTTGCAAGATGTGAGATGAGTCATGGATTCTGCTCTGAGCCGGTGCCTTGCCTTCCCGGCTGCTTCACATGCAAGGAAGCGACACTTCTCTCCCTTCCCCTGAAATTCATGTTCTGTCCAAGGCTGCGCACGGCTCTCATCTCGCGATCTAAAAAAAGCGGCTGCCAAAGAGCACAACTGACTTTCTGAAATCTGAAACGTGAAATTCTCTAAATGGGCTTTCATTGTCTGTAGGGAAACATGCAAATATGAGCTGGTACATAGCATTATTGTTGTTGTTGTTATTATTAGGGAAATCCACTCAAAGTCTCCATTTTGTTTTTCCCCCACTTGATTTCTGTTGTTTAGTCCACTTTATTATTATTATTGTTTAACTGGGGGAAATCCACTCAAAGGCTTAGTTTTGGGGTTTTTTAGTTGATTTCTGATGTTTAGTCCATTCTACTACTACTACTACTATTGTATGTATTATTATTATTATTATTGTATGTATGTATTGTTATTAGTCCACATCATCATCATCATCATCATCATCATCATTATCATCATCATCAGATAACTGGGGGGAAATCCACTCAAAGGCTCAGTTTTGTTTTTGTTTTTACTTGATTTCTGATGTTTAATCCACTGTATTATTATTGTTGTTGTTGTTGTATGTATTATTATTGCATGTATTATTATAATATTATCATCATTACTATTATTAGTCCACATCATCATCATCATCAGATAACTGGGGGGAAATCCACTCAAAGGCTCAGTTTTGCTTTTGTTTTTACTTGATTTCTGATGTTTAGTCCACTGTACTATTATTATTGTTGTTGTTGTATGTATTATTATTGCATGTATTATTATAATGTTATCATCATTACTATTATTAGTCCACATCATCATCATCATCATCATCATCAGATAACTGGGGGGAAATCCACTCAAAGGCTCAGTTTTGCTTTTGTTTTTACTTGATTTCTGATGTTTAGTCCACTGTATTATTATTATTAATAATAATAATATGTATTATTGTATGTATACATTATTATTATTATATTATTATTATTAGTCCTCCTCCTCATCAGATAAGTGGAGGAAAATCCACTCAAAGGATCAATTTTGCTTTTGTTTTTCCTTGATTTCTGATGTTTAGTCCACTGTTACAAGGCATGCATCAAAGAGAGCAAGCCTAAGCAGTCCTACTCAGAAGTAAGTCCATTTCACGCAATGAGGCTTACTCTCAGGAAAATTTCAGAGGGTAGCCATGTTGTCCTGCAGTAGAACAGTTAACTTTGAGTCTGGTGGCTCCTTGGAGACCAGCTGTCCCAGGGAAGTGTGTTTGGGATATAGCCAAAGCGCCTATAGGCATGTCTGTACTACAAGCATATATTGGTTTTACACTCCTTCCTGTGCTGTGATCACCCACACAGAATCCTGGGATTTGTGGCTTGCTGAAGTGCTGAGCATTCTATTAGAAATGCTAACTCCCTCCCACCCATTTTGCCTCCAGTTCCTTAGCTCACTACAATCCCCTGAGTTTTTGGGGAAGAAAGAATATCTGTTCAGTTCATTGAAGTCTGTAGTCTCAATATGTCAGAGAGTGAAAAAAAAAACATTTTAGATCTGGCCACCTGGGCTAACCCATCTTGGGGGGGGGGGAATCTCATTTCCCCTCGTCCACTATTTCCTCTTTCCCTTCCCTGGCAGCCCTCATAGCCTCCCCCCTTTTCCTGTTTCCTTCTCTTCTTCACACCCACCAGCCAATCCACCTTTATCTGCCCCCCTGTCTGCAGCCCTCCTTCATTTTCTCCACCTGCAGTCTGTACTCAGGAAAACTGCATGGTGAGGAACCTTCAAGAACTTGTAAACCTCTCTTCCTGCTGTATACCCTTCCCTACTATTTCCTCTTTCCCTTCTCCTGGCAACCCCCATATCCCCACCTGTCCCTGCTTCCTTCTCTCCCTTCCACCCACCAACCTTTCCTCTGCCCACCATCTTCAGCTACATTTATTATTTACTTACTTCATTTCTCTTCCATCTTTCTTCATTATGGGGACCCAAAGCAGCTTACATCATTCTCCTTTCCTTCATTTTATCCTCAAAACACCCCTGTGAGAAAGGCTAGGCTAAGAGAGTGTGACTGGCCCAAGGTCACCCAGAGAGGATCCATGGCAGGAGTGGGAATCTGAACCCAGGACTCCCAGATCCTAGTCTAAAATTCTAAGCACTGCCCCACACTGGCTTCTGTGGCGTGGCTGCTGTTGAACAGTAGCGAGCAGACAGCCCTGCATGAGTCATGCAAGTTGTGTGGCATCAAGTTGCTAGGCCTGGTCCAATACGTCTTCCCTCAAAGGCTAAAATCGCCCTGGGAAGGCCTTCCCACTGCCTTTGCTGGCAGAAATTCAAGGCTTGAAGGCTGGTAATACTGTTGTGGATCTCTAATGATAAAGTGCCACAGTCAGGCCCTGAAGGCCTGTCTGGATATTCTGTCCCTCCCCTGCATAGGTGGCGAACTGATTTATGCTCACCTGAGGAGACTCATGGATCCTATTGGTTTCCAGAATGCATTGTGGGATCCGATACCCCCGGCAACTCGTTAGACGCGCTAATGGAGGTCTGACATAACAGTCTTTCAGAGGCCACTGACAAGATGGCCCCCCGACGTCCTCTTTGCTAACATTCCAAATTGGTCCCTCAGTATACTTTGGAGCTGTGAGAACTGAAACAGGAGCTTAACTGACTAGAGTGAACGTGACATTGTGCTTGCGACAAGGCCACAAGAGCATCATTTAGAACGTTTATGAGATGTCCAGTGAAGGCCACAAAGACAGATTACTATGCAGCCTCCATTGTATCTGCAATCTCTCGCCCAGCCCAATTGTTTAAGGTGATCAGGTCTCTTACGTCCCTCTCGAGGAACTCTCGAAACTCCAGTGAATTGACAATTAGCTGTGAGGCATTTGTGAGCTATTATGCAGAGAAAGTCTTGTCGCTCTGCCGCTGTTCATACAGTGAATGAACTAGAGGCCCCTTGGCAGGCTTTGGGTTTGGTATTGGATCAGTTCAGGTGACTCTCCCAGACTTAGGTGGACAAGACCCACCACTTGCACCCCCCCTTTCTTTTCAACTTTTTTTTTATTATAAACAACAAAACATAGATACAGCATACCCTAGTAAAAGTGCAACTATACAACCAAAACATAACAAAATAAAGCTGGGAAACATTAAAATACGTAGCAATAACATTAAAAGGTACAGTATGTAACTTGAACATGGCAAATCAATTACGAACAGGGCTGGGCCACCCATAGAAAAATTTAGACATTTGCCTAGGGTGCGGCGCCAGTGCCACCTCATGGAAGGGTGCAGCCCTGGCCTGCTGCTCCATCCCGCCCCCTCTCCCAGTTTGGTGTAGTGGTTAAGTGTGCGGACTCTAATCTGGGAGAACCGGCTTTGATTCCCCACTCCTCCACTTGCATCTGCTGATGTGACCTTGGGTCAGTCAGAAACTCTGGCACAGCTGTCCTTGAAAAAGAGCAGTTTGTGTTAGAGTTCTCTCAGCCCCACCTACCTCACTGGGTGTCTGTTGTGGGGAGGGGAAGGGAAAAGAGTTTGTAAGCTGCTCTGAGACTCCAAGTGAAGGGCAGGGTATAAATCGAATCGTCCTCCGCCTCCGCCTCCTCCTCCTCCTCCTCCTCCTCCTCCTCCTCCTCCTCCTCCTCCTCCTCCTCCTCCTCCTCCTCCTGCTGCGTCTTCTTCTTCTTCTTCTTCTTCTTCTTCTTCTTCTTCTTCTTCTTCTTCTTCTTCTTCTTCTTCTTCTTCTTCTTCTTCTTCTTCTTCTTCTTCCTCCCTGCGCCTCGCCAAAAGAGTCATGGGTGAAAGATTCAGCAGAGATCAGGTCCGGCATCAGGCCCAGCTGAAGGCATGAACTAAGGCACCTGCAGCTCCTCACCGCCCACCCGCCCTAGCCTAGTGGTCCTCCCGTGCCCTCAGCAACAAGCCCTGCCCAGGTCTCGCTCCTACTCCGTGCTCAGGCTTGCAACAGGATGTGAGTCGCGCATGGGGAGCGGGCAGCAGTGTGGGGCTGTGCTGGGGCTGGCTCCGCCCCCCTAGCCCTGAGAGCCACGCAGCAGCCGAGGAGGAGCGAGCCTGTCTGTATTGCCGGGCTCTTGCTGCCCCATGGCCGGGCTGTTGACTGTGCCCCAGGTGGCCAGACCTGGCGACACGGGCGGCTGCAGAACCCCTAGTCTTTGCTGCCTCTTCTCCAGCCCCGCTGTTCCCATTCTGGCTTGCAGCAGCTGCGGCCTCTAGGATCACACATCCCCTAGTGGCTTACTTTCAGATTTTGGCAGCGTCCCCTGGCTTTGGGGAGGGGCGCCAGAAGGGGGCCACCAGAAATTGGTGGGCGCACGGGGGGGGGGCGCCAGAAGGTATCCCCGCCTAGTGGGGAAAAAAACCTGGGGCCGGTCCATGATTACAACTGTAACAGGTCAATGGGGTAGACATGGTTTGGAACTTCTCCTATCGATGCCATGTAAGATAACATTGGTAGCCAAACTGCAGGAAAGTTAGAATTAAAGTCAGAGGAAACGTTCTGGTGATTAAGATAAGAGATTTTTCCCCATCTGAGAGCCAGTTTGGGGTAGTGGTTAAGTGCGCGGACTCTTATCTGGGAGGACCAGGTTTGATTCCCCACTCCTCCACTTGCACCTGCTGATGTGACCTTGGGTCAGTCACAAGCTCTGGCACAGCTGTTCCTGAAAGAGCAGTTTCTGTCAGAAGTTCTCTCAGCCCCACCTACCTCACCGGGTGTCTGTTGTGGGGAGGGGAAGGGAAAGGAGTTTGTAAGCCGCTCTGAGACGCCTTTGGGCAGTGAAGGGCGGGGTATAAATCCAAACTCTTCTCTTCTCTTCTTCATAACATAAAATATCCAGATGGTTGTAAACCAAAGTTGAGTTGAAGGAGGTAATCTATTTTCCCACTTTGTAGCTATAGCAGCCTTTGCTGCAGCTAAAAAGAAATTCTGTTGAGGTTTTAATCGACCAAGGGAAATTACCCTTGTGCCATAATGATAACAAACATAAATCTGGTTGCTTTGGGAGACATAACCCTGTTATTTGTCCCCTTGATCCGTGCTCCTCCTGGCTGGTTAAAGCCAGTGTGGAGAGGTGGCAGACTTCCACAGAAGGCATTATTAATCTGTCCCTGAGTTCAGGGGTCTTTCCAGGGACTTTGAAGGAGGAGGTGGTGAGGCCGCTGCTATAGAAACCATCGCTAGATCCCTCTGAACTGGCCAACTACCGCCCAGTCTCAAATGTATCGTTTTTGGGCAAGGTGGTTGAATGGGCAATGGCAGAGCAGATGCAGACTTTCTTCATTGATACATCGGCTCTGGATCCATTCCAGTCCAATTTCCAATCTGATCATGGGACAGAGACAGTCCCTGACAGATGATCTCCATGGACAACTGGATTGGGGTGGGTCAGCGCTGCTAGATCTTTCAGCAGCATTTGATATGGTCAACCGCAGCCTGTTGACCCACTGCCTAACCACCACTGGAATGTGCGGGACTGCCTTACAATGGCTGTGGTCGTTTCTCCAAGGGTAGGGACAAAATGGCGCTCAGGGAGAGGGTTTCTTCACGGCACCCATTGGTGTGTGGCATCCCTCAGGGAGTGATCCTCTCCCCAATGCTCCCGCTCTCACCCAGCTAGTCAGGAGGTTTGGGCTAGGGTGTCATCAATATGCTGATGACACCCAGCTGTATCTGTTGAAGAAGGAGGAGGAGGAGGAAGAGGAGGAGATTGGGTTTATACCCTACCCAAAGGAGTCTCAGAGCAGCTTACAAATTCCTTTCCCTTCCCTACAACAGACACCCTGTGAGGTAGGTGGAGCCGAGAGAGCTCTGAGAGAACTCCTCTTGAGAGAACAGCTCTGAGAGAACTTGTGACTGGCCCAAGGGCACTCCAGCAGCTGCACGTGGAGGAGTGGGGAATCAAATTGCCCCAGAAGATGTGGCCAGTTGTTTGGGAGCCATGGTGGGATGGTTAAAACAGGGCTTCCTGAAGCTGAACCCATCGAAGATGGAGGTCCTGTGGCTGGGCCGAGGGGTGGCCGGGCTGCGATTTCAGCTTCCCACTCTGGATGGGGTACAGCTGGTGCAAGCTTCCTCCATCAGAAGTTTGGGTGTGACCCTTGATGCCTCTCTGACCTTAGAGGCACAGGCCACAAATACAGCCAGGGCGGCATTTTCCCATCTTCGCCAAGCCCGGCAGCTGGTCCCCTACCTGTCCCATACTGATCTGGCTACAGTTATCCATGCAACGGTCACCTCTAGACTAGATTACTGTAACTCGCTCTACGGAGGGCTACCCTTGAACTTGCTCCAGAAACTTCAACTGGTTCAGAATGCGGCTGCACGGGTGCTTACGGGAACCCCCTTGAGAGCGCACCTATGACCTGTGCCCTATCAGCTGCACTGGCTCCAGACTGAATACGTAATCAAGTTGAAGGTTCTGGTATTTACGTTCAAAGCCCTGAATGGTCTGGAACCATTGTATCTATGGGACCACCTCTTCCTATATGCCCCTCAGGGAGCATTACGCTCAACCAGGACCAACTTGCTGCTAGTCCCTGGTCCCAAAACAGTCTGGCTGCCCTCAACCAGGACCGGGGCCTTTTTGGCCCTGGCCCCAGCATGGTGGAACTCTCTTAACTAGTGAGATCTGGGCCCTGCAGGACTTGGCTGAGTTCCACAGGGCCTGTAAGACTGAGATGTTCCGCCGGGCATATGGTCGAGGACAGCGACAGACAAAGAGATCAGCGACCTCCCAGGTTTCTTCCCCCCTTCTCTGTTCTCCACTCGCTCTTGGTTAAGACCTTCCCCAGGAGTGGAATACAGACTGTATGCCAGCTGCCCCAGCTATTCGCGGGATTTTTATTTTTTATTTATTATTCACATTTATATCCCGCCCTCCCCAACGGACTCAGGGCGGCTAACAATAAGGGCTCGAAGCCATAGTAAAACAGTTAAAAACCAGATAAAACAATACAAAATTACAGTAAAGTGCTGGTGCTCTAAGAGTTCGGAGTTCCAAGATGGGTTCTAGAAGATGTACCCAGAACGGCGAGGCAGGTTCCAGGACAACCCCGCCTTCTGATCTTCGGCCCCAGGGCCATCATGCACCACGATGGCCTCCTCGCTCTATGCGGTAGTGGTGCAGTGGTGGTACAGTGACGCCGGTGGCTCCTACTCGAAAGCCTGGCGGAAGAGCTCCGTTTTGCAGGCCCTGTGGAACTGCCCAAGGTCCCGCAGGGCCCAGATCTCCTCGGGGATCTCATTCCACAAGGTAGGAGCCGCCACCGAGAAGGCCCTGGCCCTAATCAAAACGAATTTGACGTCCCTGGGGCCTGGGGTAACCAAAAGATGTTGGGCTACCGACCGTAGAGTCCATGGGGGATGGATGGATGCTGCCATAAAACAGTACATCTGATTGCTGAATAATTGCATGTTTAATTGTATGCATGTATTTTATTAATAGTAATGTATTTTATTATGTATTAATGGGTGCGTTCAGATGTGCCATTTGAACCGCCTTCGGCACGCTTCAGTAACGGATTCTATATCCACGTTCACACACCCAACATCTGTGCACCGTCCCCAGCTGTCGCTTTCCGGCTCAACCCTCCTTTAAAATGGAGTATTTTGATACCACTTACCCAAGTGGTATTTTCCCGATTCTCCGTTTCAAGCCGCACTTTCCTGTCGTCTGATCGCTCTGGTGTCGAGCCACTTCCGGGTGCTTCAACCCCCCTCCCCTCTGGGAAGTTGCCGCGGAAGCCTCAAGCGTCTGCTTTTCGTCAGCCATTTTTTTTAAGCCCCAGCAGTATGCGCATGGGTGGAGCTCCAACCCTAAGTTAGTAAAAGCAAAGTTTGAATGGTGCCTAGTTTAAGCATTTGGACGAGTTCGGGATCTCATGGAGGCCAGTTTTGGGAGTAAAAGTTTCATTTAAAATGTCTATTTAAAGTTTAAAGGGAAATGTGGAAATTGCTGATCTGCGCACATGCGAAAATTTTAGTTCTAAAGACGGCTGCCTGTGCGCATGCTCAAGCTGAGAGGAAAACCCCCCCACCAATGCATGTTCCCAGTGGGGAGCAATGTGGCTGTGCAGGGATCCGGAACAAGGAGGTCAGTGTGATCGCGATTCTCCGGGTTTAAAACCCCCCACATCTGACTGGAACATTTAAAGCGTTCCCAGCAAGCTGTCTGAACGCACCCGGTGTGTACTCTATGCTGTATGCTGCCCTGAGTCCTGCTTGCGGGAAATGGAGTGGGATAGAAATATTCTTCTTCTTCTCCTTCTCCTCCTCCTTCTTCTGCTGCTATCTGCCAGCTCATATTTACATACTTTCCCTTCAAACAATGAATGTAATAATAATAATGATGATGATGATGATAGCAGCAGCAGCCACGGAGGGCATTAGCTTCGTAAAACTATATGTTCTGCTTAGAACATAAGAGAACGTAAGAACATAAGAGAAGCCAATGTTGAATCAGGCCAATGGCCCATCTAGTCCAACACTCTGTCACACAGTGGCCAAAAATACCAGGTGCCATCAGGAGGTCCAGCAGTGGGGCCAGGAGGACACTAGAAGCCCTCCCACTGCTCCCCCCCCCCAGCACCAAGAATAGAGTGCATCACCTGCCCCAGACTGAGAGTTCCTATCTAGACCTTGTGGCTAATAGCCACTGATGGACTTCTGCTCCATATGTTTATCTAATTCCCCCTTGAAACCGTCCATGCTTGTAGCTGCCACCACCTCCTGTGGCAGTGAATTCCATGTGTTAATCACTCTTCTGTCATTTTGGAGGTGTTTAACAACCCAGTCTGTAGGTAGGTAGGTAGATAGAGGATAGATCGATAGATGATAGATAGACAGACACTTCATGCCAATAAAGGTAATTGGATTGGATTGGACAGACAGACAGACAGACAGACAGACAGACAGACAGACAGACAGACAGACAAGACCTTTTCTGTAAATCTGGGGCTTTTCTCAGGCTTGTAGAAAGATCTGCCTTATCTGTCTATGGCTTCAATTGCTGGATATAAGCATCCACAGATGGGGCCATGTTGATGATTATGTGAATGTCTCCTGACAAGGGCAGAAAGAAGAAGAAGAGGAAGGAGGGAAGTAAAGTGGACCACTTAAGCATCCCATAACACCTGTCGACATTTCTCCATGAGAACCTCCCATAAGTAAAGCCTGGATTTCACACAGATCTTTAACTTTTGAAGTGGCACCTCTCCACGTTTCGGACTGAGGTGACCAAAAATGGAGAGAATTATCTGAGCTGGGGTTGCTGCCTCTTAGTCTTTTCTCCTCCTAATCCTAGGGAATGTGCTTCTCATCAATTGGCCTTTAAATACACATGAACTGCCCATGTTTTCGCTTCCCCAGGAAAGAGGACACACTAATTAATACACACAAAAGAGTTTTCATTCGTATGTCACACAGAGAAAGGAGAGAGTTAAGAGTGTTGGCGGTGGACCAAAGAATAAATAAAAGAAACAGAAACAGATCGGTTCTCTCCTCACAAATTCTGAGGAAGCCCAGAGATTTTATATGTATTACTTGACCTGAGCTGCTTCAGCAAACATACGTAACATGCCGTTGAATTCGCTTTTGGAGAATTAAGGCAATAAACCCAATCCCCCTGGTATCAAAATACAGCATTGTGGCAGAAAATATATATACATATGTAAGGAACTCGTGTGCGAGCCCTGAATCAAAGCGGGGCGGTAATTGTGTTTTATTAGCTTTTTCATAAAGGTCTCCGCATCAGAATATCCATTTTTAACATGGTTAACCCCGGTCCTTTCATATTGGCTTTGCTGAGACGGACAGGGGGTGGGGAGGAACCAGGCTGTGGCGAAATAACTTTTTTGTTGTTCTGATCTGGTAGCATTCAGATGTCAGTCACATTCCCCCCCCCGATCGTGAAATACGACGTCTCTCTTATCGAGGCAGCTTGCTGTGCATTACATTTCAACGTGCTTCAACTTGACAAAATATGGCATGGCCATTAAAGACAAACTAGGGGAAAAAAAGGAATAGCTCAGGAAGCCATTCAAGTATTAATACCATTTTTTCTTTTCTTTTAAGCACCACCCTGAGCTGTGAGTGAGCAATCTGGACTGAAAGTTGCACTGGCTGTTATTTCAAACTGCATTTTTGGCAAAAATGGACACAATCCACCTTATGCTATGCGAGCGGCTCGGTGAGTTCCAGTCCCAATAGGGAGACTCAAGATCAGTGGTTTCCAATTCTGCAGGGTCTGCAGGAACCAATGTTCCCTCTAAGCTGCGGAGCCTTGTGAGCAAAAAATCTACTCTGTGAGCCACTGGCATTAAAGTTGTGAGCGAGTGATTTGGCTACTGCATGAATCAGTTTGCTCTGGAGCCCTCCTTCCTGAGCTGAGACAAAAATGTGTGAGCTGGAGGCTAAAAAACTGTGAGCTAGCTCACACTAACTCAGCTTAGAGGGAACACTGGCAGGAACTCCTGGAAATTTGAGAAATACCCTTGGGTGCCACCAGGGGGCTACAGCGTAAGAACTGTAGCATAAGAACTTTGCTCTCCCTGACCTTAAAGATTCCAGGCTAGCTGCCAACTAGGGCTAGAGCTTCCTCAGTGGCTAGAGCTTTCTCGGTGGTGGCCCCAGTTTGGTGGAATGAGCTCCCTGAGGACATCGGGGCCCTTCGGGATTTATTACAATTCCGCAGGGCCTGCAAGACGGAGCTCTTCCACCAAGCGTTTGATTGAGATGCCTCACCAAACTGTCTAACATCAACTGAGGAACCTGCACTCTACAATCCGTTCTTGGCCACCTGCGCTTAACATCTGCACCCATGTTAAGGAACCATATGATATGGAGCCAGATGCCAGCCTCATAGTTATTGTCAGAGGTCATTTCATAGGAAAAGAGGTGCAGGAGCTCATTTGCATATGCCACACCCCCTGACATAGGGCAGGCATGCAAGCAGATCGTGATGTATTGGTCAACAGCCTGGCAGCCACATTCTGGATAACCTGAAGTTTCAGAAGCATCTTCAGGGGGAACTCTGCAATAGTCCAATCTGGAGATGACGTCACATGAATCACTGTGGCCGGGTCCAACCAAGGCAAACAGGGGGGACAACTGATGGGCATGGTTTGGAGATAGAAAAATCCCAGTTTCACCACCAAGGACACTTTTTTGTTCAAGGTAAACTGTCCAGCAGTATTGCAGGATGGGCAACAGCTGTCAAGGGCCTTCACCCAGTGCAGATTGGCATCCCCTTGTCATTCACCATGAACATTATTATCCACCACTGTCTCTTATAACTCAGAGAAAACTTTCCTTTCAAAAGCCCAGCAGAACTGCTGTACAGTAATTTCATACTACACTACTTTTCTGCTGGTGGGAAAAGAAGTCAAACAGGAAGCAGCATGGCTCCCCCCCTACACTATTTTCTTTGTTATTATGATCACTTAGAAGCACAGGTAGAAAAGCACTGTACAAATAACGCAGACCACAAGTGCTCAAGAAGTTATGCACAAAAATCAATTTATATAATAGGGGACCACTTATAGCAGTAAAACCAGATTACATCATATAATGTGCAGGTCCATAAATAGTACAAGTCCAGAAATGGTGCATAGACAAAATGACTAGTACAAGTCCATAAATGGTACACAGACAAAATGAGTGAAGACTCCGGATTTTGATCTTCGTTTCGATAATTCTTTTTCAAGAAGTTCACACTGATACAATTACAAGTAAAACCAGAGTGGTGCTCTGGCGCGCTCCAGCCCCAAATGACCCCTGGTATTGTTGACCAGATTCCCTACTGTGGATGATAAGGACAGTTATTCTGCCACTGTATACATGTAGTACCTTCTGAATTTGTTTTATGATTCTAATTGGTTTTACTGTTTTAATGTTTTATAATGCCCTGAGCCTACTCTGATGGGGAGGGCAGGGTATAAATTAATTAAATAAATAAACATTCATAGCCTGGGGAACCCCTACAAGATAATGACTCAGCCCTACTCCACCTTCCTGAGTAGATATAAATTACCTGCCTACCATTTTTCTGCTCACCTCAACACAGAGAGTACTCCATCTTTCTGTGTTATACCTCTGAGGATGCCAGTCAGAGCTGCTGGCAAAACGTCAGGTCCTACAATGCCAAGATCACGGCCACACAACCCGGAAAATCTACAGCAGCTAAATAAATAACTAGATAAACATAAGAAGAGCCCTGCTGGATCAGACCAAGGGTCCATCTAGTCCAGCCTCCTGTCTCACTCAGTGGCCAACCTCCCCTGGAGGTCCAAAAAAGGGCACAGAGGCTGAGGCCTTCCCATGATCTTGCCTCCTGGCTCTGGGATTCACAGGTTTAGTGCCTCTGAATGCAGAGGTTCCCCTCAGTCACTATGGCTAGTAGACATTGATAGACTTACCCTCCATGAATCTATCTAATCCCCTTTGAAAGCTATTTATTCCTGTGGCCATCACAACATCCTCTGGCAGCGGATTCCACATTTTAATCACCTTCTGTGTAAAGTAGTATTTCCTTTTGTCTGCTGTGAACCTACTGCCCATCAGCTTCATTGGATGCCCTCAAGTCCTAGTATTTTGGGAGAGGGAGAAAAAGTTCTCTTTGTCAGCTCTCTCCACCCCATGCATAATTTTATAAACCTCTGTCATGTTCCCCCTTAGTCATCTCTTTTCTAAACTGAAAAATTCCAGCTTTTCCTCACAGGGACGGGGCTCCAACCCCCTAATCATCTTGGCTGCCCTAATCATCTTGGTTCCAGAGGAACAAGAAGCTAGAAAGTCCTGTTCTGCAACGTCTACAGATGGTGGGACACACCCCACTACTTTTGTGCCCAACTAATTGCAAAGTTTTACGCACCTAATGAAAAGTTTATTTTATTTCTTTAGGCAGCTGGTTCGTTTATGTGCATTTTTACAACATGGTGCCCTCACTTCTCAGTCGGTTGTTCTGCTTTTTGTTTTTTTAGTGCAGGGGAATTCTAGGCATTGTCTTCTTATTCCAAAGGGCTGCTGCAACAACTGAGGGAATGGCTGAGGTGGCCCAGAGCCAAGGGTTGGGTTGCCAACCTGCAGATGGGGACTGGAGATTTCCTGGAACTACAACTGAACTCCAGACTACAGGGATCCATTCCCCTGGAGAAAATGGTGGCATTGGCTGGTGGACCCTGCGGCATTATCCCTTGCTGAGGTCCCTCCCCTCCACAAACCCCGCCCTCCTGATGCTCCACCACAAACCTCCAGGAATTTCCCAAACCGAGTTGGCAACCCTAAGGGCATTCCCTCCCCAACTCACCCAGCCTCTCCAGCCAAGGATGGTTTAGCTTGGCAACAGCAGGTGCTTGTCAATCCAGGCCCGTAGGCAGGATTTTGTAATGGGGGGGGGTCTTTAAATAAGTCAGGGGGCACTGACGTCACAAAATAAGATACAAATTTTAAAAACGTGCTTTTTCAGCATTCGCACTCTGCCTGCCAATGCAGAGAAGCAAGCCATGCTTGGGGAAGGGGAGGTGCTGGGGAGTCCTCCAGTCAGCCCAGAGAGATGAGGGGCCTGGGGGTTGGATGGGAAGTCTTGGTGGGGCCTTGACAGGAAGTCAGGGGGCCTTGGTGGGGGAAGTCAGGGGTGGGGCCTTGACAGGAAGTCAGGGGGCCAGGCCCCGAGATGCCCCACTGTAGCTATGGGGCCTGCGTCAATCCATCCCAACAGATAAAAGGAAGTACTTCTTCACCCAAAGAGTGATTAACATATGGAATTCACTGCCACAGGAGGTGGCGGCAGCTGCAAGCATGGACAGTTTCAAGAGGGAATTAGATAAACATATGGAGCAGAAGTCCATCAGTGGCTATTAGCCACAGGGTATAGATGGGAATTCTCAGTCTGGGGCAGGTGATGCACTCTATTCTTGGTGCTGGAGGGGGCAGCAGTGGGAGGGCTTCTAGTGTCCTGGCCCCACTGCTGGACCTTCTGATGGCACCTGGTATATTTTGGCCGCTGTGTGACAGAGTGTTGGACTAGATGGGCCATTGGCCTGATTCAACATTGGCTTCTCTTATGTTCTTATGTAACTTAACTGCCAACGTGCACCAGACCTAGCACCTTAGTTAGGACCTGACCAGTCTACCCTAACCTGGTCTATTTTCTGTCACTTCTAAGTTGCTTTGCATTCTCTGCTTCTGTGACTGTTCTTTCATTGTTGCTCGGGGGGCCCCATAAATATTTGAATGAGTCATAAAAATGCAATAATTATGCTGTTCCCTGCCAGCAGTTGTAGCCATCAGTAGCGTAAATGCCTTTGCAAGGAACCTGGACAAAGTCAGGAGGGACAGGACTATTAGCCAAAGAGACCCAGCGTAATGTTTAGAATGTCCAGCTAGTATCTGGGAGACACAGGTTCTAAAGGCCACTCCGCCATGGAAGCTCTTTGGGTGATGTTAGGATAGTCCTTCTCTCTTAGCTTAACCACAGGTGGTTGTGGTGAGCAGTGTTGCCTCTAAGCTGAGTTAGTGTGAGCTAGCTCACAGGTTTTCTTAGCTTCCGGGTCACGCATTTCTGTCTTCGCTCTGGAAGGATGGCTCCAGAGCAGTGTTCCCTCTAAGTCGAGTTAGTGTGAGCTAGCTCACAGTTTTTTAGCCTCCGGCTCACGCATTTTTGTCTTCGCTCAGGAAGGGATGGCTCCAGAGCAAACTAATTTATGCAGCAGCCAAATCACTCGCTCACAGCTTTAATGCCAGTTGCTCACCAAGTAGAAGTTTTGCTCACAGGGCTCCACCGCTTACAAGGAGCCTTGCTCCTCAGCAAACTAATTTATGCAGTAGCCAAATCACTCGCTCACAACTTTAATGCCGGGAGCTCACAAAGTAGAATTTTTGCTCATGAGGCTCCATAGCTTCGAGGGAGCATTGGTGGTGAGGACACAGTGGAGGAGAAGAGAATGATGTTAACCACTTTCAGTCCCCATTGAGAAGAAAAGTGAGGTATAAGTAAATAAATACAGTGATGGCCAAATGAAACCTCCATGATCAGAAGCCGTGTACCTCTGAATATGGAAGAGGGCAAGAGGAGGGACAGGCTGGTGCCTTTACACGCAGCTTGTAAGCTTCCTAGAGGTACCTAGTCCACCATTTTGTGGGGCCAAAAAGTTGTTGGATTCCATGGACCTTTCGACTGATCCAGCAAAACTCTTATGTCACGCAGACTTTATGAATGTGTGTCTCTGCTTCAAGGGGCACCCAAGCATTTTTTATTAGGCACAAAAGGAAAAGGTCCCTGTGGAATCTTCATTGGCTTTCCTACCCATACAAGCCTCAGAGGTTACTGCCTTGGGTTGCCAGTCTCCAGGTGGGGCCTGGAGATCTCCCGCTTTTACAACTGATCAGCTGACAGAGATCAGCTCCCCTGGAGAAAATGGCTGCTTTGAAGGGTGGACTCTGTGGCACTGGACCATGCTGAGACCCCTCCCCTCCCCAAACCCCCAAGTCCCCTGAAGTCTCCAAGTATTTTCCAACCCAGACCTGGCAACCCTATTACTGCCTAAAAATCCAGGGCTTTTTTTCTGGGGGAACGCACCAGAACAGAGTTATGGAACTTCTTTGTGGAAACAAAATTCTAAATAATAATAATAATAATTGTTTAAAAATTGTTGAACCTCCCTTAGCAATCTTTGATCCAACAAAGTATGTTAAAACATGGTTGCTTTGAGGTCATCACTCAGCGCTAGGCACCAAGAGCAAGATCCGAAAAAGAACTTAGGAAGTTGGTCACACGTCTAAAGTTTGGAAACTGCTTTAAAGCTGAGGTAAATCTGTAGCGCATGAAAATAACATCGTTTCAAAGAATCCCGTGCGTTTCTCTTTCATTTTCTTTTTGTGAGTTCTGGCACCTCTTTTTCCAGAAAAAATGCCCTGCAAAAAGCCAAGAGAGCTGAAGAAGTGTGTTGCCATCTTTGTGTCATGGTAGTCTTTATTCCAAACCATGGAAAAAAGATAGAAATAACCACTCTCTCCTTTCAAGAGTTTCAAGAGTTTGAAAGGAGACCCTGGGAAGCACAACCAAGCTGGGGGGGGCGGGAAGAGAGTTACCTTAAGTGTTACGCTTGAAAAGGAAGGAAGTGTCTCACGGCAAGCAACATTCTTTTCTCCACTTCCCTCTATTCAGCCTTGTGGTAATAATAGGCAGGTTACCTTGTGTGGGAACCACAGGCCAAACATTGGATACACTTAATGTGTATGTGTATCTGTGTGTGGGGAGGGTTAGCCCAGGTTACCATGGCTGCAACTTGTCATAAGCTATTTGAGGTGGAAACGTCTTCCTCTGCTGCCAACGGAGCCTCGTGGGTGGGTGACAAACCGCGGGAAGCCTCATGACAAGGTCTTAGAAACTTAAGGATTGGGGGGGGAGGGCATATTCAAGGTTGGAGTCTTACTGTTTATGTTGGCAAAAATGTTTTGCCCTCTGCGTGTGTGGGTATGTGGGGAATGGGGGTGGGAGTCTTGAGCAGACGTGTGCGAGTTCTGTTCTACTAATCTGTGTGACAGTCTGCAGGGACAGAAACCATGGAGACCGCTTGTGGAGGGCTGGGAGAAATAGTCGTTAAAAATAATAATTAGTGATGCTTTGAATGAAGAAATCCATTTTCGGGTCCTCCATCACCGAACCACAGATCGGCTTTCTCCTGTATTTATATCCCCATAGCAATCTGCCCTGGCTTCGTACGCATCCACATTTGTTATTGTTCAGAGGCACTGCATCATAGGAGCCGTAGTATTCGTGACGAAGAACCCTGAAATCGTTGCAGTGCACACCTCAAAGCCAGTTTACAGCATGGCACATTTAGTCTTTTTTCAGATTTGAAATCAGGAAAGCGTGCAGACATGCAGATAGTAACTTTAGTTTACTGCGGAACAAATTTAGTGTCCAGTGCCACCTTTAAGACCAACAAAGTCCGGTTTTTGCCTACCTAGGTGTGAAGTTCTACATTTCTCACCAGTACAGTTTCTCTTAGTCACTTTTCTTATGGATAATCCATACTGGCCTGAACCCAGGTACATTCATTCCTGTGCCCACACTCTCTGCTTTCTAAGTTAATAATAGCAGGGTGGAGAGAATTAGTTTTGATCAGCAAAATGGCACTGTCGTTCTCAGCCAGGCCACAATCCAAATGAGACCCCTCCACAGCTTCAAATCGGTACTTATTAAGTGTCATCAAGTCAATATGTTGTCAAGTCACTTCTGACTTTTGGTGACTGTATGAATTAATGACCTCCCAGATGTCCTATTGTTAATAGGCCTTGCAGACCGAGGGTCGTGGCTTCCTGGACTGAGTCAATCCTTCTCATTCTGGGTCTTCCCTTTTTTCCTGCTGCCTTCAAACTTTCCTAGCATTGATTGTCTTCTCCAGTGACTCTTGTCTTCTCGGAATGTGCCCAAAGAATGCTAGCCTAAGTTTAGTCATTTTAGCTTCTAGGGAGAATTCAGGCTTGATTTGATCTACAGTCCACTTACTTGTCTTTTTGGCAGTCCATGGTATCTCTAAAACTCTCCAACACCATATTTCAAAGGAATCAGATTCCTTCCTGGTCCTTTCCGCACTTGGATCTCATCCCTGGTTTTATCAGAGTCCAACTTGCGACACAATACCTTGCATTTATCCCTGGTTATAACAGCATCCATTTATCCCGGGACAAGTGTGGGGAGAAACCGGGATGACCTCAATGTCATGTGGAAACATAAAATACCCTGAGATAATTACAGGGGTGAACTCGAGTGTAGTGTAGAATGTAAGTTTGGGGACGGGGATAAACCAGGATGTCCCTTCCCCCTCCCAAAACAACATCACATTGTCAACATGATGCCCTGGCCTCCAGTCCCCTTGCCAACTGGCAACCCTAGGGTGGCAAGAGATGCAAAAAAGGCATATTACACTCTTGGGCCCTTTCTGTACTCTCCTTTTAATCCATGTTCGCCGCGGTGTCCTCCGAGCAATTCTGCACTAAAATAAAATGCATCCTTCTTTTTAATCCATTCCCCCCTCCCTTTCTGCACTAAAATCGAGTTCAGCCTTTTTTAAAATTCTCCTCCCCCCCACCCCGCATTACATTACCTCCGATCCTCTTTTTCCGTGAACTTAAATTACCTTGACTGGAACACTGAGAAAATCCGGAGTGGCAAGCAAATGAGGAATGGACCTTGGAGTTCAGAGAGAGAGAGGGCGAATCTGCGTTGGCTTCTCTCTCCGTTGTTTTACCAAAGGTGCAGCTCAAAACCACATTCAAATGCCACGAGGCAACACCGTACTGACTGCGAAGTCACCCCTGAATGGCCATAAATCTGTGCAGAAGGTACCATAAAATCTGATGATCAAAGAAAGTGAAAGCGGCATGCAGTGTAGAGGGTACCACAAAACCCCATGATCGAAGAAACTGAAAGCGGCATATAAATGCAGAGAGGAATTTCTTTTCCAATGTGGATTTGCTAAAACAACAGAGGGAAAAGCCAATGCAGAATCACCCAGAGAGAGAGAGAGGGAGAGAGAGAGAGAGAGAGCACAAAGCCACTAGCATTCTGGGTAAACAACAGCAGTAGAACAGACAAGAGGAAGAATACAGATGGATCTTAACCTGCTTATCTTCCTAGCTCTGCTGCCCCCTCTGCAGGACTAACATGTTTGGTGCAAAGAGACATTCTACGGTCTGTCACTTTCAACGGATTTGGACTGCAATGGGAAAAGGGGAAGGTAGAGACACTGCACTTCACTGGCGAAAATCCTTTTTGGTAGGAGAGATTTTTAGCAGAACCGTGTTTAGAGCCGAAAATGGTCACACTTCCCAATGAGCAGACCTATGTTTGTGGCTGGAAAACCAAAACATGCTCAGCTTCAAAATGGAGCACCGCAAACAGCAATGCCAGCGATTTGGATTCGACTGTCATTGCAAGACTGCATCTCAAATGAGTCCTGGTTTTGTTCTAAAACAAAAATAAGGGAGTCAAATCAATTGCAGTTCAAGATTACTTGAAAGCCCAGCAGTCAGCAACAGAACTGGCCCCATCTGCCCCCCGAGACCCGGAGGTGTCTCTTCTAGCTGTAAAAAGGCAGCTCTCGAGTCGGAGTGGGCCCCGTGCCTCTGGCATAGTTTGATGGGAAAGAGGAGCAGCAGGTGAAGGAAACATCAGAACAGAATCGCTCTGCTGTAGTTATTTAGTCTGCAGGAGAGGACAGAGGGAAAGGCAGGCCTTTGAACCCTTCCCATTTGGGCTCCGCTGGGTGCTTCTGCGGAGTGAACAGACGAGTGGTGAAAAGGCAGCCAAAAACAGGAGCTCGGGATCACCATGTTATTACAACCGGCTACAAAAAAAAATTAACTTGAAATGCCAGCGCCGGATCCACATATTTTGTCATAGGTCACACTGTTATAGAAGAGTTACTCTGGATTGCAAGACTACATCTAAAGGGTGGAAATGACAAGGGAGTCGTTACGGGCTAAATATTAGGAGAAACTTCCTAACTGTAAGTGTGGTTGAGCAGTGGAACAGACTGCCTCTGGAGGTGGTGGATGCTCCTTCCCTGGACGTTTTCAAGCAGAGGCTGGACGACCATCTTCTGGGTATGCTTTGGGGCTATCTTTCGGCTATGCTCCTGCAGAGTGCAGGGGGCTGGAATAGATGACCTGCAAGGTCCCTTCCAACTGTAACATTCTATGATTCTATGACAAGAGAAGAAGAGAATTTTTTTAATATATTTATGTATTTATTCACCATCCTTCACTAGCCGAAGGAGTCCCAGAGTGGCTTACAATCCCTTTCCCTTCCCCTCCCCACAACAGATACCCTGGGAGGTAGGTGGGGCTGAGAGAGCTCTTTCAAGGACTGCTCATAAGAGAACAGCTCTTTTTTTTTTTTTGATATAACTCTCCTAAAAAGGAGAGAATTTTATTCTTTTTATAAGAAAAGGGTAAGGTATACAGATGGAGAAAGAAAAAGATGAAGTGAAGTTTTTTCTGTTAAAAAAAGGTTAGTTTTAGTTAGTATTCAATACCGTTTTTGGCATCTATCACGGTTAGAAGATCTTCTTTTTAACTTTGCAAAGTCCAAAATAACTCTGTTAGTGCAGTTAGTAAAGTCCATGGGGTTAGTTATTAAACAGCTCCTTTCAGATGTTACACGAACAGTTACTTCTCAAGGTGTCTTCTTTTTAAGTCTCTTCCAATTATAGATTGAGTCCTTTTTGACCTTGATGCCTTCCGTTCCATCACCTCCTTCCCCTGGGCTGCTGTCTTCTTCACTGCTTGTATTAGTCCAAATTTTGAGTGCTGCATCCTCCTCCATGCTGGTGTGTCTCTTCAGAAGTTTTTGTGTTTTAAAGATGTAGTCCATCTTCTCTCTTTTCTCTTTTTCCTTATACTTCTGGCCTTCAATTTTCAAGGGCTCCATAAACACTACACATGAAATTAGATCTCTAATATGTTGCCTGCTATGCTCAACAACCCCTTCTACTGGCAGATTATTTTTCTTCATAAAAGCGGAATAGGCTTTGGGAGCCATATCCACCTCTTCTTTTAATTCTTTCGCTTCACTGTCAGTTAGGGGTGCCAAGACATTCGTCAAGGTAAATCCGAGATCTTCTTTCTCTTCTTCTTTTACGCCCTGAAAACTTAGAGTCAGATTAGATTTCTGTGCGATTTCCACCATCTTCCTTGTTGTTTCTGATATTTGTTTCTGTCGACTGATGAGAACACTTTCCACTTTAAGCAAAGTTTCATTGATTTTCTGCATTTGCTCCAGCAGGGGGCACAGTATCTCATTTTCCTGTTGATTGACAGCAAGCTCTGGGGGGGGCTACCCGGACCGGAAGTCCCTCCCTTCTTCTCTTCCGGTTTCAGCAGGACCTTTTCCAGCGTCGACATTTTCTTTTTTTGTTTACTTTTTCAAAGTTCGTGCCGCATCCCCCAGGAAGCTAATAAGGTCGTAATCTTCCGTAAAACCCCAACGGTACTTTCACCAACACTTTTTTCTCTCTACCCCCTTCGCGCTCCCTTTGTAGATCTCGCTTCTCAAAAGGGGTGGGGACTCCTCCCTCCTCCCATACGCTTATACGCTTGCGGGGGGGTTCAAATTCAGGCTTCAAAATAGATCTTCAACTCACGATTCGATGCCAGATCTTCTTTTTATTTTAAATCATAGCGCTTTCTTCACTCCTGGAAGTCGGTGGCGCTGCTAAGTCCCATTGCGGGCACGACGCAGCGGGGCCGATTGGGGCAGGGAGAAAGCCTCAATTTCCCGGCTGTCTGCCGGCAAAGAGGCTACTCCCCAAGCGCCCCCGGTTCGGAGCCTTTGCCTAAGGCTCACTAGGGTCTTTCGCACATGCAAAGACCCCCCCTAACTGCGCGTGGGCTAACCACCTCCGGGAGCGTCCCGAAAGGTGGCTGCCATTCGCAACGCCAAAACCGAAACGCTGATAAGAGAACAGCTCTGAGAGAACTTGTGACTGACCCAAAGTCACATTAGCAGCTATCTGTGGAGCAGTGGGGAATCAAACCCGGTGCTCCCATATTAGAGTCTGCACTCCTAACCACTACACCAAACTTAATCACTCATCACCTGAAATCTCTTGTTTTGATTGCAAGAGAACAATGTCCAGCAAGTTGTGAATCCAACCCTGTTCTTATCTTCAAGTATTTTGAACTAGTGTTTCCAGGCCAAGCATGGCAACCAGAGGGAGAGTGGGGTGGGGACATGGTGTAGGGGTGGTGATGCCTGTGTGATGATGTCATTTCTGAGGAATACCCAGAAGTGATGGCAATAGCTCTAGGAATAGCCAGAAATTCTATGGTTGTACCCCAAGCAATGATGTCATTTCCGGGGATTACCCAGAAGTAATGGTGGCAGTTCTAGGAATTGCAGGCAATGTTATGGTTTTACCATAGAATTTCCGGCGATTCCTAGAGCTACCTCTGCAACAAGATATTCCCCGGATTTGGGGAACACCAGTAGGTTTTTTGTTTTTATTCTTTATTTTAGTTTTTGATATCTGGGAAACAGGGACTTGGGGTGGGGAATCCTCCACCCGGACTGGGGGCTCGACATCCTTATTTTGAAGGGATGCAATAAATAAAATACCATGGATTTCATATGCGCATAAGCAAAGTGAACCCAAAGTGGGAATATTCAGGTCAAAACAGCAGGGATGAGAAAGTCACAAACCATCCCTTGTATGGGCTGAACTTCGGGCTGAATTTATGTTTGCAAAAGGTGGTGAAATCTGAATACATTTTACCAGGAGCTGGTACAGAATGGGATGGCTCAGGGAGGCGGCTGGTTCAGATCTCTGTACCTACTTATTTGGAAGTTTTCGGCAAGCCGCACAATATTTCAGTGCCAGTCTCACATCTGCAATATGGGGATAATAAAACCAGTCTTTGTAACGGGCCTGTTGACAGGTAGCCGTGTTAGTCTGTCCGTAGCAGTAAAAAAAGAGCAAGAGTCCAGTAGCATCTTAAAGACTAACCAAATTTGTGGCAGGGCAGGAGCTTTGGTGAGTGAAGACGTGAGCAGTGACTCACGAAAGCTCATAGCCTGCCACAAATTTTGTGGGGATGACTTGTGAAGCACTTTCTATACTGAATGCACCATGCCAGTTATGTCCTGAAGCTGAATCCATCCTATGCGTTTACATGTTAAGCTTCAGGCAGAAAGAGGATTGTAATCTGTCGCATTACTATTGGCTGGTTTCTGTGAAACCTTTGTATATAACCAATCACAGTGTAAATATGTATCTTGGAGGGAACAGACCTCATTGGTCTTTATCCGGAGTTAATGATTGGCTGTTAACTTATTTATGGGAGTGGCTTTGACAGCCCGGACGATTTAAAAAGGGAGCTGTGCTCCACTTGTTTGTGGTGTGTTCCTGTGTTGAAGTTTGCTGTTATAATAAAGCTGAATCACTTTGCTGAAATCAAATCGTGTTAACACAAATGGTAATGTTGCTAATTGTTTTCTGCTGGCTATTTTCCCTGCTATTTGTCATTAGATTTGAGCAACGGGCCCAAGGTGGATTGTGTATGTCTGTTAAGTGCTGTCAAGTTGCCTTCACCTCATGGCAGCCTTATGAATGAATGACCTCCAAAGCATTCTATCATTAACAGCCTTGTTCAGGTCTTGCAAACCGAGAGCCGTGGCCTCATTGACTGAGTCAGTCCGTCTCATGCTGGGCCTTCCTCTTTCTCTAGCCTTATGGCCTTTTCCCGTGGGCTACATTCCTAAATAACTAAATAAAAGTTGCCTAGTTCTGCTGCATGAACAGTTCGAATTTAAACGAAGTTGCCTTATATCCTATCAGACCACTCATCCCAGTACTATGGAGAGCTAATAATAGCTCTCCAACTGCGGAGAAAGATCTTTCCGGTCTGTTTTGCATGAGATAATTCCAGATTTATCCAGGTTTCCTGCCGGATTCCCAGAACATTCCTCTGCATCTGGTGTTCTAAACTGTAATGAAATACATCATGTACCTTTGTACAGCCATTGCTGGGAACTAGCACAGGCCAATAGGACCTGAGCATGTGCCACTGTATGATGAAAGAAACTGACTGTTAAATGCTGATGACTTCAGAGGCAGGAATTGAAACCCATTTTAAATTATGCACAGTCTGCCCATGATGATGGTGGGGCTAGGGGAAACTACTGGAGATCTGGCGGTGGAGCTTGGGGAGGGAGGGATTTAGGGAAGGAAGAGCATAATGCCATAGCAGCCATTTTCTCCAGCAGAACACCTCTCTGTTGCCTGGAGATCAATTGTAATCCCAGAAGAAGTCCAGTCCCCACCTACAGATTGGCAGCCCTACTTTGCAGCATACCTAATTCCCAGCAGGCCAGAGAATTGTGGGTCTGAACCAGCACAAAGCCTTGAGAACATGATTGAGGTTTACAAGATTATGCACGGGATAGAGCAGGTAGAGAAAGAAGTCCTTTTCTCCCTTTCTCCCAATACAAGAACTCGAGGACACTCAGCAAAATTGCTGAGCATTGGGGTTAGAACAGATAAAAGGATGTACTTCTTCACCCAAGGAGTGATTAACCCATGGAATTCACTGTTGCAGGAAATAGTGGTGGCTACAAGCATGCACAGCTTCAAGAGGGAATTGGAGCAGAAGTCCATCAGTGGCTCTTAGCCACAAGGTATAGATAGGAACTCTTGGTCTGGGGCAAGTGATGCACTGTATTCTTGGTGCTTGGGGAGGCAACAGTGGGAGGGCTTCTAGTGTCCTGGCCCACTACGAGACCTCCTGAAGGCACCTGGTAATTTTGGCCACTGTGGCAGAGTGTTGGACTAGATGGGCCATTGGCCTGATCCAACATTGGCTTCTCTTATGTTCTTAACTGAGTGGATAATTAGTCAAAGCAACTGTGCTGGGCATTGGGTCCTGCAAAGGGCCTTGAAATGGTGAGCTGGAGAAAGCAAACATTTGCTTGAAAATACTGATATTAAATTATTAATGAATGAAGGCAAGAGACAAGTTTGTATGATTAATTAGCAGACTTCAGGGACATACCAAAAGTTGGAAGAGAAGGAAGAATAGTGGCGATAGGTTGCCAGGTACCCACAATGTGCCAACAAGGAGTGAGAGGGAACTTTCTGGGAGCGGGGAGGAGTGCCGCAACCTGCCTGCATCACCAGGAAGTGACATAGGCACTTCGGCAACATCGGGCAGCGACAGTCTGGTTTTGGGGCAAAACTCTGTGGTGGAATTAGCTACAAATCATGGAGTTTTGCCCCCAAACCAGAGTGTCACCGCCCAACATCCCCAATGTGCCTACATCACTTCCAAGTTACATAGACATATCGTGGTTGTTTCTGGCTTCTTGGAGGAAAGAGGGGATAATTTGGGTGGGGGTCTCTGGGGAGTCTGGCAACCTCAAGTAGCAATACGAAAAGGCATGAAGATTGACTGTTGCTATTTCTTTCCTCCCTATACTGTGTCTTAAACTGTGTCACAAGGCCTGGAAGTGAAGAAAAACTTATTTGTATTGTAGGATAAGAGTTGTGGGACAAAAGAAGAGGCGAGAGTCCTGCTCTGTTAACCATGGGGATGAAAAGAGCTTATCCATTTGAAGAGAAATGCTCGACTCTTCTGAGCAAGCAAACTGAGACCGAGGACTTTTCCACTCCTCTTAAGCATCCAAATAGATTTGATTGTCTCCCTCGGGATCAAACCGCTTGCTTTCCAGAGTTGCATGCAGGTTTGCGTTCACCTTTTCAAACTTTTCCTGAGCAGTTCATGACCTGCGTTCGCTGTCCCCGTCGATCCAGCACGGTAGATCAGAGGAATTGAGTCTTCTAGCAGCTCAGATACATCTAACTGCAGAGATGCTATGGGGAATTGATAGAAGACTTAACATTATAACCAGCACGAAGTGTTGTTAGCCCCGATGCCATTATGGGGCTTTGCTATGGACTGTTTGCTGTTGCCACATGGTCTGTGTACTTGCTAGACTGTAAAATGGATGCCAAAGGAGAAGCCCATAGAAAAGGGAAAAAGCTGTCTTTTTACTCTGAGGGACTCCATTGCATACCTGCCGCATGTCACATACACGGATTAAGGGCCATACAGCAGACAAAGGACTTTTCCTCTGCCAGTCGTTTGCATGAAGGGATTAAGTGCCTTCCCCACCCAAGCCATACACATGAACAATAGAAGAGCCATCAGCTACCTGGAGAAACCATCTGCCTGCCAGCCAGCTTCCTCTGTCCAGCCCCCAGGTATCCAACGGACAGTGTAGCCAATAAGATTTGAAAGTGTCACTGACACAGCCAGCTGGGAGGGTCAGTAGGTGTACACCGCCTGGCCTTCTCCGCCCAACACCCAAGACGCTATAAAAACGTGATCTCTGGGTTAGCTCAGGTCGCTTGCTGCCCTCCTCCTAAACCAACGCTCTCAAACCACGACCTCTGTCTGTCTGCTTTATCCTCTTAAGCCCCCATCCTGTACCTGAACCCTTGCCTCGCTTCGTTCCAGTCTGCAGCTGGAATTATACACGTGTGTTGTTAGCTGGTCTAGACCACATGTCCCTTCTTCCATCCTTCCTACCCTACCTAACCCCACTCGCTGGAAGATTTAGGAGCCGCGCCTTGGAGGTAAATATCGCCCTCAATGAACCAACGTTTACCTGCTAATGCAACTGTGCTATATCTATCTGTATTTCCTAGCTCTTGAGTGTGTGTGTGTATGATTTGCTATTGTTGAGTGAATTGTGTATTTAAGTAAACTGAAACATTATTCTGAGTCCTGTCGTTCGCCTCTTCACTGGGAAGTTCCCGCGGCAGCCCATTCCTCGTAGACATAGACCAAAAGATCCCGAAATTAATTATACCTGTTGCGAGGTGCTCTACCCCTAGAGAGCATTTCGCCCAACAGTGTCTACTTCTGCACAAACAGAAATGCAAGAAAAAGATGGCGGTGGCAGCTTGCACTAAGCCAGACTTGTACCCCCCCCGCTGTGTTTCTGCTTACAAAAAATCTTGTGCGTGCATCCAGTTTCTGGCCCTATAATACATAGGGAGGAAAGCATGAGGTGACACACAAAATCTTGTGCAAGCAGAGTGTGCCAAGTCTGTTTCCATCTCTGCTTGTGCATTGCCAGATCCATCCCTGTGCCTCTGCAGTGAGGGTAGCTTTCTGGCCCTGCTCCCACCCTGAACGCTGCGCTAAAGTGGAAGCCAAACGAATTGGAAAGATGCTCGCTTCCAACTGCAAACAAGTCATCGATGCGATGAACTACACGAGGTGCTTCACTCCAGACGAAGAGGCATCGTGAACATGTTCCCAACATTTTTTTTTCTGATACGTTCGCCAGTTAAAAGGAACGGCGTTTGGAGTCTGCATGCTGCCTTTGCATCTGCAGTGCTGGCAGCATTCATCTTCATGCTGGGCACCCGGCTGGTAACCAAACATGTTTGCATGCCAAGAGTCATGAGTCAAGGTGCTGGGACACATGGTAGATTCATTGGGTAAGCAGGGAATAAGGGGAACCACATGTCTTTGTTCTAGACCAGTGCCTTCATTTGCACACACACCACAGGCGCTGAGGGTCAGTGCAGAAGACAGTTCCTGTGCAAGATATTTGGAACCCCATTTGGAATGCTGAATTAAAAAGTGAAACAACAACAACAACAATAATAATAACAACAATAAAAACAACAATAATAACAACAATAATAACAATTATTATTATTATTATTATTATTATTATTATTATTATTATTATTATTATTATTATTATTATCACCACCATCATCATCATCATAATCATTTTAATTTTTATTGCATTTGAAGGCGCCCCTTGCAGTTTGTGATCGAATGACAATTTGATGGTGGAACTCCCTGCCAAGTACCACCATGGTATCATGCAGTTCTGCAGGCCCTGTAAGGCAGAGATGTTCTGCCAGACATTTGACTGAGGACAGTGATGGCTTCCATCCTGACTGGTGCCCTTCCTGGATCTCTGTCCCCGGAAAGCTCTAATCCTCCCCTCCCCAATACCCATGAGGCACCCACAGGCCGGAAATGGGAGGGAACTGCAAATTTTCAACTCTTGATTTTAATTGATAAATGATATGCTTTTGATAATGTTTTTTTATGGTTTCTATTGTTTTTAAATCTGCACATCGCCTAGAGCCCCACAACTGTGGGGAATTGGGTGATTCAACAATGTAATTAAATAAATAAGTTCAAACAGAGGAGCATATGTTTATTCCTAGTGCTCCAGGTCAGATCCATATATTTGCCTTTGGACACCCCCATACAGGCATAACCGGAGTCACCTGCTGAGCTGGCCACACCCAGCAGGAACTCATTAGCATAAAAGGCCACACCCAACAGCAGAAACTCATTAGGACTGGCTACATTAGGGGTGTGTGGTCTAACATGAAAAGGAGTTCCTGCTCCAAAAAAAGCCCTGGGTTTTGACAACAAACAAGGTAAACAGAATAAGAAGCAAAAGGTGGGTGTGGCTGGATGACCACACTTCTGGTAACATGGGTGTGTGGCCTAATATGCTAATGAACTGCGCTGTCAGGTGTGTGGCCTAATATGCTAATGAATTTCTGCTGATGGGTGTGGCCTATTATGCTAATGAGTTCCTGCTGGGCTTTTTCTCCAAAAAAAGCCCTGGTTCTTCCCTTTTTGGTCGTCTCTGTAGACAAAGCTCTTCCCTGGTCTTATTCCGTTTCATCCTTGTAACTGTCCTGCAAGCCAAGTGAAGTGGGGAGATTTGGTCTCAACCTCAGCTAGGCAGTGAATCCTGCTGGGGAGCAGAGAGATGAACTCAAGTACTCTGTGTACAAGCCAAACTCTCTCTCCCCACTCTGGCACGTCACAGGCATAAAAACCATCAGAACATCAGAACAGCCCTGCTGGACCAGATCAAGGGCTTGTCTGGTCTGAACATTCTGTCGCCAATAGCAACCATCCAGATGTCTCTGAAAGCTTGGGGGGGGAACAACCCTGAAGGCCTTGGACATCTGATGCTCCAAGCAACCTCTGGATGTGGAGATTCCATTTAACTATCATGGATAATATCCACTGATGGACAAACCCCAGGTTTGTTTCCTCTCCTCCCTCCTAAAACCATCTAAACTGATGGTCATCCTTTAAGGAGAGCAAGATTCAAATCCAGTAGCACTTTAAAGATCAATAAGTTTTCCATGGCTTGACAATGGGAATCAAAGGCTGATACCATGGAAATCTTGTTGGTCTCTAAGGTGCTACTGGACTTGAACCCTGCTCTTCTACTGCAGACTGACAGGGATGCCCATTTGAAGCTACCTTTGTACCAGTGAATGCTGTAAGTGAATTATGCACTGAAAGAACCAATTGCATGGGAAAGAAGATTGTAATGCAGTTCCTCTGTCCCATGAATTCATGAGAACATAAGAGAAGCCATGTTGGATCATGCCAATGGCCCATCCAGTCCAACACTCTGTGTCACACAGCAGCCAAAACCAAGGTGCCACCAGGAGCAGGGCCGGCTCGCCCACTAGGTGAGCTAGGCGCTCGCCTAGGACGCTGACCCTGCAGGGGCGCCAAAATGCCCCCCGCCCCCCTGTGAAAAGCCCCCTTCCCGCCCAGCCCTGGCCGCCCCGCTGGTTTACATATGGCAAGGGTTGCCCTGGACTATGGTCATTATATTCACCCTTCAATGGGAAACTCCTTTTATGTAAGTGCATCCCAACTTTCATTTCTCTAATTAAACTGAAAGATTAGTGTTGTCCACTTGTACCCCTGATGATCCAATGGCATGGCATGCTTCCCTGTCAAATCAGGTTTTCCATTTCTTCTGTGGATCCCTTCAATACGGTACGAAGCCCAGGCAATGAGAAATCCAAGCCCTGCCCCGTCTCTGAGGTTTACATTAAGGTGCAATAGAACCCTGCGGTGTAGATTGGGTTGAGAGTTTATGAGCTGTCAAAGCAAGCTTCCATGGGAGAACGGGGATTTGAACCCTTGTCTCACACATCCTAGTCTGGCACCTCAGCCACTACACCATGCTTGGCTGTCATCTATACACCTCAACATGTGTAGGTCAATGGAAGCCCCCTTGCTTGTGTATTAGCAGTTGAAGGAATGGAATCTGAAAAAGCAGTTGAGACCAATGGAGTCCTGTGGCTACAGTTTAATACCCCCAGAGTCAGATTTGATATCTGTTGGATTCAGACACTTGCTTTAAACGTGGATGTGAGAAGACGAAGAGGAAGAGTTGGTTTTTATTCCCCGCTTTCCTCTACCCTAGGTAGTCTCAAAGCGGCTGACAATCACTTTTCTCTTCCTTTCCATACAACAGGCATCCTGTGAGGCAAGTGGGGCTGACAGAGTTCTGAGGGAATGGTGACTGGCCCAAGGGTCACCCGGGATACTTCATGTGGAGGAGGAGTGGGGAATCAAAGCTCGGTTCTTCATATTATAGGGACTTAGATGAACATATGGAGCAGAAGTCCATCGGTGGCTATTAGCCACAAGGTATAGATAGGAACTCTCAGTCTGGGGCAGGTGATGCACTCTATTCTTAGTGCTGGAGGGGGCAGCAGTGGGAGGGCTTCTAGTGTCCTGGCCCCACTGCTGGACCTCATGATGGCCCCTGGTATTTTTGGCCACTGTGTGACAGAGTGTTGGACTAGATGGGCCATTGGCCTGATCTAACATTGACTTCTCTTATGTTCTTATGTGACTGGCTTCATAGAGTGGGGGCTTCATAGAGTGGGGGAATCAAAGCTCAGTTCTCCAGATCAGAGTTCACTGCTCTTAACCACTACACCGCACTGGCTCTCCCCACAACAGGCATCTTGCGAGGTAGGTGGGTCTGAGAGAGTTCTGAGAGAGCCGTGACTGGCCCAAGGTCACCCAGCAGGCTTCCTGTGGAAGAGTGGGGAATCAAACCTGGTTCTCCAGATTAGACTCCACCTCTCTTAACCACTACATCATGTTGTATGCACAAAATGGTAGAAACAGAAACACTTGGCACCAGTCTCTTTAGTGCCAGGAACTGAATCAGGGGATTGAACATAAAAATGAATATCCTAGCCCCAAGACTTTCCCTTTCCCTGTGTGTGTTTGTGTCTGTGTTAGATGCCATCAAGTTGCTTCTGACTTAGGTGACCCTATGAATTTATGACCTCCCAAACATCCCATCATCAACAGCCTTCCTCAGGTCTTGCAAGCTGAGGGCCATGGCTTCCTTGACTGGTCAATCCACCTCACCTTGGGCCGGCCTTTGTTCCTGCTGCCTTCAATGGTCTTCAGCTTTTCCACTGAACAGTACTTTTCTTGGGAGAACAGTCAGTATTCCCGATAGAGTATTGCATAAGGAAATGATCTTATATCGGGCATAATTTATCTCCCCTAGTATAGTTTGAGGGGGTTGCGATGGATTCCATGGCTTCTGTTACTCAGCTAGAATTAATATAGTATTAGAAAAATCAGATTGGTTCAGAAGCTGGTGTGTGTGTGTGTGTCTGTATATATATATAAAGCTGCTGGTTTGATTTACACTGTAAGAAAGTGTAATTTTGCCAGCCCTCTGTTTCTACCCTTCAATTTATTCTTCTGTATTCCTCATGTGATCTGGATGGCTTTGCCACACTGTAACACTACTTGGTTTTTTTTTCATTTAATGAAGCCACGCAACAGGAGTCCAGACCTTTCTGAACGTGTTAGAGGGGTTTATCTTCAACTGGGGGATGACATGAACAACTCCATTATGGACCTGTGGTTTCCTGAACCATGTTGTAAATAAGGCAAAATGACAGCTCTTGTCACACATCAGATAACTGATTTCACAGAAAGAAAGTTCTTTAGCTTGAGTTATTCCAATGTTTTAAAAAAGCAGTGGTGCTTTAGAGCTGCCTGTCCAAAGTGCGCATAATACTTCGTAGGCATTTCTGAACAGGGTGAAGGTCATTGAAAATTAGGGATGGGCACAAACTAAAGTTTGTCATGAATTTTGGCTGGTTTATGGTTTGTGAAGTGATGTTCATGAGCTGAAGAGCTGCCATGGACTTCCATTTAAACCCCAGCTTTCTGCTCCCTGATGCTTAGCTGTTTAGTTTAAATGACTCATACCTGTTTAAACCCCTGCTTTCTGCTCCCCATGAAAGGCAGCGGGGAGCAGAAAAAAGGGGTTTAAATGGGTCATGAACCAGTATGAAATTGTTCAGTTCATGAACCAGCATATTGGTTCGTGATCTGGTTCGTGGTTCAGCCACAAACCAAACTAAACTGCAAAAATGCAGTTTGCGCCCATCCCTTTTGAAAATCCAGTTGCTAACTCATGAGACTCTATACACATTTCTGTTACTTGGGTGGGGTCTAGTGCTTGGTGTGTCAAACTGTCATACTCTGGTGTACAGATGTACGTGGGAAGGTTTTCTTGCATATGTTTACAAATCATCTATCAGAAAACAATGATATCTAGAAATCATATTATTCACCTCATCAGCTCACCATATAGAATTGGATCCAGGTTCAATTTTCCATTAGTAGAGTTGAACTCCCCCTCCCCCACTGATCTCCACCGCTACTCCTGAGGTATATGATGCGGGGGGTCTTCACCAGGAAGGGAAAACCAGCAGAAATTACCAATTTACTCTGGATCCAACCCACTATCAAGATGACTCCCAAGAACGCTGCAAACTTCTTAAGCAAGAGGATCACCATTCAAACTTACTTAGTTTGCAGTGTCCCCTTTGTGCTGAGTCAAACACTCATACGATCACTCGGATAATTTGCTAGCAACTCAACCTGAACTGCAGTCTTCAGTAGTTCTGCTTCTCTGCAACGGTGGCATTCAACATGGCAGCTGCCCAGGCAGCTGTTGTTGACCCGCTTTCACAATTTACTAGCGTGCTTGGATTACGAGTGCTGCAGGGTCATGAAAGGCAAGTCATGCACCATTTAAAAGAAACTATACTTGGGCTCATCGGCTGGTTTTGCATCTGTGCAGTCAACAGCATCCAGTGTGCCTAGTGCATGCTACGGGACAGTTCTCAGGCAGCAGTGTGAGAAGATCTAACCGTGATATATACAAAGTTCCAATGGAGTATAATGCCAAAGAGTCCATCCTTCCAAAGCAGCCATCTTCTCCCCAGGTGAACTGATCTCTGTCTGTAATCCCAGGAGATCTCCAGGCACCATCTGGAGGCTCACAATCCTATGAATCACCAAAGACACAAAAGATGTATAACTCCATATCTAATGGCCATTGAATCAGTTGGGTAAAATGCAAGATGGGTAGGGAGGTGAAAGAGAGGGTAAGCCACATGACTGTCACCTTAGCACCACACAAGAAGCTGCCTTCTACTGAGTCAAACCATGGGGTCTATCAAGGTCAGTGTTGTCTACTCAGTCTAGCAGCTGGTCTCCAGGGTCTCAGGTTGTCGCCTCCACATAATCTGCTACCTGGTTCTGGAGGTGCCAGAAACTGAACTTGAGAGCTTCTGCACATAAAGATGTTCTGCTACTGAACCCCATTCCCCACCCCATCAACTCTTCTCTTTGATGGATTATTTGGCTAGCAGAATGCTCAAGGCACATAACACAACAGAGCCCATGTGGGCTGTATGTGCTGACAAGAAACAAAGTTACACATGGATCCTCTTTATCGCTGCAAAACTAATATGAATTCTTTATTGTAAGGAACTCTATTCTAGGAAGGATAGAGTAGAGATAGGCTTCTAATCTAGTCTAACTAGCTAGGATGGATAGAGATACAGGAAGCATGTCATGCTGTCATGGTGCCAAGATGGAGAAGGCTAGCATAGTGTGGAGAGAAGGTGTCAAGACTGGAAAAAAGGAAGTTTCCCTAAGAGCAGCAGTCTACACATAAAAGGGATAGTATCAGAGAGTAAAGGAAAGGATAGTCAGTGTTCTGACATCCCTATCTCTCTGACTCTCTTATAATCCCCCTCTGAAGTCTGAGGCTAAGCGACAGCACAAAGTCCTTCACTTCTAATGTTTTAAATGCGGGGAGCAGAAAGCAGGGGTTTAAATGGCTCGAAGCCATTTAATCCTTCTGCTTCTGCTCCATGCCACTTCAAAGTGGGGGGGGAACAAAACCAGAGGGTTAAATATGGGGTGATGTGCCTCCCGGGGTACTTCACCCCCTCCTGTCTGCTGGCTGCAGCTTGTACATATAACACAGATGATGGGAAAGCCATGTTCAAGTATGCAGAGCTTTCTCAATCCAATTTCCAGCATTCAAAAAGTTTTCAAGGTTCAAGAGTCCTCTTTGCCATTTGCAAATAACTTGACAATGACTGAACACACATGAAGCTACCTTATACTGAACCAGACCATTGGTCCACCAAAGTGAGGCCCTGGCCCCAACACCAATGTCAATAGTAACATCAATACCCATAGTATTATACCAACAACAACCTGACGCAACCCAGACCAGCTGTCTGTACATTGTGATTGCTGCAAACGTCAGCCATCCTTATATTAGTTGTACTAGCACTTTATCATTTATTATCTTTAGGATTGCATTGTGATTTTATCAGTCTTCTTGTTTTAGTGTTCTTACACAGTTTGTAAGCCACCCTGAGACTGCATTGCCGGGAGGGCGGGATATAAGTCAAACAAACAAACAAACAAACAAATAAATAAATAAAGTCATTATTATTATAAGTAAGCTCAATAGTCATGGGACAAAAGGACAAGTCCTCTTGTGGATCAAAAACTGGCTTATAAATAGAAAACAGAGAGTGAGTATAAATGGGAAACTTTCTCAGTGGAGGGTGGTAAGCAGTGGGGTACCACAGGGATCGGTACTCGGTCCGATGCTTTTTAACTTTTTTATTAATGATTTGGAATTGGGAGTAAGCAGTGAAGTGGCTAAATTTGCAGATGACACGAAGTTGTTCCGGGTGGTGAAAACCAGGGAGGAGTGTGAGGCACTCCAAAGGGATCTGTCGAGGATGGGTGAGTGGGCGTCAACGTGGCAAATGGGGTTCAATGTGGCCAAGTGCAAAGTGATGCACATTGGAGCCAAAAATCCTAAATATAAATACACATTGATGGGGTCTGAACTGGCAGAGACGGACCAAGAGAGAGATCTTGGAGTCGTAGTAGATAACTCAATGAGAATGTCTAGACAGTGTGTAGCTGAAATAAAGAAGGCCAATGCTATGCTGGGGGTTATTAGGAAGGGAATTGAAAACAAATCAGCCAGTATCATCACGCCCCTGTATAAATCATTGGTGCAACCTCATTTGGAATACTGTGTATAGTTCTGGTCACCACATCTCAAAAAGGATATTATAGCATTGGAAAAAGTGCAGAGAAGGGCAACTAGAATGATAAAAGGGTTGGAACACCTTCCCTATGAAGAAAGGTTAAAATGCTTGGGGCTCTTTAGCTTGGAGAAACGACGGCTGAGGGGTGACATGATCGAGGTTTATAAGATTATGAATGGGATTGAGCAGGTTGAGAAAGAAGTACTTTTCTCCCTTTCTCACAATACAAGAACTCGTGGGCACTCCATGAAATTGCTGAGCAGTCGGGTTAGAACAGATAAAAGGAAATACTTCTTCACCCAAAGAGTGATTAACATATGGAATTCACTGCCACAGGAGGTGGTGGCAGCTACAAGCATGGTCAGTTTCAAGAGGGAATTAGATAAACATATGGAGCAGAAGTCCATCAGTGGCTATTAGCCACAAGATAGAGATAGGAACTCTCAGGCTGGGGCAGGTGATGCACTCTATTCTTGGTACTGGGGGGGGCAGCAGTGGGAGGGCTTCTAGTGTCCTGGCCCCACTGCCGGACCTCCTGATGGCACCTGGTATATTTTGGCCACTGTGTGACAGAGTGTTGGACTAGATGGGCCATTGGCCTGATTCAACATTGGCTTCTCTTATGTTCTTATGTTCTTGTTGTTGTTGTTGTTGTTGTTATTATTGTTGTTGTTGTTATTATTATTTCTCAAATTTATACCCCGCCCTCCCAGCGAAGGCCGGCTCAGGGCAGCTTACATAAAATCAGCATATTTACAATAAAACAATTGAAACATTTAAAACAATGCTAAAACCAGTTAACAATAAGACAGTAAGTGCTAATATTGTTGTTGCCGAATCAACAATGGTAACCATATTAGTTCTTTGTTCTCATAATTGGCTCCTAGGTCTGCTCCAGGTGTCTTTCAGGCAGCTGGCAGAGGCTGATGTTATGGGTTCCAGAGACAACAGGGCTTCCTAGCCTTCAACTACAAGTCGTTAATGATGTCCAATGGTGTGGATGGTGAAGGTCTTGGTTTGGAAAGAGATATCCAGCAGCTGTTTGGTTCTCTTCCAGCATCTTTGATAATATTAGGAAGGAGTAAGCATTCCTCAAAACCTTGATTTCAGCAATTTCACAAGGTTCATAGTGTCTACTCAGACTGGCAGCAGCTTTCCAAGGTCTCAGGCAGAGGTCTTTCACATCACCTACTCCCTGGTCCTTTCAATTGGCGATGCCGGGGATTGAACCTGGGGCCCTCTGCATGCCAAGCAGAAGCTCTACCGCTGAGCCAAAGTGCTCTTGTTCAAGCAGAGGGGTGATTGAACATCCCCCCATAACAATTTCACATACTTCTGTGTAGGAGGACATGCCTAAATAGGACTGACAGCTCTGAGTTGATAAATACCTGGAGATTTGGGGGTGGAGCCTGGGGAGGGAGGGGTTTGGGGAAGAGAGGGATCTCAGTGAAGCATACGGACATAGAATTCGCTCTTCAAAGGAGCCATTTTCACCAGGGGAAGTGATCTCTGTAGTCTGGAGGTTGGTTGCAATTCCAGGAGCTGTCCAGCCTCCACCTGGAGGATGGCAACCCCCGCCCTGGAACCTTCATCTGGAGATGCCTGTGGTTAAAATTAAGGCCTTCTGCAAGCAAATGTGTACTCTGCTACTAAGCCATGGCCCTTCCCAGATGGACACTGCACTGCCGGTGGTCTTATCTCATGTGGAACATCTGATCAACTGATGCAATCAATCATTACACCCTGAAGAGTGACAAGAGTCTTTGGCAATCAGATCAGCCCCTGGTAGATCAGCCCCGGTCTCCTACTGAAAGTCTGGGCTAGATTATCCATTAGACTAAGGATAAAACAGAGCAGAGAACCAAGTTAACTCTTGCCATCCTTTTCTACGTATATGCGATCAAGTCGCAATCGATGTACAACGATCCCCATAAGGGACTTTCTAGGCAAGTGAGAAGCAGAGGAGGTTTTCCATTGCCTTCCTCTGTAGAACCTTCCTTGATGGTCTCTCAACCAGGCCTTATGGTGGTCCCAGCAAGGGGCTTTCATGGCAAGTGAGAAGCAGAGGTGGTTTGCCATTGCCTTCCTCTGCAAAGCCTTCCTTGGTGGTCTCTCATCCAGGGCTTATGGAGATCCCAGCATGGGGTTTTCATGGCAAGTGAGAAGTAGAGGTCGTTTGCCATGGCCTTCCTCTGCCTTGGTGGTCTCTCATCCAGGGATTATGGTGACCCCAGCAAGGGGCTTTCACAGCAAGTGAGAAGCAGAGGTGGTTTGCCATGGCCTTCCTCTGCAAAGCCTTCCTTGGTGGTCTCTCATCCAGGGCTTATGGAGATCCCAGCATGGGGCTTTCATGGCAAGTGAGAAGTAGAGGTGGTTTGCCATGGCCTTCCTCTGCCTTGGTGGTCTCTCATCCAGGGCTTATGGTGGCCCCAGCAAGGGGCTTTCACAGCAAGTGAGAAGCAGAGGTGGTTTGCCATGGCCTTCCTCTGCAAAGCCTTCCTTGGTGGTCTCTCATCCAGGGCTTATGGTGATCCCAGCATGGGGCTTTCAAGGCAAGTGAGAAGCAGAGGTGGTTTGCCATGGCCTTCCTCTGCAGAACCTTCCTTGGTGGTCTCTTATCCAAGCAGTGACCCTGCTTAACTTCCAAGATCAGGATATACCATGCCGCCTTCCCTCACCTTTTTCTAGAGAAGTGATAATTTAAAAGCACTCAACATATTTTTTTTAAAAAATGCTGCAGAAACTGATTACTCAAGGTATTATTTATATCCCGAAATTATTTCAAATATACCAAAAAAATCTGCCAGGAAAAAAATATATATGCAAGTAGAAGGGAAGTAGGACATTCTGTGATACTAGTCGTGTTTTAATAAAAGATCACTCATATAATTTCCTGAGTTTTCAGCACTCCGTAGACCATTGGTGTCTTAACTGGTTTGATAAATAATAGTTAGAGCGTTTATAGAATGCAATAGTTACGTGAAAGAAGAAAATTATGTCGCCATTATTCCTTTCATTTGCAAACTCCACCAGGTCTTGTGCACCATTAAATGTGACTCTTAGTATGCCGTTAAAGTGAAATTGGTTTTATCACTTACTATTTCAGGAGTTAGTCCGAGCGGCTCTTTTCCCATTGTTCACGGCCATTCCATTCCTCAGTAACCTTGAAGTCGTGACCAGACTAAGGTCACTGTTCTGTCTCTAGTCCACTGATTTTACATGGGTCAGGTTCCCACATCCTGGATCCAGTTGTCTAACCCCAGCACACCAATGAGCAGCTGACCCATACAACCTGTACCACACCAAAGGGGTCAGTTATCTGGCTGTCCTCGACCAGAGCCAGGGATTGTTTGGTCCTGGCTCCAACCTGATGGAACTCTCTGCCGAGTAACATCCATGCCCTGCAGGACTTGATGCAGTTCCGCAGTGCCTGTAAGGCAGAGATGTTCCTCCGGGCGTTTGGTTGAGGACAGCGATGGTGTCCATCCGGCTGGCACTCTCACCCCCTCTCCACCTGCAAGGCGGTAGCACAACTGGGAATTTTGGCCACCATCTGTTTAATTCTGAATTGATTCAGAATTTTATTGTAACTTTTAATGTTTTTAACTTGTATGACATCTCAGTTTTATTGTGTCGTCGTACACTGCCCTGAAGGCTGCCTCAGGGAATGGGTGGTATAAAAATGGAATTTAATAAATAAATTATAGGGTTGCTGGTTCTGGGTTGGGAAATTCCTGGAGTCACAGGGCTCTTTTTGTAGCAGGAACTCCTTTGCATATTGGGCGACACACCCCTGATGTGGCCAATCCTCCAAGAGCTTACACTAGCCCCTGTAAGAAGAGCTCTGTAAGCTCTTGGAGAATTGGCTACATTAGGGGTGCGTGGCCTAATATGCAAAGGAGCTCCTGCTACAAAAAGAGCCCTGCCTGGAGATTTTGGGGGTGGAGCCTGTGGAGGATGGGGTTTGGAAAGGGGAGGGACCTTAGCTGGGACTTAATACCGTAGAGTCCGCCCTCCAAAGCAGCCATTTTCTCCAGAGGAACTGATCTTGGTCATCTGGAGATCATTTGTAACAGCGGGAGATTTCCAGGTACCACCTGGTGGTTGGATACCTCAGCTACGTACATGATTTGAACAAACATCAAGTTGATTAAATGTGTGTACGCTAAGCATGCCACAAGGGTGGTGCATGGATAACAAAGCGTGGTTCCTAGAAGGTGTCCCATGGAATCGTAGTCACTGAAGTTCTACAGCCAACGTATCACTGCCCCTGGGCATTTGAGAAAAGGTAAAAGCAGCCGTTCCGCCCCAGCTGCAGTCTATACTAGCTGAACCAGGGATGTCCAATTTTTGCCCTTATTAAAAGGGGATTCTTATTAAAAGGGAATTAGACAGATTCATGGAGGATAGGCTAATAGCCATGGTGACTAAGGGGAACCTCCACGTTCAGAGGCAGTCAGCTTCTGAATCCCAAAGCCAGGAGGCAACATCTGAGGAAGGCTTCAGCCTCTATATTCTATTGTTGGCTCTCCCAAAGAACTGGTTGGCCACTGGGTGAGACAGGATGCTGGACTAGATGGACCATGGGTCTGATCCAGCAGGACCCTTCTTATGTTCTTGTTGCCCTATCCATTAGTCCACTACCAACTGTCCAAGCTGCTGACCAACCTTCTTTCCTGCCCCTTCTTACATGTGACTAGTTTGATCCCAACTGAAGGAACCAATAACACCGTGCAGAACAGGGGTACGTTGCTTTTCACAAAGACCAAGGTATGTGAGCTCCCTGAATTAGTACTTCAAATGATGCCCTGGGAAACCTTGAAGGCGTGACACAATGGCAAGGCAATCAATAGCTGACAAATAGGACTGCTGACCTCCAGATGGGGACTGAAGTTCTCCCAGAATTATAACTGGTCTCCAGGGATCAGTTCCCCTGGAGAAAATGGCTGCTTTGGAGGGGGGGGTTGTGCAGCATTATACCTCTCTGAGGACTCTTCCCTCCCCAAACTGCACCACTCCCATGCTCCACCCACAAATCTCCAGAAATGTCCCAATCTGGACTTAGTCGTTAGACTCCTGCAGCAAGCAGGTCCCAGTAGCTTTCATTCAAAGAAGTAAAGTTTATTGAGACAGATGATAGTATGCAGATATCTTATACATCCTGTGTTAGAACTGGCCAAAAGTGTGTGGAGCAAACAGTTATTCATAATTCAGGGAGACCTCCGGTTGGCCGAGGGCCGATGAGGGGCCAGGTAGAAGCCTGCCAAACTAACAGACATTAATTCCCAGGAGAAACACTACCTTCAGGCACTGAAGGTCAAGCGTAGATAAGAAAAAACAGTGAAGCCACAGCAGAATTGAAAAGCATTCCAAAGTCATCTCACCCCCATGGCAGCAGGGCTAGACAGAGGCTTAGATGACATTAGTAACCATACCACCTCTGGCCCACTGGGAAATTTCCCTCTAAGTAAAATGACTAGTCCATCCCTGCCCCAAAGGCATAGAAACATAGAGCTGGAAGGTACCTGAAAGGTCATTTAGTTCATCGCCCTGCACAATGCAGGAAATTCACAGCTACCTCCCTCCCCCATTCTGCCAGTGACCCCCCCTGCTCTATGCTCAGAGGAAGGCAAAAACCTCTAGGAACCCTGGCCCAATCTGGCCTGGGAGAAAATTTCTTCCAGACCCCAAAGAGGTGATCGGCACAACGCTGGGCATACAAGAAAGGGCCACAGAAGCCGAGCTCTGACTTATCCCTTCCTGCCCTCCCTCTCACGATCTGCCTCTCATAATCTGGCCCCACTACTGGACCTCCTGATGGCACCTGGTATTTTTGGCCGCTGTGTGACAGAGTGTTGGACTAGATGGGCCATTGGCCTGATTCAACATTGGCTTCTCTTATGTTCTTATGCCTAAATTCATAGAATCAGAACCATAATGCATATCCTTCCCTTGGTGTGTTTGGCCCCACTGGTGGACCTCCTGATGGCACCTGGGTTTTGGCCACTGTGTGACACAGAACATGGGACAGGATGGGCCATTGGCCTGATCCCACCTGGCTTCTCCTATGTTCCCCATGCCTCCACATGCAGCTGCTGGGTGACCTTGGGCAAGCCACAGTTCTCTCAGAGCTGTTCTCTCAAGATGAGTTCTCAGTCAGAGCTCTCTCAGCCCCACCTGCCTCACAGGGTTGTCTGTTGTGGGGAGAGGAAGGGAAGCAGTTTGTAAGCTGCTCTGAGACTCTGAGTGAAGAGTGGGGTATAAGTCCACTACCACTACTACAACCATACCTCCTCCTCCTCCTCTTCTTCTTCTTCTTGCAGAGCTCCCAACACTGTTAGGATCTTCGGTCCAATCCAGCAGGGCTCTTCTTATGTTCCATTCTTAGGGCTGAAGCCATTTTCTGCTTCAAAGGTTCCTGTACCTGTCAGTGCAAGATTAATTTAAATATCGTGTTATTAAGTTTGGGGAAATGTTTGAATTGCTTCTTCCAGCAGTGAATTCTTCTGCGCACTTTGCAAGCACGCCTCGGATAGCAGTAGGCAGAAGGTTAGCTTTCTCACAGCACACCCTTATTGATTGCGTTAACCTTGGAAATGCTGTGCCTGTTTTCCAGATGAGACCCTGCTTTGCACAGCGGGTCTCCGGAGGCCGAATGCACATGGTGGGACCGCAGGCAGAGATTACTCACCGTAAAGGGAGCAGGCGGAATGAACGTCACGCTTTGCATCTCCAAGTCCACCGGAATGGGGGTTTTCAATCCGGTCGTGCCGGCTTTCTCAATAGCACTCCGTGCTCATAACAATGCCTCATTTACATTTTGTTTCATTTTGTTACAATGCTGTTTATCTAAAGGTCTCCAAGGCTCCTAGCAAGCTGGAAAGCAAAATGGGGTTGATGCAGAGCGGAGGGAAACCAGCCAGCTGTCTAATGCACTGAAAAGCCACCTGGATGACCTTTGGAAACATTGATGGTCACACCGCCTTTCTTCATACAGGCTGCGGCCAATTTCTGGGGCTGAGTCAGGAGATGCTCAGGCAAAACAGCTTGCAGATGCTATAGAACCCTTACATCGTGCTGAGCTCTACACTGGGAGTGAGAAGTAAGACGATATGTAGACTTTCTTTGGCTGATGAGACACTTATTAGAGGACAGCTGAGCCTTCCTAAAAGAGAGCCCACTGGATCTAACATTGGAGCATCAAGATGAAAACAAACTTACCAACCTAGAGTTAGTGCAACATTTTTCCAAAAGCAAAATTTGGAAGCGAATCTGTTGGTTCAGATTTGCTGCGGGTTTTTATGCTGGATATACACCAATGCAGGGGTGTCGAACTCATTTGTTAAGAGGGCCGGGTCTGACATAAATGAGACCTTGCTGGGCCGGGCCACGTGTCAGAAGCCCTAACTTAGTCAGCCAAACACCAGGTCTTGTTGTTCAATCAAGAATAGTGTTTATTATTATGCTGCAATGGAAAGGTTACTGGAGCAGATACATTGTTCAGAATAACTTGGTTACACAAAGCAGGCAGTTATACAGGAAAGGGGGTGAATGGGGACCCCCCCTCTCTACCAATCAGGAATAACATGTGAATGGGAATCGAAAGTTACTACGCTAATGAAGTTCCCACCGCCCCCATTATTCTCAGCAAAGCTGCAGCTTTGAAAGCGATAGGAAAGCTCGCAGCCTGTCTCCTCCAAGGTCAGAATGTTAAGTCTACCCAAGATAGAGCCTGCCAGAGTCACATTCCATTCTCACACACCAGGTGCATAAATCTACACCCCCACGATCCCAACCTCCCGCCCTCCACGCCGCCATGGCGCCCATAGCCATCCTCCCCTCCCCTCCATCCATCATGGCAGGACTACCTGACATGCAGCCCCCTCGAAAATAAATCTACCCCTTTGGCTTGTGGGGGTACAGTTTGTGAAAAGCCCGGATCATCCGGGGGGCCAGAACATTCTCCGCCCGTACCCACTCCCTCTGTTCAGGCCCAAAATCAACCCATTCTACTAGATAAAACAAGCGATTGCGAGAGATTTTAGAGTCCAAGATTTGTGAAACTTCGTAGTGAGGTTCCCCCCCCACCAACAGCGGAGGCGGGGCGGGTTGCTTCGGTCTCCATTTGTTCTCCTCGGGCGCCCGGCGTAGAAGCCTTACATGAAAGACAGGATGAACAGACTTTAGAGATTTAGGCAAGGCAAGTTCCACAGTCACATTGTTAATAACTCTCACAATTTCAAATGGTCCAACAAATTTCCAACCGAGCTTGCGACTCGGTTGAATGCCACGTAAATTTTGTGTGGACAAATAAGCAAACTCCCCACACTTAGGAACCCAGGATAGGTTGCGTTTCTTGTCCGCCTGGGTTTTATAGGCCTCTTTGGCATCCTCCAGAGTCTTGGCTAAAGAGGACCATGCCGCCTGCAACTGTTTGCACCAGTCTCCCGCATCTCCCGCCAGGAGGTCGGGAGAATTCAAAAATGGCAAAGGCGGGGCGTCATATCCATGGACCGCCTTAAAAGGGGACATCCCTGTCGAAGAGTGCTGAGTATTATTGTAACAGAACTCAGCCAAAGGCAAAAGGGAGTGCCAATTGTCTTGCTGAAAGTTTGTAAAACACCGTAAGTATTGTTCAAGGGTTTGGTTCACACGTTCAGTCTGCCCATCGGTTTCCGGGTGGTATGCACTGCTGACCCCCTGCTCCACCCCAAGCAGTGACATTAATTCACTCCAGAAATGCGAAACAAATTGAACCCCCCTATCCGAGATTACTTTAGCAGGTAAAGTGTGGAGCCTCACAACGTGTTGCAAGAACGCTGAGGCTAGTTTCTTGGCAGAGGGGACGGAGGCAAACGGAACGAAGTGGGCTTGCTTAGTAAACAGATCCACTATCACCCAGATGACAGTATTCCCCCCACTAGGAAGTAAGTCAGTAATAAAGTCCATAGAAATCACTTCCCATGGACGAGTCGGCGTGGGGAGGGGTTGTAGAGCTCCTGGGGGTTTACCGGGTCTGGGCTTACTCATCAAACATGTCTGGCAAGCTGACGTGAATAACGAAATGTCCTTTCGTAGCCCAGGCCACCAGAATTGTCTCTGTAGGAGCTGAAGAGATTTCACAAACCCCGTGTGCCCAGCCAGTTTTGAGCCGTGCGCCCAGCTCATCACCTCCCCCCGAAGGGAATTGGGAACAAACAGTTTCTGATTCTTCCTCCAGCAGCCATGCACATCTGGAGAGACCCCTTCCTCCCCCTTCACCTCCTCCCTATCAGCGTCAGACATAGCTGTAGAGAATTTCGTCACCCAGTCATTGGTGGGGGGGGTGGGGGACGGAGGGGAACGTTTGGCTTGCTTCCGAGTGGTTACTGTCCCTCCCAACTGGGAAGGCGTGAATACTGAGTCACGAATCTCCTCCCTCTTACTGTCATGCTGTGGGAGGCGTGACAGTGCATCGGCAAGCGAGTTAGATGTCCCAGGGAAGTGGTGCAGTGTAAAATTGAACTTGGAGAAGAAATCAGCCCAACGCAGCTGTTTGGCGTTCAAGGAATGGAGGGAGCGGAGAAGCTCGAGGTTTTTGTGATCAGTCCACACCTCGAAGGGAACCCGCGCCCCCTCCAGCCAATGACGCCAGGTTGCCAACGCTAAGCGGATCGATCCCGCTTCTTTTTCCCACACCGACCAATTCCGTTCAGTATCGTTAAATTTTCTGGAAACATAGGCAAGGGGGTGTAATTTACCATCCTCCCCCTCTTGGAGGATCGCCCCTCCCATAGCAACGTCAGAAGCGTCTACTTGTACAATGAATTTCTTAAGTTCATTCGGGTGGGCTAACACAGGCTCCGACGTAAAAAGAGCTTTCAATTGGTCAAATGCCCGTTGGCACTCCGGAGACCACTCTAGCTTGGCACCGGGTCGAGTGCAGTCAGGTGACTTTCCTTTCATTTTTAGCAGATCAGTTAAGGGGAGAGCCACTTGAGCAAAGTTCAAAAGGAATGATCTGTAAAAGTTCGCGAATCCGAGGAACCCTTGGAGTTGCCTCCGTGTCTTGGGTGGCTCCCACCCCACCACATCTTTTATTTTGTCAGGGTCCATCTCAATCCCCTTTTGGGATATGCGGTAGCCCAAGAAAGGGATCTCCGATTTGTGAAATTCACATTTGGACAGCTTAGCAAAGAGTTTATGCTTGTGCAACGTTTGTAAAACTTCCCGCACCAGTTTCACGTGGGATTTCAGGTCAGGGGAATACAAAAGTATGTCATCAAGGTAAACAAGGACTCCCTTGAATAAATACTTGTGGAGTACCTCATTAATCAAATTCATGAAGACCCCCGGCGCTCCCTGAAGCCCGAATGGCATGACTAAGTATTCAAATTGACCCAGGGGGGTATTGAGCGCCGTTTTGAACTCATCCCCCTCCCTTATTCGGACCCTGAAGTAGGCATCTCTGAGATCTAGCTTCGAGAAAATTTTCCCCCCAGCCACGGCAGCTAACAAGTCTTTGATCAGGGGCATGGGGTAAGCATTCGTGTTGGAGACTGCATTCAAGCCTCGATAGTCGGTGCACAACCGCAACCCCCGTCCTTCTTTTTCCGGAAAAGAACGGGAGCTGCAAACGGGGAGGATGCCGGTCGGATAAACCCCCTGCTCAGGTTCTTGTCAATAAATTTCCTCAGCTCCACCTTTTCCGAGGGGCTCATAGAATATAACTTTCCTTTAGGCAATTTCTGGTTAGGCAAAATCTCAATTGCACAGTCTGAGTTTCTATGGGGGGCAGTTCATCGGCTTCCTCTTCCCCGAAGACTGAAGCTAAGTCGCGATACTCTGATGGAATCCTCTCTAGTTCTGCCTCTGCCACCCCCGCCGTTACCAGGGGCGCCCCCCCATCGTGGTCCCCCACTCCTGCTTCCACAGGTGGGTCTGGCATTTCTTGGAGATAAAGTTCACTTTCCCCTCCCCCATAAAACATGTGGATCATGATCAAAGAACCACGCGCTCCCGAGTACTAGGGGAAAGCGGGCAGATGGGGTAACAACGAAGGGTCTCTCCTCCCAGTGATGCCCAATCCCCACCCGCAAGGGGACAGTCTCGTATTTGCAAGGTTCTTTCATGGTGGAGCCGTCCATCTGTGTAAAAATCAAGGGGTCGTTTAATTTAACTACTTTTGCCCCCAGTCCTGTCACTAGTGTGGGGTTGATGAGATCTCTCCCACACCCAGAGTCAATGAGAGCTCGCACTCTCACGTGGGTCAATAGACCCGGGTCCACTAAAGTCACCGTGAGAAAGAAAAGAGAGGGAGGTCTGCTCACCGGGATTTGCGCCTGGGAGTCCGGGACCTGCTGTTCAGCGCTGTTTACAGCAGGTCCGTCTCGTTTCCCGGCGGCACGGTCTCGCCATCCGATGAATCTGAGGCCTCGCTGAGCAGCTTGGCTTGCAAGGCTTTCGCCCCTCTTGGCTTCGCCACCGGCTTTGGTGTGGATGTCTCGAACTTTTTCTTGACTCCCTTGGATACCCCAGGTGATGCAAGGGAGCCTGGGCAGCTCGCTGCGAAGTGGCCCCCTTCCCCGCATTTCAGGCACAGACCTTGCTTCATCCGGAGTTCTCTTGTTCCATCCTTCGGTCTCGGGTTTGGTGTGGGGTTCTTTCCCCGCACGGCCGGTGTAGGGCCCGACTGGCCCCGGTTAGTCATCGCTGCCGCATCATCCAGTTTGATAGTTTTCAAGCGGTTCTCCATAGTGATGGCTGCTTGTATCCAACCTGTCAGCGTATCCGGGTCCTGGGTCTTTGTAACCGACTGACGAATCTCCGCGTTGAGCCCCAACTTGTAGTACTCCACGAAGGTCCCATCTTGCACCCCTCGGATTTTAGCTGCACACCTGCGAAACTCCGCTGTATAATCCCTTACCGATCTAGCGCCTTGCTTGATGGCCCGGATTGTTGCTTTGGCCGTCTTATTTGCGTTCACATCCTCGAATTGCTCTTTCATGGCCCACATGAAGGAGTCGATTTCCCTCAGCTCCCGCCCGTCAGCCTGGTGAAGCCCGACATACCAGTCCGCTGCTGCGCCTTTCAAATGGGATGCTATGACATCTACCATGCGGTCTTCGCGTTGAAACAGGTGGCCCCAGGTTTCGATAAATCTCTCAGCCCTCACGAGGAAGAAAGGGAACTTCTCTGGGTCTCCATCAAAGTCCGCATCAAGAAGTTCCGCAGGTTTCGGTGGCAAAAACCCCCATGGGCGAGGGGGTGGCTGCCCCGGTGGTCCCTGCGGTCCCGGCCCCGCGGGCTGAGGAGGGGGTAGAGCTGGCACGTTCTGCTGGTCTGGACCTGGCGCCGGACGTTGGTCTTGGGGAGGTTGGTCGGGTGGTTCCTCTCGTCGTTGCCGCTCTCGCTCTTCCCGGATGCCCTCCGCGATCATCTGGGGAATGCGGGCGAGGGATTCATCCAAGAAGCGCATCAAGCGGTCTTGGCTCGGCTCCCCACTCCACCTTCGTCTCACCACGACGCCTTCCAGGTCCTCGGAGTCTCGGCCGGTGTCTTCCATACCCTCGGCCGTAACCAGTCTACGGACTGATCTCTCGGTGTGGCTCATCCTCACCGATGCTCTTGGGGTTCCAAACCACGTTTCATGGGTTTCTGCCAGGGGCTTCACCCAGTCTCGTCTGTGTTTGACTCGAGTGGTCACCCCACCATAAGCTGCCCCATACGGATCCCCGTAGGGCCCTCCGAAGTCATACTCCTGGCCCCGTGTCACCGGTACATAGGTGTCAGGGGTCTCCGCGGGTACGTTCTTATCAAGAGGTTTCTTATCCTCCTTCTTTTCATCTTCGATCGGGAGAGTGTCTTCTTCACCGCCACTCATTTTGAGCTGCGGGTTTCCGACCAGTCCCGAAAATTGATGATTCTGAACAAACTGTCAGAAGCCCTAACTTAGTCAGCCAAACACCAGGTCTTGTTGTTCAATCAAGAATAGTGTTTATTATTATGCTGCAATGGAAAGGTTACTGGAGCAGATACATTGTTCAGAATAACTTGGTTACACAAAGCAGGCAGTTATACAGGAAAGGGGGTGAATGGGGACCCCCCCTCTCTACCAATCAGGAATAACATGTGAATGGGAATCGAAAGTTACTACGCTAATGAAGTTCCCACCGCCCCCATTATTCTCAGCAAAGCTGCAGCTTTGAAAGCGATAGGAAAGCTCGCAGCCTGTCTTCTCCAAGGTCAGAATGTTAAGTCTACCCAAGATAGAGCCTGCCAGAGTCACATTCCATTCTCACACACCAGGTGCATAAATCTACACCCCCACGATCCCAACCTCCCGCCCTCCACGCCGCCATGGCGCCCACAGCCATCCTCCCCTCCCCTCCATCCATCATGGCAGGACTACCTGACACCACGTGTGTCATAAAATGTAATGCCAGGTAGCAGATATATAAACTTTATAAAGGACACAAACACAATTAAAGATTTTTTTTAAAGACTTAAAATAAAATTAGCATGCTTGCAATATTTTGTTTATTTAACAGAGTGTGATAACTGACACCTCTTGCTCTGAATTATTGCATCAAAATCTGGAGACAATGTCTGTGCTGTAGCAATCTTGAGTATGCTGTTCAGGTGTTGTTCAAGTGTGTATCTGTAAGTTGCAAACCTACTTTTGATTTATTGACATTCACTACAGAAATCTCACGGTCAATGCTTTGAGCCTAAGATCCAGAGGTAAATCTGAAATGGTTGGGCACTGTGAGCTTTTGTACATAAGTTGCTTCCTGTGCTGGTCAAGAGCATGTGAAGACACCATGACACAGGTGTTTGTCTACAAAACTATAGTCTTCGTCCGAGAAAAGCTACAAATCCTATATGGCTGTGCAAGGATAGAGAGACAGCAATATATATCAGCCTACTATCTGGGAAGTCTAGGTTCCAAATCCCCAGCCTAGAAAGGAAATGTGCTGGGTGAACTTGGTCTGGACACACACTCTCAGCCTAATCCACCTCACTGGTTTGCAGTGATAAGAGAACAGAGAGCTTCTGGGTGCAGAGAGAAAGAAACAGAAGAAAGCCTATGCCTTTGGGCCCAGACAGAGAAGAGAGTGTACACTGGACTGGAGATAAAAAGCAGGAAGATTGAGAGGGGTTGCAAGTAGAGAAGAGAGAAGATGCAAAAAGCTCATACCTTGAATAAAACTTTGTTGGCCTTAAAGGTGCTTTCTTTGTATCTCTCCCCTGCAATTGAGGGAACTGAGCAAAGCAAACCCAGGAGATGAGGAGGGGGAGGAGCCTCAGCCAATGGAGGGAAGAGAGGCTTTGCTCTCTGGCTCTGCTGTGCGATTGAGAGAGCCTGGTGAAGCAAGCCATGCCACAGAAGAAAGCAAGAGAGAGGGAGAAGTAAACCGATGGCCGCTAGTTGCTTGTGGGCCTGATACAACCCCTGTGGGGGCCGGGTGCGGCCCATGGGCCACACGTTTGACACCCCTGCACCAGTGTAATATCAAATCAATCATTAGAGATAGCAAAAGATGTGGGCAACAGACCCCTCCCCCCAAGACACAGGAATTTGCAAGTGAGGAAAATGAGAATGCAAAAAAGCCCTCGGTGTAATTCATGAGAATTTCAAAGGGGGAGTTTCATCTTCTTGGGAAAAGGGGAGGGTTCTGTAGTAACCCAGGCAGCACCTATTAAAACCAGAGATGATATAGACACCCCAGTTGAACCTCTCGGACTGAATGCATGGAGAAAGGGCTCAGCATCGTTGCCCTTTTAGCATACTGTCACATGCACTAGTAAACAGTTTCGTTGAAGTATGGTCATTTCCTACTTACAGTGTTCTTTTTGCAAACAGAAAAGCACCTGGAGCATAAAACTGCTGGCAGAGTTTAAGCATGCAGGGGAACGGCACACCAACTGTTTAAAGAAAATAACTCGGTTTATTAAAGAAGAAATAAACTCTGATAGAACGGGGGAGAGGGAGAGACAGGATTGAAGGGGGAAGGCTCAAATGGAGCAGGAAGTCCCCAAAGAGCCAATCGGGAGGCAGGAAGGACATATTTTGAAATTGTGAGAAGTTCCTAATCTAGCTATGCTGTCTAACGGTGCTTCAGCTGTCCCCCTTAGGCTGTTCTTCTGATGTTCCTCAAGCAGGTGCATTATAGACATGGATATTCCAACAAAAACAACACCTCTACATGGGGATAAATAATCACCCCAAAGTCATAGTGTATATATACTTAGCCTATGAACCTGGTGTTGGGGACACTGCCAACAATTGTTGAGGAGGTACAGTGGAATTATCAACAATGTCTTGACAAATCCTGGGAGACTGGGGGGGAGGGTGCCTGGAGAGGACAGAATTTGGGGACAATATGATGTCACTCCTGGTTGATGGCTTAGGCTGACTCCCCATGTCTCTATTGTCTTTACATATAGAGTAGGGACATTCCTAGAGCATCACTGTGTGGAGCCCATTCCCCCCCCCCCAATTCTCAGTTCCTTGAGGGTTGAAAAATGGGGCTGAGTGTGGGTAATTTGGTGTAGGTAAATTTATTATTTATTTATTCATTATTATTTATTATTTTCAATTTATATCCCACCTTGCTAGTGCTGCCTGCCCACTAAAGTTTGGTGTAGTGGTTAAGTGCGCGGATTCTAATCTGGGAGAACTGGGTTTGATTCCCCCATTCCTTCACTTGCACCTGCTGGATGACTTTGGGCAAGCCATAGCTCTGGCACAGCTGTTCTTGAAAAAGAGCAGTTTCTGTCAGAGCTCTCTCAGCCCCACCTACCTCACAGGGTGTCTGTTGTGGGGAGGGGAGGGAAGGAGTTTGTAAGCCACTCTGAGATGCCTTTGGGCAGTGAAGGGCGGGGTAAATCCAATCTCTTCTCTTCTTCTTCTTCCTGGGCAGGTAAGTGGGAGGCCTGAGGAAACATTATTGAGCCATAGCACAATAGGTACATTTTTCATGATGGTGGTAGATAGGTGTGTGTTCAGAGAGTTTTTTAAATATAATATCAGTTCCAGGATAAATGGAGGGTTACTGTGATGATTGTGTGTTTTGGGATATCATATCACCAGTTTGGTATTCAACTCTGTGCAGTTTGGGGGGTTCTGGAGTTTCAGGGCCATTACTTTCACATGGCGAACCAATCTGAGAGTCTGGGGAGCTGTTTTTAACGATAAGGATGCCAACTTTGCACAGAACATAGTAGCCCCTCTAATCTGATGTCCCTCTAAGTTTCAAGCATATTGAGCAAAGGGGTTCAACTTTACAGACTCCCAAAGCAGGTGCCTCTTGGCACATGCACCCTTTCTCCACTGATTCCTATGGGGGGGGGAGAATAGTAGGGGCCATCGGCATTAAAAAAAACCCTATCTGCATTCATTTCATTTTCCTACTCTTACAGAGACTGACATTAACAATACTTTTTTTTTAAAAACCTTTCTGCTGAAAACTCCACATTTGCTATTGTGGTCTGTTGTTTCTTCGGTTTCATGAAATGAGGAAGAAGTCCGTTAGAATGGTGCTTCTGCTATTATTGCTTATGGGAGACTTTTAGGGGAAGGGGTAGAGTGCCTGTTTTTCAACCAAATGACAGTATAATTGCTGGGGAGCTAGTGCTGCCTGCCCACTAAAGACCACCCAAGTTCCAAGCAAATTGGACCAAGGAGTCCAATTCTATGGATCCCTGAAAAAGGTCCCCCCAGACATTCTACTTGCAGAAGAAACAGGGCAGGAGAAAAGGAGGAGAAAGCTAGAACCACAGCTCTGCTGGGCCCTGTACCTGGCTTGTACTGGCTAGGAGCAGCCTTCCCCAGGGCACTGCCTGGGAAATTCAGAGACTATGAGGGAAAAAAACCCAAGATGGCTGCTGCTGATAAGAACCTGACTACGAAAACACAGTTTTTTGGGGCAGGGTGATAAAGCCTAAGAATCCCAGATTAGTGTAACTGTTCCAGAAAATCACATAATGTCCCAGAACAGTGTATACTTTTGGCTTGAGAATTCTGGAATTCACACATGTAAGCCTGAATGTAAAAAGGGGGGTTGGGCCTAGGACTAATTAGTAAACCACAGATACTTAGATAGACCTAAGGCCAGACCAGACTAGCAGATAGCTGATGTGTAGGTAAAAAGGTAAAGGTTCCCTTGCTCAAAAGCCAGTCAAATCCAACTCTAGGGTTGCAGTGCTCATCTCCGTTTCAAAGCCGAAGAGCCAGCGCTGTTCAAAGACGTTTCCGTGGTCATGTGGCCGGCATGACTAAACACCAAGGCGCACGGAACGCTGTTACCTTCCCACTGAAGTGGTACCTATTTATCTACTTGTAATTTCTTGCTTTTGAACTGCTAGGTTGGCAGGAGCTGGAACTAGAGACGGGAGCCCACTCTGTCATGTGGCACTCTCGGGTCTCAAACTGCTGAACTACTGACCTTCCTCAGCCTGCAGTTCAGTGTCTTAACCACATGAGCCACTGCAGCTCCTAGGATGTGTAGGTATGCTTGAGCTAATTTGCGTGTTTAGCAAAGGCTCATGGGGCATGTTTTTGAAAGAGCCACCATGACAATGAGAGGTGGTATAAAGCGCGACTAGGCCACCTGAAAGGATGAGAAGGGTAGACAGAGCGAGAAGCACTGAAGGTTGTGCTCTTTGAAGGGCAAAGCTTATTTTACAAGCTTTGGTCCCAAAAAGTACAGAAAAGCCAGGGCTGAAATTGCTAGCTGGAAAGAGTTGAACATTCTTTGGGAGAGCTGCAGTAGCTGGGAAGAGCTGAAGAGCTAGAACTGCTGACAGCTGAATTCTTCATTGACTGCATTGAAATCAGCACCCCAGTACAGAGTGTTAAGTATGAGACTCAACAAAGGATTCAGCTTCAAGTGATTTCAGCTTTATTAAACAGCAACTATAAGTCTGGAACACACAACTGAACACACACAACAAGGGAAGCACAGCTCCTTCTTTTAAACTCTCCCAGGCTGTCAAAACCACACCCATAGTCAGATAAGAACCAATAGTAACGCTGGGATAAAAGTCCAATCAGGATACAGGGATAAAGGCCAATCAGGACCGTTCCCTCTTTGCAACAATATCACTCAGTGATTGGGTAATTACACAGGTTTCGCAGAAACCGACCAATAGCAATGCGACATCTGAAGAGCCACGTTCAGACTCAAGCTTAACATGTGAATAGATAGAAGCGATTCACATTCAGTACATAACACAGAGCTGTTCCAATTCGTTTTGTCGGGGGAAAGGGGAACTGCTCCTAGCGCAATGAGCAAGATTGAAGACTCCTCCAGCATCTTCACAGGAAGAGTTCCTGCTGTTGCAAGAAGGTCTTCTTGACATCTGGAACTCTGCTCCAGGCTTAGCCACAGAAGGACCACATGGTGCTGTTTGTGCCTTCTACAAAGTGGATTGTGAATAGGACTCTGCTCTGGGGCAGTGGTTAGTGAACCAGTATTGATATCTTTGGGAATGGTTTTTGTAGTTGCTTTCTGTCTCCCCGTAGCCACAGTGGGGCTATTGGGAGCTCCGCCCCCTTCCTCAAAGGGACAGCCCCCTTCCTCAAAGGGCCCCTGCTTCTTAAAGGCCCCCCTTCTTCTAAAATGCATTTAAAGGGATCATTTAAATGCTTTTGAGAAGAAACGGGGTGGGGGTGGCGCGCATCCCTCTCCGTCCTCTCCTGCAAGATTTAAAGGGCCCTTCTGCTGATCGACAGGCCACGTGCTCCACAATGATCAGCTGGAAGGCCCTTTAAATCTTGCAGGAGGGGAGAGAGAGGAGTACATGCCACCGCCCTTCATTATGGCAAATGATGGCAGCCCCACCAGGAAAAAAAATTGCCCACAAGCCACAAAATCCTGGCAACAGGTCTGCTTTCTGTTGTATTTATATAAATCGGGATTACATTTTGAGTTTAGGAACATTACTCTAGACTTTGAACCTGGCCCTTGGGATTTAAGGGGTTACACATGCCTTGTGGAAGGATACAGTTACAGCCCCAAATTTGGAGGCAGGGGATCCTCTTCCCTTGCTTGCTTTGGGTGCATTGTCCTTGCATGACACGAAGCCAGAGAGATGTAGCCCCATTGGCACCTACTCTATCGTCTGACATATGGGTGCTCACGCTGTTGTTTTCATAGCACTTAGGAAAGCTGTGACAAGCTACAGACTGTGTTGATGAGGGTCCCTGAACCCATGGCAACTGTTTAGGTTCCTAAGAGGGAAGAGTCAGGAAAACAGGAACTTGGGTTCAGGGGGGAAACCGGACCATTTGGGCCCACTGGCCAAAGAGATCTGATTCATGTGCATCATAAACCCTGATTAGGGAGAGAAGGATGAGGATTATGTGCCAGGGGGCCTCATTGGCAGAGAGCTGAGCACTTCCTGCAAGGGACGAGATTCCTAACTCTGGATTTGGGGGGAGGTTTTCACCTAAGCAGTCAGAAGTTTTAAAAGGTGAAATCTTCCTTTGTTCTGCGTTCAAAGATGTCAGGTAGTCCTGCCATGATGGATGGAGTAGGGTGGGAGGATGGGCTTTGTGTTGCGTTGTGGTGTGTAGGGCGGGAGGTTGGGATCGTGGGGTGTTGATTTATGCACCTGGAGTGTTCGAATGGAATGCGGAGGGCGAGCTATGCAGGCTCTATCTCTGGTAGACTTAACACCCTGACCTTGGAGGATACAGGCTGTGAGCTTCCTATCGCTTTCAAAGCTACAGCTTGGCTGGGAACAATGGGGGCGGTGGGAACTTCATTAGTTATTGTAGCCTTAAGTTCCCATTCACATACTAGGCACTCATTGGTGGAAGGGGGGGTCCCCATTCACCCCCTTTCTGGTATAACTGCTTGCTTTTTGTAACCACGTTATTCTGAACAATGTATCTGCTCCAGTAACCTTCTATTGCAGCTTTCTAAAATAAACATTATTCTTGCTTCAATGAACAAGACCTGGTGTTTGGCTGACTAGGATAGGGACTCTGACAAAAGACTTTGCACAGATGCTGTGATCAGGGGGCCTCTCCTCCTCTGTCGGGGGACAGCAAGGAGATTGGGGCTGTTCCTGTTGGCAGCGAAGGAGAGGACTCACAATAGTGAGTTTAAATTAAGGGTGGGAAGGTAGCAGCTGGATATTAGGAAAAACTTTTTTACAGTCAGAGTTGTGGCACGGTGGAATCAGCTGCCTAGGGAGGTGGTAAGGTTGCCAGCTCCCAGGTGGGGCCTGGAGATCTCCCGGAATTCCAAAGCATCTCCATGTTATGTATTGAACTGTGAATCAAGCCTATTCTTTTCCATGTTAAGCTTGATTCTGAATGTGGATTCTAAGCTGTCGCATTCCTATTGGTCGGTTTCTGCGAAACCAGTGTAAATAGCCAATCACTGTGTGATAATGTTGCAAAGAGGGAACAGTCCTGATTGGCCTTTATCCCTGCAATGCCATTGGTCTTTAACTTGTTATGGGTGTGGCTTTGACAGCCCGGGAGAGTTTAAAAAGGAGCTGTGCTCCACTGTTTGTTGTGTGTGTTCCTGAGTTGGTGTTTGTCGCTGAATAAAGCTGAAATCACTTGTTGAGCTTATTCCATTGTTGAGTCTCATACTTAACACTCCAGACTACAGAGATCAGTTCCCCTGGAGAAAACATAGGGTTGCCAGCCTCCAAGTGGGGCCTGGAGATCTCCTGCTTTTACGACTGATCTCCAGCTGACAGAGATCAGCTCCCCTGGAGAAAATGGCTGCTTTGAAGGGGGGGGGTACTCTATGGCACTGTACCATGCGGAGGCCCCTCCCCTCCCCAAATCTCACCTTCTCCCAGATCCACCCCCAAAGTCTCCAGGTACTTTCCAACCCAGACCTGGCAACCCTAGGAAGTGGTGAGCTCCCCCTCATTGGCAGTCTTTCCGGAGCAGCTGGTCAGGGATGCTCTAGGCTGATCCTGCATTGAGCACGGGGTTGGACTGGAAGGCCTGAATGGACCCTTCTAAGATCCTATGCCCTCTGAGGCTGTGATGGGGGCCTCTGGGAATACGGAAAGCTACAACAGTCTGCATACGTACACCATACATTTTCGAAATAAAAGCCAGAACCAGAAAAAGCCCAGCAGGAATTCATTAGCACAACAGGCAACACCCAACAGCAGAAACTTATTAGCATATTAGGCCACACCCCTGACAGCACCACTCATTAGCATGTTAGGCCACACCCCCATGTGACCAGAAGTGTGGTCATCCAGCCACACCCACTTTTTGCTTCTTATTCTGTTTACCTGGTTTGTTGTCAAAACTCAGGGCTTTACTTGTAGCAGGAACTCTTTTGGATGTTAGGCCACACACCCCTAATGTAGCCAATCCTCATGAGTTTCTGCTATTGGGTGTGGCCTATTATGCTAATGAGTTTCTGCTGGGCATGGCCAACTTGGGAGCCAGCCAGATCTCCGTTCCTGTGCGTTCCTGCCCCCAAAATAGCCCTGGCCAGAACAATGGAAGATTCCTAACCACCACGTCCAAAACAGGACCTGGTCATTCTGAACTCCAAAATTCAAATGAGGTGAATTTCAGAACTGCTCCTCTTTTCTTTCTTTTGCTAGCAGAATTCCTCTTGCCTGGTTAGAGTGGTACCATTTTGGGCGATAATCCAAGCCAAACAAGTAATACAAAAACACTCAAGCCACAACGAATCCCCTGAAGCTATTTTTCTGCTTTATTCCTGTAAATATTATTGCCGGGTTGAAGGAAGTCTGAGGTCAAAAACACAAAACACTCATTTTTCACTTTCCTGTAATTGAAGCAAAATCGTCTGCCTATAAGGCAAAATTACTGTCTTAATACGTTCTCCTGCAATTGCTTAAAAAAAAAATCCACAGTTTTCTTTATAAATGGCCCAGAAACAGAATCCTTGTGAAAAGTATGAAAATAAATCTCCATGTACGACATTAGAGAGTCTATACAATGTTGATTAGTAGAACTATATTAATAATAATAATTATCGTACGGCGTCGTGTGTAGTATAGCCAGGAGATCCTAAGATTGTCTGGAAACCAAAAGTTCTAGCTCTTTAGTGTTATGTACCACTAGGTGGTGAGCTAGACTTGGGAGGCAGGGTTTGAGGCAAGAGATATTTCAGCAGTGCTTTTGCCATTGCCTGCCTCTGCTTCACGTGTCATGACCCTGGTATTTCTTGGAAGTTGCCCATCCAAATACTAGCCAAGGCCGGTCCTGCTTAGCTTCCAAGATCTGACAAGATTGGGCTAGCCTGGACAGTCCAGGTCAGGACAGTAGAACTCTATTATAGTTATATCTTGCTGTAATCTTGGAATGACATCTCCTGTGGATTACTTGAACATATTGAACACGTGAAGTTGCCTTGTACGGAATCAGACCACTGGTCCAACGAGGTCAGTACTGTCTACTCAGACTGGCAGCGGCTCTCCAGGGTCTCAGGCAGAGGTCTTTCAGCTGAGTATGCCGGGGACTGAACCTTCTTCATGCCAAGCAGAGGCTCTGACACTAAGCCACAGCCTCTCCCCTTATTAACTATTTGCAGCCAAATCCCCACCACATATAAGTCAATTCCAGTGATGTCAATAGACTACTAGACACGCATGTTTAGAATTGTCATGTAGGTGGGGTACGTACATCCACATGAAAATAAATAAAGCTGCCTTATACTGAATCAGTTTCAGGAGGGTAGCCTTGCTGGTCTGAAGCAACAGAACAAAGTTTGAGTCCAGTATCACGAAGAAGAAAGAGGAGGAGGAGGAGGAGGAGGAGGAGGAGAATGGATTTATATCCTGCCCTTCACTCGGAGTCTCAGAGCAGCTTACAAACTCCTTTCTCTTTCCCTCCCCACAACAGACACCCTGTGAGATAGGCGGGGCTGATAGAGCTCTTTCCAGAACTGTCCTTGAGAGAACAGCTCTGACCAGAACTATGGCTTGCGCAAGGTCATCCAGCCAGGTGCAAGTGGAGGAGTGGGGAATCAAACATGGTTCTCCCAGATTAGAGTCCACGCGCTTAACCACCACACCAAACTGGCTCTCTGCTGTAGACCAGCAAAGTATCTGATGAAGTATACGTTCACACAAAAGCTTATACCCAGATTTAAACTTTGTCGTTCTTACACTGAATCAGAACATCAGTCCATCGAGGTCCGTATTGTCTACCCAGACCGGCAGCAGCTCTCCAGGGTCTCAGGCTGAGAGGTCTTTCACATCACCTGTTACCCGTCCTGTTCCTTTTTTTAACTGGAGATGCCGGGGATCGAACTTGGGTCCCTCTGCATGTCAAGCAGAGGCTCTTCTACCGAGCCACAACCCTTCCCCAGTATTTATACCCAATAACAGACCAGTCTATGATATATCGCTGTACACACATTACAACGAACACAAAGAAAAAAATCATAACAGTTTACACGTGTTACAGGGCACAAATATACAATAAATATAGGCATGAATTTTTTATACGCATATTGAGTAATTTCTGTGTTGCATTCAACACATGTATAAATACTATCCAAATGCTACTCCCTGGTCGTATTTTTAGAGTGAATGTGTGCTGGCTTTTTCTTACAAGCAGATTACATATGTAGGGATGTATGCACATTCATTTTAATGTGGATTTAGGGTCATGACGACATCATGCACGGACTGCACATTCTTTCTAATATATTCATTTATTCAAGGAAGACTACGTAGTGCACAGGCTTTTAGACAAAACAAGGGGAGACCTGCAAGAAACTTGCCGGGGGGCGGGGGCATTTTGCCTTGCCCCACCTTTGCTTCCCTCTCCCCCCTTCTCTGTCAAAGTTCCCTCCTGTCTTTTTGCACCCACCCCTTATCTACCAATCTTCCCTCCCCCTTCCCCCCTTCCCCCTTCTATGTTAGCATTCCTCCCTACCTCCTTCTCTAGGAATTCCTTCTCACCCCCTTTCTCTACTCACCTCTTGTATGTCTCACCCCTCTCTTACCCCAGCCTTTCTCAGACAATGTCCTCTTTTCCTCACCCCTTCTCAGTCTGCCCCCCCCCCACAATCTCCCCCTCTTCGGCCTCCTTTTTTGCAGCTTCCTCGTTTTCTGGCAGTGGGGAGGCTTTTCACCTGGGAGGGATCTGGTGGCAGCATCCCCTGCCCAGCAGACTCCAGGGCTGCCTTGCTGGTGGTGGGGAGGCCAGCTGCTTGGGAAGGACCCGGTGATGTCGGCGTCCCCTGCCCCATTACTCCAAGGCTGTCTTGCTGGCCGTGGGGAGGCCGCTCACCTGGGAAGGACCTGGTGGCGGCCCCTGCCCCACAGCTTCAGGGCTGTCTTGCTGGCCGTGGGGAGGCCGGCCACTGAGTGAAGCTACAAGTCTGGCACGGGGAACCACGAGTACGGACTGCACAAGCACAGACAACTCATTTTTTTTATTTTGGGTTTTTTTGACCCCCCCTGTGTATTTTTAAAAACTTTTTGCATTTTTCTGCAACCCTGGAGAGTACTCCAAGTGTGCAGAAAAACTTCATTAGCCTCCAGGTGCCCTTGTTCTGCAGAAATAAGTATCCACACGCAGAGGGACCCTTGGCTATTAGATAGATAGATATTGTAATGATAACTAAAATGCATGAGAAAAAGAAAAGACAAACACTTTGGGAAGAAGGAAATATGGAATACATAGTTTGAAGTCTCAAATGAAAATTCACATAGCCACAAAATCATTGGATATTTAGCTAGGCACTGAATTCATTGTAATGTACCTGAATAAATGCAGTCTTTAGCTGTGTATGCATTGGATGCAGCGTAAGAATTACCCAATTTATATGCAAAAGAAAATGAGCAGAGTGTACTTAAATTGTACACCTGCGGAGTCATTCTTATGTCACATTCAATGTGTCTTTGTCTGAAATCATGATTTATCCTAGTCGCTGGTTTTATTTTTAAAGTGAATGCATGTTGCCTCATTCTTACAAAGTGGTGTAAGTTCACACGTGCAGGATGTATTTACATTCACCATAGTTGTGTGTACAAAACTACTGAAAACACAGAGTTCTGGGGGCCAAGCTTGGGTCTTGAACCTCTGCTGGGGGTAGGGAGTCCCCCAAACCCAGCTCCCACTGCCCACCACTGCTGTGAGCAGCGCTTTGTCACTTCTGGTAAAAACCTGGAAGTGACATAGGGTAGCTCTAGGAATTGCTGGAAACTCTGTGGTTTTACCTGCTGACACTTCCGGGTTGTTATCAAGTGACATCATCATGCCTAGTCTCCTGTCTGCCAGATCCCCACTCCCAGCCCTCCTGCCAGGCTTGGCCTGGCAACTCTGGACAAATTGGATTAAACTAGAACATTGAGTTGTATCCAGTTGCTGTTTCCCCCCAGCAGAAAGGTGCGCCATCTGCTCCATCAGTTGGAAGAAGTTTTGCCAGTTCCCCGCTGCTATTGAGGAGCACCACTTTGTCCCCTCCAAACTTTTCATAATGGCACCAGAACCTCCAGGAACAGAAATTCGGGGAATTCAATGGGCTGAAACAAGATCAGGGGAGGCCAGGAAGTCCTGTTTCACAAGCTTCACTGTACTCGGGGTTTATTACTGGTGGCACACATTAAAATCCAATAGAATTTTATAATTACTCAGTTATACAAACCATTGTAATGAGGATTTGGGACAGTGTCCCAGGTATTGAGGGAAGTGTAGCACAGTGGCTGTAGTGCAGGAATCTCACCTTGACTACAAATTTATAAGGTGAGTATCTTTGGCAAAGTATTCTGTGTCAGTCTCATCTCTGCCTAGAGTTTCCAGCTGCAGTCAGCAATGCACCAGAAGGAAGGAGGGTAGGTATGCCAGCATCACACCACTGCACAACATCACATCTGGCAAAAAACAAAACAAAACCCCACACAGAAATGGAGTCATTACATCAGGGTGATGCTCCAGGGTTTGCCCAAAACTCTATGGTTAAACCACAGAGTTTTGGACAAGTCCTAGACTGTCCCCTTCAATGTAATGTAAATCTTTTCTATCACCATCTTGGAAAGTGCATTGTTTTAGTACTTGACATTACTGGTACTTTAAATTGGATTTTAACTGGTACTATTTATTGCCTCTGTTCCGTTGTAAGTCACTCTGAGCCCTGCTTGCAAGGAAGGGTGGCCAAGAGATCTAATCAGGTAGGTAGGTAGGTAGGTGGGTAGAGCTTAGAACCTGGATTAAACTTTGTTGAAACTAGGGTGTGGCTTAGGAATGTTAAATACTGGCTGAGTCTGCAGTATAACTTTGATTTCTTGAGCCTTATCCATCAAATGCTCTCAGAGTCTGAAATGTCAAGCTGGCTGACTTGTATTAAGGGAAAAATCACTGCTAAGAGCAATGTTCCCTCTAAGCTGGGGAGTCTTGTGAGCAAAAAATTCTACTTTGTGAGCTACTGGCATTAAAGTTGTGAGCAAGTGGTTTGGCTATTGCAGAAATTAATTTGCTCTGGAGCCATCCTTCCTGAGCTAAGACAAAAATCTGCGAGCCAGGGGCTAAAAAACTGTGAGCTAGCTCACACTTATTCAGCTTAGAGGGAACTCTGGCTATGGGTATAGCTCTGGATTCATTGACTAATAGGTGCATATCGAATGATCAAATGCAGAATTCTGGACATTGAACTCCAAAACCTATCTAGTCTGGTTAATAAAACTTGCTCTCTTTTAAGTCTGGAGATCCCATTGGCAGTAGGTCATGTGTGGCCCCATATCTATATTTTCTGCAAATATTATAACAACGCAGAGCTTTTCCTTGAGCTAGATTTAATGCCATGCCATCTGCGATTTTATATTTCAGATTTTTTAAAAAAGAAGAAGAGAAGATTAGATTTATACCCTGCCCGTCATTACCCGAAGGAGTCTCAGAGCGGCTTACAATCTCCTTCCCCTTCCCCTCCCCGCAAAAGATAGCACATTCGGCTAGACATTGTTCTCGTAACACCAATTGCATTGAGACCATCCCACGTGTTTTTCTCTGTTGTTCCTTCTATGTAGATGCTCATTTTAAACATTTAAGCTCTATTTTAGCTAATATGTCGGGCCCCTCTGATTCCTATAAAGTTTACTGTCTTTTGAATTATTCCTACTCTGTTAAAACTGAGAAGGTGGCGAAGTTATTACGACCCGCCATAAAGCGAAGCCAGGAGAAGCTTCAGAAATAATTGAGGATAATATCCAATTGTGCTGTAATATATTCTTGTTTTCATTCCTTTTGTATCTTGTACATCTTAATTGCTATAGGCCAATGAAGGCTGATTGATTGATTGATTGATGGAAATAAATAATGACCAGCCTCTGGCTTTTTGAAGGAAGACATGATACATGTCAGTTCAACGCCAGTGCACCCCCTCCCATTTCTACTCCCTATTTTCCCAGGGTAATTGTTAGGAGATCTCCCGCTGCCTGACTTCCCCCCGGTCCACCATAAGTAATATGGGGATGATTCTACTGGCTTAACTCATAGGACTGTTGTAAGGATTTCTGTGATGACAGATGGTTACGGAAGGCCTTGAACACTGAAAGCACTATGCAAATACTAAGCATTAGCATTATCTATGATTTGAATTCCACAGCTATGAACAGCTCTTCTGCTTCCTGCCTGAGAGTTACATAGCTCTTCAGTCGACCTCCGTGGCCTATCTCCAGCTCTCGGAAATTTGGGGAATTTGTCTGTTTAGCTAATGGCTTGTTATTCTCATGACGGTTCCATTAAACCTCTCAAATGCTCTTAACCTGCTAAATGGGTTTGCCACTTTTCCTGGGCCTTTGCCAGGTGAATGACAGGCGGGAATCCCTCCTGATGAGAAGAAGAAAAGAAGAAACTCTTTGTAAATGAGGGGAACTAGACTTCAGACTGAATATTCGGACGGATTTCTTAACTGGAAGATTCGTTTAACACTGAAAAGCCAAGTGTGGGAAAAAAAGGGGGGGGAGAACAACAGAACAGGAAGAGGGTTTTTTCTAGGCTAAACCAAAGAGGATTCGTGAGAGAACTCAAACTGCACAGCCCTGATCCTTTCCAAGACTAATGTAAAAATACACGTAGATGGTTGTTACAACACTGGTGACCTTCAGTTAAGGGTCACCAAGCATCTTGGAGGGGAAAATATGAATAGATGTTACCAAGGGATCAGGCAATGAGGTATTAAGTGAGCTCCAAAAGTAAATCAGTTCCCTCAAACAGAGATTGTACTCCCACTGGGGTTGTCAGCTCTGGGTTTGGAAATACCTGGAAGTGTGGGGGTGGAGCCTGTGGAGAGGGGCGGGTTTTGGGGAGGGGCTTCCGTGAGACATAATACATACAGTCAGCTCTCCAAGGCAGCAACTGGCCTCCAGAGTCTGCAGACCAGTTGTAATTCTGGGAGATCTCCAGGCCTCACCTAGAGGTTGGCAACCTTAATTCCAGCCCTTGAAGGTCAAAAGACCTATTGCGTCTCCCCACTAGCCAGGAATACTCCCTGCCAAGGAAAACAGTCAAGCAAAAGGAGAGATCACTGCCAGTTCATCTGCCCGAGGAAGAGAAGACTTTGCTCTTTGCCTGGGTCATCCTGTTTCGATTCCTGTTTTGGAGTGCTGCAGAGGCTGGGTTGGGCAGTTCTCCAGGTCTGGAGTCTCCAGTATGGATATGCTTGCTGTCAGGGCTCTTTTTGTAGCAGGAACTCCTTTGCATATTAGGTGACACACCCCTAATGTAGCCAGTCCTCCAAGAGCTTACGGTAGCCCCTGTAAGAAGAGCTCTGTAAGCTCTTGGAGGATTGGCTACATTAGGGGTGCGTCGCCTAATATGCAGAGGAGTTCCTGCTACAAAAAGAGCCCTGCTTGCTGTCAATCCAAGCAGAGTTATTCTCAGGCTCCTCTCACTGCCCCAGTGTCTCCTGGGAAATCAAATGCATTCACTGAGGTGCTGAAGTCAGATCCAAAAATTTCCAGCCATTATCGAATATCGGAAACAAATGCTATACATGTAAGTATGTAATATACATTAACAATAGAACGATTAGGAGTCAGTTTGGTGTACTGGTTAGGAGTGTGGACTCTAATCTGGGAGAACTGGGTTTGATTCCCCATGCCTCCATGTGCAGCTGCTGGTGTGACCTTGGGTCAGTCACAGTTTTCTCAGAGCTGTTATCTCAAGAGCAGTCCTTGAGAGAGCTCTCTCAGCCCCACCTACCTCACAGGGTGTCTATGGGGAGGGGAAGGGAAAGGAGATTGTAAGCTACTGTGAGACTCCTTTGGGTAGTGAAGGGCAGGGTATAAATCCAATGTTGTCCTCCTCCTCCTCCTCCTCCTCCTCTTCTTCTTCTGCTTCTTCTTCTTCTTCCTCCTCCTCCTCATTTGAGTTACATCCCTAGAGTTCTGAACATGTCAGTATGGAGCTGATCCCATGTAGTGGTTAGAGTGTCTGATTAGGATCTGGGAGACCCGGGTTCAAACCTTCACTCTGCCAAGGGAGATGGCTGGGTGACCTTGGGACAGTCACACCTACCTTGCAGGGTTGTTGAGAGGCTAAAATGGAGGAGAGGAGAACAATGTAATCAACTGTGGGTCCCCACTGGGGAGAAAGGTGGGGTAAAAATGAGATTAATTAATTAATTAATTAGTGAATGGCTGAAGAGTTAAATCAGCATTATATGTTACACAAGAAGTAGAACCCGTGATACTCACGTGGGGGGGGGGAGTATTCCCTGCAGCTCCTGGCCGGCCGGCCACTGAAGTGGTAGGAGCTCCACATGGAAGAGAAGGGGGCAGCTGCAGGTGAGCCCAGCAGGTGGTCTGCCAGGCTTCCCCGCCCACCCGCCGACAGCAGCAATGGCTGCGGCTCCCAGCCACCAGCCCGCCAAAACTTCTCCCCCCTGCCACCGCTGCCACTGACAACAGCAACAGCGGCAAGCCCTGCAGGCTCCCAGTCACCTGCCCACCAGGCTTCTCCTCCCACCCAGCAGCAATGGCGGTGAGCCCTGTGCTGCTCCCCGCCGCTGGGCCCACCAGGCTTCTCCCCCTCTGCTGCAGCAACAGCCATGGCTCCCAGCCGCCGACCACCAAGGTTTCACCGCCATTGCCAGCAGCAAGGCTTCGCTGCCATTGCCAGCAAGCCCTGTGTGGATCTGCCACAGTTCACAGTGGTAAGTGTGCATATGCAGGGGACTCTTTTACTTTTGGGGGGGTTTAAGTATCCCCCCTATAGTTTTTTATAGGTTTCAGATTTTTCTGCACTTTTGAGGATTGCCCCAAGTGTGCAGGGAAATCTCTTTGCCCCCTAGGTGCCCCCGATGTGCAGATTTAGCTATCTGCACGCAGGAGGCGCCTTGGCTATTAAATATATAGGTATTATATTATACATATAAATGCTGTACATTCTTGTTATAAGTATGCATGAATTGCACAAGAAAAAAAATGTCACGTATGTATATAATACAAATGAGTCTATACTACAAAATTGACAGTAAAAAAAAGAGTTGAAACTGAAAAGATATAAATCAATACTAATAATGACAAATGAGGGATCGTTTGTTCATCCCTATGTATGTGTGCTGGGAGGGAAGGTGGCATCTCATCAGACCTTGGAAGCTAAGTAGGGTTGGTATATGGAAGGGAGACCACCAAGGAAGACTCTGCAGAGGAAGGCCATGGCAAACCACCTCTGCTTCTCACTTGCCTTGGAAGCTCCTTGTTGGGGTCACCATAAGGCTTGGATGAGAGACCACCAAGGAAGACTCTACAGAGGAATGCAAAGGAATGCAATGGCAACCCACCTCTGCTTCTCACTTGCCTTGAAAGCCCCTTGCTGGGGTCACCATAAGGCTTGGATGAGAGACCACCGTGGAAGGCTCTGCAAAAGAATGCAATGGAAAAACACCTCCTCTTCTGACTTGCCTGGGAAGCCCCTTGCTTTCCCATGTTGTTTGCACATAAACATATACAATTCACAAGGAGGGACTAGAGTCCCTTTAACTTCCATGTAGGGTTGCCAGGTCCCTCCTGGCAACCAGTGGGAGATGCGGGGCTTACTAGGAGAAAGAGAAAGGCTTAGGCCATGTCATCAGCATTGCACAGGAAGTGACTTCTGAGTGGTGCTCTGTTATTTGGGAAAAAACTCTGTGGTAAAACTTGTGGCTGCCATAGAGTTTTTGCCCAGATACCCAAGTGTTGCCTGGAAGTCGCTGGTGTGATGATGTCACTTCCGGTGCAAAGCCAGCAACATGGCCTAGGTCTTCTCTTTCTGCTGGTAAGTCCCCACACTGGTCAGCTGATTGGCAGCTGAGGGGTAGTGTCTGGCAGGGGACCCCCTCATCCACAGGGGGTCTGGCACCCCTATTTCCATAGGTGCCTCTAAGAGTCAAAGGAGCATGGAATGGAGCTGTGTTCCTTCCAGGTGCCTCTTCCGGCACAAATCTGGGGATTTCCCAGAAGCCAGTGCAGAATCTCAGTGGGGGAAGGGATAATCCTCCTTTCCTAGAAGGAGCAAATGGGCCAAGTGTCCCTGGTCAGTCGTGGACTCTGTACCCTGGTCCACAGCAGATACCCAACCATGCTGACTTCTGACATCAGCCATGATGGAGATGAAGGTTCTTCCTGCACTTGGATCTCATCCCTGGTTTTATCAACTCGGGACACCATACCTTGCATTTGTCCCTGGATATAACAGCATCCGTTTATCCTGGGACAAGCCTGGGGAGAAACCGGGGTAACCTCAGTGTAATGTGGAAACAAAAAATACCCCAAGATAATTACAGGGGTGTGTACAGGCTCTAGACTCTCCACCAGCAGGTCCAGAGAGTCCAGACGCTGCCACCATGTACAGGATCTCGACTCTCCGCCCACAGGTCCAGAGGGTCCAGACGCTGCCAACAAGCACTGGGTCCCTGTTTCTTGCACCCCCCTTCAGGAGTGAGAGAATGAGCCAACCCCTCATGCTTTGTACGAGCACTGAAACACCAGTGTTCTGCCACCAGGACCCATTTTTAAGAACGTTCCCAACCAGCCCGGAGGATAGGTCCCCCCCTCCCTTCTGGTTCTTGGAACTTAATAACTTATAGTCTCGGTTTGGATTACCATCTGGCAACACTGAATTTTGCAAGGGGGGTGACACACTGACTGTGATTGCCCATTGCAAGCATGGATTTCATCTTTAAAATCCCTTGGAGAAGGGACTTCACTTGAACTGTTATCTGCACCAAGGATTGGTAACTAGGATGCTTCTGTATGTTTTAGTTAGAGTGCTATTTTGTACCCTAAGTAGTCTCATGTCTTATAGTGGGGTATTGAATAAAGATCTTATATAGAGTAATCTGATCTGGTTTGGATCAATATTGTACCTGAACTCTAAGGCTAAATTCCAGAGCCTTACCTGCTCGCCTGAAAGCTACTGGCGTGTGTTAAATCATTTGCAGCTCTGCCCCAGAGCTGATAAGTTGCTAAATTCCAAGAACCAGGAAGGAGGGGGGGACCTATCCTCCAGGCTGGTTGGGAACGTTCTCAAAAATAGGTCTTGGTGGCAGAACGCTGGTTTTTCAGTGCTCGTACAAAGCATGAGGGGTTGGCTCGTTCTCTCACTCCTGGAGGGGGGTGCAAGAAACAGGGACCCAGTGCTTGTTGGCAGCGTCTGGACCCTCTGGACCTGTGGGCGGAGAGTCTAGATCCTGTACATGGTGGCAGCGTCTGGACTCTCTGGACCTGCTGGTGGAGAGTCTAGAACCTGTACAGGGTGAACTCGCATTTCATGTAGAATGTAAGTTCGGGGACCGGGTTGAACCAGAATTTAAGGTCTAGTGCGGAAAGGACTGAACAGAACTGGCTCCATCTATTGTTATCTTCTGATAGCTGGCAAAGGAATGTGGATACTGAGAGAGACTGAGGTGATGTTTCCTTCCTGTTTTAAAGATTCTGTGGGAAGTGAGATATATTTTAGTGCTTAGTGTTTTGATGTTTTTTTTTTTTAAAAAAACTCATATTTCTGTTAATGGGCACCTTGGGGTTGTTGTTGGGGTTTGGTTTTTTTGAACCAACAGGCATATTATTAATGAAGTAAGGAAGCACACTGAAATATTTCTTTTCAGAAGAGAAAAAAAATATAATATCGACATGTTATATTTAGAAACAGGGCTATTTTAGGGCAGGAACGCACAGGAACGGAGTTCTGGCTGGCTCTCAAATTGGCCACGCCCAGCAGGAACTCATTAGCATAACAGGCCACACCCAACAGCAGAAATTCATTAGGACTGGCTACATGAGGAGTGTGTGGCCTAACATGCAAAGGAGTTCCTGCTCCAAAAAAAGCCCTGGGTCTTGACAACAAACAAGGTAAGCAGAATAAGAAGCAAAAGGTGGGTGTGTCTGGATGACCACACTTCTGGTTACATGGGGGTGTGGCCTAATATGCTAATGAGCTGTGCTGTCAGGGTGTTGCTTTAATATCCTAATAAGTTTCTTCTGTTGGGTATGGCCTGTTATGCTAGTGAGTTCCTGCTGGGCTTTTTCTACAAAAAAAAGCCCTGTTTAGAAACAAGAATGTCAAGTTTTAGAAATATTTTACACACCAGTTACCAGACTTCTAGGTAGGTCAGCCAGGTGTCCTGCTATACAGCGAGACCTCCCACTGTGGGAGTCCTGTTGTCGCTTGATAGAATGATAGGATGGAAATGAAGAGAAAAATAAATGGAGGGGGAAGAGGCCATAGAGATTTGGGAAACTCCTTGACTGTTGCCGTGGCACTATGATGTCACTTCCAGTTACTTAACCAGAAGTGACATCACAACGTTTTGCACTACAACATGACCCTGCTGCTGCCTGAAGCTCTCAGGGGTGGCAACCTCACTTCTGAATGAGTAACGAAATCACTCCTGATATGAACTTGTCTGTGGACATCTTTTGACAAAAAGTTAAAGTAATATTAAGAGACAAAGCACAAGGGATTGTAGAAGAAAGTATGCCACTGTAGTCAGGCCTGTGTTAGGTTTCCCAACCTCCAGGTGGGGCCTGAAGATCTCCTGGAATTACTACTGACCTCCAGACTACAGAGATCAGTTGCCCTGGAGAAAATGGATGCTTTTTGCGATGAACTCCATGGCGTTATATCCCACCGAGCTCCCCTCTGTCCCTAAACCCCGCCCTCCCAAGCCTCCATCCCGAAATCTCGGGAATTTCCCAACCCAGAGTTGGCAACCCCTAACCTGTGTAGTCAATCTTAAAAGATCTTAAAAGATCAGTCAATCCTAAAAGAAATCAAGGAGATCAATCAGTCAATCCCAAAAGGAATCAACCCTGACTGTTCCCTGGAAGGCCGGATACTGAAGCTGAGGCTCAAATACTTTGGCCACCCAAATGAGAAGGGAGCACTCACTGGAGAAGACCCTGATGCTGGGAAAGACTGAAGGTCAAAGAAGAAGGGGACAGCAAAGGACGAGATGGTTGGACAGTGTTATCGAGGCAACGAACATGAAATTGAGCAAACTCCAGAGGATGACGGAGGACAGGAGGGCCTAGTGTGATGTGGTCCATGGGGTCGCAAAGAGTCGGACTCGACTGTGGGACTGAACAACAACAACAACAACAACGGCCTGCGTAAAAGATGCTTAGGGGAAAATTCCCTTGGCATCTTGGGACTGCAGTCAAGCTCAGAATTAAGTGTGCCTAAGCCCTCTGACTCCTTTGGGCTTAGCTCTGTGTTGAACTATAGCTTATGGCAGAAATGAGAAAGCATATGCTGCCCGCCTGCTATGCGTTTCTCCAGGGGTTTAGCATCTTGTTTGACAACACAGTTTACAATCTGACTTTTTTTTTTTGGCTGTTTGCGAAATGAAACGTGATTCTATCCCAGCAAAGAAGCCATTAAGAAAGCTCTTGCCGGATCGGCGCATGGATGTGAAGCCACTAAGTAACCCTCATTAATATTAATACAACTGCCGCATTGCATTAGCGGAGGGTACACTGAAGGCTCCGACTTAGCAGTGTTTCAAAGCGTGTGTGTGTCAGAGAGCGCGCGCAAAACAATGAAGGAAAGATCCAAGTTTATCTGAAGCACGGAGGTGCAGAAATTATAGTCTGCGCTGTAAACTCACAATCAGCGGACAATAAGAGATTAAAAGGGGTTCATGTAGGCTCGTACCTTGACCTGTGTGGACCTGGATATCTGGATCCCATCAGATTAGGGATGGGCATGAATTGGCTCACGAGCCAAAATTCAGGCTGAACTTGGGCTGGTTTGGAGCTCGGAAACCGATGTTCAGGGAAGGTGCATTTCCTGAACATTTACTGGACTTTTGGCCAGTTTGGTTTGATTGTTTGGAGCCAGACATTTAACCCTTTGGTTTTGCTCTCCCCCTCAAAGCAGCGGGGAGTATAAGTGAAGGTTTAAATGGCTGACAGCCATTGAAACCTAACCACTGAGCAGTGCAGGGTCCCTTCGGTTTTACTCCCCACCGCTTCAAAGAGGGAGCAAAAACAAAGGTGGTGGCAGCTACAAGCATGGACAGTTTCAAGAGGGAATTAGGTAAACATATGGAGCAGAAGTCCATCAGTGGCTATTAGCCACAGGGTATAGATGGGAACTCTCAGTCTGGGGCAGCTGATGCACTCTATTCTTGGGGCTGGAGGGGGCAGCAGTGGGAAGGCCTCTAGTGTCCTGGCCCCACTGCTGGACCTCTTGATGGCACCTGGTATATTTTGGCCGCTGTGTGACAGAGTGTTGGACTAGATGGGCCATTGGCCTGATTAAACATTGGCTTCTCTTATGTTCTTATGTAAAGGGTTACATGAAGCCCCTTCCTGGATGAAGCCAGTTACTTCTGCATCTTGACTCTAACTAGCCCTTCCTGGCCACCAACTCTCCCCATCTATATATAAGGCTTGAGGGAAACCGTTTCAATGTATCTGATGAAGTGTGCAGGCACATGAAAGCTTATACCTAGAATTAAAGTTGTTCATCTTAAAGGTGCCCCTGGACTCAAACTTTGTTCTGTTGCTTCAAACCAACGTGGCTACCTACCTGAATCTGTCATCAGGCATAGCAGGTTTGGGAAGCACAGCAAAACCTTTCTGACCGCAGATACTTTTGCACCTAAGACAGCTGTGTGAAGTAACCTTCAGTATTCTGTCTTACTTAATTTGCGGTGTGTCTTCCTCACTGAGACTCAAGGCAGACGAGAAGACAGTGGAAGAAAGCAGTATAATAAACAATGCAACTACGTACTACACATTTGCTTTGTCTCCATCCTTAGCCATTGAATGTTGACAGATTTCTATGTTCTGTTCTGCAGGGTGCCCAAGGTAACGGCATCCATGCACCCAGGGCTCTTTTTGTAGCAGGAACTCCTTTGCATAATAGGCGACATACCCCTAATGTAGCCAATCCTCCAAGAGTTTACAATAGGCCCCTGTAAGAAGAGCTCTGTAAGCTCTTGGAGGATTGGCTACATTAGGGGTGTGTCGCCTAACATGCAAAGGAGTTCCTGCTACAAAAAGAGCCCTGCATGTGCCCAAGATTTACAGCTGAATACATGGATCCGAGTGTGATTGGACTTGTGATAAGCACAATTCCATTGCATGGTGTTGTACATCTCAAGAACCAGAACCTGAAGAGGGAAGTCAAACAGAATTGAGGGCCAACAATAAAAACTTAATGTATATAATGTAAAAATGCATGTATTTATTAGCAAAGAATTAAAAAACATACAAGGGTCCAATCACACCCCATGTAAAAATACCAAAATCTTATACACAGGGCTATTTTTGGGCAGGAACGCACAGGAACGGAGTTGGCCATGCCCAGCAGGAACTCATTAGCATAATAGGCCATGCCCAGCAGCAGAAACTCATTAGGACTGGCTACATTAGGGGTGTGTGGCCTAACATGCAAAGGAGTTCCCGCTCCAAAAAAAAGCCCCGGGTTTTGACAACAAACAAGGTAAACAGAATAAGAAGCAAAAGGTGGGTGTGGCTGGATGACCACACTTCTGGCAACATGGGGGTGTGGCCTAATATGCTAATATACCGTGTGGTCAGGGGTGTGGCCTAATATGCTAATGAGTTTCTGCTGTTGGGTGTGGCCTATTATGCTAATGAGTTCCTGCTGGGTTTTTTCAACAAAAAAAGCCCTGCTTATACATAAGGGCCAATGGACTTGACCTGACGAGTAAGGTTTTGGTATTTTTACATGAGGTGTGATTGGGCCCTTACATGTTTTTTAAAAATTCTTTGCTAATAAATACATGCATTTTTATATTATATACATTAAGGTTTTATTGTTGGCCCTCAATTCTGTTTGACTTCCCTCTTCAGGTCCTGGCTCTCAGGTTTCAGGGTTAAGTGTCCCCCCCCTTTTGTCCCTAGGTTGTACATCTCAAGACCAGGAGAACAAAATGGATGTTGCAGCTGCCAACCTGTCAGCCTAAAGGGTCCCTCGCTTTAAATCCACTTTAGTTACTGTTGAAAGATCCAGATTTCCCATGAGTCTAAGATTAGTGGTTGAAATGGATGAGTTCTTGATAGGGAGAAAAAGTGGCATGGGCAGGGATGTCAAATGTCTGGAAATTCTGAAGCTCTGGAATTCTTTTTTTTTTTTTTTAATCTCAGCTAAACTTATTTTACTGCTTCAGCAACATCAAATCCATAATTTAGGATTTAGCATATAAAATTGTTGCTAATAGGCATAGTTATGAAATGTGAAAGGACAAATTGTCTTACATGAAATTGGTCACACTAATTATTTTGAATAAGTAAAACTTTGTCTTGAAAAGCTTCTCGTACATTCCAACGCAGGAAATAATCCATATAATTATTTCTATGAAGAGAATAGCCTTCCCCCCCACCCCTCCCAACTTTCCATTTTTCCCATTGGAAAAACTGGGTGAAAGGTACTTGGGGAAAAATAGTTTTCAACTTTTTTTTTTTTTGCTGTCACGTCATGGCCAGTACTCCCTCTAAGCCATGGAGTCTTGTGAGCAAAAGTTCTACTTTGTGAGCTACTGGCATTAAAGTTGTGAGGGGGCGATTTGGCTGCTGCATAACTTAGTTTGCTCTGGAGCCATCCCTTCCTGAGCTGAGACAAAAATGTGTGAGCCGAAGGCTAAAAAACGGTGAGCGAAATATTCACACTAACTGGTCACACTGGTCGTGGCTAACTTACGGTGACCCCGTGGGGTGTTCAAGGCAAGAAACATTCAGAGAGGGTTTGCCATTACATGCCTCTGCGTAGCTACCATGGACTTCCATGATATGATGCCATTGGGCTAGCCTGGGCTGTCCAAGTCATGGCTAAATATTATATGCAACGGTGTGTAAAATGCTGGCAAGTTGCAGCTGACTAAATGGCAACCCCATGCGGTTTCCAAGGCAAGAGACGTTCAGAGGTGGTTTGCCATTGCCTGCCTCCCTGTCACAACCCTGGAATTCCTCGGCGGTCTCCCATCCAAGTACTAACCAGAGCTGACCCTGCTTAGCTTCCAAGATCTGCCCAGATCGGGCTGGCCTGGGCCATCCAAAGCAGGTCAAAATTATGGCGGAAAGTGCCGCACTCTCCTTTTAATCCATGTTCACCATGGTGTTCTCCAAGCCAGTTTGGTGTAGTGGTTAAGTGCACGGATTCTAATCTGGGAGAACCAGGTTTGATTCCCCACTCCTCCACTTGCACCTGCTGATGTGACCTTGGGTCAGTCACAAGTTCTGGCACAGCTGTTCCTGAAAGAGCAGTTTGTGTCAGCCCCACCTACCTCACAGGGTGTCTGTTGTGGGGAGGGGAAGGGAAGGAGATTGTCAGCCGCTCTGAGACTCCGAGTGAAGGGCGGGGTATAAATCCAATCTCCTCCTCCTCCTCCTCCTCCTCCTCCTCCTCCTCCTCCTCATCCTCCTCCTCCTCCTCCTCCTCCTCCTCTTCTTCTTCTTCTTCTTCTTCTTCTTCTTCTTCTTCTTCTTCTTCTTCTTCTTCTTCTTCTTCTTCTTCTTCTTCTTCTTCTTCTTCTTCTTCTTCTCTGCACTGAAATTGAATTCAACCTTCTTTTTAATCCAGGTTTCCCGCCTCATCCTGCACTCAAACCGAGTCCAACTTTCTTTTTATTCTGGGTTCCCCCCCCCATTCTGCATTATATTCCCTCCCTTCAGAGGTCAGCCCGGTTTCAGCCTGCTGTTGCCCCGGGGTTATTTGGATGCTGTTTTGCCATGGCCTTAAATTGACTCAACTCGAACACTGAGAGAATCCGGAGTGGCAGGCCAATGTGGAAGGGACCGAGTTGAATCTGACTTATGGCGACCCCATCGGGTTTTCAAGGCGTGAGACATTTGGAGGTGATTTGCAGTGGCCTGCCTCTGCGTAGCAACCCTGGGCTTCCTCCACAGTTTGCTTACTTTCCACGATCTGATAAGATCAGGATAGCCCGGAACCACCACCACCCTCCCATTCCCCCCCATCTCTATATAGGATCATCCCCCCCCTCCAAAGTTGAAATCTATAGGGAGTGTTGTTCAGAGTATCGGCACACGCTGATCTTGTAAATATTCCACCACTAAGACTTTGGAGGGCCACTGCGAGTTATAGGCCAACAGTCTCACTCCGCATAAGGCTACTTTATAAATTCCTACATCCACAGTGTTGTTTAGTTTTAATCCTCTGTTTTCTTTCTATATTGAATGTTGCTTTATAGAGGGCTTTCTCGTAGAATTTCATAATGCTTTATTCATCATAAATCAGCGTTGGGATTTCCTGGAAGGAAAGGCAGGGGAGAAATTCAGTTCATAAACCTGGCGACCCCCCCCCCCTTTTCGATATGGGTTTGATAGAAAATTTTAATATTGCAATTGGACTCATACCAAAAGGCCATTCATAAATCTGGTTTAATACATTGAGCTCTGGCTGTAAATGTCAACTTTTCTCTTTGTTGGGCAATAAGTTGGGTGGCGATTTTCTAGATTCTGTTGAAAATAAGGATGGGCATTGGTTATACTGTTGGGCATTGGTAATGCTAGGATAACATGGTCCATGGTCTCCATCTAACCCCATGAATGGCGGCTTCATGTTCCATATATGGCACATGTGCTACTGTTAGAGGGACCAGGCAGATCTCCTGCTTGGCATTGCCCAGACGTTGCAATGTCATGTATGTTGTGAATGCAGAAGGGATGGTGAAACTGGAAGTGACACCACCGTATCAGGATCCACCCAAAACTATGATAAAACCATAGGGTTTGGGGTGAATCCTAGAGCATCTCCTTTTTTTTTTTTTTTTTTGAAACAAAATTTTTATTGGGATGCATTCAACATTGTTAAACATCATTACCAATACAATTTTAAAAGATTTTCACCCCATCCCCCCACCCCCCAATAGGCTTCCAACACTGCTAATAACAAAAAGAGAAAGTTAAAAGGTAATCAAGTTTAGACTTGTAACAATCGACAAACCAGGTAACCCAATTTCAAATACATAAAAGCCTGACTTTTACAAGCATGATTTCCAATAAAGGTACAGTACAATCAAGTGTTCATTTCATTTCTCATTCAGTTTCAATACAAATCAAGATTGCACATTTTCCCTTTCATTCTATATTCAGTTTCCATATACAATTTCAGGCCTTCCCAGTCTTTTAAATATTGTTCTGCCATTTGTCCATTTAGTTTTTTCATCATTTTGTCCATTTCGGCTAAAAACAGCAGTTTTCTTAACCAGTCATGTATATCTGGCACCTTCTCCGCTTTTCATTGTTGCGCAAAAGCCATTCTCGCCGATGTAATCATATACCATAATAGTGTCCTTTTTTCTTGTGGAATTGTTTCCATTGTCAAACCTAAGAGAAGAAGTTCCGGACTTTTCCTAATAGGAATTTTTAATATTTTCTGCATCTCACAATGTACATTTGACCAGTATACCTTTGCTTTATCACATGACCACCACATATGGTAAAAAGAACCCTCTATTTTTTTACATTTCCAACACTTATTACTCAAGTTCTTATCCATACTAATGTTAGCAATCTTTTTTGGTGTCATATACCACCTGTACATCATCTTATAACAATTTTCTTTTACATTGACACAGGTTGACATTTTAAAAGTCATCTCCTTGATGTGGTGATGTCACTTCCGGGTCCATGCTGGAGGTGACATTGCAGTATTGGCATGATTGATTGGCTGATTACCTTGTCCCTATTGGGATATTTGGTTAACATAGCAGAGTTTTGCCCCGTCATAGAAGCCTGATACTGAGTGCAGTTAATAAAACTCCCAAGATGTATGTTGCAAAAAAAAAAGGTAAACTTACATATATTTAATTAGATCGAGTTCACATTCAAGCTGTGGATGAAAGGGGAGAGAGAAGCCTAATCTAAAGAGTACTTTCCCAATCACAAATGGCCAGCTTGTTTGGGATCATGTGTGTGGGAGTATGATGGCATTGTCTCTACAGGAGAGACCGGAAGAGACATGTGTCTCTATGGAAGGCCATGAGGAGGGAGGGAGAGGACGGAGAGAGAGGAGGGGTCAGAGGGCAGTTCCCAGGTTAAGACAAAGAGAGGCATCCCACTCAGGGAGATGACACCTATGTACACTTTGAGTGATGTCGTGCCCCCCAATGTCCAGGCACGCTGAGTTGCTCCCTCCAACAGTTCCCATCTGCCAGTCTTGCCCACCAGTGCTTGTCTAGCAACCCCAGCAGCCATGTTGATAGTCAAACACAAATGACATAAAGACTCTACCCATGCTCTGTCCTCTCAGGTAGATACAATAGGCTAGGACATGTAATTCAGTGCCAGGAGGTAACTGTTTCCTTGCTTAGTCATGTAGCTCCCACAAATGAGTGATGGCTTTGAGGTGTGGAGTAGGATTTGGATGCTGAGTACAGGAACAAGCATGGAGATAGGAATACTAAAGTCATACATACCCACTGGTTTCCAGTTTGATTTGGGAAATCCATTGATCTTTGACTTATCTACCTGACTGTTGATGCCGGTACAACATATGGGTGAAACCTACTGGAGGTTTAACTGGTGTGGTTGGACCAGTTACCACTAGTTAACAGAGTGGCTTAAATAAATCTACAAATGCAGCAGTGTTACTTTACCAGGCTACTCAGTTTACAAAGCTACACAGAGCCACTTTGCAAGTTTAGAAGATAAATACTTCTCTCTTTATTTGAGAAGTACACTACTGGATAGGAAAGAGTAGGGAAAGGGTAGAGTACTAACTTACTAGTTAAGGATGGAAGCAGATGGTGAGAGGGCCATCTGCCTCATGGTGGTGGGAGAGAGTTCATCTTCAATTGAGAGAGAATGGAAGGAAGGGAATTATCCCTGAGAACACAATCTATGTTTCAAAGGGGTCAGTTGCAGAAGAGTAAACACAGGAAGAAAGGTTAGGATGCCTATCTAGCTATCTAGTCTCTCTTGCCATGAAATCTGGAGGCTAAAGTCAGGACATAGCACCTAGAACTTTCAGCAACCATGATTACGGCATGGGAGCCATGCTGTAACAGCCATGCTGTAAATGTGACAGTACAAGGGCATTTCTATGCACTACTCAGGGACGGCCCATCATAGACAAAATTTAGGCAGTTGCCTAGGCTGCCAGCTTGACAAAGGTGCCTTTCTGTCCTGTCTGCCACCCTGCCTTTCCCTCCCTTCCCATGCCTTGCACCCTGCTCGACTAGGGGGGAAGAGGCTCTTTGAGGAACTGCTACCACTACTGCCCCCCCCCACGCAGGCTCTTTCATCCACTACTGCAAGGAGCTGAGGCAAACCACAGGGCCCTTTCCATCTGGTCCCTCATGGCCTCCACTGCCACTGGCGGGAAGGCAAGAGCGCTGATCTCAGTACCGGCAAGGCTGACTGGGCATCTAGGATGAACAGATGCCTCAGACGGCAGGGGTGGGGGGGAGGCAGGGAAGATTCGGGTGGATGTCCAGCTGTGAAAAGGGTGGCTCTGCAGTGAGTGATCTCTCCCCTCTGAAAGAGGCGCCCAAGCGGGGCTGCTGGGAGGGATGGAGGGAGGGAGGGATGGTCTGGGGTGGCTGTGGGGAAGGGAGGATGGAGGGAGAGGCGGAGATTAACTGGAACCTGGAAGCTGCTGCAGTCACTTGGCTGCTGGTCAGGACCCCCAGACCCGTCCCCCGCAGAGATTCCCTGAAAGGGAATCCTTTTGCACCCCCGGAGAGATGCTCTGCCCTGCCCCATCCACCCCCAGGAGTCCCACCACTGCTGTGCTTGGCTGGCGGTCAGGAGGAGGAGAGGCGCTTCTCACTGTGTGGCTTGCCTGAAATCATCTCCCAGATGCTATGGCTTGGCTAAGCGCCAGAAGGGGGGCACCAGAAATTGATGGGTGCATGGGGGGGCACGCCAGAAGATATCCTCACCTAGCGTGCAAAAAAACCTGGGGCCGGCCCTGGCACTACTGATACTATAGTAAAGGTTTCCCTTGCTCGAAAGCCAGTCGAATCGGACTCTAGGGTTGCGGTGCTCATCTCCGTTTCCAAGCCGAAGAGCCAGCGCTGTCCGAAGATGTTTCCGTGGTCATGTGGCCGGCATGACTAAACACCAAGGCGCACAGAACGCTGTTACCTTCCCACTGAAGTGGTGCCTATTTATCTACTTGCAATTTCTTGCTTTTGAACTGCTAGGTTGGCAGGAGCTGGAACTAGAGACGGGAGCTCACTCCGTCATGCAGCACTCTTGGGTCTCGAACTGCTGAACTACTGACCTTCCACAGCCTGCAGTTCAGTGTCTTAACCACTTGAGCCACTGCAGCTATACTGCAGCCCCTGATACTATACTGATGCACAAAGGAGCTACAGAGGGGAAAGAGGGTTGACTATTGCATCTTGCTTTTGTTTTGTGACATGTACTTTGCATACACACTCACGGAAGAAAGCGGTCACACAGCCTTCATTCTGGAATTTATTATTTTAACTCTTTCCCTCCCCTTTATCCACCTCAAGGAATCCGCCCCCCAACAAGCCTTTTTATTTTTATTTTTTTAAAAAAATCATCAACTTTTTCACCAGCAAAACAGCCACAATCCAGGGCAGAAGTTTTTTATTTTATTCTGGGTCTGTTTCTTCCCGTCCAGGCAATTTCCTACTTCCTCCGTCCTCGAGAATCAAAACTCTTTCTCTAATCCATCCCATTGCTCTGTCATAAAACATCAATCTGGAAAATCTTTAAAACTAAAATGGATTACACGTCCCCCCTCCGCTCCTCCCAGAGCTGAATGGTTTCTGTGTCCCCTAGAAAGCGCCGATAATAGTTCACATTGATTCTTTAATGAGAGTGCAGCTGATGAACTGCGGGCTTTTATGCTGCTGAACTCCAGTGGCAAAGCTCTCGGGTCCCCTGCAGATGTTTCTGCTTTGCCGAGCGATGGGAACTTCATGGATTATTTCTCTCCACACTCCCAGGAGCAAATTCCACCACGGCTGATATGTGGAATCATGCTGCTCCTCACCAAGGGGGGAAGAAAACATCAACTTCAGAGCAGGTTCCAAATGAGAGAGAGAAAGAAAAACGAAATCTTTTGGCAACTTTTCACTCATAATCACAGGTTGGTGGGGAAAGAAGAAGAGAAGAGGTTGGATTTCTACCCCGCCCTTCACTACCCAAAGGAGTCTCAGAGTGGGTTACAATTTCTTTTCCCTTCCTCTCCTCACAACACACTCCCTGTGAGGTAGGTGGGGCTGAGAGAGCTCTCTCAAGAACTGCTCTTGAGAGAAGACCAGCTCTGAAATTACTTGTGACTGACCCAAGGTTACACCAGCAGCTGCATGTGGAGGAGTGGGGAATCAAACCAAGTTCTCCCAGATTAGAGCCCACGCTCCTAAGGTCATCCAGTCCTGCACTTGCAGCTGCTGGATGACCTTGGGCAAGCCATAGTTCTTTCAGAGCTGTTCTCTCAAGGACAGTCCTGGGAAGAGCTCTCTCAGCCCCACCTACCTCACAGGGTGTCTGTTGTGAGGAGGGGGAAGGGAAAGGAGCAGGGCTTTTTTTGTAGAAAAAACCCAGCAGGAACTCATTAGCATATTAGGCCACACCCCTGATAGCACAGCTCATTAGCATATTAGGTCACACCCCCATGCTACCAGAAGTGTGGTCATCCAGCCACACCCACCTTTTGCTTCTTATTCTGCTTAACTTGTTAGTTGTCAAAACCCAGGGCTTTTTTTGTAGCAGAAACTCCTTTGCATGTTAGGCCACACATCCCTAATGTAATGCTGGGTGTGGCCTATTATGCTAATAAGTTCCTGCTGGACGTGGCCAACTCAGGAGCCAGCCGGAACTCCGTTCCTGTGTGTTCCTGCCCAAAAATAGCCTTGGAAGGGAGATTGTAAACTACTCTGAGACTCTAAGTGAAGGGCGGGGTATAAATCCCATCTCCTCCCCCTCCCCCTCCCCCTCCCCCTCCTCCTCCTTCCCCTCCTCCCCCTCCTCCTCCCCCTCCTCCTCCCCCTCCTCCTCCTCCCCCTCCTCCTCCTTCCCCTCCTCCCCCTCCTCCTCCCCCTCCTCCTCCTCCTCCTCCTCCTCCTCCTCCTCCTTCTTCTTCTTCTTCTTCTTCTTCCCACTACACAAAACTGGCTCTCTAAGGGTGAAAAGTGGCAGCTGGAAAGGTGGTACCTGGAAAGGTGGCAGCAAGTTTTCTGTGTGTGCAGTAAAACTAGGGTTGCCAGTTTCGTATTAGGAAATACCTGGAGATTTGGGGGTGGAGCCTGGGGATGGTGGGGTTTGGGGAAGGGAGGGGAGGGGAGGGACCTCTGGAGTCCATGGAGTTCATTCTCCAAAGCAGCCGTGTTCTGCAGGAGAATTGATCTCTGTTGTCTGGAGATCAATTGCAACAGCAGGAGATCTCCTGGTATCACTTGATGGTTGGCATCCCTAACTGAAACTATCATACTTCATTTACAGTTATGAGAAGACAGGGACTCACTGGAGAAGACAATAATGCCAGGAAAAGTTGAAGGCGGCAGGAAAAGAGGAAGACCCAACAGGAGATGGATGGACTCGGTCAAGGAAGCCATGAGGACCCTCCATTTGCAAGACCTGAGCGAGGCTGTTGACAATGGGACATTCTGGAGGTCATTCATTCATAGGGTCACCATAATTCAGAAGGGATTTGACAGCACATCACACACAAACACACACAGAGTAAGATTGCCAACCTCCAGGTGGGGCCTGTAGTTCTCCTGGAATCCCAACTGATCTCCAGGTATCAGTTCCCCTTGAGAACATGGCTGCTTCAGAGGGCCGATATATTGTTGCATCACATTCTTCCTGCGCTCTCTTCCTTGCCAAAAATCGGCCCTCCTAAGGTCTACATCTTGATCACCTGGAGATCAGTTGTCATAGCGGGAGATTTTGCCGACTTGGAGAGGTTTTTTAATTTATTTTTTTGTTTCTTATACAGTTCCAATTGAGAGCGGTAGATGGCTTGCCTTTTCCGGTGGAAATTTTTAGCACCAGATTTAGCAAGATTTAGCACCAAATTTAGCAAAATTTAGCAAGATTTAGCACCAAATTTAGCGAAATTCCCACCAGAAAAGACAAGCCAGAGGAAGCCCCTCTCAATTGGAATCGCATAAAAAACAAAAAAATAGTTGGAGTTGTTGTTACCCAGAGACGCTGCCTTACCCTACGGTAGCCCCAACAGCAGGGGCACCCCACTCCTGACCTGAACCGGAGACCCACAAACTCAGGCCAAGGAAGGGACTCTTGGTTCTGAAACACAGAGCTAGCCCCAGCTCTGCAAAACAGTTTCCATTTCAGGTTTTGCACCAGGCGGCCCTCCAAGCCAGTCTCCAGTCTCCCCTCCCACCCAGCAAGGTACGCATATGGAATAAGGCCGAGTTCCACCAGGTACAATCTGCATTCCTAAAGCTATTGAGTGGCCACCTGGCAAAGAGCCCTTCTGTCTCCAACTCTGCACGTAGCCCCTCTTGTGACTCCTATACCTATGTGAAAACTCTTTTTTGTCTAGATCAACTGTCCTTCCTGCCCCGCCCCTCAGGATATTGAAATAAACAATCAAACATTCAAATCATTAATGATCCTTCCTGACATCTATCAAGGACCGATTTCCCACCTTTGGTCTGAATCTGGGAACCTATTCAACCTGCCTTGGCAGCACCATCAGTAGTCATCAAACTCATTCAACCAGCTCCAGTAGTGCCATCCAGCATCTGGCTAATCCCATCAATGCTGTTGTGAATCTGGACTTTGCCCCTCGGAAGCTTCATTGGCCAAACCTAGGTCTTGCTCCTCCTGGCATCACACCCCCTCGGACCCCTTATTGGTCCAGGGGGTGGACCAATTAGTCATAAGAACATAAGAGAAGCCAATGCTGAATCAGGCCAATGGCCCATCCAGTCCAACACTCTGTCACACAGCGGCCAAAATATACCAGGTACCATCAGGAGGTCCAGCAGTGGGGACAGGACACTAGAAGCCCACCCGCTGCTGCCCCCTCCAGTACCAAGAATACAGAGCATCACCTGCCCCAGACTTAGAATTCCCATCTATACCCTATGGCTAATAGCCACTGATGGGCTCCATCTGCTTGGTCCCGGGGGTGGACCAAGACATCTTTTGTCTTCACCTGAGACAAGCCTCTCAAGGCCTCCCATTGGTCCACACTGTTTTCCAATGTCTATATCCTCCAAAGCACATGGCCTCAAACTGTGTGTCTGCCCCAGGATGCCAACTGGCAGGTCACCCCCCCCAACTCTGTTTTGGGCTATAATCCCTTCTCCACGGATGTCTGCACATCTGGAAAGGTAGCTATAACCCCATCAGACCTTCAGCCTCTTGTCTCTGATCTCTTAAGGTCAGTTCAACCCTTTCTTTCTTTTGTATGTGTGTGTGTGATATTTTTATTCAATTAAGCCAAATGTATTAGGGATATTTTCTTAATAAATTTCATAAACAATATTTCCTATCTGTCATCTGTGCCACTCCAAGAGGGTTTCGACTCTGGTATAGTTGGAGGATGATCCCTAGCTTGCGCACCCGTTAAGATATGATCTCATATTTCAAACAGAGATCCGGTATTGCGGTTAACAGAGATCTCCAGCCACCACCTGGAGTTTGGCAACCCTAGTTGGCACCCCTAGCAATAGAACTGATGGCCTTGGGAAAACTCAGCAGGATTTTCCTCTGTTTACTTTCTGGCACGACAGCCATTCATGAAAAAAGAGAGAGTTATTTGTGCATTTATATTGTGTTTTTAAATATAGCCTCCCCTCCCTCCTCCCCTCCCTGGTTTACTCCATGCCGCTGCCTCTGGTGATGCTGACTAGCTGTGACAGGAACAGATCTAGCAATGTGATCTTCATTATTGTGCAGCAAATTGGACAACGCGGAAGGGGTTTGGGGTGTTCTGTGCCCTCCTGTCTCCAGCAGTTTGCAAGACCTGTTGATGGTTGGATGTTGTGGAGGTCATTCATTCATTCATTCATTCATTCATAGGGTCGCCATACGTCAGAAGCGGCTTGACAGCACTTAACAAACACACAGAGGCACACAACTGGAGCCAGTTTGGTGTAGTGGTTAGAAGTGCAGATTCTAATATGGGAGAACCAGGTTTGATTCCCCACTCCTCCACGTGCAGCCAACTGGGTGACCTTCGGCCAGTCACAAGTTCTTTCAGAGCTGTTCTCTCAAGGGCAGTTCTAGAGGGAGCTCTCTCAGCCCCATCTGCCTCACAGGGTGTCTGTTGTGGGGAGGAGAAAGGAAGGCGATTGTAAGCCACTCTGAGGCTCCTTTGGGTAGTGAAGGGTGGGGTATAAATCCAATCTCCTCCTCCTCCTCCTCCTCCTCCTCCTCCTCCTCCTCCTTCTGCTCCTCCTCCTCCTCCTTCTTCTGCTCCTTCTTCTTCTTCTTCTGAACTCCCATTCACCCTTGGTGTGTGTACGTGTGGGGGGTATTTCTGCCTGATAATTAAATATTTAGATGCTGTTCTGTGAGTGAGTCAAGACATAAATGTAAATCCTCGAGCAGGCAAGAAGCGTTTTCTTTTTTTTTTTTTAAGATAGGAAGCAAAGCAAGCGTGAAATTCTGCTGTCTCTGTGCAGGGCTTCTGTTTGCTTACTTCCACCAAAATAAATACAAATCAATGGCAAAAAGGACACATTTCAATGCATAATGCAAGAGATCATGAATCCTTCCAGGGACAAGTTTCCTGAACTAGAGGACCGCAGCAGGTCTTGGAGCTCGGCTGGCCAGGTTGCCTGTTTTGGCAACCTCCCACCAACTGCCCCCACTGCCACTCCATAGGGGGAAAATGAGGAGAATGAAACACTGGTGCAGATGATATTGTTTGACCAGAGAGAGGCTGGTGAATGGGCCTACCTAGGGTTGCCAGCCTCCAGTTGGGGCCTGGAGATCTCCCGCTTTTGCAACGGATGGATTCTATGGCACTGAATCATGCTGAGGCCCCTCCCCTCCCCAAACCTGCCCTGATCTGATCACCCAAAAACTATGCAGGGGGTCACAGGACTTGCATTAAGAACATAAGAGAAGCCAATGCTGGATCAGGCCAATGGCCCATCCAGTCCAACACTCTGTCACACAGCGGCCGAAAATACCAGGGGCCATCAGGAGGGCCTGCAGTGGGGCCAGGACACTAGAAGCCCCCTCCCACTGTTGACCTCCCCAAAGCACCAAGAATACAGAGCATCCCTTGCCCCAGAGTCCCTATCTATACCTCATGGCTAATAGCCACTGATGGACGTCTGCTCCATATGTTTATCTAATTCCCTCTTGAAGCCGTCCATGCTTGTAGCTGCCACCACCTTCTGTGGCAGTGAATTCCATGTGTTAATCACTCTTTGGGTGAAGGAGGACTTCCTTTTATCTGTTCTAACCCGGCCGCTCAGCATCAGCAATTCCATTGAATGCCCATGAGTTCTTGTATTGTGAGAAAAGGGAGAAAAGTGCTTCTTTTTCTACCTGCTCTATCCCATTCATAATCTTATAAACCCTGATCATGTCACCCCTCAGCCGTCATTTCTCCAAGCTAAAGAGCCCCAAATGTTTTAATCTTTCTTCATAGGGAAAGTTTTCCAACCCCTTTATCATTCTAGTTGCCCTCTTCTGCACTTTTCCCAAAGCTATAATATCCTTTTTGAGGTGTGATGACCAGAACTGTACACAGTATTCCAAATAAGGTCGCACCATCCTTCCCTATTATATAAAAGCATAGTGGTTGACTGGCATGCCCAAACAAGGCATGCCCAAATAAGGTAAAAATGCGCGGCAAAACATGCTGGCTGCAGGGACTGCCACTCACCATTGGGCCCTGGCATTGGCTGGTGTGCCTTGCTGCGTGAGCTCAGTCCCGCCCACACAGCCAGCTCACGGCCTCTTCGGCCCAGTCTGCCTCCAGCCACCGAATTGGGTGGCTGCGCGCTGCTGACCGAGGCTGAACAGCGGCCTTCCTTGCTGTGCGGCCAACCCCCCCCCCCCGGTAAGCAACTGGGGCCGGGGACGCCTTGCGCGGCGGCGGGGGGGCACCGGAGCTGGCCTCACCATGCACACACCACTGGGAAATGGCGCCATGAGCAACTGGAGCCAACGGCGGCCCACGATGACTGACGTGACGGGGAGGCCGCGGCGGAGCTGGCTGGCCCAGAGAGGGAGACGGCCTCCCTCGCTCGCTGTTCCGCCGCTGCAGGAACATGCCAGGAGGGAGAGCCGGGCCAGGCCTCGCCCTGCAGGCGCCGCCGCCTCAGAGGGGGACAGCGCCTCCATAGACAGTCCGGCTAGCACCCGTTGCATTGTGCCACACAACGGGCCTTGCTGCTAGTTGATTTATGGAGGGGCATTATGATATTGGCTGATCTGTTTTCAATACTTGCAACTCTATGGTTCTGTAAAGCATTGAGGTCATTCCCGCATTTCATTGTTTTAGGCTTTAAAAAGAATTATTACTGGCACATGCGGCACTCTTGGTAATATCCACATTTCCCTGGGAAAGGTTTTTAAAAATTCATTTAGAAGGCCAGGACCGCCTTGGGTGTTGAGTCAGTGGATTTCACTCCCTTTCCTCCGAGCCCGTAATGTTTTACTCTTTCATGAATTGAGTTATTGTGATTAAGTTCACGGTCTTTAATGCTGTCCCTGCTACCTTTTTTATATTACGGTTTTGCTTGGACTTTCTTGATTATTAAAGGGTGCCCATTATTGATTCTAAAAGACATTTTCCTGGGGGCTGTAATTCATGCTTTATGGGCTCAGACCTGCAAGGTTCCTGGATGAACAGCTGGCTGAAATGTTAAAGTACAAGGTGAGGCACCTCCACAGATGTGAGCCTCATCTTCCTGGCACCTTTTCTGCTGCACGCAATTTGTGTGGGGAGGGGCTATGGCTTGGAAGCGGAGCCTCTGCTTCACATGCAGAAGGTCCCAGGTTCAATCCCCGGCATCTCCAGTTTAAAGGACCAGAAAGTAGGTGATGTGAAGGACGACAGCTTGAGATCTTCGATAGGCACTGCCAGTCTGAGTAGACAGTGCTAACCTTGATGGACTGACGGTCAATTCAGTACAAGGCAGGTCCTCTCCTCTCCTTTCCTCTCCTCTCCTCTCCCTCTCCTCTCCTCTCCTCTCCTCTCCTCTCCTCTCCTCTCCTCTCCTCTCCTCTCCTCTCCTTTCCTTTCCTTTCCTTTCCTTTCCTTTCCTTTCCTTTCCTTTCCTTTCCTTTCCTTTCCTTTCCTTTCCTTTCCTTTCCTTTCCTTTCCTTTCCTTTCCTTTTTTCCCTTAGAAGAGAAGAAGAAGAGATTGGATTTATACCCCGCCCTTTACTCGGAGTCTCAGAGTGGCTTACAAACTCCTTTCCCTTCCCCTCCCCACAACAGACACCCTGTGGGGTAGGTGGGGCTGAGAGAGCTCTGGGAGAACTGTCCTTGAGAGAACAGCTCTTGTCAGAAGTATGGCTTGCCCAAGGTCACCCAGCAGCTGCGAGTGGAGGAGTGGGGAATCAAATCTGGTTCTCCCAAATTAGAGTCTGCACACTGAACCACTACACCAAACTGGCTCTCATTGATTCCCAGATCTTGAGCAGCAGAAGATACTTGCTTGTTATTTTTTTGATGCAAGGGCTAAAAGGACTGAGACAAATTCTGCAGTTACTAGAGTAAACTTAGGATCCTTATCACTGAGCAAAAAAGCCAGGGTTTCCAGAGTGTAGGAGGATGCTTGATTGATTAAATGTTTAATATTAGGGTTACCAGGTCCCCTCGTGGCTCCGGTGGGGGAATTTGGGGGGCATTCGGGGGGAGCCTCAAGCCCCAACCCAAAGAGCAACCACCCACCTGGCCACCCCTCTCCTTCCCCTCCTGCCATATTTAAAGGGCTTTAGCTGATTGGCAGGAACCATGTGGCCTGCCGATCAGCTGGAGGGCCCTTTAAATGTAGCAGGAGGGAGGGAGGGTACAGTTGCAGGCTGCATGCTCGGCTCACAAAAAGACTCTTTAAAGGGTCCCTTTCCCTCCCTCCTGCTAGATTTAAAGGGCCCTCCAGCTGGTTGGCAGGCCACGTGGTCCCCACCAATCAGCTGAAGCCCTTTAAATCTGGCAGGAGGGGAGGGAGAGGGGTGGCCGGGGGTGGCTGCACCTGGGGGCTAGGCTTGGGGGTGGGGCTTCCCTCACCGACCAGTTGGTTGGGGGTGGATTGGAGCCCCCAAACTGGGGGAACCCCCATTTGGACCTAGGGGCTGTCAACCCTACTTAATATAGAGATCCCTTATATTCTCAAAAGAACCTGCATTCAAGCAGGGCATGGAAGGATGTATCTATCCTATTAAGGCCACAAGGGCAGATCCTGTCAGAATAAGGCCTATTCAAGAATCTCCCTTGTAAAACCATTGTAGGCCTAATATTCAAGCTTGCGAACAAAAAAGCTCTACACTAATGTGGGTTGGTAAGATAGTACATGTGTGGACAGATAAAGATCTTGGGGGAGGAAGTCCAAAAGACAGGGATGAGGGCATCCGGGTTTTGGTGGCTTGCTCTTGGATGTGTCTCATTGATCCTCTGATGAAGACATGCCAAGCCGAGGCGTGAGGGAGGGGTCTTGGCTGGTTCCAGACCCCCCCCGGAGTCTTTGTAGGAGATTCCCAGCCTGGGGAGCCAGGATAAGCCTCTCCCAAAGTGACGGCTGAGGGATTGAGGCTTGCCCTTCCCTGAGAGGTTCTGGCACTGCAGAGCCAGTATGGCGACCAGAGCTGACCTCCGGACGAGTGGACAAAAAAATAAGCGAAAGTAACCCCAGCAACAATTGAACTCGCCTAAACAGTGAGTCAATCAAACCTCTACATAAGCAAAAAAGTCTCAGTGTGCTAGATCGATCCGAGAAGGAACAGTGGGTGGGGAAGGGTTGAAGATCCAGCCCCCCCCCGAAATGGAGCGGTGCATAAACGAGATAGAAAAGAGAAAAAGAATGGAACTAACTGCATGAGACTCTTTTCAAGCCTGAGAGCTACATTTTAAGTCAAGAAACGCTGAATTCAGAGAAACTTTACTTTAAAACTAAAACTTTTCTTCTTTGTAAACAAACGGCTGGGAGAGCAAGGAGAATGGCGGCGGGAAAGAAAGTTCCTTCAGGAAGTTCGACACCAATGATTCCCACTCAGATACAGGAAGCGGCTGCAGACTTTCCCAATATGCTCACAGCAGCATTGTGCCCTCTGCTGGAGCAGTTGTCAACTATCAACACCAAGCTGGACTCTGTCCAAAATCAGCTGGCGCACATGGAAAAAAGAGCCAACAAGACAGACAACAGGATTGAGAAAGTTGAAACAAGGACTATTGATATTAAGCAAGAAATGGAAGAAGTTAAAAAAAGAAACACAGACAAAAATCAACTGCTTCAGCTTCAACTGGAAAAATCTATGCATGTTCTACACTTCCAAGGAGGTTCTGAACAGAAGGAAGGAAGCTTGTTCCACTGAGGAACTGCTCTGTCAGGAAATTCTTCCTAATGTTGAGGTGAAAACTCTTTTGATTTAAGTTCCACCCGTTGGTTCTGGTCTGACCTTCTGGGGCAACAGGAAACACCTCTGCACCATCTTTATGACAGCTCTTCAAGTCCCTGAAGATAGTTATCATATCACCTCTCAGTCTTCTCCTCTCCAGTCTAAACATACCCAGCTCCTTCAACCTTTCCTCTCTATGGACACTTCATCATCATCACCACCACCACCACCACCACCACCACCACCATGGTGCCCCACTAATATACACAATGCATTACAGCGTATAAGAAGAAAGTTTTTTCTTCTAAAACAGAGATCCCCAACGTGGTGCCCAACACCATTCCTGGCGCCTGCCAAGTGTTTTTAGAAAGTGGGTGTGGCCAGGTACGGTTTTTGTCCAGCAAGGCTTCTGAGTGTCCACTGCAGATTTGATTGGCTGTGCAGATTCTTTTTTTTATAATGTTGCTTTGGCAGCAGCTGCCACCAAAGGACAGGGATTGTCACCATGCAAAAGGAAGTCAGCTGCGGCAGCCATTTTGTGGTTAGCTCCACCTCCTACAGCAGCCATTTTGTGGTTAGCTCCACCTCTTACAGCAGCCATTTTGTAGCTGTGCCCACCACACTACGTCAGAAGGTAGCCTCAGTTTCAAAAAGATTGGGGACACCTGCCTTGAAGAGTTGAGCATGTAAAACAGCAGAGTTGCTGCTGACACTTTTGGAGCCAGTATGAATATAGGAAATGAGGGGTAGCAAATATACCACCCACTAGAATTACCAGGCATTACATTTCGTTCAGCTGGGGGTGTGTGTCTCCTGGCTCCTCACCAGGATTCTTCTGCCACATGCATGGAGCCTGTGCACGGCGATGATGTCACTGGTAGTGGACGTCATCATGCTAGGGGTGTTGTGTGATGACACTCTAGCGTTCAGGGCAAAAATTCTATGGTAACCATGGAGTCCCCCCCCCCGAATACTAGAGCATTGCCTCATGATGGCCCCAATATGATGATGTCACTACTGTGACATCACCATGTTGGCAGCATCCCCACAGGTTGCTGCTGTTCGGGGGTAGGGCTTCCCCACCGGCCATGTGTCCAGCAGTGGATTGGGTCCCCTGAAATTGGGAGATCCCCTGGCCCCCACCAGGGAGACAACAACCCTACTACCCACTTGGAGGCACCATTTTGCATAAAGTATGGAATCTGTAGCCCTGTGCAATCCTTGGAGATGTATGCATGGAGAGGAAGGAGGTCACCACGCGCACGAACCAGCGTTAAGTAAGTTTACATCCCACTCTCTGCCTACAGACAAAGATGCCGGGCAAGTTCTAGCTGGAGATGATATATCAGCCCCTCAGCCGGCCCACCACCTTGGGATCTGATATTTATTACCGCTCAGCACACCTTTGCTGATGTTCTGAGAGGCACAGAAGCCATGGCAGATATAGATGATAAAATGAGTGCAGGAACATGTGTAATCATCCAGTAGACCACTTATCTGAACCCATCCATCAAGCCGAGCTAGGGGGATCGCTTTTCATCTTAGGTTAGCTGGGTCATTTGTATCACCCTGCCAAAGGGGAAGGAGAATTTTTACCACCTGTCAACTGCAAATGGCAACGGGGCGGTATGGCAAGAAAAGGCAGGCCACACCAAACACGGAGCGAAAAACAAGAGGCAATTGGTGAAGTGGGAGAATTGATTTTGATTCATCTCTGAGACCCCGTACACATTTCACATACACTTAATCAGGTGGATATCTGTAAAATATCATAGTCTGAACAGTTCCCACAGCAACAGTTTGAGCAAAACTGTTCTTTAATGTGGGAATAATCATAAGAGCGTAAGAAGAGCCTTGCTGGGTCAGACCGAAGCTCTGTTTTGTCCAGCATCCTGTTTCCCAAAATGAAAAAAAAAAGGAAATTCCTCATTGGGAGAAAGATGGGATAAAAGTTTTAAAACAAGATAAAGGGTCCAGAAGATGCCCCTGAGAAGTCCACAAGCAACCTTTATCTTTCCCTCATTCTTGCTCCAATAACTACTATTGAGTGGTATACAACATGGAGAACTGAAGAACATGAAAAGAGCCCTCCTGGATCAGACCAGAATGGTCCATCTCATCCAGCGACCTGTTTCACACAGTGGCCAACCAAAGACAAATAAGAAATAGAGGTGAAGGCCTTCCCCTGGCATTGCCTCCTGGCACTGGTATTCAGAGGTTTACTGCATCTGAATGAGGTGGTACCCTTTACTCATCATGGCTAGTAGCCATTGATGGACCTGCCTTCCATGAGAAGGCCATTGAGGGACCTGTTCTTCAGGAGGTCCTTCCTAGCCGTAATTTCTAAGGACTTCACCTAATCCTCTTTTAAATCATTCTAAGTAGCAGCAGTCACATCTTGTGGTCGCAAATTCTACAATCATGAACTGTGTATCCGCTGCGAAAAATTTCATTGGTTGTTCCCAAGTTGCGGAGTTGTGGGAGAGGGGAAAATATTCTGTCTACCTGCCTTCTCTGCACCTTTCCTAACTTTATGCACCACTATCTTGTAGCACTTATTTTGTTGCCAACATAAAAAGTCTGATTCTTTGCTCACACGGAAGGGACTCCCTTGATCATTTTGGTCAGCCTTTCCTGCAAACTTTCCAGCGCTATGATCTCATCAACAGATGCTGTGGCCAGAGTAGTGCACAGTACTTCCAATACAGTCTCTCTGTAGATTCATAGGAGGGCGTTATGAGACTGGCTGCTTAATTTTCAGTCCCTTTCCTCATAATCCATAATACCAAATCAGCTTTTTTTCAGCACTGCTGTATAGGGTTGCTACACAGAGCTAATTTGGTATAGTGGTTAGGAGTGTGGACTCTAAACTGGGAGAACCGGGTTTGATTCCCCATTCCTCCACAAGCAGCTGCTGGTGTAACCTTGGGTCAGTTATGAGTTATTTCAGAGCTGTTCTCTCATGAGCCGTTCTCGGAAGAGCTCTCTCAGCCCCACCTACCTCACAGGGTGTCTGTTGTGGGGAAGGGAAGGGAAAGGAGTTTGTAAGCAGCTCTGAGACTCCTTTGGGTAGTGAAGGGCAGGATATAAAGCCAATCTCCTCCTCCTCCTCCTCCTCCTCCTCTTCTCTTTATATGTATTTATTTATTAAAACACGTCTACCCTTCCTTTCCTTATTGTTCAAGGTGGCCTACAATAATAGTTAAAAAACATTTCCAATTAAAACCAGAATAAAACAAGAAGTCCCAAATCTCCCCCCTTAAAAGATGCCTGCCATTTAAACCTAGGATTCTCAGCTCTGGCTTAGGAAATACCTGAAGATTTGGAGGAAGTGGAGCCTGGGGAGGGGTGGTGGTGGAGAAGGGAGGGATCTTAAGAGGGTATAATGCCAAAGAATCCGTCCTCCAGAGCAGCCATTTCCCCCAGGGGAATTGATCTTGGTTGTCTGAAGATCAATTCTAATAGTGGGAGATCTCCGGGTGCCACCTGGAGGGTGGTAACCCTAATTCAAACCCCATCAAGGCTATTGACACCTGTCCTTGTTATATTGCTGGTTTCTATCCCATCAATATCTACATGAACCCGGACCTGGATGGCCCAGGCTAGCCTGATCTAGTCAGATTCTGAAAGCTAAGCAGGGTCAGCCCTGGTTTGTATTTGGATAGGAAACCATCAAGGAAGTCTGGGATTGCTGTGCAGAGGCAAGCAATGGCTAAACCCCCTCCGAACATCTCTTTCCTTGAAAACATCATGGGTGGTGGCTGTAAGTCAGCTGCGACTCCACAGCCCCTTCCACCACCATCTATGTGAAATTAAATGCATTCTTCTCCCAATGGACTTCACTTCGTTCATTCACATTTGAACTGGTGGTGGTAGCCAGGAGCGCCTTGTACCAGCTTTGGCTGGTGAGCCAGCAGCATTTATTCTTGGGGGGAAAGACTTTGCTTTAATGTTGTTAACCACTACAGTTTGGTGTAGTGGCTAAGTGCGCGGACTCTAATCTGGGAGAACCGGGTTTGATTCCCCACGCCTCCACCTGCACCTGGCTGGATGACCTTGGGCAAGCCGTAGTTCTGATAAGAGCTGTTCTTGGAAAAAGAGCAGTTTCTGTCAAGAGCTCTTTCAGCCCCACCTACCTCACAGGGTGTCTGTTGTGGGGAGGGGAAGAGAAAGGAGTTTGTAAGCCGCTCTGAGACGCCTTTGGGTAGTGAAGGGCAGGGTATAAATCCAGTCTCCTCCTCCTCCTCCTCCTCCTCCTCCTCCTCCTCCTCCTCCTCCTCCTCCTCCTCCTCCTCCTCCTCTTCTTCTTCTTCTTCTTCTTCTTCTTCTTCTTCTTCTTCTTCTTCTTCTTCTTCTTCTTCTTCTTCTTCTTCTTCTTCTTCTTCTTCTTCTTCTTCTTCTTCTTCTTCTTCTTCTTCTTCTTGTTACTCTTTGCTGCGTCAGGGACCCTAAGATGAGTAGAAAGGTGGCTTTAAAATGTTTTAAATAATTAATAAACAAATTCAGCGATAGGCTAAGAGGTGGAGAAAATATAGAATAATAGGTGAAACTAAACCACAAAGAAGGACTTAATTAATAAATAGCAAATTAGAATGAAAATAGACGGTGTCATGACCCCAGCGGGTCGCTGCCTTCCACTGCCACCACCCTGGACTTATGGTCCTTTTCCCATTGGATCTGTTACCTCCAGAAAAGGGGTAGAAAGCATCCTGCCGTTCCCTTATAGAATCACAGAGCTGGAAGGGGCCATCCAGGCCATCTAGTCCGACCTCCCGTTCAGTGCAGGATCAGCCTAGATCATCCCTGACCAGTGTTTGTCCCGCCACTGCTTCAATACTGCCAGTAAGAGGGAGCTCACCACCTCCTTAGGCAGTCGATTCCACTGTGGCACAACTCTTGTGCCCCCCCGGATTTCTGATCAAGCACACGCATGTGGCCAAATTCTCTCCTTTTAGCAGGAGTGACTGGCTGAGTTGCCACATCTCTTCCGTGTGATGTATCGCCTGCTGTTGATAACTGGGTCCCCCCCCCCGGATGTGTTTAAACTTGTACCTGACATGGCAGCTCCCAAATTCATTATGGCTCGAGGGGTGAGCTGCCTAAAACATCCAAAGTGCTTAAAAGGGCTTCTGATCTTTCTCAATCACCTTTAAGTGAGGCTCAACCTGTCTGTTCAGATTCATTGGAGAGATATGGGGCAGAGAATTGATTGTGTGCCGAATGTTTAGACCCGGTTCTTTTCATCGCTGTTCGTGACAACACGGGCCTCCCTGCAATCAGCTCATTGTGTCTGCCCGCCATGGCAAGCATTTAATCAAGGTAATGGCTGGCTAAGGAAACCTAATCCAGTTACAAGAGAATAATAAAAGTCAAAGGGAATTCTAACGGATCCCTCTCTCATGACTCATTCAGAGGGCCTGAGATCTTTTGGTTTGTGTTGCAGAACTCATTCCTTGCCTTCAAAGGCCAGCTCAAAACATGTCTGCACATCACAAAGCCTCATGGCTTCACTGCTTCACCCACGTCACGGCTCTCAGCCGAATATGTGAACTTTCACCAACGGAAAGTATTGTGTTTTAGCTGGAATTGGGAGATTTGGGAATTGGGAGAGATGAAAAGCTCTCCTTTGGTAATTCTTTGGTAAGTATCAATCTGTCAATTACTGTGATGAATGGGGAGCCTGTGGGTGGCTTGTATATCATGAGGACACCCAGGGCCGGCTTGCTCACTAGGCAAACTAGGCATTCGCCTAGAGTGCGCCGGCCCTTAGGGGCACCAAAAGGTCCCTGCCCCCACCAAAAGCCCCGCCAAACCCCCTGCCCCTTCCCTGGCTTGCCAGTGCGCCCCGGGGGCGGGCAAGAGGGGGAAGGAGGAGGAGGAGGGGAGCCCTCCCTCGCCCTGGGGAGCCACAGGAGGGGGTGTCAGAAGGTAGCCCCACCTAGGGCACAAAAAACCCGGGCTGGCCCTGAGGACACCAATAGTATGCATTACCAGTTTGGTGTAGTGGTTAGGAGTGTGGACACTAATTTGGGGGAAATGGGTTTGATTCCCCACTCCTCCACATGCAGCTGTTGGTTGTTAAGAGTGATGGACACTTATCTGGAGAACCAGGTTTGATTCTCCACTCATCCACATGCACCTGCTGGTGTGACCTTGGGTCAGTCACAGTTCTCTCAGAGCTGTTCTCTCACGAGCAGCCTCTCAGCCCTACCTGCCTCACAGGGTGTCTATTGTGGGGAGAGGACAGGAAAGGAGATTGTAAGCCGCTCTGAGTGGAGGGCAGGGTATAAATCTAATATCTTCTTTTTCTTTTCTTTACAGTCACCGTACTCTCTGAACTCTCTCAGCCCCACCTACCTCACAAGGTGACTGTTGTGGGGAGAGGAAGGGAAGGAGATTGTAAGCCACTCTGAGTGAAGGGCGGGGTATAAATCCAATATCCTCCTCCTTGTAGTCACAGTTCTCTCTGAACTCTCTCAGCCCCACCTACCTCACAAGGTGACTGTTGTGGGGAGAGGAAGGGAAGGAGACTGTAAGCCACTCTGAGACTCTGAGTGAAGGGCGGGGTATAAACCCAATCTCCTCCTCCTTGTAGTCACAGTATTCTCTGAACTCTCTCAGCCCCACCTACCTCACAAGGTGTCTGTTGTGGGGAGAGGAAGGGAAGGAGAGTGTAAGCCACGCTGAGACTCTGAGTGAAGGGGTATAAACCCAATCTCCTTCTCCTCTTCCTCTTCCTCCTCCTCCTCCTCCTATCTTTTCAATGAAGAATCATTGTACTCGCCCACGAAGTCAGCAGTGAGACGCTTCACTTCTGTAACGTTCGCACTACTGCTTGATGGGAGATGAAGACACTGCTGTTTTCCCATTTCACACAGGCCCACCCCATATTGAGAAGAAAACAGCAGCTGTCCTCCTATCCTTTGTAGCTTTGAAGGAGGGAAAATGGAAGACGTCGCCTTTGACACGGGTGCTCAGCTCAGCAATTCCAGCATGGGAGGACTGAAATCGTTACCTGTAGAGACGGGGAGAGTCATCCAGTCCTGCTCTGACAAACAGGTTTCGTTGATTTCTATTTTTCATATGCGAGTGTCAGGCGTCCCCTCCCCTTCTAGAATCCATTACGAGGACTGATGGGTCCAGAAACTTCCTTGATATTGCGATCCAGGCAGCTTATGTGCAGGAAATGTCACGGCGTGATAGCATCATTTTCCTTCTCTAAATAAGAGCCGCCCGCGCTGCCCCTTCACCTCGGATTCCCAATCTGTAAAGCAGAACGGGGATGAACTATCTCAGACTCACTGTGCGGATGCATAAGATGAGGACAGTGGTGTCCTTTGCATACCAAAATGCTCCATGGGTATGATGAAAAGAATGTGTTAAAAGTGCTGCATTCAGAACTTTTACTTCTATGGAAAGTCTGCAGGGAATACAAGTTAGCTGAGCAGAAAATAACACCAAGATTCTACCTAAAGTGAAACTCTCCTAAAACTTTCATCGTACCGGAACTCAAGCATACCTGATTAGCTGTAGGCTCCAGCCTGGAAGAAGAATGTGCTTCCCATGGTACATAGTTATTTTATTGGTCTGGATCCAATGACGCCCTTCGACTAAAGCAGGGGTCCGCAACGTGGTGTTCATGGGCACCATGGTGCCCTCCGACACCTTTCTTGGTACCCACCAAGTGCTATTAGAAAGTGGGTGGGGCAGGACCTCTGATGGGCCATTGGAGAAAGTGGGTGGGGCAGGACCTCTGATGGGCCATTGGAGAAAGTGGGTGGGGCAGGACCTCTGATGGGCTGTGCAGATTAAAATAACATTGCAGTTGCAGTTGTCACCACAATGTTTGGTTTATTCTCTCTCTCTCTCTCTTTCTCTTCTTTTCCTGTGTATTTTTAAAATTACTCCTCTTTCCCCCTACACTTGGGCTTCTTCTCTGTGAGGCTTAAGGTTGCTATTCCCCCAGTGGGGGTGGGTTCCCCCCCGCTTTTGGGGCCCCCACTCCACCAACAGCTGACCGGCCGGTGGGGGGCCCAACCCCCAAAGAGCCCTGTTGTGCCCAATGTGCCCAGTGCGATGACATCACCTAGTGATGATGTCATCACACTGGGCATGTCATGTGGGGAACACTCTAGATGTTTTTGCCCAAATGCTAGAGTGTCCCCTGCTTGATGTGCCCAGTGCGATGAAGAAGAAGAAGAGGAAGAAGAAGAGATTGGATTTATACCCCGCCCTTCACTACCCAAAGGCATCTCAGAGCGGCTTACAAACTCCTTTCCCTTCCCTTCCCCACAACAGACACCCTGTGAGGTAGGTGGGGCTGAGAGAGCTCTGACAGAAACTGCTATTTTTCAAGGACAGCTGTGCCAGAGCTTGTGACTGACCCAAGGTCACATCAGCAGCTGCAAGTGGAGGAGTGGGGAATCAAACCCGGTTCTCCCAGATTAGAGTCCGCACACTTAACCACTACACCAAACTGATGTCACTTCCAGGCAGGAGCACCCCCACTTGTAGCTAGGTAAGACCTTGCCACCCTAGTGGGGCCCTGCTTCCTGAAGCAGCCATGTTGTGTTTGGCTCTGTCTCCTGAGGCAGCCATGTTATGGGGCTGTGCCCTCCACCCTGTATCAGAATTTCAAAGGGGCCTGTAGGCTCAAAAAGTTTGGGGGACCCCCGTACAAAAGGAGGCGCCTTGTTCTGGCAGAAGAAGCCATGTTCCATTAGAGGAAGGCTTCCACTGGAGGAAGACTGTTTGCCACGGAAAGGAGTCATTAGATCATCCATCAGTAGATTTCACTACCACAAAATGGTGGCCATGGAGATTGCAAATTAGACTGCTTTCAAAAGAATCAGAAAGAAACAAACGGGGGTCTATCAGTGCTTCTTAACCCTGAGAACTAAATGGATCCCCTGTGGGGAGAGGCTGTGGGGGTATAAATTAAATTAAATTAACTGATAATACAATGAAAACCTCCACGTAGAGATGCAATATATTTTTGGGAAACCAAGTGCTGGGTACAAACAACAAGGAAAGGTGTATCCTGTATGTGAGCCCACTTGTGGGATAGGATGGGGTATAAATTAAATAAGTAAAACATAAAGCTACCTGCTGGACTGCCTCTCTCAGTATGGCCCCCGTTGCCACCTTAAATCATTCTCACAGGGCCTTATAGAATCATAGAATCATAGAATGTTAGAGTTGGAAGGGACCTTGCAGGCCATCTAGTCCAACGCCCTGCACTCTGCAGGAACACAGCCGAAACCCCTACATACCTACAACATACCCAAAAGATGGTTGTCCAGTCTCCTCTTGAAAACGTCCAGCGAAGGAGCATCCACCACCTCCCGAGGCAGTCTGTTCCACTGCTTAACCACTCTTACAGTCAGGAAGTTTCTCCTGATATTAAGCCGGTAACGACTCCCTTGTAATTTCCACCCATTAGATCTAGTCTTGCAATTTGGAGCAAGAGAGAATAGATCCACTCCATCTTCTACATGACAGCCCTTCAAATACTTGAAGACTGCAATCATGTCCTCTCTAAACCTTCTCTTTCCCAGGCTAAACATATCCAACTCCCTCAGCCTTTCCTCATAAGACTTGGACTCCAACCCTGTCACCATCCTGGTCGCCCTCCTCTGGACCCGCTCGAGTTTGTCAACATCCTTCCGAAAATGTGGTGCCCAAAACTGGATACAGTACTCCAGGTGGGGCCTGACCATAGCAGAATACAGCGGAACTACCACCTCCCGTGATCTGGACACAATGCTTCTGCTAATGCATCCTAAGATTGCATTAGCTTTCTTCACAGCCACATCACACTGCAGGCTCATGTTTAGCTTGTGATCAACCACAGGCCTTCTACAGGTGCCTTGGCCTGTGAATTGCCCACGTCAACCACAAGGGCAGGGTTATTTTCTCTGGCTGCCCCTTCTCTCTGGAATCAGATCAGCCTTTGGTGAGAACCGAGGAGCCGGCCTGTCATTTTAATTCCTCTGATCCATTCGTCGCCGAGGTGATGTTTTAACTGGTTTTATTTCTCTACTGATTGTATTTATTCATTTGTACTGTATTTGTATCGCTTGTACTTTCAGTGCAATAAATTTGCTGCCTCTCTGTGGGGAGAGGCTGCGGGGTATAAATTAGATTAATTAATTAATAATACAATAAAACCCTCCATGTAGAGATGCAATATATATTTTTGGGAAGCCGAGTGCCGGGAACAAACAACGGGAAAAGCCATATCCTGTGTACATAAACTCCCAAAGGCACCCATATGGCCATCCTTGAAAAATTAGGACAGAGCTTTGCTCTGCTCCAACGAGGCATGTTCTTAAATACAAAGCAAATTTGAAAGTCCCTCAGAATGTAAAACATCTGGGAACAACTAAGAGAAGTGAAAAGAGACTTGGAGTCAGGCCCGTAGCTACAGCGGGGCATCTTGGGGCCAGGCCCCCTGACTTGCTGGTGAGGCCCCCTGACTTCCCAACCAGCCCAGGGAATCACAGCCTTCTCCCCGGATTAATTTGATTAGCCAGTGCCCCCTAAGAAATTTAAATGCCCCCTGATTTAAAAAATCCTGGCTACAGGCCTGCTTGGAGCATGCGTGCGTGGCCTCCGATCTCTACCCAGTAACAATAGTGAATATTATGGGCATCTGGAAATTACCCTTGGCTTGAATTGTAATAGAAGACTCGTGTGTTAATATGGAAGATGGAAACAGTTATGTGCTTGCTTACATTAGCCGAGATTGTTATGGGAAATGCTTTCCAGCATCATTCCGGAGACAAAGAACTGGACGGCAGCACGTCGGCTCGAGCAGAGAATGAAAGAAGGAAGCAGAAAGCATAGCAATAAAACTCGGAAGGAAAATAGGATTTTGGTCTAGGACATATTCTAATCTTTTTTCCCAAGCAGCTGGATCCCCAGAGATTTCAAACCACTGCTACGGAGCGTGTGAAATAAGATTATAATAAGGTTTATAAGGTCAAAGATTCCCATTTGCTCTGTTAGGGTCCCACACTCTGAAAGGAGTATATCCTGTCCTGCTGTCTTCCCTTATGTGGTCACCAAAGCCCAAAGGGCAAGCAACAGACTATAACCTTTCCCCCGATCCTGGGTAAACTTCCAATCACACTCAGCTGGAAAATTTGTTCTGGCTGCCAAAATGACAAAAAGGCACACAGAACAATGAGGCATGTTCTCTTTGGTTGTGTAACATTCTTGTGAGAAGCCCAGATATGGGACTGATGTTTTGTCGATAACTATAATCATTGGTATTTTCTGAGACTAATACAGTGACCTGTACCTCCGTGGTAGTGCCCATGCTTTTGATGCTCAGCATTCCAGTCTCGAGGTTAGGTCCAACCAGCATTTTGTTTAGCTTTGGCCAATTTCCTCCCTCTTGCAGCCCCTGTCCCACATAGTTTTTGTTAAAATATTGGAAAAAGTGCAGAAGGGCAACTAGAATGATAAAAGGGTTGGAACACTTTCCCTATGAAGAAAGGTTAAAGGGCTTGGGGCTCTTTAGCTTGGAGAAACGACAGCTGAGGGGTGACATGATTGAGATTTACAAGATTATGCACGGAATGGAGCAGGTAGAGAAAGAAGTCCTTTTCTCACTTTCTCACAAGACAAGAACTCCTGGGCACTCAATGAAATTGCTGAGCAGTTGGGTTAGAACAGATAAAAGGAAATACTTCTTCACACAAGGAGTGATAAACATATGGAATTCACTGTCACAGGAGGTGGTGGCAGCTGCAAGCATGGACAGTTTCAAGAGGGAATTGAATAAACATATGGAGCAGAGGTCCATCAGGGGCTATTAACCACAAGGTATAGATGGGAACTCTCAGTCTGGGGTAAGTGGTGCTCTGTATTCTTGGTGCTTGGGGGTCAACAGTGGGAGGGCTTCTGGTGTCCTGGCCCCACTGCAGGACCTCCTGATGGCACCTGGTATTTCTGGCCACTGTGTGACAGAGTGTTGGACTAGATGGGCCATTGGCCTGATCCAACATTGGCTTCTCTTATGTTCTTATGTTCTTAATGCAAGTCCTGTGACCCCCCAGCATAGTTTTTTGGTGACCAAATCAGGGCTTTTTTTGGGGGGGGTGAATGCATTGGAACAGAGTTCCAGAACCTTTTCAACAAAATTATTTTAAAAACGTTTTAAAGTTCATGAGTTTTCAGTATACATATTGAAAATATCACTTCCCTCTTGAGAGTTCTGGCACCTCTTTTTCCAAAAAATAATAAAAAAGCCCTGGCCAAAGTACTCCTTTTTTTTTTGCTAATGGGAAAGCAGGTTGGATATTTTCTGTTGGAAATCTCCAGTCATGGCTGACTGAGAGCTTTAATACCTGAGGCGCACCTGACACTCCACTGAAATGTCACTGAAGACATTTCTTCTTAAAGAAAGAAAATTAAAATTCACACAGTGGTGGCAGAAAGGGGAGAAGGGCAATTAAAATGTTCGCGGAAGGTCGGCTCCATTAATTGCTGGAGATATTTGTGCCATCATTTGCCACACGGCAGTCTTGCCATGAGTTTGCCAGTGGGTGGGATCTAGCAACAAGACATTTATAAAGCATGTTGATTGCTAGGGAATGCAGCATCCCAGTGCAAGCAGGACTTATTTTGAAGATTTGCTCATGGTTATCACAAAGGGCTGTATCAGAAGAAGAAGAAGAAGAAGAGATTGGATTTATACCCCGCCCTTCACTGCCCAAAGGCGTCTCAGAGCGGCTTACAAACTCCTTTCCCTTCCCCTCCCCACAACAGACACCCTGTGAGGTAGGTGGGGCTGAGAGAACTTCTGACAGAAACTGTCCTTGAGAGAACAGCTGTGCCAGAGCTTGTGACTGACCCAAGGTCACATCAGCAGGTGCAAGTGGAGGAGTGGGGAATCAAACCCGGTTCTCCCAGATTAGAGTCCGCGCACTTAACCACCACACCAAACTGGCTCTATCACTCTAGAGCACTTTAAAATGGTTATTGTAATATTTGTTGATATAACATAGCATAGAAAAAAAATACTCTGATGGAGTTAGTACCTCATGAGGTAAAATATACTCATGAGGCACCCTGTGAGGTAAAATATACCTGCGCGGCAACAAACAAACAAACATAGATTATCCGGCGTTATTTTCTACCCAGGTGTTTTGTTTTGTTTCTACCCAGGTGTTTTAACAGAAAGCCAACTCTAAGAGGAGGCAATGTCCTGACAGGAGAAGTCTCTAAAGCCACGTTTCTCAGAAGTCTACAAAAAGTACAAAGAGGGTGCGTTCAGACGCGCCGTTTGAGCCGCTTTCGGCACGCCTCAGAAACGGCTTTTACATGCGCGTTCACACGCCCAACATCTGCCCACCGTCCCCAGTCGTCGCTTTCTGGAGCAAACCCCCCTTTAAAGTGGAGTATTTTGACACCACTTATCAAGTGGTGTTTTCCCGATTCTCCGATTCAAGCCATACTTTCCGCTGTCTGATCACTCCGTCAAGCCACTTCCGAGTGCTTCAACCCCCCTCCCCTCTGGGAAGCTGCCTCCGGCTTCCGGTTTTAGTCTGCCATTTTTTTTTCCTTGGCGGTGTGCGCTTGAGCGGAGCTCCGCTCCTAAGTTAAATAAAGAAAAGCTTCAATGGTGCCTAGTTTAGGCATTTAGATGAGTCCGGGATCTTGGGGAGGCCAGTTTTGGAGAGAAAATGTAAAATGTAGTCTTCATTTAAACTTTAAAGGGACCGGTTGAGATCGCTCTTCTGCGCACGCGCCAAACTTTTAGTTCAGGAGAGGGCTGCCTGTGCGCATGCTCAAAGGAGAGGGGAAAAAAAACCCACCTGCACGAGGACGGCAGGGAGCTCCGAAGGAGGAGGTCAGTGTGATCGCGATTCTCCAGTTTAAAAAAAAACACGCATCGTGCCGGAGCAGATTAAACCACTCCAGCACGCTGTCTGAATGCACCCAGAGGGTAGCTGATTCATCCCAGTAGTGTGTTCAGGGTTAAATACCATACAAAGGATTGGATAATTCTGGTTCCAAAACATGTGACGACATTGTTTCGGTTGACAGAGCGGGAGGTGTCCGGGCAGCTGCAGACTGATGTTGATGCAGCTAGACTCATTTCTCACTCGTGTTCAATTTCTCTCAGATCTTGCCGGCACAGAAAACCTCTGAATCGATGGCCCATTACGCGTGCACATCTTAGCGCAGATTTTCAGAGCAGGAAGCCTTTGATCTTGACTTCGGATTCTGCGTCCGTCTTGCACACCATTCTTTTCCTCCGCTGAATTTATTCTGCAGCTACAATTTTAAAAAAGACACCTTTCTAAATGGGGGTGGAATGTCACTTGTGACGTATGTGGGGTGGCATCCAAAGTTTTTGTTTTTGCTTTAAATTATCCAATTGCCCTGTCACAGCTGTGCACTAGCATCCAACAGGCACCTTCCGTTTAAATCGTGGTTCAGGTTTTGCACATGCATGTTACCGTTAGTTCGTTGAATGAAAGGGCACAGAAAGGAACACAGGGAAAGGGGGAAAACCTGATGTTGAAACTGACCAGACTCTTTTTTTGAAACTGACAAGCAGCTGAGAAGCCCCGTTTTCCATACTTCCAAGCACTAGGGGATTCTTTGCTGTGTTATCGGCCACTGTGAAAAATGGGAAAGAGTCACACAATCTCATAATATGGGGAAACGTGTTGAGTTTACCGAATGCATGGTAGAACCCGCTGACACTGGCATTGCAAGCTGTGATCATTGACAAAGTGTGTGTGTATGTGTGTGTATATGTGCACGCATGCCTGTGTGAAGTTGGCTGCAACTCCACCATGCTTTGCAGGGGGCTGCAATTTGTATGCATGAGGAGTCCTGTGGCAGAAACTATGGAGAGCTTTTTTAGCCTTGTGCCCCTACATTTTTTTAAAACCGGGGGTATTTTGTGATTCTCTAATTTGATTCTGCTCACTGGTCATGATCTTGGCAGTTTTTTTAGAGCCAGCACACCGATGAAGGGGGGAGGATGGCGGAAGGCACAGAGTGCACAGAACAACCTCAATGTGGGTGGGGGAGTGACCTTTGAGGGGCGGTAAAAGGACAGGGCAATCTGTATGCTTTCGGATTACCTTTGGCTTGGAACCTAAACAAGGGAAAAATCAGCACAAAAGCACTCTCAGTGAACCCGGGGAAACAGTAACCAGAAAGAGAACTGAGCAGTGAAGGAAGGGAAATCAGTGCAGAGAGACAAAGGAAACCCAGCGGACACGCATGGTGAAAATGAAGGAAAACACCCGCGCATAATAGGCCTCTGAAGGAGATGTGGTGCCGACCTGGAAACTGCAGTGCTGTGACACAGGAGCAAATTACCCATCTGCAATTTACTACACACCAAAATGGCCTCCTCCTCCCTCGCCTCACCGTCCTCACTCCACCTGATTAAAAAATACGAGGCCCGTGATTTTAATGTCGTTGTTTATACATGGTGCAATCGAAGCCGAAGTAGCGGCATTTACTCATATTTATCCCTTCCTTCTTCTTTTCCTCCCCTCACTCTGCTGTTTTAGTATTCTTGGATCACAGGAAAGACTTTGCCCAAGGCTGGCTCCGGTTTTTTTGGGAGGGAGCCCTTTGGCATCTTGGTTAGGGACAAGGCAGATTTCAAAAGCTGTCTGATTCATTGCAAATGTCCCCATTTTGGTTTCATCCCCCCACCCTTTAAAAGCTTTTGTTTTTCCATGAACTCTTTCCCCCATTCAAATTAATGAGTTTTTCAAAGTTATGTTCATACATACATACATACATACATACAGGGCTATTTTTGGGCAGGAACACACAGGAGCGGAGTTCCGGCTGGCTCCCGAGTTGGCCACACCCAGCATAAACTCATTAGCTTAACAGGCCACACCCAGTGGCAGAAACTCATTAGGATTGGCTACATGAAGGCTGTGTGGCATACCATGCAAAGGAATTCCTGCTACAAAAAAAGCCCTGGGTTTTGACAACAAATAAGGTAAACAGAATAAGAAGCAAAAGATGGCTGTGGATGACCACACTTCTGGTAACATGGGGGTGTTGCCTAATAGGCTAATGAGTTTCTGCTAATGGGTGTGGCCTATTATGCTAATCAGTTCCTGCTGGGCTTTTTCTACAAAACAAGCCCTGCATACATATATATATGGTATGTAACTGAAAACACATAGAATTTAAAAATACCTATGGTTTTACCATAGAGTTTCTGACAATTCCTAGAGAGGTATGACATAACACCTGGGTTTTTCCTGGAAATAACATCATACCATTGGCTCAATGGCCATTTTTATTTTTTTTCTTCCCCTGCTGCTCTAAGCACTGGCTGGAAAGGGGACTTGGGGGAAAGGGGATCCCCTGCTCATGCCAAGGGGTGGGTCATCAACCAACGCCCCCCTCTAAGCTGTGGAGTCTCATGAGCAAAAATTCTACTAGGTGAGCTACTGGCATTAAAGTTGTGAGGTGAGCAATTTGGCTGCTGCATCAGTTAGTCTGCTCAGGAGCCCTCCGTCCTGAGCTAAGACAAAACATGTGTGAGCCGGAGGCTAAAAAGCTGTGAGCTAGCTCACACTAACTCAGCTTAGAGGGAACACTGGTATCAACCCTGCCCTCTTCCCTTAAATCTCCACAGTCACATTTTCTTCTTCTGCCCACTGCCCTTAACCTTCCTTCTGTGGATTTGAATGCTCCCTAGACTTTTGATTCTGAGCTGGGTTATTGTCATGAGACCGACTCTTGTGACTGGCTCCCAGTGAAAAATACCACTGGCCTACGGATCCCACCTAACAGCAGAGTTTCCTGACAGTACGGAGCTGCTAATGAGCACTCCTGGTGCTTGATTTCAATATGAGATGCTGCCAGGCTCAGAAATGCTTGGGAGTAATTTTTTTCCCATCATGAAAGTTCTGCCTCTAATCCTTGGCCTGTGGACACACTGAGGTCACTCCTTTGGAACAATGGCCTTTTGTTTTTTTTATGGAGGTTTTCTTGTGTTTCTCAATTACGTCATTACTTTTCTGTCCCGGTGGTGGAAAAGAAGTGCTTATACCTAAAACCGAGCAAGCTATATTCTATACGTACTCAGCACAATTCATTGTTATAATGACAGAACTCTCAGAGCTGACGTCTAAAGTTAATGATGAATTCTGGCGGGTTTGTGGTTCATACAGGGCCAGCTCGCTCACTAGGTGAACTAGGCATTTGCCTAGAGCACACTGGCCCTTAGAGGTGCTAAAAGGCCCCCGCCCCCCGCCAAAAGCCCCCCCCGCCCCTTCCCCTGGCTTGCCAGCATGCCCCACAGCTGTGGGGCATGCAGGCAAGCCGGTGTTCAGATGGAAGGGATGGGGGATTAACCCCCCACCCCTTCCCTGGCTTGCCTGTGCGCCCCACATCTGTGGGGCATGCCGGCAAGCTGGCGCTCAGGTGGAAGGAATGGGGGTTAAACCCCTGCCCCTTCCCTGGCTTGCCAGCATGCCCTGGCGGCGGGTGAGAGGGAGAAGGAGGAGGAGGAGGAGGGGAGCCCTCTCTCACCCTGGGGAGCCCTGGCAGTGGAGGGAGGGGCGCTAGAAGGTAGCCCTGCCTAGGGCACCAAAAAACTTCAGGCCAGCCCTGGGTTCACAAAGTCAACTTCGTGGCAGGGCGACCGGCATGTACTCATTTTGACAGGTGCAGGTTCAGGAGGTTCAGAAGTGTATAGAATGGATCCTGTGCAAACTAGAGGCACCAGCCTCAGCGAGGATCTCCAGCTGACTCTCCTGTAGCTGCCCTCCAAGTTTGGGAGGATTGGATTTATGGGGTCCAAGTTACAGCCCCTCAAAAATGTGCCCCCAGGAAAGTACTTACCGGGGAAATGAGAGGTAGTTATTTCCCCGGAAAGCACTTTCCTGGAGTCACCTTCTTGGAGTGGCTGTAACTTGGACCTCATAAATCCAATCCTCACCAAACTTGGAGGGCAGGTACAGGAGAGTCAGTCAAAGATCTCCTGCGAGTTTGGGGACTCTGGCATATTGGGAGAGGGCATTCTACCACTTTATGAACTGAACCAGTTTGTGAGGTGGCTAAAAATCTGTGACTTTCCGTGGTTTGGAAATGGAGCATGCCACAAACTGAACTGCATTTCCCCAGTTCATGCCTGTCTTGAGTCTGACTGTGAAAGGCAGACTATACTTAAAATAAAGAAATCCATTGTAAATAGGCACTGTGTTGTTCTCAGGAGCCCTGGCTCCAGATCAGCCCTGGACATGGAAAAAGGAAGCCCTAGTTTGAAATATCACTGTGGCTTTCCTGTTGGTGGCTTGTGGCTTCTTCCTCGACCACAATTCCAATGATATACGAGTTGTTAAAAACAACAGATTAGACTGTATGTAGACGGCTTCTTGTTGCTCTTTGCTTGTCCTAAAAGCCGAATTGCAAGATACATGTTTATTTTTATTAATTTATTTCATTTGTACCCAGCCCGTCTCCCCAGTGGGGACCCAAAGCGGATTACATCATTCGCCTTTCCCCCATTTCATGTTCACAACACTGCAAGCAATGCTCCCTCTAAGCTGTGGAGTCTTGTGTGCAACAATTGTACTCTGTGAGCTCCTGGCATTAAAGTTGTGAGTGAGCGATTTGGCTACTGCATAAGTTCGTTTGCTCTGGAGACATCCTTCCTGAGCTGAGACAAAAACGTGTGAGCCAGAGGCTAAAAAACTGTGAGCTAGCTCACACTGTCAGCTTAGAAGGGGCACTGCCTGTGAGGCAGGTGGGGCTGAGAGAGTGTGACTGACCCAAGGCCACACAGCAAGCTTCCATAGCACGAGTGGGGATTAGAACTCAGATCTCCAAGAAACTAGTCCAACACTCTTAACTGCTACACCACACTGGCTGTCATCGCACCATTGCAGAAGCATGAATCATGCACACCAAATACTAAAGGTCTGACACAGTTTCAAGTTGGGCATACTTGGTACAAAAGCTGTTGGAATATGAGCAGATTTGCATGTTATAAATTACTTCAGTCTGGTAAATAAAAAGCAGATTGCAGCATGCATGGCTGTTAGGGTTGCCAACTCTGGGTTTGGATGTTCCTGAATATTAGGGGTGGAGCCTTGGGAGGGCATGGTTTGTGGAGGCGAAGGAACTCTCTGGGGATAATGCCATAGAATCCATCCTCAAAAGTAGCTATTTTCTCCAGGGGAAGATCAATTGTAATCCAAGGAGATCTCCAGGCCCCACCTGGAGATTGGCAATCCCAATGAAGAAGAGATTGGATTTATACCCCACCCTTCACTCGGAGTCTCAGAGTGGTTTACAAACTCCTTTCCCTTCCCCTCCGCACAACAGACACCCTGTGAGGTAGGTGGGGCTGAGAGAGCTTTTTCCAGAACTGTCCTTGAGAGAACAGCTCTGACAGAACTATGGCTTGCCCTAGGTCATCCAGCAGCTGCAGGTGGAGGAGTGGGGGATCAAACGCGGTTTTCCCAGATTAGAGTCCGCACATTTAACCACTACACCAAACTGGCTCCGGTGATGCTTGGGAGGCACATTCTTGTTCTCTGAGACAGTGGCAGTCAGTTTCAGACCTGGTGAAACCTCTGTCTGGGGATAGGCATAGATGTCCATTGTCTACATGTTCATAGAATACCCCTTTAAAACTTCCATCAACAAAAGACACTGTGGCTCAGTGACAGAGAGCCTGCTTTGCTTGCAGGATGTCCTGGGTTCAGTCCCAGGCATCTCCACTTTTCGAAAGTGGTTGTGGGGAAACTTTTTTCCCTGCCAGAAACCCTGGAGAGGCACGGACCAGTGGTCTGTCTTGGTGTAAAGAAGTTTTGGCAGCTGCTAATTGTGAAAATTTTACTCATTATTTGTAATCATTCCGGTTGCTTATTGATTATGCGTATTTCATTGCAGAGTTGCGTCACACACGGGATAATTCCTTCATTCAAGCATATGCTTAAATCTATGGCTTTATTGTAAGTCTTCCAACCAGGTTTGTTAGATTTGTATTTTGCTCATCATTTGTAGTTCTCTGGGTCACTTGTTGGTTTTGTGTGTTTCATTGCAGACCTGTATTGCACACAGGATAACTTTTTCCCCAACGTGCCCATTATTGTAACCTGCAACTTGCGTTGTATATAGGGCATTTTTTTGCTCAGTTTGGCTGCAAGCTACAAAGAGGACTTTTTTGTGTTCGATTTGGCTGCAAGCTACGACAGCATAAGGTTGTACTGACTGCAAACTATGAAGCACAAGGTCACAGTCTGAGGAAGCTTTCGAAACAGGATATTAGCCAGCATTCCTGTCTGATGTCCTTGATGTCCTTGTGTATTGTTTATTAATTCTGTGCATTACAATTTATGCATGTACACAACTTCTACTTTCCTGTATATGTGTTACTATTATTGATTATTTCATAAACATTCTTAGCCTCTGGTGCTCTGCACATCTTCTCTTCTTGGAGTAGTAAAACATCATCCCTATCTGTTATGTCTGTTATGTGATCTAGCCAGTTTGGTGTAGTGGTTAAGAGCGAGGACTCTAATCTGGGAGAACCAGGTTTGACGCCCCACTCCTCCACTTGCAGCTGCTGGATGACCTTGGGCAAGCCATAGTTCTGTCAGAGCTGGTCTTGAAAAGAACAGTTTCTGTCAGAGCTCTCGCAGCCCCACCTACCTCACAGGGCATCTGTTGTGGGGAGGGAAAGGGAAAGGAGTCTATAAGCTGCTCTGAGACTCCAAGTGAAGGGTGGGGTATAAATCCAATCTCTTCTTCTATATGTCCTTATATCTAGGGTTCCCAGCTCTGAGTTGAGAAATTTCTGGAGATCTGGGGGTGAAGCCTGGGGAGGGTGGGGCTTGGGGAGGTGAGTGACCTCAGAGAAGTATAATGCCAGACAGTCCACTCTCCAAAGCATCCATTTGCTCCAGGGGAACTGATTTCTGGACTTCAGTTGCAATTCTGGGAGGTCTCCAGGCCTCACCTGGAGGTTGGCAACTGTTCTTTATCTCCTAGTCACCATATGCTTTTTATACGTTGCATTTATTTTAAGAAAAAATGCAAAATAAAACTAATGCCTCAACGGCACATTTCCTTAGCCAGTTGAAGATTACTTAATTCACAGTGAATTACCCTTTATGAGACTTAGAACCTAATCAACTGATTGGCTAATTAGTATGTTCACCAGTTTCCATCGGGTTCCAGAGATTTAATTGACACCTTTGGCCTTTTCCAGCTACATTTGTCGATGTGCATTGACAGTGTGCTGCTTGGAGAAAACACAATAGGTTTAATCCTCCCCCCCCCCCCAGTAATTTGGTTATTTTGCAACGAATGAATGTCGGTGGGAACTTGACTTCAGCTGACTGATCGCCCGACTTCCACTGCTGTTTCTTTAAAAAACTTTGACGCAAAGTGATGCTGGGGGCTACCCAGTACTGCTATGATGGGTGGAGCATTTGACTTCCCACAAACTCTTAAAGGAACAGAAGCACCATCTCTGACCATGTCCCTAAGCTTGACATAGCTTAGAGACGGCCTTCTAGCTTACTTCTTCCAAAGAGCTCTAAGGCAAATAACTATAGTTAAAAATATTTTTTTTTAAAAAAACCATCACAAACAAAATTAAGATTACAGTGATTCCATTCATATTAGACTTTGGTTGCTAAGTCACAAGAATGTCTCATCTCTGTTCTAGAACTCCTGTCGGGTTGGCCTTCGATTGACCTCTAGGGGAGTTCTGAAAGGATATCACACCTCTCTGTACCTGTTCAAAAGCTCAGCCCTTAACTATGTTATTACTTTTGTTTGAATGTTTGGCTGTCCTACTGGCTCATGCTTTAAATAGTAACTTTTGTCATGTCACCCTGTTCTGTATATTTGATTTTGTTACTTATTTCTCATGCTGTGCCACAGCAAAATGTGTTAGCGCATTTTCCTCCCTCAAGTCTGAAAACTGCCTTGCAGATTTCTTGTTAATATGGAAAGGCAGGATATGATTCTTTCAGATTTATTATGTGAAGTGCCAGTCGGGGGCAGAAAATTCCTGCAGAGAGGCACGCTTGGTGTCTAGGTCTATGAGTTCCCTTTCCCTCTGGCCAGGTGTTGCCTTTGGGTTTAAGTGGGTTTAAGCGTTTCAGAGCCTGCAATTTTAGCCTATGTCCAGCTTTAAGTGTACAAATCCAAATGCGTGTCCTTTTAACATTGTAACTTGTCAGATAACACAGAGTCAAGACAGAACAGAAATGAAGATCAGTAAAAATGACATGCATATCACACATTTTTGACATAACAAGAACCCACTTGGATCAAATCGATAGTCCCTCTAGTCTACAGGGTTGCCAGCACTGCCTTGGCAAATGCTGGGACATTGTGAGGGTGATGCTTGAGGAGGGTGGAGTTTGGGGAGGATGTGACATCACTTCTGGGTAATACTCTAGGAATTTCCCCTTATCCCTATGGTAGAGAACACAGAGACATGGGAAACTTCCAAGAGATTTTGTATGAAAATAGTTTTCCAGACGTATTTCCTTCTGTTCCTCAATTTCTCAGGGGGTTAGGGCCAAGGGTGGGGGTCTACCTGCCAATGGTGGGCAAATGGTCACAGTGGACAACTGGATGTCTCTGGAAGGGCAATGCTCCCTCTAAGCTGTGGAGTCTTGTGAGCAAAAACTCTGCTTCGGCTCCTGGTATTAAAGTTGTGAGCAAGCAATTTGGCTACTGCATAAATTCGTTTGCTCTGGAGCCATCCTTCCTGGGCGAAGACAAAACTGTGTGAGCTGGAGGCTAAAGAACTGTGAGCTAGCTCACACTAACTCAGCTTAGAGGGAACACTGGCACAGAGGACAAAGTGTCCCCCCCCACATTGATGGTCCCTAGCAGGAGGTATTCAGAGGTATCCTTTCTGTGACCTGACTTCCATTTCTGTCAGAGGTTGAAGTTCCCTCCCCGAACTCCTGGGTAGTGCTGTGTTGAGTAAGGTCAACACAGGGGAGGGAGATTCAGGGAAACAGAGGAGAGCACAGAATACATCCTGTCGCTGCAAAGGAGGTTCAGTGTGGCATGGTGAGCTTTACAGCAGCAGAGTTTCACTGCAGTATCATTTAAATGTGCATGCAAACCCATTCCCACCTACTCACATATATATGCTAGCACTGTCAGATATAATTGTGGAAGGGAGAGCTATTTTCGCTTGAGTAATCAGTTTTATCTCGAGATCAAGGGGCAGTCTCTTTGCTCCCAATTTGCCAATGGATTTATGGTTCTCTTGAGGGAGCAATGTTTTGCATGCCTGTAATAATCCTTTTAATGATGAAATTGGCCTATATTCCGGATTCATTGATGATGTGTTATATTGGGGGAATACACTGTGGTTGGAATCTTTCTTTGCTTTTTTTTGGTTCCCCTGAAGATTAATTCTATGCATTATCATATGATGCTGAATTCCATTTCTGTTTCTCTTTTTGGACACTCAAGTATTTATTTATTTTCTTCATCTATATCCCGTCTTCCTCCCAAATGGGGACCCAAAGCCACTTACATCATTCTCCCATTCCTTTTTATCCTCAAAACATCCCTGTGAGGTTAGTTAGGTTGAGTGTGTGAGGCTGGCTCATGGCTGCCCAGTGAACTTCCATGGCAGGATGGGAATTCGAACTCGGGTCTCCCAGATCTTAATCCAACACTTTAACCACTACAACATGCTTTTTGTCTCCTCACACTGAAGGGAAGTGTACTGGACTCAGTCTGTACATATTGAATCATTCGCATTACAAGTTAAAACTTTTTAAAAAATGGAATACAGTTTTATCCTACACCAAAGATCATAACATTTAGCTCAATGAGCCAGCAGGGCAATTTCTGCAATTAAAATGCCAGCTTGGTGTAGCGGTTAAGAGCGCGGACTCTAATCTGGGAGAATCGGGTTTGATTCCCCGCTCCTCCACTTGCAGCTGCTGGATGACCTTGGACAAGCCATAGTTCTGGCACAGCTGTTCTTGAAAAAGAGCAGTTTCTGTCAGAGCTCTCTCAGCCCCGCCTACCTCACAGGGTGTCTGTTGGGGGGAGGGGAAGGGAAAGGAGTTTGTAAGCCACTCTGAGATGCCGAGTGAAGGGTGAGGTATAAATTCAACTCCTCCTCCTCCTCCTCCTCCTCTTCTTCTTCTTCTGATTACAATGTGTAAGCTGGCTATCTTTTTAAATGTGCTTGCAAGCCTCCAGGTGGCACCTGGAGATCTCCCACTATTACAGTTGTTCTCCAGTCGACCAAGATCAGCTCCCCTGGAGAAAATGGCTGCTTTAGAAGTTCATCTGTATTAGGGATGTGCACAAAATGGCTCATGAACTACAGTTCGTGATGAATTTTGGCCAGTTCATGGTTTGTGAAGTGAAGTTTGTAGCAGGTCAACCGGCATGAACTTTCCACGAACTCTCAGGCTGTTTGTGGAGGTTCATGCTGGTTTCTGAATGGATGTTTTCCCAGACAGACTGTATCTGCTCAATCTAAATGTTTATCAAACTACAAAGCAACAAGGAGGTCAGTTTCAAGTGATTCTTGTCAGTTTCAAGAGGGTTCTCCCCCTTTGCCAGGTTCCTTTATGTTCCCTTCCCATTTTCTTGCACAGAGCTTGCAAAATCCCCTCCCCCTGGGCTTGTTGTGATTCTGTGTTTTGAGGGCAGTCCTTTTAAGCTTGCAATGCCAGTGCCAACAAGTTCTGCTGGACATTCTGTACATTGCAATTGGTTGTGCTGGGCTTGCAAAATCCCCCCCACCCCTGCTTGGATTTCTTGTGACTCTGCTTTGAGAGCAGTCTTTTTAAACTTGCAGGGCTACAGTGGCACAGGGTTCTGCTGGGCATTCTGTACACTGAACTGGTTGTGCTGGGCTTACACTTTCCCTTGCTTGGAGTGTGATTCTGTGGTAGACATCAGTTCTGTTGAGCTGGCATTCTGTCTATGGCACTGGTACTGCTGAGTGTTCCGTAGATTGCACTGGTTCTTCTGGGCTTGCAAAAATGCCCCCCTAACCTTCAATTTCTACTGCAGAGATTCTCTGGCTTGACCTTAGTTCTATTGGGTTTACATTGCCACAGTGGCACTGGTTCTGCCAGGCACATTGCACTAGTTCTGCTGGGCTTGCAGCCACCCCTTCAGTTCCTACTGCAGTGATTCTCTGGGACTTTTATTCTGTTCTGCTGGGTTTCTATTTCCCTTGCTTTTTCATAGTTTTTCTCTTCCATTGAAAACAATGGAGGATGGGGGCATCTTTTTTGAGGGGCCCATAACTTGGATTCTGTAAATCCAATCCTCACCAAACTTGGTAGACAGGTTGAGTCAGCTGGAGATCCCTGGCAAGTTTGGTATCTCTAGCAGGTGGTGGGGGTGGGTGGGAAGTGTTCTGTTGCATAACAAAGCTCACAAACAGAACTGGTTTATTTAATCCCTAAAAGTTCTTGATGGTCCATGTTCCATGAAATGGGCATGGCACGAACCACAAACTATCACAAACTGCATTTTCCTGGTTCATTCCCACCTCTAGACTCCATGGCATTATGACCTGCTGACGTCCCTCCCTTCGTCAAAATCTGCCCTCCCCAGGCTCCACAAATCTCCAGATATTTCTCAACCCAGAGCTGGTGACCAGTGTTCCCTCTAAGCTGAGTTAGTATGAGCTAGCTCACAGATTTTTAGCCTCCAGCTCACACATTTTTGTCTTAGTTTAGGAAGGAAGGCTCCAGAGCAAACTGATTTATGCAGCAGACAAATCGTTCACTCACGACTTTAATGCCGGTAGCTCACAAAGTAGAATTTTTGCTCACAAGACTCCACCGCTCAGAGGGAGCATTGCTGGCAACCCTAGGACGGTGGAGTTTGGTGAGGGATGGGAGCTCAGCAAAGATGTAATGCTACAGAGTCCACCTTTCTCCAGGAGCACTGGTCTCGGTAGTCCGGAGATCAGTTGTAATTCTGGGAGAACCTCACGCCCCACCTGGATTTCACTGATCCTAGCTGGATCCAACCATTTGCGTGCATTGCATTTAGTCGCTCCAGACTAGGCCATTTGTTAAACTTCCAGGTGGCTAAAGGCTACAGTCGAACATTATTCACTAACTGTAACACTTGTACTGGATCATGAGTTTGTGCCAAGTGTTGTATGTAGAAAGACAGCAACAAGCAAGGGGGATGTCATTGGGACAAAGATTCTTGGTTAATGGGCTATAGGATTATAAGTGCTTTGCTGTGGAATGTATTAAATCTCAGAGATTTAACTGAATTGACACAGAAATGGCATTGCTCCATAGGCAGGCACTCTGGATATGCTAACGGAGCACTTTTCATCTCTATGGGTTAAATGAAATGGCTGAATATAGCTATTTCTTGCAATTTTGTTATTTTCATATGTTTTACATCTCCTAATGTTACCTTTTTGTAAGTTAATGAGTGCACTGGTGATGTCTACGCTGATTTGGACTGAAAGTCTTGGCAGGATTAGAAATTACTGTGATCTAGTACAGTATCAGTAATGCTTATCCCGCTACATTTTTCCTGTAGTATATTTCCTCTCATCTCAACCATCAGGTCTGCAAACTGGTTTACAACATTTTAACAAAACAAGAAGAGAAGAAGAAGAGATTGGATTGATACCTCGCCCTTCACTACCCAAAAGAGTCTCAGAGTGGCTTACAATCTCCTTTCCCTCCTCCCCCACAACAAATACCCTGTGAGATAGGCGGGGCTGAGAGAGCTCTCTCAAGAACTGCCCTTGAGAACAGCTCTGAAAGAACTTATGACTGACCCAAGGTCACACCAGTAGCTGCATGTGGAGGAGTGGGGAATCAAACCACGCTCCTAACCACTACACCAAACTAGCTCTTAGTTTGCAAGACGTGAGAATTGCTGCAAATGACAGGACGTTTTGGAGAATGTTAATTCACAAGTCGCCATAGGTTGGGAATGACTTGACAGCACTTAACACAAACACACATTCCCAATATAGCCTTGTGAGAAGCAAACCTGTGAGTCTTGAGATCATTTCCAGTTAGATTGTGCCATTTTCCCTCTGTTAAAATTATCACATTTTCATTGTTATTTTTGAAGAAGAAGAGAAGAGATTGGATTTATACCCTGCCCTTCACTACCCAAAGGTGTCTCAGAGTGGCTTACAAACTCCTTTCCCTTCCCCACAACAGACACCCCATGAAGTAGGTGGGGCTGAGAGAGCTCTTGACAGAAACTGCTCTTTTTCAGGAACAGCTCTTATCAGAACTACGGCTTGCCCAAGGTCATCCAGCCAGGTGCAATTGAAAGAATGGGGAATCAAACCCAGTTCTCCCAGATTAGAGTCCATGCACTTAACCACTATACCAAACTGGCTGTCTTTCAGTTTTTGCATCCATTGCACACCGGGGCATTGCAATGACCTAAAATGATGAAAGAAACAACAACAGAAATGTGGTGAACTGAAACTAACGCAATGACAACACAGGGAATCAAAAAAGAAATAAAACTGGTCTTCTTGCTCAACTGTCATATTCGTAACTTTGCATCTATTTTCAGTATCTTTCACATCCCTTCTTGTTGTGTGAAATTATCTTTCTACTCTGCATACTTCAGGATTCCTCAGTGTGGTGCCCCTGGGTGGTATGGTGCTTGCTGGCACCTTTCCTGGCACCTGCCAAGTGTTTTTAGGAAGTAGGCTTTGGATTGGCTACTGGAAATTTGATTGGCTGTGTAGATCATGCTTAGATGTCACCACTGCAGCACAGGGATCTAAACTGTGTTGCTTAAATTAAACTACTTGGGGGTGCTTGGGAGGGGGCAACAGTGGGAGGGCTTCTAGTGTCCTGGACCCACTGCTGGGCCTCCTAATGGCACCTGGTATTTTTGGCCACTGTGTGACACAGAGTGTTGGACTGGATGGGCCACTGGCCTGTTCCAACACTGGTTTCTCTTATGTTCTTAACCATGGCAATCATTTTGTGGCTAGCTCTGCCTCCTGTGGCAGCCATTTTAACTGTGCCATGTCAGAATGCCTACAGGATCAAAAAGTTGGGGACTTCCTGTTTCAGTGTCCTACCCTTCTCCATAATAGTTTTTAATTAGGAAAGGAGGAGGGAGAGGGGGAGGAGGAGGAGACTGGATTTATACATTGCCCTTCACTCAGAGTCTCAGAGGGGCTTACAATCTCCTTCCCTTCCTCTTCCTACAGCAGACACCCTGTGAAGTAAATGGGGCTGAGAGAGCCCCGAGAGAACTGCTCTTGAGAGAACAGCTCTCAGAGAACTGTGGTTTGCCCAAGGTCACCCAACAGCTTTATGTAGAGGAGTGGGGAATCAAACCCAGTTCTCCTGGATTAGAGTCTGTGCTCCTAACCACTACACCAAATGGGAAGATTAATATGATCATAATTTTATTTTTGAATTAGATTTTCCCCTATGCTGGATTATTCTAAATTAGGAATAAGGCCTATTGTGGAAATAAATACAACGAGCCTGGAGAGGGTAGGTTTGGGGAGGGGCTGGGCATCAGTGGGGTATAATGTCATAGGAGCCCCCCTCCAAAGCAGCCATTTTCCTCAGGGGAACTGATCTCTGTCAACATGAGTCTGCAGTGCGATGTGGCTGTGAAGAAAGCTAATGCAATCTTAGGATGCATTAACAGAAGCATTGTGTCCAGATCATGGGAGGTGGTAGTTCCGCTCTATTCTGCTATGGTCAGGCCTCACCAGGAGTACTGTGTCCAGTTCTGGACACCACACTTTAGGAAGGATGTTGACAAGCTCGAGCGTGTCCAGAAGAGGGCAACCAGGATGGTGAGAGGGTTTGAATCCAAGTCTTATGAGGAAAGGCTGAAAGAGTTGGGTATGTGTAGCCTGGGAAAGAGAAGGCTTAGAGGGGACATGGTTGCAGTCTTCAAGTATTTGAAGGGCTGTCATGTAGAAGATGGAGCAGATCTATTCTCTCTTGCACCGGATTGCAAGACTAGATCTAATGGGTGGAAATTACAAGGGAGTTGTTACTGGCTGGATATCAGGAGAAACTTCCTAACTGTAAGAGTGGTTGAGCAGTGGAACAGTCTGCCTCTGGAGGTGGTGGATGTTCCTTCGGTGGACGTTTTCAAGCAGAGACTGGACAACCATCTTTCGGGTATGTTGTAGGTATATAGGTATGTAGGGCTCTCTTTTGGCTATGCTCCTGCAGAGTGCAAGGGGTTGGACTAGATGACCTGCAAGGTCCCTTCGAACGCTAACATTCCATGATTCTATGATTCTTTTAAATTTGTGCTTAACAATCTGGTGCCTCAGCTCATTGTAAATTGCACCAGCTGTTGTTAACCTGGTTTGGCTAGAGATGCAGCTGAGGTCCTTTCATTTGAGGTTGCAGGCTTCAGCAGCTTGTAATGCCTGCCTTCTAAGTGAAGAAGAGGCGCTTCAGCAACTCATAATGCCTGCTTTGAGGAGTCTGGGCTTCATAGCGTTTGTGACACTGGGTAGACCCCGGAAATCCTTGTTCCCAGAATTCCTGATTTAGTTCTGAATCAACCGTAGCATAAGAATAGGTATTTGCCAGTTTACCTGCAGACAGCTTTGTTAGGGTGAGCTTGATTTTGAGATGCACTAGGGAGAGTTAGGGGGACCTGACATCTGCTCTCTCAAGAACCATACAGATGCTCTCTGTATTAGTCCCTAGAGTGCCTAAGGCTCTATCCCTCTGTGTGCTTGCTTGGAAGTATGCCCCATAGAAATCAATCAGGCTTATGTGTGAGTAAACACAGTTAGGGTCCATCTGAAGTTGTCCTTTCTTTGTAGAGAACTTCCACGGGTCACGGTATAGAGTGTCTCATTTCCCATAAGCTCTGCATGCTCCAGAGATCTGTGCGAGTTCAGCTCCTTGCTGGTTTAATGAGATCTGGGTGGAATTTCTGATCCTCCTCTGTTACAAGTATTTAACCTGGGCATGTCCAGAGGTACAATCCTTTGGCAGGAGCCGAAGGGTTCTTGTCCCATGGCTGTCAGCCTGTGACACTTAGGCTGCAGTCGGATGGGCAGTTTCATCTGCATCCCTCACGGTTTCCTTGAGAATTAAAAGGGGACGATCAGACTGCGACATCTGGCTGCCGTTCCCCACTCGTTGGGCTCCTGTTCTAATCTGACTCCCAAATGGATTTAACAGACATCAGGGAAAGTCTGATATTAGTGGGAGCACTCTGCAGTCCTGGACATGTGATCGTTTCCTTGCGTGGCCAAGCCATTAGAGAAGCCTGGAGTTTCTGGTTCATGGCCTCCATTCCCCCCTCCGCAAAGTAAGCAAGGTGTGCATAAGCGTCTGCGTGTACCCAGTTTGGGAGGCCCTGTCGACCGGAAGACTATGCTTCTGCGCATGCAGGCACGGGACTCCCTTCCGGATCAAAGGCTGCCAAGTCTGGATGGCCAGCAATGGGGTGCTTGCACACCTCAGCCAGTTACCAGGGGATGTGTGATTGACATTCCCCAGCACAAGGAACACCGGAGGAAATTGTGGCAGGATCAGAGGGCGCCATGCTTGTCATCTGACCGCAGCTTTAATGAGGCAGTCCAGAATAAACAACGGAGTGGGAGTCTTATAGAACATTTTGTTCTTAGGGGGTTTTTTTTGTGCGTGTTCCTTTGTTAGCCATTCTGAGTCCCCAGTGGGTAGAAAAGTAGGATATATTTAAAGGAGTAAATAAAAACAAGCAGAGTGGAAACACCTCAGGAAGCTCACGTGCAGCAAATTACCCATTTTCATTATTACTCTGTTATTGAAAATAGCAACCGAGACTATGGCTAATAAAAAGTCTTTTACTAGGACGGCACTGAGTAGCTGAATGTGAACAGTTTTGTTATAAGCTATTTTGGTGTTCGTGGACTTTAATCTGGGAGAACCGGGTTTGATTCCCCACTCCTCCACGGGCAGCTGCTAGATGACCTTGGGCAAGCCATAGTTCTGACAAGAGCTTTCCTTGAAAGGGCAGTCTTGAAAAGGGCTCTCTCAGCCCCACCTACCCCACAGGGTGTCTGTTGTGGGAAGGGGAAGGGAAAGGAGTTTGTAAGCCGCTCTGAGACTCTGAGTGAAGGGCAGGGTATAATTCCAATCTCCTCCTCTTCTTCTTCTTCTTCTTCTTCTTCTTCTTCTTCTTCTTCTTCTTCTTCTTCTTCTTCTTCCTCTTCCTCTTCCTCTTCCTCTTCCTCTTCCTCTTCCTCCTCCTCCTCCTCCTCCTCCTCCTCCTCCTCCTCCTCCTCCTCTTCTTCTTCCTCTTCTTCTTCTAGAAGAGCTTTCTTTGTTGGAGAGGAATGTCTCCCCCAACTCTCCTCCCCACTTGCTCTTCTCTTTTAAATTTATTCAGGAACTTTCTGCTATCAAATTGGTGTTTGTTTTAATGGGGCTTACCAGGGTTGCTGCTGAGATTCTAGCCAATCAGGGATCACATAAGAATGACACCACACTGCCACAATATTGTCATGAAACCAGATTCAGCTATGCGACAATGTCACAAATTCAGAGTGAAGGCACTGCTTCCTGCTCTTACTTTTTGCTACCAAATTGCAGCTCCTTTGGTGTAATTTTTTTTTTTTAATAGGACTTACCGGGGTTGCTGATGAGATTCTAGCCAATCAGAGACTACATGAGAAGGGTATCGCATTGCCACAATGTCGTCATGCAACCGGATTTGGCTACGCGGCAACGGCACAACTTTAGAGTGAAGGGAGTGCTTCCTACTCTTGGTCCGGATGGGTGAACCCTTGCCGCTCGTTGAGAACGAATGAAAGAAAGCCTGAGTGAACAGCACCCTCCTTCTCTTTGGCTCAGCCGTGTAGATAATAAACTCTCAAAGAGGCAACTGCTCACGAAGAGTGCAAAATACTTACGAGGCGGTTTCGGTGTGAAGAAGGGAATATGGGGAATTAGAGATCAGTGCGCTTTGCCTGAATTCTTGGGAACTCAATTGAGCATGTAATTAAGGATAGAGGGGAGAAGAAGAAGAAAATGCAACTTGGGTAAATACAAACTGGTAGGGTCAAATGAGACCAGCCTGAGCATTCTCCTTGGAAATGCCATAAACGGACCATGTGACAAAGTCTTGTTCCATCTGTACTGGCTTCCGGGCTGCCTCCAGGTCCAATTTATGTTTCTTGTATTGAACTTACAAACCTATATGGCCTGGAACTAGGGTTACCAGCCTCCAGGTCCCAGAGGGGGCCCCCTACTTTTGGGAGCTTTGATCTGCCACCAGCCAACTGGCCGGCAGGGGAAACCCCACCCCCAAACAGGGATGTCATCATGAGACATCCCTAACCTGATGACATCACTTCTGGATGATGTCATCATGCTGGGGACATCATGTGGTGATGATCTGGTTTTGGGGCAAACTCTATGGTTTTGAAGCCAAAATACCATAGAGTTTTGCCCGAGAACCAGAGTGCCATGTGCAATGTCGCTGACACAATGATGTCACTTCCGGGTGATGTCATTGTCTTGGGGGTGCTGTGTGCGACATCCCACCCACCCCTGGAACACCCCCCAAATCCCCTTGCTGCAATGGCGAGGGGACCTGGCAACCCTATCTGGAACCTGCATATCTTTAGGACCACCTACTTATAGAATCCTAGAATCACAGAGTTAGAAGGGGCCATACAGGCCCTCTAGTCCAACCCGCTGCTCAGTGTGGGATCAGCCCAGAGCATCCCTGACAAGTGTTTGTCCAGCCACTGCTTGAACACTGCCAGTGAGGGGGAGCTCACCACCTCCCAAGGCAGCCGATTCCACTCTTGCAGAACTCTGACTGAAAAACAAAAGGATTTCCTAATATCCAGCCAGTACCTTTCCGTCCTTATTTAAACCCTAATTTGAACCTATCTGACAATTACAATTACGGTATATTGTGGACGCCTGTTTCAGATGCCCCTAACATCTTAGGCTAGATGTGTGGCAACCGGAGAAAAGGCCTTCTCATTCGTGGCACTAAAATCATGGAATTCCTTCCCTGGGGAGATTTGTCTATAGCTTTGATTATTGTCTTCCTCCAGTGGCAGAGGGTTTTTCTGTTGCCTCTGATGTACTTTACTGATCCCCCTTCTTCTTTGCTTTTAATGGTCGGTTTGATTTGTATGCAATGTTTTTGAAAGTTGGCTTTTATTTTCTTTTAATTGTCCACCATCGTGAGGAGCTTACCTGGCTGGTTGAGTTTCCAGCTCCAGGTTCGGAAATCCCTGGAGATTTGGGGGTGGAACCTCCTGGGGAAGGTAAGGTCTGAGGAGGGGAGGGACCTCGGTGGGGTATAGCACCATGGAGTCCACCCTGCAAAGCAGCCATTTTCTCCAGGGGAAATGGTCTCTGGAGTGCACATGGAGAGGGAGCAGGCATGAGTGCACTTGACCCCCCTGCAAAAGTGCCAGCTCATGAAGTCCATGCACATAGGAATTGTACGCATGTAGGCTCCATGCCCAGGTTCAGAAACATTTGAAAAAAGCAGTGCTTTTGATCCCTGGGATTGAATTGATGCATCTACACTTCCTGTGCATGGAGACTCCATGTTCATGTGTTGGGAACCACATCATGGGTGAGGCCAGCACACTTCTACGCACTCCACCTCTACACGCCTTCAACTCATGTAACATTGTCTGTAGAGGGCTAAGATCTGCTGTATTCTTGACTGAGATCGAGGAATGGTTTTGTCATAAACATGACATGGGGTCCCACATGTCTCTACATATCACAGGGTTGCCAGCCTCCAGGTGGGACCTGGAGATCTCCAGGAATTACATTTGATCTCCAGATGACAGAGATCAGTTCCCCCAGAGGAAACGGTGGCTTGGAGGGTGGACACGGCGGCATTTAACCCGGCCGAGCTCCTTTCCCAAACTCCCCGGGTGTCACCTCCAAAATCTCCAGGAATATCCCTACCTGGAACTGGCACCTTTAAATAGGTTTGCCATTTTCCCACTGGGGGTGAGAGATCTCATGCCCCCAGCCCCCATTGCTTGCGGGCACTCCGGTGGCCCCAGGAGGATAACAAATGAAAAATCTCCATTGGGTGATGGCATCATGTCACTTCTGGTTTTACCACAGACCTTCCAGTGATTCCTAGAGAAGTGTGATGTCATTTCTGGGCTTCCCCCAGAAGTGATGTAATGCCATTGCATCCGCCCCTTCCGGACTCCTTCCAGTAGCTAACCCTACTACACCAATAAACAAGAATTTTACTTCAGAGAATTAGAGCAAAGAAGGTTGTACCAATTGTATTTTCCCTCAGTCAGTCCTGATTCTTGAATTATTTATTTTCTATTTATTTGTTTGATTGGATTTCTAACCTGCCTTTCCTTGCGTAGCAAGGCCAAGAGTGGGGTACAACTAATTAAAACAATAGTCGGATTATTAAAAACAGTTTCACACAATAATGATCAAAGCTAAAATCAGATGGCGCCTTAGGCATTGATCACAAATTATCCAGGTGGGGTTGTGTAGCTATGTGGTTTAGAGAGAGAAGAAGGAGGAGGAGGAGGAGGAGATTGGATTTATACCCCACCCTTCGCTCGGAGTCTCAGAGCGGCTTACAAAATCCTTTCCCTTCCCCCTCCCCACAACAAACACCCTGTGAGGTAGGTGGGGCTGAGAGAGCTCTGGGAGAAACTGTTCTTCTTAAAGAACACCTCTGACAGAACTATGGCTTGCCCAAGGTCACACCAGCAGATGCATGTGGAGGAGTGGGGAATCAAACCTGGTTGTCCCAGATTAGAGTTCATGCAGTTAACCACTACACCAAATTGGCTCTCCAGTTGGTACCCAGAGCTGATACACAGTGTAATGAACAGCGAGATGGAGAAGGGGGGAGAGGAGAGCTGGGAGAGGCCAGACTAAATGGAAGACCTCGCTGACTCAACTGTATGCCTGGTGGATGATAGGCCTTAGCTGCTGGAGGCAGGTCTGTAGCTACAGTGGGGGTTTTGGGGGCCCCTCTCCCTTTCTTAAAGGCACAGCCCCACAAGAATTTCTCCTGTAAATGCTTTTTTCAATCATTTTAAAACATTTTAAAGGTGTGCACACCTTTAAGCAGAGTGGGGTGCTGTAATTGACTAATTCCCACACTGAGCTAGGGTGTTGGAGTAGGTGACCTCTAGGATCCCTTCTAACTCTGTGTCAAGAAACTGGCCTCCTTTAAGAGAGTTTTTCTGCCTAAGTCTTAGCCTTCTTGACTGTAGGAGGCATCACCCCCACCTGCCAGCTTGTCATCAGAATTGATCCTTAGGCTGTGGCTGGCAGAAGCGATTAACTTGCAGCAGCTGAGAACTGTCATCTAAAGTGGTTGACAGCTTGCAATTCAGAGATCTATCGTGGTAACAGCTTTCTATTGGCTAAATGGCTTTTCTTTCTGCACTGAGATCTTCAGCTCCTCTCCCCCCAGTAAAAAAATTGCCCCCAAAGCCACAAAAGCCTGGCTACAGGCCCGGCTGGAGGTCACATCTGGCGTACTCTTCGCCAGGCCTGCAGTTGTAACAGATGGTCTTCTAGTGAAGTAATGTGCTGCAAGGTTTGGGGGACCACGGTTCTAACATTCCTTGCACAGTAAACTGCCTCCTAGGGTGGCCAACCTCCAGGTGGTGGCTGCAAAGAGGCCGGCGGCTCAGTGGCAGAGCATCTGCTTGGCATGCAGAAGGTCCCACATTCAATCCCCGGCAGTTATGAGGACCAGGCAGCAGGTGATGTGAACGGTCTCTGCCTGAGACCCTGGAGAGCTGCTGCCAGTCCGAGTAGACAATACTGACTTCGATGGACCAGAGGGTCTGATTTGATGTAAGGTAGCTTCATGTGTTCACATCTTCATGAGATCTCCTGGGATTGCAACTGATCTCCGGGTGACAGAGATCAGTTCACCTTGAGAAAACAGAAGGGGGACTCTATGGGATTATACCCCACTGAACGCCCTCTCTTCTCCAAACCCCGCCCTCCTCCAGCTCCACCCCCAAAATCTTCAGGTACTTCCCAACTCTGAGCTGGCAACCCTCTTGCCAGCCCAGCCTCCAGCACTCTTAGGGTGCGGTCACAGGCAATGTTCCCTCTAAGCTGCGGAGACTTGTGAGCCAAAATCCTACTTTGTGAGCTACTGGCATTAAAGTTGTGAGCGAGTAATTTGGCTGCTGCATAAGTTAGTTTGCTCTGGAGCTGTCCTTCCTGAGCCAAGATGAAAATGTGTGAGCTGGAGGCTAGAAAACTGTGAACTAGCTCACACCAACTCAACTTAAAGGGAACACTGGTCACAGGTGCGAGATAAACCAGGGTGGGGGTGGGGAGTGAGGGTATTCCCTCTGGAGGAATTTGACCTGCAGTTGCACCATCACACAGTCCTTTGAAGCTGTGGGGGCAGCCCGCCACTGTATGATCAGATGCAACCGCAGGTGAGTCGGGTTTTTTGTTTGTTTGTTTCCGATTCGCTTAAATGGGGAATCGATTAATTGCATCTCAGCACTGAGGGCTCCCTATGGAGTGTGCAATGATGCGCATAGTGAGAAGGGGGGGAACAATGGCACGGAGTCTGGATGGCCTGATCAGACCATCCTGACGGCATGAGAACGTGATGGAGTGATCAGACGGGGGGAAGTCCATCCCTGGCCCGTAGCAACCCATTTGCTACCGGACTTTCCCCGGTGTCTTTTTACTCTGCTTCTGCGGAGGAGCAAAAGGGGTTGCTGACGGGTGCTTTTGCCAGATGTTCGTGTCTGATTGTGCCCTTTAAATCCACCCGGCATTAGCGCCTATGATGCAGCTAATTGTGCGTCTGATCGCGCCCTTACAGTACCATCCTAAACAGAGTTACACCCTCCCATTGATTTCAATGGACTTTGAAGAGCGTTACCGTTTAGGATTTTTTTTAATGAATAAAATTTTAATTTTAAAATATATCACATATATTAAACACAACACATATATTGAAACTATATATTCATATCGAGTCCACATAATTCTCTTCATTCGGTAAATTGTTATTTTCCATCAAATAATGAATAACAGGAGACCACAATTCAGTGTATGCTAGTTTCTGTTGATCTGATCTGTTCAGTTGTGTATTATTATTCAGTTTACCTAGAATATAAAAGTCCCACAACTTTCGGAGCCATTGATCTATCGTCGGCATTTTCCTGTCTTTCCATTTTGAGACGAACAATGTTCTAGCTGCCGAAATTAGAGTTGAGGTCAATTGGTGGCGTTTTAATTTTCCAGGTGGCATTTTCCAATAATCTAATAGCAAAACCTCTGGCAGATATGGAAGACACATCCTTGTGATATTCTCGATGTGTAAGAGAATGCGTCTCCAGAAGTCTTGTACTCGTTCACAAGTCCACCAACAGTGGAGAAAATCTGCTGTCACCGTTTAGGATCATACTGTCAATGGTACTTATGCCGGGATGTCCTGCACTTGTAAAACTTCCCGATCAGATTGCATATTTGGGTGATGTCCTGAGCTAATTTTTTTTTGCCCTTCCAAGATTGAATTTTCTAAAAAGTGGCAGCATAAAAAAAAAGAAATTGCCAAAGCAAGGGAATGCGATGTATTTCCAATTACGTGAGGTATGAATTATGTAATATGCACACCTTTTCCAATCTCTGCTGACCTTGGCCTCTTCTGGTAGATAAGCACCCATTACGATCATTTGCATATCCCATCCCATTCCAAGCCAGATGCTGTCAGTCAATTGAATTATTTGCCGAACCAGCATATTTCATCGCCCGTGCCCCTCCCGCGTGCCTTAATCTGCAAAGCGAGGGCATGAAAGCCCAAATTTCGCTTTGAATCTAAAAAGAAAGGAAGAAAGAAAAACACTTTTCTGCCTCATTCGGATTCTCTTTTCTTTCGCTCTCTTCACCCTCCATCCCCCAAGCTGAAGTAGTTTTGTAAGGGATCCTTGCTGTCTAGATCAAAGTGGATACTTTTCGGGAAGCCTGAAATTAAATTGTGTGCAATGTTCCCTCTAAGCTGAGTTAGTGTGAGCTAGCTCACCACTTTTTAGCCTCTGACTCGCACATTTTTGTCTTATCTCAGGAAGGAGGGCTCCAGAGCAAACTAATTTATGCAGTAGCCAAATTGTTCACTCACAACTTATGCCTGTAGCTCACAAAGTAGAATTTTTGCTCGCAAGACTCCACAGCTTAGAGGGTGTATTGATTGTGTGTTGTGTGTGTGTGTGTGGTGGTGGAAATGGTGGGGAGATGCTGAATGTATTTCATCTGCCACGGAAATAGTGTGCCATCTCCTTAAATTTCAATTACAACTGCCAAGACCATGGCCACACAACCCGGAAAACCTACAGCAACTACCACTGGTTTGTAGTTTGGTTTTTGCTTGGAATTACTTGTATTCATTCATTCATAAATTGGAGATCTAAGAGCATAAGAAGAGCCCTGAAGGATCAGACCAGTGGTCCATCTAGTCCAAACATCCTGTCCCACACAGTGGCCAACCAGTTGCCCCAGAGGTAGGGTTGCCAGCTCTGGGTTGCGAAATACCTGGAGATTTGGGTGTGGCAACTGGGAAGGTGGGGTTTGGAGAAGGGCGGGAGCAAATCAGGGTACAATGACATAGAGTCCACCCTCCCAAGCAGCCAACTGATCTCCGTCAGTTGGAGATCAGCTGAAATCCCTGGAGATGTCGAGCCACCACCTGAAGGTTCACAATCCTAGCTAGAGGACTGACAAACGGGACACAGAGGCCATGGCCTTGCCTGGATATAAGCTCCTAGCTCTGGGTTTCAGAGGTTCAGAGCTTTTTTTAATAGAAAAAGCCCAGCAGGAACTCATTAGCATAATAGGCCACATCCCTGTCAGCATGGTTCATTAGCATATTAGGCCACACCCTCACATTACGAGAAGTGTGGTCATCCAGCCACACCCACCTTTTGCTTCTTATTCTGTCTACCTTGTTTGTTGTCAAAACCCAGGGCTTTTTTCTTTTGGAGCAGGAACTCCTTTGCATGTTAGGCCACATGACCCTAATGTAGCCAATCTGAATGCGTTTCTGCTGTTGGGTGTGGCCTATCATGCTAATGAGTGCCTGCTGGGCGTGGCCAACTCGGGAGCCAGCCGGAACTCCATTCCTGTGCGTTCCTGCCCAAAAATAGCCCTGCAGAGATTTACTACCTTTCAATATGAAACTTCCCTTTACTAATCATGGCTAGTAGCCAATGGACATCGCCATGAATCTGTCTAACCCTCATTTTTTAAAGCCATCTGTGTTTGTAGCTGTCACTGGCATAGACGTCCCCAACTCAAACATCACTTCCTCATAGTTATAGGGATCACCGGAAACTCTATGGTAAAACCATAGAGTTTCCAGCAATTCCTGGAGCTGTCCCATGTCACTTTTCATTTTTTACCGGAAATGATTTGGCCCCACACGCAGTGCTGTGGGTTTTTTTTTTTTTTAAAAAAATTCTCCTCCCACCATTCACGGTGGAGGTGGGCAATGGGAGCAGGTGGAGGGGGTCCCTTAGCTGGATCTCATGGATTCATTCTGCTAACGTAGGTGTTTTCCTCTGGTGGAGCAAAGTTTGAGTCCGGTGGCACCTTTAAGACCAACAAAGTTTTATTCAAGGCATGAGTTTTCGTGTGCAAGGCACACTTTGTCGGACAATGAAATGGAATTACAGACCATAGTTGTATATATAGATTGGGGGTGACCAAACTTGCTTTACATAAGAGCCACACAGAATAAACGTCAGATGTCTGAAAGCTGCAAGACATGAACAGGTATTACATGTTTTTATTGGAAAATATGCAAATTTGCTTTTTATTAACATTAAACGAGACTGCCAAAAATAATAACAAAAGGGGTAAAAGCAGATATTGTTAATGATATTTATTTGTCCAATGATATTTGTTTGCTGATGATATTTAGCTTCCCCAGCCGCTCTGCTGGGAGCCACACAATATGCGTGAAAGAGTCACATATGGCCCCTGAGCCACAGTCTGGCCACCCCTGATATAGATGGTGGCTTGTTAAATTAGCATGCAAAATAGTGAAGATATTTTTTAACAGATACAAAGAATGACAACCTTGGTTCCTGGTTATCATCTGGTGGAAAGAGCCTTCTGTTTTTGCAATACGGTCTTGCATTAGGTGAAGGCTACTTTCGCCGGGAGACAGCACTTCTACTGGCAGAATGAATACACAGCATCTAACCTCCTGGGAAGAAGAAAGCTTCGAGGTTCAACTTCTAACTGAAATGCTAGGCGTGGATGGATGGGAATTTGCCTTATGCAAGAAATATTGAAACGTGCCATTTCCACACCCCATGCTCAGCAAGAGCAGCATCATGTGATTTTGCTGCTGATCATGTATCTGTGTACTTTGGTAGAGCATAAAATGTATTATTCTTCCCCACCCCAGGGGAACATATCGACTGGGCTGAAAAAGACAATTTCAGCAAACGGCAGCTAAATCAATTGGGGATTTTAGCCTATTGAAATAGGAGAAAAATGAATTCCTCTGGTCGAAAGTGATTAGAAAGTAAAATTTCTGTCCTAGTTTTTCCACATCGCCTCATGTTTGAGAGCTGTAACTGGCACTATTCTATTTATTTATTTTAAACATTTTAAAGCTGCCTTTCCAGCCAAATTAGGGTCCTCAAGGTGGTGAACAATAAAAACACTGAAACGAGATGAAACACACATATACATACATAAAAGCAATTAAAACTGTGCACATCAGAAACAAACACACAAACAGGCGGAAGGTATGACTATTAAGGATATCTTTCCGGTGTTCCAAAAGATAATAGAGACACTAGATTTGATGCATATGTAATGAGAAGAAGAAGAAGAGATTGGATTTATACCCCGCCCTTCACTACCCGAAGGTGTCTCAGAGCGGCTTACAAACTCCCTTCCCCTCCCCCTCCCCACAACAGATACCTTGTGAGGTAGGTGGGGCTGAGAGAACTCTTGACAGAAACTGCTCTTTTTTCAAGAACACTTCTGACAGGACTATGGCTTGCCCAAGGTCATCCAGCCAGATGCAAGTGAAGGAGCAGGGAATCAAACCCAGTTCTCCCAGATTAGAGTCCGTGCACTTAACTACTACAGTACCATTTTGTCTGAGGACAGGGCTGCCGGACGCCAGTTGGTGGCTGGAGATATCCTAGGATTACAACTGATCTCCAGATGACAGAGATCAGGTCACTTGGAGAAAGTGGTGATTTTGGAAGGTGGGCTCTATGCTGGGTTGGCCCCAGGGTTTTTTTTGCAGGGAAGGCAAGGAAACCTTCTGGTGCCCCCCCCCATGCACCCACCATTTCTGGAGCCCCCCTTCTGGCGCCAAGCCAAACTGTAGCATCTGGGAGGGGATTTCAGGCATCCTCCTCCTGACTGCCAGCCAAGCGACTGCAGTGGCTTCCGGGTTCCAGTTAATCTCTGCCTCTCCCTCTGCCTTGTGTATAGAAGGTTTCAGGTTCAGTCCCCAGCATCTCCAATTAAAAAGGACTAAAAAGGATGTGAAAGACCTTTGCCTGAGACCCCGGAAAGCTGCTGCCAGTCTGAGCGGACAACGCTAACCATGATAATTAGGGTTGCCAACCTCCAGGTGGTAGAGAGGAAAACAACAACTGTGATGTGTTATGTCACAAAAGTCTCCACAGACTGAAAGTCTCTTGTTCCAAAATTCAGTTTACTCAATGTAATTCAAACGCCACCACACAACGGATTATGCATATTATCTCGTTTCGTGTGCACCTTTGTCAAGCAGAATAGCATTGAAATATCAAAATTATTAATTATTACACTGATGGATACAATGAGCCTCACCAGGAGGCACTAGCTGTAAGGTCGTTAAATGGATTAATCTTGACGTTTTGATATTTCAACGCTATTCTGCTTGACAAAGGTGCACATGAAACGAGATAATACGCATAATCCGTTGTGTGGTGGCATTTGAATTACATTGAGTAAACTGAATTTTGGAACAAGAGACTTTCAGTCTGTGGAGACTTTTGTGACATAACACATCGCAGTTGTTGTTTTCCTCTCTACTTCCTTCCTGCTATCTCTCTCCTTTGTTTGCAACCTCCAGGTGGTGGCCGGAGACCTCCTGCTATTACAACTGATCTCCAGGTGACAGAGATCAGTTTACCCAGAGAAAATGGCTGCTTTAGCAGTTGGACTCTGTGGCATTCTGCCCTCAAGCCCTGCCCTCCTCAGGCTCTGCCCCAAGAATCTCCAGACATTTCCCAGCCTGGAGCCGGCAACCCTACTGATGGACCAGTGACCTGATCCAGTAGAAGACCTCTCCACGTCTGTTCATGTGTGCATTCTGATGGAGCAGGCACTGGGAAAGATGTCTGACAGAAAGCCACTGCCATTCGGACTAGGCAATACATCGCTAAATAAACCAGAAATACGATTCAGTATAAGGCAACACATGATGGGCGCTTTCAAACACTCTAAATTACACACTTTAAGTGCACTTTGAAACTGGATTTTGCTGTGTGGAATGGCAAGATCCGCCTGCAAACCATCGCGGAAGTGGATCGAGATGGCGTTATTTCACGTGTGTGAAAGCGCCCATTTTCTCCGCTATACGAATGATAGCCTGGATTGCGCGGGCATTCCACATGGATGCCAGATTCGTTTATTTACTGCATTTTTATTCTGCCCTTCCTCCAAGGAGTGCAGGGTGACGATTCACCCTTTCTCCAAGTCTACCCTCTGAAGAACCCTGTGAGGTACGTTGGGCTGACAGAACTACAGAGCCAGCCAGTTTGGTGTGGTAGTTAAGTGCGCAGACTCTAATCTGGGAGAACCGGGTTTGATTCCCCACTCCTCCACTTGCACCTGCTGGATGACCTTGGGCAAGCCATAGTTCTGGCACAGCTTCTTCTTGAAAAAGAGCAGTTTCTGTCAGAGCTCCCTCAGCCAGTATGGTGTAGGGGTTAAGTGCGCGGACTCTAATCTGCGAGAACTGGGTTTGATTCCCCACTCCTTCACTTGCACCTGGCTGGATGACCCTGGGCAAGCCATAGTTCTGATAAGAGCTGTTCTTGAAAAAAGAGCAGTTTCTCTCAGAGCTCTCTCAGGCCCACTTATCTCACAGGGTGTCTGTTGTGGAGAGGGGAAGGGAAAGGAGTTTGTAAGCTGCTCTGAGACTCCTTCGGGTAGTAAAGGATGGGGTATAAATCCAATCTCTTCTTCTTCTTCTTCTTCTTCTTCTTCTTCTACTGGCCCAAGGTGAGTCGGTAAGTTTCCTGGTTAGCGGGGGATTTGAACCTGGGTCAACCCAGTCCACCTACCACTCTAGTAACTACACACGCTGGCTATCACTTGATTTGCCGGTGTTTGTTGTAATCACACAGGAGGGAAGACGGAAAGAGCTTTTGCGAAGTAAAGTGAAAGACATGTCACAAGAGAACCCTGGATTCTAGAAACTAGATTATTCAATGCTGCCGCAACGCCTGCTGCTGACTCTGCATTTTTCTCTGTTATTTTTTTCTCTTTCCCCTCGCACCCATGACATCACATATGTCTCACTCCTTATTTAATATAAAAGGAGGTGACTGTGCTGAAGATTTAGATTTTTTTGTATTAGGGGGTCTTGTTTTAATATACTTATTTTAGGGCGAAGAGCTAGGGGTTAGGATTGAGCTTTCTTTCTTTTCTTTTCTTTTTTAAAAAAGTGTTCTAAGCTTTATTGTTATTTTAGTTTTAGTAATATTGTTGTTTTAGTAATATTGTATTGCTATATGTGTCAATTCTAAGTAATGGGGTGCCAAAGAACTAGACCAAATTCAGACGATTGTGCGATAATGAGGAGTTAGGTGTTAAAACAAAGCAGAAAAAAAAATAGAAGTAGAAAAATAGAAGTAGCATTGCGTCCAGATCACGGGAGGTGGTAGTTCCGCTCTATTCTGCTATGGTCAGGCCTCACCTGGAGTACTGCGTCCAGTTTTGGGCACCACACTTTAGGAAGGATGTTGACAAGCTTGAGCATGTCCAGAAAAGGGCAACCAGGATGGTGAGAGGGTTGGAATCCAAGTCTTACGAGGAAAGGCTGAAAGAGTTGGGTATGTGTAGCCTGGGAAAGAGAAGGCTTAGAGGGGACATGATTGCAGCCTTCAAATATTTGAAGGGCTGTCATGTAGAAGATGGAGCAGATCTATTCTCTCTTGCTCCGGATTGCAAGACTAGATCTAATGGGTGGAAATTACAAAGGAGTCATTACCGGCTAAATATTAGGAGAAACTTCATGACTGTAAGAGTGGTTGAGCAGTGGAACAGACTGCCTCGGGAGGTGGTGGATGCTCCTTCGCTGGACGTTTTCAAGCAGAGACTGGACAACCATCTTTCGGGTATGTTGTAGGTATGTAGCGCTATCTTTTGGCTATGCTCCTGCAGAGGGCAGGGGGTTGGACTAGATGACCTGCAAGGTCCCTTCCAACTCTAACATTCTATGATTCTATGAAAGAGTAACAGTCCAGTAGCACTTTAAGATTAACAACATTTGTGGCAGGGTAGGAGCTTTCGTGAGTACCTGAAGAAGTGTACAGATTAGAGTCCATCGGTCTTAACTACTACATAGGTTTCCCAAGTCATCAGACCAGCTGGCAGGGGATGGGGGTGAACTTATTAGGAGCAGGAAGGGAAGAAGCTGGAAATAAACATGACATGCCTACATCACCTGGAAGTGACCCAGGCATGTTGGGGATGTTGGGGGCGACACTCTGGGTTGTGGGCAAAACCTCTATGGTTGAATTAGGTTCTACCATAGAGTGTTGCCCCAAAACCCAGAGCGTCGCCCCCTGATGTTATCATCATGCCTATGTGACCCTGATGCTGGGAAAGATTGAAGGTCAAAGAAGAAGGGGATGGCAAAGGATGAGATGGTTAGACAGTGTCATCGATGCAACGAACATGAAATTGAGCAAACTTCAGAGGAAAGCGGAAGACAGGAGGGCCTGGCATGATCTGGTCCATGGGGTTGCGAAGAGTCGGACTCGACTGTGCGACTGAACAACAACAACATGTGACTTCCGGGTGACTGTAGGCACATCACATTTATTTCTGGCGTCTTGCCTGTTTGGGGGAGTAATGGGGGGATGGCCGAGAGGAGTGCCCGAAACCAGGGGTCCCCTGCCCGCACGGGGTGGTGGTGGTTTCTGGCATCCCTACCACTACAACACACCGGCTCTCTGTACAGCCCAAGTGTCTGAGAACCCAAGGCGATGCATGTTTACTCAGAAGTCAACCCTATTTCAATCCTAAAATTGAAGCCTAAACCTGGATTCAAGGAGATCCGGAGTAATGCTTGCTGCCTTGCTTTCTGAGTCTCGCACAAGACTGTGGAATTTGTTCAGCTCCGACTGCACCACTAGCCAATAACAGTCCTTTTGCTTGCTCTGAGTCCTTGCTTTATATCACAAAAACACACCCTCAATACAGATGAACAGGCAGGCAGAGAGGAAGACATTTCTGTGCCTGAGGCCAGAAGCTCCAAATGGTGGGCGAAATACAACCACCCACTAAAGTGCTGACAATTTGCTGTTCTTTATGGGTGTGCTAAAATCAGCTGCAGGGAAACGGGTCTCCGCACCTGGATAAGTGGAAGGCCCCGGCCCCGTTTTGCGGGTGAAACTGCTTTCGTGTCCGACGATAAAACTTTTAGACCGGAAACAAAAGAGAGTTAACCTGACTCATACCCGCACTTACGCCTCGAGTTCTGGAGTCGTGGGAAGCTGTCAAAGAATTACAATCTCGCTAGGAGGGGAAAAGTTGAAGCTTGTCGAGATTTTCGTCTTGAGTACCTCCGGTAAGGTATCAATCACTATGACAACCCGAAAGCATCCCCTAACCTCAGCGGGCTGGCTTTCTCAACTATATGCTTACACAGAGTCAGTCAAATCTTGCGAACAGGAGACTGAAATGAAGGTGTGTCATTGGAGGCATTTCAGGAAGTAACTATAGGCAGGTCAGGACTAGTGATGGAGGGCAGATCGGAAGCATCTGTCATCTGCCTGGCCCGGCCCTGATGTCTGCTGCCTTTTTATCTCATTTAGGGCTTTCCTGCATTTTCATTTTCTTCACTTATATGTTCTTTTTGCTTTGGTTTCCCCCCCCACCCCCGCCGTTCCGCACGTACCACTGTTTGTTCCACAGGGCAGGACTCCTTGGGTGATTTTACATCTAGCATTTGTTCCACGTTTTCTCAACTGGAAGGAAAAAGTGCAGCTCCAAACCACGTTCAAATACCTCAGGGCAATGCCTTTCTGACTGCAAAGCCACCCATGAATGGCCATAAAATGTCCATAAATCTATGCAGAAGGTATCATAAAGCCCAATGATCAAAGAAAGCGGCAGTGACATGCAGCCCAGCGGGTACCATAAAATCCGATGATCAAAGGAAGTGAAAGCAGCGAGGGGAATTTTGGTTCCAACGTGGATTTCATAAAACAACAGAGGGAAAAGCCAATTCAGAATCAGCCAGGTCTCCTTTCGCATCTAAAGAGTCAAACCTGTTCAGATGCTTAGGTAGAGCAATAAGGTCCTCCACCCCAGTGTGTTTATTTATAGGAGTTTTACACTCTTCCTCAAATGGGTAGGCTCATAATTTGCCCAGACGCTTATCTTCTATCAGGGGAAAACAGCTCACAAATAAATTCCTTGTTCTTGGTCTCTTCTTTAACAGCATGATGCCATGTTCTGTATTTACCCCCAGAGGGGCTGCTAATATAAGTGCTACTCGGTGTTAACAGCCGGCAGCTGTGCGCTCCAGGATAGGAAACTACGGTACCAAAAAAGAGAGAAAATAGGCACCTTCACAGGTGCCCCCGTCTGTTTCTTGCTGATCAGGATGTGCCTTTTGATGGGAAGGAGATAAGCCCAGATCAGTGACTCATAAAGAGATGCAATAGACACTCTCATTCCCCCCTCTGAGGACAATGGAAGAAGCTGCATCGATGAATCACCATTCAAGCAGAAATGCTGCAGAATTCCCTAACTTCAGGACAGTCTGATTGGGAGGAGGCAAGTTCAGACTAATGGATCAAGCAGAGATGCCAAGGACAGACTCCTCTATGGTGAAGTTTGCTTTGGGCTCAGTGGAAGCTTTATTTTATTCCTTATAGTTCACTGTTCAGGAATTGCTGACCTAGCTCTATTTCTTAAAGGAAAGAAGAGCAGAAAAAAGCCACGCAGCTAGCTTATGGAAAATCCATGGCTGGCATTAGGTGTTAATAGTCGTCATGACAATTGTGGTTCAGTTGAAGTTTCTGTCGCACTTTCTTCTCGGTAGAGACACCAACCCATGGTATGTTCACCAATCAATGGCTGCAGTATCCCTAGACTAACCGAACCTGCAGCTAAGCATTTCTCCCCTTCTCTGATCAAGCTGATTACATTTTGCATTTGTCCTTCTACATCCTGACCCCTTCCTTTGAAACATCCCTGCCACCTTCTGATTGGGATATAAGGGATCTCCATTTCTAATTGTATCCGATGAAGGGAGCTTTGACTCTAGAAAGCTGAGACCCTGAAAATCTTGTTGGTCTCTGTTATGTATTGGGACAGGAATGTTCCAGGACTGTTTCTACCAAAGACTGGCTGAGCTTGGAGCTCTAGAACAAGAGCCCACCAGGTCTCTGGAGGTGGCCAATGAGGAATTAATGGTTCTGACAATGGCCTATCATTGGTAGTTGTTTGGGAAGTAGGTGGAGTTTGCATGGTATTTAAACAGGGCCGTTGGCCTGGGTCTTTGTCTTGTTCTTGCTGAGTGACTAATAAAGCAGAGCAGATCGCTGGGCTTGGAGTCAGACCATCCATGGAACCCCAGTATTTAACAGTCTCTAAGGTGCTACTGGCCAGGAATCTAGGCATTCTGTTCTACTGTTACGGATTTCTTTTTTTTTTTTTGATAAAACTCTCCTAAAAAGGAGAGAATTTTATTCTTTTTATAAGAAAAGGGTAGGGTATATAGATGGAGAAAGAAAAAGATGGAGTGAAAGGTTAGTTTTAGTTAGTGTTCAATACCGTTTTTGGCATCCATCACGGTTAGAAGATCTTCTTTTTAACTTTACAAAGTCCAAAATAACTCTGTTAGTGAAGTTAGTAAAGTCCATTGGGGTTAGTTATTAAACAGCTCCTTTCAGATGTTAAACGAACAGTCACTTCTCAAGGTGTCTTCTTTTTAAGTCTCTCCAATTGTAGATTGAGTCCTTTTTGACCTTAATGCCTTCTGTTCCATCACCTCCTTCCCCTGGGCTGCTGTCTTCTTCACTGCTTGCCTTGATCCAAATTTTGAGTGTTGCGTCCTCCTTCGTGCTGGCGTGTCTCTTCAGAAGTTTTTGTGTTTTAAAGATGGAGTCCATCTTCTCTCTTTTCTCTTTTTCCTTATACTTCTGGCCTTCAATTTTCACGGGCTCAACAACCCCTTCTACTGGCAGATTATTTTTCTTCATAAAAGCGGAATAGGTTTTGGGAGCCATATCCACCTCTTCTTTTAATTCTTTCGCTTCACTGCCAGTTAGGGGTGCCAAGACATTCGTCAAGGTAAATCCGAGATCTTCTTTCTCTTCTTCTTTTACGCCCTGAAAACTTAGAGTCAGATTAGATTTCTGTGCAATTTCCGCCATCTTCCTTGTTGTTTCCAACATTTGTTTCTGTCGACTGATGAGAACACTTTCCACTTTAAGCAAAGTTTCATTGATTTTCTGCATTTGCTCCAGCAGAGGGCACAGTATCTCATTTTCCTGTTGATTGACAGCAAGCTCTGGGGGGGGCTACCCGGACCGGAAGTCCCTCCCCACTTCTCTTCCGGTTTCTGCAGGACCTTTTCCAGCGTCGACATTTTCTTTTTTTGTTTACTTTTTCAAAGTTCGTGCTGCATCCCCCAGGAAGCTAATAAGGTCGTAATCTTCCATAAAACCCCAACGGTACTTTCACCAACACTTTTTTCTCTCTACCCCCCTTCGCGCTTCCTTTATAGATCTCGCTTCTCAATAGGGGTGGGGACTCCTCCCTCCTCCCATACGCTTATACGCTTGCGGGGGTGTGTGTGTTCAAATTCACACTTCAAAATAGATCTTCAACTCACGATTCGATGCCAGTTCTTCTTTTTATTTTAAATCATAGCGCTTTCTTCACTCCTGGAAGTCGGTGGCGCCGCTAAGTCCCATTGCGGGCACGACGCAGCGGGGCCGATTGGGGCGGGGAGAAAGCTTCAATTTCCCGGCTGTCTGCCGGCAAAGAGGCTACTCCCCAAGCGCCCCCGGTTCGGAGCCTTTGCCTAAGGCTCACTAGGGTCTTTCGCACATGCGAAGACCCCCCTAACTGCGCGTGGGCTAACCACCTCTGGGAGCATCCCGAAAGGTGGCCGCCATTCGCAACGCCGAAACCGAAACCCTACTGTTACGGATTTCAGTGCAAATGCAGAGTTAATAAATGCAGCAGAGCGCTTGTATTTGCTTTTAAGCAAAGTAACTTTACGAATGAGGGAGGGTGAAGAGGGAGTTGAAAGTAACAAAACAATACAGGACAAATCATCCTGTCTAGCTACTCTCTGACCTACGTCTTTTCTTAGAGACTTCAATATATCATGTGAGGACACTAGAGAAGGACCAAGAGCAATAAACGTGAAACCCAATGCTTACTCTCTAGTCCACCCCCAAAGTATTGATTACAAAATTGGAGAATCCCAATGCTGACTAATTATGCATTTTGTCACCTTGATCTGGCAGCAGCTACGTGGAGGCTTCCCCACTGTGTCTCTGACTTTAAACTCGCTAAGACGTCAGCACGCAGAAACAAACAGTAGATTATGTTGTCGAAGGCTTTCGTGGCCGGAGTTCATTGGTTGCGGTAGATTTTCCGGGTTGTGCGGCCGTGGTCTTGGCATTGTAGGACCTGACGTCTCGCCAGTTGCTGTGGCTGGCATCCTCAGAGGTATAGCACAGAAAGATGCAGTATTCTCTGTGTCAAGGGGAGAAGAAAAATGGTAGGCAGGTATATAGATATCAATTACCTGCCTACCATTTTTTCTGCTCACCTTGACACAGAGAGTTCTCCATCTTTCTGTGCTATACCTCTGAGGATGCCAGCCACAGCAACTGGCGAGACGTCAGGTCCTACAATGCCAAGACCACGGCCACACAACCCGGAAAATCTACCGCAACCAAAAAAAAGTAAATTCTTTCATGACTAGAGAGAGAACTTGCAAACCCCAACATCTACCTCACAGCTTTGTTCTGAGGATAAAGAGATGAAGGGGGAAACCAAGTATGCCACCCTGACCTCATTGGAGAGCCGGTGTGGTGTAGTGGTTGAGAGTTTTTGAACAGGATCTGGGAGGCCCAGGTTTGAATCTTCACTTGTGCCATGGACACTCGCTGGGTGACCTTGGGCCAGTCACACTCTCTCAGCCTAGCCTACCTTATGGGGTTGTGGTGAGGATAAAACGGAGGAGAGGAGGATGACATAAGCAACGTTGGCTCCCCATTGAGGAGAAAGATGAGGGACATGGATGAAGCTGCCTTATACTGAATCAGTCCCTTGGTCAGTCAAAGTCAGTATTGTCTGCCCAGACTGGCAGCCGCTCTACAAGGTCTCAGGCGGAGGTCTTTCACACGACTCACTGCCAGATCTTTTAACTGGCGGTAGTTAAGACCCTGAACTGCTGACGGAGTGAGCTCCCATCTCTGGCCCCAGCTCCTGCCAACCTAGCAGTTCGAAAGCAAGAGATTGCAAGGAAATAAATAGGCACCACTTTGGTAGGAAGGCAACAGCGTTCCGTGCACCTCGGAGTCTAGTCGTGCCAGCCACATAACCACAGAAACGTCTTTGGGCAGCGCTGGCTGTTTGGCTTGGGAATGGAGATGAGCAGCGCCCCCTAGAGTTGGATTTGACTGGCTTTTGAGTAAGGGAAACCTTTCCCTTTCTCTTATGAAGGATTGAACCTGGGACCTTCTGCGTGCCAAGCAGATGCTCTGCCACTGAGCCACAGCCCCCCCCCTGTATAAATGAAGTAAATAAATAAATTGGAAGGAGGGAGGGGTAAAATGATGACAGCTAATTTAGTCTAATATGTCTTCTTGGTCCCCTGCATATCTCTTTAAAACAAAGTATGGCCAGTGTCTTGTACCAACTTAGACCAAGCACATGGCTTTCCTGTATACACGGTCAGCGAAGGGAACAAAGCTTCGATCTAGCATAATAGGCCACACCCCTGACAGCACAGCTCATTAGCCTATTAGGCCACACCCCCATGTTACCAGAAGTGTGGTCATCCAGCCACACCCACCTTTTGCTTCTTATTCTGTTTACCTTGTTTGTTGTCAAAACCCAGGGCTTTTTTTGGAGCAGGAACTCCTTTGCATGTTAGGTCACACACCCCTAATGTAGCCAATCCTAATGAGTTCCTGCTGTTGGGTGTGGCCTATTATGCTAATGAGTGGGCGTGGCCAACTCAGGAGCCAGCCGGGGCTCTGTTCCTGTGCATTCCTGCCTAAAAATATCCCTGGTTGTTGTGCACTTAAGCAGCCCGCGGGCTTGCCCTGTATGTCTGTACTTTCTAAAATCACTGAGTAAAAGTATGAGCTGAAATCTCTCAATGATGCATCTGACTCAGTACTTTTCAGCCAGGGTACATCTCATTTTTTTCCTACTTCAACAAGCCAGTAGAGTGTAGTGGTCAGAACAACCAGCTAGGATCTGGGTGACTCCAGGCTTAAATTTCTCTTCTACCATGGAAGCTTGTTGGGTGAACTTGGGTCAGTCACATGCTCTCTTCACAACCCCTACATAAGAACATAAGATAAGCCAATGTTGAATCAGGCCAATGGCCCATCTAGTCCAACACTCTGTCACACAGCGGCCAAAAATACCAGGTGCCATCAGGAGGTCCAGCAGTGGGGCCAGGACACTAGAAGCCCTCCCACTGCTGCCCCCTCCAGCGCCAAGAATAGAGTGCATCACCTGCCCCAGACTGAGAGTTCCCATCTATACCCTGTGGCTAATAGCCACTGATGGACTTCTTCCTACATACTTCATGGTGTTGTTTAAGGAGACAATGGAGGAGAGGTAAACAATGTAAGCTGTTTTGACTCCCCCCCCCATTGGACAGAATGGCAGAATATAAGCAAGGTAAAAGGTAAAGGTTCCCTTGCTCGAAAGCCAGTCGAATCCGACTCTAGGGTTGCGGTGCTCATCTCCGTTTCAAAGCCGAAGAGCCAGCGCTGTCCGAAGACGTTTCCGTGGTCATGTGGCCGGCATGACTAAACACCAAGGTGCACGGAACGCTGTTACCTTCCCACCGAAGTGGTACCTATTTATCTACTTGCAATTTCTAGCTTTCGAACTGCTAGGTTGGCAGGAGCTGGAACTAGAGACAGGAGCTCACCCTGTCATGCGGCACCCGGGTCTCGAACTGCTGAACTACTGACCTTCCACAGCCTGCAGTTCAGCGTCTTAACCACTTGAGCAAACAAAGATATAAAATAACCAACACTGAAAATAAAACAGTTGTCTCAAGCTCTTCACTCTATAGAAGAATATTTTCACACACACCTTTTTGCCGACATTTCATCATTCTCATCCCCAATTTCTATTTTCTGCCTGTTGTTGATTTTTTTTTTTAGCAGAAAAACCCTTGAGTCTTTGCTGAAATGAAACAGAATTCAGTATCTTCAGACAGTTCGTAGTGACGGGTATTATCTTTGCTGTTTTCCTCTTTTTCTTTTTCTCCTGCTACCTTAGATTGTGACATAAAGGAAAGATAAAGAACTTCTTTATTAATCAAATAGACAGAACTTGGAATGTGCCCCGGGCCTTGACTTCAGCTCCATGCGCTGGAAAGTAACACTCGTTAAGCCCCAGAGATGAGGAGAAATAAACTTCTCTGTAGGCCTCTGTAGACCTTTAGTCCTCCTGGCTTTCTTCCCTTAGATATCCTTTGCTCTCAGCTAGGGTTGCTAGAGAGACGAAGAAGAAGAAGAAAAAGAAGAAGAAGAGGAGGAGGAGATTGGATTTATACCCCAGCCTTCACTCCCTGAAGGAGTCTCAGAGCAGCTTACAATCTCCTTTCCCTTCCCCTCCCTACAACAGACACTCTGTGAGGCAGGTGGGGCTGAGAGAGCTCTCTTGAGAACTGTCCTTGAGAGAACAGCTCTGAAAAGACTTATGACTGACCCCAGGTCACACCAGCTGCTTCATGTGGAGAAGTGGGGACTAGGGATGTGCATTCAGCTTGGCCAAGGCGATTAGGAACTCAAATGGTTAAGTATGCAACTCAACACGATTGGATTTCAGCAAAAGTGATTTCAGCTTTATTGTAACAGCAAACTCAACTCAACAACACACACACACAGAATAGTGAAGCGCAGCTCCCTTTTTAAGTGATCCGGGCTGTCAAAGCCACACCCATAAATAAGTTAACATCCAATAACAATGCTAGGATAAAGACCAATGAGGTCTGTTCCCTCCAAAAAGCTATGTACAGTTCTGATTGGATATTTACAAGGTTTCACAGAAACCGACCAATAGGAATGTGACAATTTACAATCCCATCTTATGCCTGAAGCTTAACATGGGAATAGATATGACAGGTTCCGGCTTCAGGACATAACACAAATAATGCCTATATGGCATTATACGGGATGGCCAATTACCAAATCAGATTTTTTGATCTGATTCAGCTGGCCGATTGGGGCATACCCGGATATTCGGGGGGATACCGAAGGGGGAGAGTGAAAGGATCTCAGGCACTTCTGCCTGACAGAGGGGCCAGCACTCCAGCCCTTCTGACAGGCAGAAGTGCCTCGGATCCATCCCTTTCCCCCCTCCCTTCCCTTCACCTCACCTCCAAATGGGGGCACAGGGAAAGGGCGGGGGGGAGAAGATGAACCCAGGAGAAGTGCTGGCCTGCTGCCAGACGGAGAAGTGCCTCCTCTGCCGAGTGACTCCAAAGACTGAGGGGATTTAAAGTTTAAATCCCCCCTCTCTGGACTCAGTCATGCGGCAGCATGCTCCCTCCACTGAAGAGAAGGCAATTTGCCTTCAATGATGGGAGCCACAACACTATACCCTACGGGGACAGTCCTCATAGGGTATAACTGCACCAAATTAATTCGGCTATACCGATAATTTCCTGAACCCCAGTATCATACCGATACTGGAATTCGGGAATATCGGCAAATGCCGATATTTTTCAGGTTTGGGATATCCGAACCTGAAAAATACCGATTAATTTTTTTGTGTGCACACCCCTTGTGGAGACACAAACCCAGTTCTCCCAGATTGGAGTCCACCCTCTTAACCACTTAACCACTACACCAAAGTGGAGGGGCCTGGCGATCTCCCACTATTACAACTGAAGTCCAGGCAACAGAGATCAATTCCCCTGGAGAAAATGGCTGCTTTAGAGGGCGAGGTCTTAGACGCTAAACCCTGCTGAGGTCCCTCCCCTCCCCAAACCCTGCCCTCCCCAGGCTCCACCCCCACAATCTCCAGGTATTTTCCAGTCTAGAAGAGCTGGCAAACTATTCCCAGTCTTCTCGGCTCTCCTGTCAAACAGTTGCCTGGAAATTTGGAGGTGGAGCCTGGGGAATGCAGAGTCTGGGCAGGGGAGGAACCGCAGCATGGTATAATGCCATCGGTTAAAACCACCAAAGCAGCCATTTCCCCCAGGGGAACTGATCTTTTGTCACCTGGAGATCAGTTTTAATTCTGAGAGATCTGCAGACCCATCTAGAGCTTGGCAGCCTTAAGAATGTATAACTCAGTGCTGCTTTTTCACCCACAGACAGAAGTTTCAACGTCTCAGGCAGAAAAAGCATCTTTCCCAACTACTTTTCCATGGGGCTCCTTTTGTTGGACATGCCCCGGACTGAGCTGAGACTGTCTCCATGCAAATCCTGTGCTCTTTCACTGAGTCACGGACCTCTCCAGTTTCCTAATTCCGGCACCCCTAACAGAGATAGTTTTATAACTAGGAAACTTATTGTCTAAGTCTCTGGAGTTCAGAAGGATGTAATTCTACCGAGGACTGCCCTGCCAGGTGTCGTAGATAAATATAAGCCAAGCACTGTATAAACTTGCCCCCATCTAAGCATTTGCAGTCTATATGGTTGCCAACCTTCAGTCGGAGGCTGGAAATCTCCCAGAATTACACCTGATCTCCAGACGACAGAAATCGCTTATTTATTTGCACAAAACGTTTATTTCACTTCTGGAGCAAATGTCCGCCTTGAAAGGTGGACTGCATGGCATCATACCCTACCCAGATTCTCCCCCTCCCTAAACCTCCAAGGATCCATCCTCAAATCTCCGGGTATTTCTAAACCCAGAGTTGGAAACCTTCTTCTTCTTCTTCTTCTTCTTCTTCTTCTTCTTCTTCTTCTTCTTCTTCTTCTTCTTCTTCTTCTTCTTCTTCTTCTTCTTCTTCTTCTTCTTCTTCTTCTTCTTCTTCTTCTTCTCCTCCTCCTCCTCCTCCTCCTCCTCCTCCTCCTCCTCCTCCTCCTCCTTCTCCTCCTCCTCCTCCTCCTCCTCCTCCTCTTCTTTCTTCTTCTTCCTCCTCCTCTTCTTCTTCCTCTTCCTCCTCCTCCTCCTCCTCTTCTTCTTCTTCATAACACCCAAAGGAGCAGACATTCTGAACTGTTTTCCCAGCTCCCCCCCCCCGCCCAAATAAATGAAATGTTAGGGGAATGTTGTGTTTGTGTGGGGGAAAGTTTCTTAGTTTTATTCTGCCCTGTTAAAATAAAATTAAACAAAATGTTGTACATAAAATGAGGGTTTGTGTGGGGGGGAACTCCCTAACGAACCTTTTTTTTAAAAAAAAAAAACATTAAAAAATAAAAATAGCTGCTTGCACCCTGGACTTTTCTAGCCAGGCTCCCCATGAATTCTGATCAGATTTCCCCCCTCCCCCTTCTTTAGAAAATTCATTCAGGGTTTTTCCAGCACAGAAATTGGAGCGCTTCCAGGGGCTTCGCAGAGCAGCTTTTGAAACCAGCTTCAGTCTGAGCATCATTTAACAGCCTTGAAGGAAAGAGGCCAAGGGAAAAAAAAGGGGGGGGGGAGGTGACCTCTGAAAGAGCGAAAAAGAAAACCCCTGTATCTAAAACACTTTTAAAAAACCCCAAACCTTTCTGTCTTGCAAGAGCGATAAGGACATTCTGGTCTCATCCATATTTGGCAGCTTCGGGCAGATCAGCAGTTCTTAAGATTTGGGATGGGGGGGGGACACCTGTTTATTTGTCCGCAGTAGTCAAGCTCCCACCAATAACTAATGAGATTCCCAGAGGGCAGAATCAAGAGCGACCTGCCATTTCTTATTGCTCTCCACAGCGCTGTTTCTTTCTTGCATTCTCCCCTCTCCCACTGCATGTCTGTTTCATTGCTTCAAGAGATGTTTCATGGGGGAGGGAATCTTTCTTATTTTTCAACTTAAGCTGGGCTCAGAGTCACAGTGTCACAAGCGGGGTTGCCAGGCTTGGTGTGGTTAAGAGTGGTGGACTCTAGAGAGCCAGGCTGGATCCTCCACTCCTCCACATGAAGCCTGCCGGATGACTTTGGGTCAGTCACAGTCCTCTCATAACTCTCTCAGCCCTTCCAAACAATGATTTTTTTTATCATGACCGAATTTATATTTGGCTTCCCTGTTGTATGTTATTAAAGCATTGTTATGTGTATGCTATTGGCAGAGTCACCCTGTAAAGCAGTTACTATTAAATGTTTGAACATGCCTAGTCAGAATTCTGTTCTATCTTCACTTGGTAAGAGCTTTTTTAAAAACGTTGCACTTTTGAACTTCTCTTTCACGTTGTTATCGGTCTCTGTTCCTGAATTACCTTGTATTTGTTACTATGGTTCTGAATCTTGTATGGTTACTATGGCCCCCTCAGTGGCTTTACTGCTTTGTTTGTGATTTGTTTGTTGGAAAATTTGGAAAGAAAAAATATATTAAAAAGAAAGAACTCTCTCAGTCCCAGCTACCTCACAAGGTGGATGTTGTGGGGACAGGAAGGGAAGGTGATTGTAAGCTGCTTTATGACTCCTTTGTTTACACCTCCTCCTCTTCTTCCTGCTGCCAGAAGTAAAATCACCATATCAAGCATTGCTGTAGGAATTTCCTCATTCTCTATGGTTAAAACCATAGAGTTTGGAAAGACCACAGCGATTGGGAGGATTCCTAGAGAGGCCCTCAATGTATTGATTTCACTTCCAGGTCTTCACTTGGATGTAGGTTTGCAACGTCATCCAACGTCATTCCCTCCCTTTTTTTCCGGTGGCTGCATTGAGCACCAGTGGGGGACTGGGAAAACAGGGGTTTGCCTGCTTATAGTAGGCAAATGGCAACCTTACAGGGAACTCAGACCTTGGGGTTCAAAAACTGAGGCTGATGGCTAGCTAGGTTCCTTGCACAATAGGATTATTAGACCATGCCTGGCAACCAGCAGGAACCTGGTGGGTGGGGACATGGGAGCACCAGTACAGTTGCCAACTTCAGTTTGGAAAAATCCTGGAGATTTGGGGACGAAACCTGGAAGTGACATCATGTTGTTCTAGGAATCACTAGAAACTCTATAGTAAAACTGATGTAACCCCCCCCCTCAAGGCCCCGCTCCTCAATTCTTGTGCTGGCTTTTAGACTCTCAGGAACTCTCACTCTGGGGCAAGTGATGCCCTGTATTCTTGGTGCCTGGAGAGGGCAACAATGGGAGGGCTTCTAGTGTCCTGGCCCCACTGCTGGACCTATGATGGCACCTGGTATTTTTGGCCACTGTGTGACACAGAGTGTTGGACTAGATGGGCCATTGACCCGATCCAACATTGGCTTCTCTTATGTTCTTATGTACCTAGAGTTCCCCCAGAATTGCAATTTATCCCCAAACTACAGAGATCAGTTCTGCTGGAGGAAATGGCAACATCAGAGGGTGGAATCTATGGTACACCACAGAGTCTAGCAGAAATAGAAGTCCTAGAGGGACACCACATCCCCTCTAAGCTCCCTGCACCCTTCCCATGCAGCAACCCCCACCCAAATCTACAGGAATTCCCTGTGCCACAGCTAGCAATCCTAGCTTCTACACAACGCAGACAGCTCTGAATAAAGTTAACAGCACGAGTGGGGGATATCGTTTTCGGCATATTTCTCTCTTTGTTTCTGAGCTCACAATCTTGCACCACACGGTGCATGCTGAAATCCCCTTGAACAGGGTGTGTAATTGGATGCCAGATTACAGCCTAGAGGGACTCCTCTCCCCTTCCCAAAACAAAATGGCACCCCTCAATAGAATAAGATCTCTCGCTGGCTTCCGGCGGTCTTTTCCTAATAAGAAAGGCAGGGACTGAGCTTTGTGGAGTTTCATAAACACTGGAACCTCCTGGCATTTCTACTGGCAAGGCCTCAACATGAAAAGGAGACCGGAGGCCCTGCCGTCCTCCGGCTCAGCAGAAGCCGGAATTGACACTTCTTATCTGAGCAGAGTACAAACACATAATTACAACCGGGGCCTAAAGAGAGTGTGAATTTGCAACGCAGCGGGTTGCGGGAGGTAAATCCCAGCACACAGACAGGCCCCTTGGCTTTTAGCAGTAAAGCTTCCCAAGCCAATTCCTGATTAGAGAGCAGTTAAGAGAATTAAAACTCGCTTCTCTCTTCAAGAGGCCTCTAAAGTTAGGCTTCCTTCAGACACCTATTGGCGATAGTGAGCCTGCATAGGGTGGTGAATTACATGTTTGGCCTAAGGGAGAGAGATATGGGTTTGGACACCTGCTTCCTCATAAAGCTCACCGGATGTTGCTAGATAAAACAGGAATCCGGTAGCACTTAATAGGGTTGCCAGCTCCAGGTGGGGAAATTCCCAGAGACTTTGAGGGTAAATCCTGGGGACGGTGGGGTTTAGAGAGGGGATAGGGGTGCCAGGTCTCTGCCTGAGAGCCTGGAGAGCCGCTGCCAGTCAGAGTAGACAATACTGACCTTGATGGACCTGTGGTCTGACTCAGTATAAGGCAGCTTCATGTGTGTTCATATGTTTGTTTTTTCAATTTGGTGTAGTTTGGTGTAGTGGTTAAGTGCATGGACTCTAATCTGGGAGAATAGGGATTGATTCCCCATGCCTCCACTTGCAGCTGCTGGATGACCTTGGATCAGTCACAAGTTCTCTCAGAGCTGTCCTTGATAAGCGCAGTTCTCGAAAGAGCTCTCTCAGCCCCACCTCCCTCACAGGGTGTCTGTTGTGGGGAGGGGAAGGGAAAGGAGTTTGTAAGCCGCTCTGAGACTCCGAGTGAAGGGCGGGGTATAAATCCAATCTCTTCTTCTTCTTCCTCACAGCAACCTTGCGAGGTAGGTTAGGCTGAGAGGGTGTGATCTAGCCGGCTATCATGGCAGAGTGGGGATCTGAAACTGAGTTTCCCAGACACTAGCCCAACACTCTAACCACCACGATGTGCTCCCTGCACATTTTTTGAGGCTCCAATGGTCAAACTCAGAATCCCTGAACTCGAGACTCACACCTCTTCACTTTTAGATGTTCCAGAGGAGTTTGTGTCCGCCCACTGGCAAGCATACTCTCATACCAGGGAGAACAAAAAAGCACTTTATGTGGTCAACCCCAATGAGCATGTTCCCTTGATGAAGGGACCCTGTAATTTCCCTGTGGGGAAGAATGAAGCATTAACAAAGCCTCCCCCTAGATACCTTCCCCATCCAGAAGACCAATCGCAGTCCCATCCAAGTGTTCAGTTTCCACCCAGGGATGTTCTCTTAAATACCACCGCCCGCTTCTTCATTTGCAAGGGGATGAGGATTAACGCAGCTTGACTTGCATCTTCCCCTCCTCAAGAGCAAGACCAGAGAGGCCGCAGCCCCCCCCCCCCCGCCAGGGAAAATGCCGGAAGGTCAGCCTTGCCTGGAGATGACTCACTTGCGATTTCTCTTTCCCCCCCTCCTGCCCTTTGGCTGTCAATATTCTGCACATTGCTTGGGTCAGTGAGTGGTTCTGAAGCCTGGTCTCACCGTCACACAAGCCGTGCCTCGGCAGCCGCCCGTTGCAATCAGGTGAAGGCCGCAGCTGTGCCCTATGAGATCATCCGAGGCGGAAAAACTTCAGGAATTACATTTTGGAGTCCAGGCCGGGCCCGGCTCACACACTCCGATGGGCTGTTATACCGAGAGGAGCGCACTGTAATTAGAGAATGACTCAAAAGCTGGTTGAGGAAGAAATAACACACTGCAACCGCCTCCTGTTCCACACAGAAAACGCGAGCAAATTAGACTGCGCCGGGCCAACAGTAATTAAACTGCTCCAGTAACTCTGTCTCCAAGCAAACACCTTCGGATGGCAGCTGCGATTGCTAAGACCTCAGCCCTGGAAAAGTTGAGAGCCAATAACTCGGTGATCAGCGAACAAGATAGGGATAATAGGACTGAATCACTGGGGTGAAGAATAAGAGCCATTATCGGCATGCACCGACCTTTCTGGGGCAACAGAGGAACATTTTCAAACACACATGAAGGAGAGGTGCATTATTAGTGTCCACCGTAGGCATCACACAGGTGGAGAGATGAAATGTCAGTCCCCAAAAGGACTGGGACCAGAGCTGGATGTAGGTTTGCCAGCCCCCAGGTGGGGGATGCAGCTCTTTTGCAGGCGTGGGCCCACCGCTGGACAGCTGGCTGTCAGAGGAAACCTCACCCCCCAAAAGTCGGCCCTCAGCGGAAGTGATGTCATCACATCGGCAACATCCGGGGCGACTCTCTACTTTCTGGGGCAAAACTCTACGGTTTGTAGCCACGTTTACCATAGAGTTTCGCCCCAAAACTAGAGCGTTGCTCCAATGTCACTAATGTGATGATGTCACTTCCGGAAGTCATGTCATTGCATTGATGATGTCCCCACCCACCCCTGCAACACTTCCACAATCCCCCCACCAGCAGCAGGTAAGGACCTAGAAACCCTAGTTTTCGGCATCAAGAGAAGAAGAAAATCCCCACTTTTTTCTACCCAAAGGTGTCTCAAAGCAGCTTACAATCTCCCTCCCTTCCTCTCCCCACAACAGGCACCTTGTGAGGTAGGTGGGGCCGAGAGAGGTCTGAGAGGACTGGCCAGAGATCACTCAGCAGGCTTCATGTGGAGAAAGGAGAAGAGAAGAAGAGTTGGTTTTTATACCCCACTTTTCTCTACCCTGGAGCTGCGGTGGCTCGAGTGGTTAAGATGCTGAACTGCAGGCTGTGGAAGGTCAGTAGTTCAGCAGTTCAAGACCCGGGTGCCGCATGATGGGGTGAGCTCCTATCTCTAGTCCAGCTCCTGCCAACCTAGCAGTTCGAAAACAAGAAATTGCAAGTAGATAAATAGGGACCACTTTGGTGGGAAGGTAACAGCGTTCCGTGCGCCTTGGTGTTTAGTCATGCCGGCCACATGACCACGGAAGCGTCTTTGGACAGCGCTGGCTCTTCGGCTTTGAAACGGAGATGAGCACCGCAACCCTAGAGTCGGATTTGACTGGCTTTCGAGCAAGGGAACCTTTACCTTTACCTTTCTCTACCCTAAGGTGTGTCAAAGTGAGTTACAATCTCCCTCCCTTCCTCTCCCCACAACAGGCACCTTGTGAGGTAGGTGGGGCCGAGAGAGGTCTGAGAGGACTGGCCAGAGATCACCCAGCAGGCTTCATGTGGAGGAGGAGTGGGTTCTCCAGATTAGAGTCCGCCATTCTTAACCATACCATGCTGGCTCATCCAAACTAGATGCCTTTTCCCGGCCTGTGAAAACTTCTTCCAGCTTAAGTCCGTCTTCTTTGGGTCGAGGAGCCATGAAAGTTGGAGGAAGGCTTCTCAGGCTGCAGTAAAATTTCCAGAAATTTTGAAGCCCCAGGGGAGAAAATTGAACTTTAGAGGGAGATTAAAACATTTGCAGTTCTTAGTTTCCAATCAAACCTATTTTGTTGCCTTGAGAACATAAAAAAACATCATGTATAACTGACCGTATAAGGAAGCCACACAAGCAAGATCAGGGCTGTGATTGCCCAGAGAACCTCACATGACCCAGAAGCATCTTTAGTGTTCTGTTGGGTGGAGAGCAGGTGGGGTGGAGATGACAGGCAGGGTGTCCAGCCTGCAGGTGGGGCTTGGAGCTCCCCTGGAACTACACCTGATCTCCAAGACCACATGGATCAGTTCCCTGGGAGAAAACGGCCACTTCAGAAGACAAACTCTTTGGAATACCATAGATTCTAGCTGAAACCCCTTCCCAGTTTTTCTCCTCACCAGGCACCACCACCTTCAGATCTCCGGGAATTTACCAGGCCAGAGTTGGCAATCCTACTCCTGGTGGGTGGGTGAGTCAGCAGCTTGAGCCAAATGCCTGTCTAGAAGGTGATTTGTCCATGTAAGAGACACCAGTCAACCTTCCTATAGGCTGGAACCGGAGGAGGAGGAGGAGGAGGAGGAGGAGGAGAAGAAGAAGAAGAAGAAGAAGAAGAAGAAGAAGAAGAAGAAGAAGAAGAAGAAGAAGAAGAAGAAGAAGAAGAAGAGGAGGAGGAGGAGGAGGAGGAGGAGGAGGAGGAGGAGGAGGAGGAGGATATTGGATTTATACCCTGCCCTTCACTCAGAGTCTCAGAGTGGCTTACAATCACCTTCCCTTCCTCTCCCCAACAGACACTCTGTGAGGTAGGTGGGGCTGAGAGAACTGCTCTTGAGAGAAGAGCTCTGAGAGAACTGTTGCTTCCCCAAGGTCACCCAGCAGCTTCATGCGGAGGACTGGGGAATCAACCCTGGTTCCTCCAGATTAGAGTCCACCACTCTTAACCACTACACTAAACTGGCTCTCTGAGCCAACCGTGCCTTATTCCAGTTGAAGAGGCCGGCATGACAACATCCATGGTTTCGATGGCTGTAACTGGATTTAGTTGCAGCTTCCCTTTTCTGCGCCAATGCCAGAAACAGATGATCCACAGAGGACTCGCCATCCATAATCCTTTGACGCTCCAAAGTGTGTCTCATCTTCAGAGAGATGACATTTAATCTGAGCTATCTTGTTCTCGATAATTTATTGCCGGGGTGAGCCTCAGGCCAGCTTGGCAAGAAGTGCAGCGTAAACAGAACGCAGGGAACATCAATGGCCCGAAGCCCCTGGAATGAGGAATGGATCCCGAGACAAGCTTCGGCAGGGTTGCCAGCCTCTCTGACAACTGCTGAAATCCTGCCATTGACGTCCCCCCCCACCTTGATCTGCAGACAGATCTCTGCATCCCGAAAAGCTTCCCTGGCTGATTTCTGTAGCTTACTTAAGGTGCAGGAGCAGGGCAAAACAGGCATTTTGAGAAACTGGCAACCCTAACCTATGCAGTTCTTCTACTTTCCCTATCAATCAATCAAGAAAGGTTAAAGTGCTTGGGGCTCCTTAGCTTGGAGAAACAAGGACTGAGGGGTGACACGATCGAGGTTTACAAGATTATATGTGGGATAGAGCAGGTAGAGAAAGGTACTTTTCTCCCTTTCTTATAGTAGAAGAACTCATGAGCACACAATGAAATTGCTGAGCAGTCAGGTTAGAACGGATAAAAGGAAGTCCTTCTTCACCCAAACAGTGATTAACACGTGGAATTCACTGCCACAGGAGGGGGTGGCAGCTACAAGCATGGACAGTTTCAAGAGGGAACTGGATAAACATATGGAGCAGAGGTCCCTCAGTGGCTATTAGCCACAGGGTATAGATAGGGACTCTCAGGCTGGGACAAGTGATGCACTCTATTCTTGATGCTGGGGGGGGGGGGCAGCAGTGGGAGGGCTTCTAGTATCCTGCCCCCACTGCTGGACCTCCTGATGGCACCTGGTATTTTTGGGCACTGTGTTACAGAGTGTTGGATTGGATGGGCCGTTGGCCTGATCCGACATTGGCTTCTCTTATGTTCTTATGTTCATATCTGTTTTATGCACTGTGTTATAATTGTATTGTTGTAGCAAGTGACCTAATATTGACTTATGGTGACCCTGTAGGGCTTTCAAGGTAAGAGACATTCAGAGCTCGTTTGCCATTACCTGCCTCTGCCTCATGAATCGGGAGTTCCTTGGTTGTCTCCCTTGCAAATACTAACCAGGGCCGACCCTGCTTAGCTTTTGAGATCGGACAAGATCAGGCTAGCCTGGGCCATCCAGGTCAGGGTGGGTTATATGCTTATTAACCTCTTTCCTGAAGCACCTAGACATCGCATCCTGCTGATTCTCTCTCTACTCCAAAGCCTCCATTTATGTTACTAAACCTCTAATAATTATGAGAAAAAGAGACAGGGTGGAGGAGATGGAATCCTGAACGATACTCTAATAAATCCTCAGTCTTCTAATGATATATCCTCAGCAGTGTTCCCTCTAAGCTGAGTTAGTGTGAGCTAGCTCACAGTTTTTTAGCCTCCAGCTCACACATTTTTGTCTCAGCTCAGGAAGAATGACTCCAGAGCAAACTAATTTATGCAGCAGCCAAATTGCTCGCTCACAACTTTAGTGCCAGTAGCTCACAAAGTAGAATTCTTGCTCACAAGCCTCCACAGCTTAGAGGGAACTTTGATCCTCAGGTGCTTCTAAATACACTGCCCAATTTTTGGAAGGTGTCTACAGATCAGGTCTAAGGGATGTTACGGATTTTGGAAGATGGGGTGGCTGCTACCTCAAAAGGAATGATTTGCAAGCAGAGGACAAGTTTGCTTCTCAGAAAAGAAGCGAAGAGATTGGATTTATACCTTCGCCCTTCACTACTTGAGGGAGTCTCAGAGCGGCTTACAATCCCTTTCCCTTACCCTCCCCACAACAAATGCCCTGTGAGGTAGGTGGGGCCGAGAGAGCTCTCCCGAGTGCTGCCCTCGAGAGAACAGCTCTCTCAGAGAACTTGTGACTGACCCAAGGTCACACCAGCAGCTGCATGTGGCGGAGTGGGGAATCAAACCCGGTTCTTCCAGACTAAAGTCCGCTCTTAACCTCTACACCAAACTGGAGGATGCTTCAAAAAAGAACACCCTGGGTCTATCACATACCACACTCTTGGTCCTGAGATGCCCGGCACTGAGGTTTTTCGAGAACCAAGGAGATCTGTTGTTTTGAAACCTTTTCCTTCCCAACCCCCACTTTGGCCTGTGATAGTGACTCCAGTATTCAGCTGCCACCATGCAGGAGAATTCCCCCTTCTCCTTTGATGTTCCTATTCCAGTATTCAGCTGCCACCATGCAAGAGAATTCCCCCTTCTCCTTTGATGTTCCTATTCCAGTATTCAGCTGCCACCATTGCAGGAGAATCCCCCTTCTCCTTTGATGTTCCTATTCCAGTATTCAGTTGCCACCATTGCAGGAGAATCCCCCTTCTCCTTTGATGTTCCTATTCCAGTATTCAGCTGCCACCATGCAGGAGAATCCCCCTTCTCCTTTGATGTTCCTATTCCAGTATTCAGCTGCCACCATTGCAGGAGAATCCCCCTTCTCCTTTGATGTTCCTATTCCAGTATTCAGCTGCCACCATGCAGGAGAATCCCCCTTCTCCTTTGATGTTCCTATTCCAGTATTCAGCTGCCACCATGCAGGAGAATCCCCCTTCTCCTTTGATGTTCCTATTCCAGTATTCAGCTGCCACCATGCAGGAGAATCCCCCTTCTCCTTTGATGTTCCTATTCCAGTATTCAGCTGCCACCATGCAAGAGAATCCCCCTTCTCCTTTGATGTTCCTATTCCAGTATTCAGCTGCCACCATGCAGGAGAATCCCCCTTCTCCTTTGATGTTCCTATTCCAGTATTCAGCTGCCACCATGCAGGAGAATCCCCCTTCTCCTTTGATGTTCCTATTCCAGTATTCAGCTGCCACCATGCAAGAGAATCCCCCCTTCTCCTTTGATGTTCCTATTCCAGTATTCAGCCACCACCATTGCAGGAGAATCCCCCTTCTCCTTTGATGTTCCTATTCCAGTATTCAGCTGCCACCATTGCAGGAGAATCCCCCTTCTCCTTTGATGTTCCTATTCCAGTATTCAGCTGCCACCATGCAAGAGAATCCCCCCTTCTCCTTTGATGTTCCTATTCCAGTATTCAGCTGCCACCATGCAAGAGAATCCCCCTTCTCCTTTGATGTTCCTATTCCAGTATTCAGCTGCCACCATGCAAGAGAATCCCCCTTCTCCTTTGATGTTCCTATTCCAGTATTCAGCTGCCACCATGCAAGAGAATCCCCCTTCTCCTTTGATGTTCCTATTCCAGTATTCAGCTGCCACCATGCAGGAGAATCCCCCTTCTCCTTTGATGTTCCTATTCCAGTATTCAGCTGCCACCATGCAGGAGAATCCCCCTTCTCCTTTGATGTTCCTATTCCAGTATTCAGCTGCCACCATGCAAGAGAATCCCCCTTCTCCTTTGATGTTCCTATTCCAGTATTCAGCTGCCACCATGCAGGAGAATCCCCCCTTCTCCTTTGATGTTCCTATTCCAGTATTCAGCTGCCACCATTGCAGGAGAATCCCCCTTCTCCTTTGATGTTCCTATTCCAGTATTCAGCTGCCACCATTGCAGGAGAATCCCCCTTCTCCTTTGATGTTCCTATTCCAGTATTCAGCTGCCACCATGCAAGAGAATCCCCCCTTCTCCTTTGATGTTCCTATTCCAGTATTCAGCTGCCACCATGCAGGAGAATCCCCCTTCTCCTTTGATGTTCCTATTCCAGTATTCAGCTGCCACCATGCAAGAGAATCCCCCTTCTCCTTTGATGTTCCTATTCCAGTATTCAGCTGCCACCATGCAGGAGAATCCCCCCTTCTCCTTTGATGTTCCTATTCCAGTATTCAGCTGCCACCATGCAAGAGAATCCCCCTTCTCCTTTGATGTTCCTATTCCAGTATTCAGCTGCCACCATGCAAGAGAATCCCCCTTCTCCTTTGATGTTCCTATTCCAGTATTCCTGCACTTCAGAAGTTTACATGGTTGTGTGTGTGAGCCAAAGGACCTGCCCCCCCCCTTCTGATTCCTTCCCCCTTTGTGTCTTCTGGATAGCGATGTTCCTTCACCACTGGCTGAATCTTGGTACATTCCTGCTAAACATGAGTGGGATTTCTGAGTAATTACTTCACACCCACCAGATCATTAGTAAAATAAATCTTTAACAGCTAAACATCAATCCTAGGAAGCACAGACAATTGGGAACAATCAGAAGATGGATAGCTTTAGGCAGATTACTGAAAAGAACAGAGTTTGACCACCAAAGTTTTGTTTGAGGTGTAAGCTTTCGTCAGCAGTTTATACCCAGAATAAAACTTTGGTGGTCCGAAAGGTGCGACTGGACTTAAGCTGGGTCCTGCTGCTTCAGACCAACATGGCTACTCGCCTGAATCTACTGAAAAGAAATATATCTGGCTGGCTGATTGTTGTGTATTTGCTTATGTGCATTGCCTAAAGTAAGCTAGCCGGAGCTTCAGACGCAAGCTCCATAGACTCTTAGGATCCTAAAGCCTGCAATCGGATTGGTCGCTGTGATGTGACAGACCAATCCGGAGAGACTCTGACTTTCGGCGGGAATGAATTCCATTGGTCCTAAGCTCTCTATTGCGATTGGACATTACTGTACTAGGGGCTGTGGCCTAGCTAGTTCAAAATGTATATAGTTGCATCGTTCTATGAGTCTGTGGTTGTGTTACGAGCTGAATAAAGAAATTACTGTTAAAGAAACGCTGCCTCAATCTCAGTATATAACACTGATCCTATAGAAAGCCTTGACATTATGATCCCTTGAAATGGGTCCGAGATCAAGTATCTTGGCCCAGCTTGACAGGGCCTTGCCATAATATCAGAGTCTCGACACAAGTTTCCTCTCTCGTTTACAAGGGGGAGCTCGAAAGAAAAAGAAGAAGAAGAGGAAGAAGAAGAAGAGATTGGATTTATACCGCGCCCTTCACTACCCAAGGGAGTCTCAGAGCGGCTTACAAACTCCTTTCCCTTCCCCTCCCCACAACAGACACCCTGTGAGGTAGGTGGGGCTGAGAGAACTTCTGACAGAAGCTGCTCTTTTTCAAGGACAGCTGTGCCAGAGCTTGTGACTGACCCAAGGTCACATCAGCAGGTGCAAGTGGAGGAGTGGGGGGAATCAAACCCGGTTCTCCCAGATTAGAGTCCACACACTTAACCACTACACCAAACTGGAAGCATTGTATCGGCCCCCACCCCTCCAGCTTGGAGTCGAGAACTGACCTCTTCCGCCTCTCCCTTTTGCAATGAAGATACTAAAAGCATTGCTTCTGTAACTGCCCAGCTCGGAGGGGAGGGAAGCGCTCCCTTTGGCAACTTTACTGTACAGTTGTTTTGCTGAATGGGCGGGGTGGATAAGAAGCAGACTCTTTCCTACGTGATCCCACAATCCGCTGGGAGCCGGCTTCTGACCAGCAGGCAGCAGCAAATGTAGGGATCGGCAGCTGTCGGAGTCATTCTGTGCCATCCAAGCCTATCCCTGATTAGCTCACAGTCTCCTCATGAGTGTGGATGAGCAGCGTGGATTAAGGTTAAGTTCATCTGCCAAACAGGTCTGCTAAGAAATTCACGGCACCCCTAACTGGGAGTTCTGTTTTAACACTTTCTGAATTTAGGACTGCAGGCTAGACATTTACATAAGAACGTAAGAGAAGCCAATGTTGAATCAGGCCAATGGCCCATCTAGTCCAGCACTCTGTCACACAGCGGCCAAAATATACCAGGTGCCATCAGGAGGTCAGGCAGTGGGGCCAGGACACTAGAAGCCCTCCCACTGCTGCCCCCTCCAGCACCAAGAATACAGAACATCACTTGCCCCAGACTGAGAGTTCCCATCTATACCCTGTGGCTAAGAGCCACTGATGGACTTCTGCTCCATATGTTTATCTAATTCCCTCTTGAAACTGTCCATGCTTGCAGCTGCCACCACCTCCTGTGGCAGTGAATCTCATGTGTTAATCACTCTTTAGGTGAAGAAGGACTTCCTTTTATCTGTTCTAACCCGACTGCTCATCAATTTCATGGAGTGCTCTCTAAGCATGCCCTTGAACAATCTCTTCAAAAATCTGGATAACAGAAGTTAAGGTACCAGTATGATCCACCGCAGCCCTTGAGAGCTGGGGCAAATAGAAACTGGGATTCTGTTTCCTTTGGTTTACACCTGTATCCTGCGATGTAATTGTAGGATTTAATCACCCCACGGCCACAAATAAACCTGTGATCCTAAGGTCACATTTATTCCCTAACAAGGCCAATCGAAACTGACAACCGGGTCTGTAAACTGAGCTGTGGTCCTTCAAATATGTTGGTCCCAGGTCATGAAGGATTTCGAAGGTGAAAACCTTGAGTTATGCCCAGAAACATTTAGACCACCAAATGCAAAAGTGCAGGCATTGCCATTACATTGCTGCCCCGTGCTGATTAAAAGCCAGGCCTGCTGCATTCAGCACAAGTTGATGTTTCCCACTTATCTTCAGGGGCAGCCCTGCATACAGTTCATTAAGGCAGTCCAGTCTGGAGATTACATCAGCTGTAAGGGTTAGCATTAGGCTTGCCAAGAACTTACCGTATGCCAGCGGGGGACGGATACGTCCTGGCAGGACCATCCCCGAGGGAAGGAAAGATGCGTGCATGATGCCATCGCCAGGAAGTGATGCCAGGCGACACTCTAGCAATGGGGATGGAAACTCAGATTTCCAGCCCCATTGCCAGAGTGTCGCCCAGTGTCACTTCCTGGCGATGGCATCATGTGGCGTGGGTGTTGCCCGGGGAAATGTTCCAGCCGGGGACTGTGCGTCCCCCACCGAAATACGGTAAGTACTTGGGAACCCTAGTTAGTATAGCTAAGTTAGCAGAGTCCTGGAAGTAAGTTTCCAAATAGGATACAGAAGAAGAAGAAGAAGAAGAAGAAGAAGAAGAAGAAGAAGAAGAAGAAGAAGAAGAAGAAGAAGAAGAAGAAGAAGAAGAAGAAGAAGAAGAAGAAGAAGAAGAAGAGAGATTGGATTTATACCCCGCCGTTCATTTGGAGTCTCAGAGCAGTTTACAAACTCCTTTCCCTTCCCCTCCCCACAACAGGCACCCTGTGAGGTAGGTGGGGCTGAGAGAACTCTAACACAAACTGCTCTTTCAGGAACAGTTGTGCCAGAGCTTGTGACTGACCCAAGGTCACATCAGCAGGTGCAAGTGGAGGAGTGGGGAATCAAACCCGGTTCTCCCAGATTAGAGTCCGCACACTTAACCAGTACACCAAACATATGATAAAAGATGTCTGTTTAAAGCACAATCCTGCTATTTCTCTTTCCACCTCTTTTTTTTTAATAAAAAAATAGGCTTTCATGGTGATATCTTGGAGCTATGCTTGATTTACATCAGCGCAGCACAGAGATTCGTAGTACGTGGTGTCCTTTCCCACAATCTCTCATTGTAAGACCTTGGATAAAAATAGCCAGAAAGCTGCTGTTAGACCTCAGACAAAAATAGCAGAAAACAAAATTAAATCCCTTGGATAAAACAGGAAGGGGGGGAATTGCTGAAGGTTTTATTTGTGGGGGTGGAGGGGAGAGATCATCCCTATCAAGCTATGAGTTGTTTCTGAAACCCTGATTTATGGCCTGAAACCCTGACTGTGAACAATTTCTGTAATAGGACCTCTCTGCCTTCCGTAGAACTCCAAAGAGGTTCCACAGGCAAACATGCATTCTCTTTTGGCTTATTCATCCACACCGTGTGTCTAGACAAATTGGTCCATTTAAGCACTGAAGTAAGGCCAAATTTGTCTAGTGTGTTAATTACTCTCTATGTGGAATGGCTCTTTGCCAACCTGTATGCGGTAGACTCTTTCAGGGAGTCCTGGCAACCAGAAAGCATTGCTTTCTTCCCCCTCCCCTCCCTCTTTCAAGCACTGACATCTTACCTATGAAAACACAGCGGAGTGCCAAATGTCTGCACACTAACCCAGGCAAAAAGAAAAAGGAAAATGGAGGAACTACAGAAAGGAGAAAACGTGATGGAGAGACCGTAAGGCTTCCCCTTGCTTTTCTTTAACTGCTTTTTTTTTTAAAAAATCCCCTCCAAATCGGTTAAGGGAGGAGTGTGGGAGGTTGGAAGTTCAGTTTCCTCCTGAGATGTTTGACATGTTGTCTTTACTAAGCATATCCCGGTGGTACGCTTCGAGTGGGGAGCCAGGTTGAAAAGTGGAGTGACAATAGAAGGGAATGTAGAAAATACTAGTGAAAATCCTAGCCGTGTGACTCAGCATATAAACAAATGGCAGACTGGCCGTTGAACTCAGAGGGAAATTTCTTGGGAGGGGGGCACTGGTGGCCAGAAGCCTACAGGGCCGGCCCACTCACTAGGTGAACTAGACTTTTGCCTAGGGTAGGGGCCATCTTGTGGGCACTGAATGGAGCTGCCCTCCCCCCCGCCAAAAGCTTGTACCACACGCCCTGGCCACCACCACCATCCTGGCTGCCACCATCTCTTCTCTCCCCTGATTTCCAGTGACCCTTGTTTTGACAATGCAGCCTCTGCACGTGCTCAGAGGCACCCCTTCTGCCCGGGCAGCCCTCCCTCCTCCCTCCCTCCTTCCACCCAGCATCAGAGCAGCCCCTTTTGCGCCACATGCCCTGGGGTCACTGGGAATTGGAGGAGAGAAGAGGTGGCAGTGGTGACAGTGGCCAGGGTGTCAGCGGCAGAGAGAGGGGGAGAGAATTCAGGGTGGGGGCTTGGCATTCTCCACCAGGTAGGTGCTTCTCCTTTGGGGCCAGTTCAATGGCTGGACTTGGGATCGGGGAGGAGAGGGGTGCTGCTGTCAATGCCACTGCCTGGCCTGGGACTGCCTCTGAGCGCGTGCAGAATGCAGCAGCACCCCACCCAGCAATGAGCAGCCCATGTCCTCCTTGCCGCCCCCACCAGCTCGAAGGAGCCACCTGGTTGCTCCTGTCGCAGCAGTCTGCCCCGGACGCGGTGTGTGTGTGTGTGTGTGTGTGGAACAGGTAAGTGCCCGATCCATCCAGGGCAGATGGCTGCATCTCGGGGGGGGGGGCTGCATCTGGAGGGGCCAGCTAAGCCAAGCCGGCTCTCGTGGATGTGGCTGGGCTGTGAAAGCAGACACTGGGGCAGGAGGGAAGATCTAATATATCACAATAAATCTGATGGCAGAAAGCGATGGGCAGAGCCACCCGAAAAAGACAAAGAGAGAGAGAGAGAGAGAGAGAGAGAGAGAGAGAGAGAGAGAGAGAGAGAGAGAGAGAGAGAGAGAGGAGGGGCTCTTTCCTCCCCCCACCCTTTTCATTTGGGGCGTAAAGGGGGGGGATGCTGCCATTTTAAAAGCATTTTTTAATTGGGGGAAATAGAAAGTAGATCTGATTTTTTTAAAGAAAGGACGAAAGGAAAGAAAATGGGAAGAACCCAGAGATTTGCGGCTCTGTCATTATTGTGTCAATTTCAGGATGAAATTAACAAAAATCGACTTGGAGACATTCTCGGGGAGGAAAATTTAATTTTGCCTTATTTACATTGTGTGTGTGGAGGGAAGGGCAGAGGCAATCATTGATCATATATATCTGTTTATAGTGGAGAAGCCGAGTGCCAAGTTAAGATAAGGAGTCATTTGCATCTTTTTGTTTTTGGGGTGTTTTTTTAAAAAAGAAATGGTTGCAGGTTTCTGGAGGGTCTGGAATTGCCTTAAGCTTTGGGGAGCTTGTGCCTAGAGAGAGTCATGAGAAAGTCGCCTTTCAGATGTTTCTAGAAATCAGAGGTGCCTCTAGAAATTAGGGGCACTTTGGGCCACACATGTGTAAAACATAAGACGTCCAGCTTCTCCTAAAATGCATCTATGTTTGAAAATTGGTGGGCACACGGGGGTGGGGGGGGGCGCCAGAAGGTAGCCTCGCCTAGTGTGTAAAAAAACCCTGGAGCCGGCCCTGGAAGCCTACACAGTGAGACCTCCGGGGCCACTTGGGTCGGACCTTTCAGTGGCAATTATAACCCATGTCAGGTATTGCTTGGAGCTGAGCTGGCCCAGAATTCATTGGAAGCTCCTGCATGGCTCTTGGCATTTACATGAAAGCCAAAGAATCTCCAATGCGAGGAAAGGGATTTTGAATCTTATTGAGAAAGATCCTTATATCGAGCCATGGAAGGTGGTAGTTAAGGATGGACTCCAGCGGTGGTGTTATGTCCGCTGACCGCCACTACCCGCCAGCAAGTAATACCGAGCTTAACTCCTGAGGAACAATAGGGACTAGGCTCCTGAACTTTCTCTTGGGGAACCAATAGAGACTGTGGCGGGAGGTTTAAACCCACCAATAGGATCTAGGGGTGTTCCCAGGTGTTAGCCCTTACGCCATTATGGGGCTTTGCTATGGACTGTTTGCTGTTGCCACATGGCCTGTGTGCTTGTTAGACTGTAAAATGGATGCCAAGGGAGAAGCCCAGAAGGAAGGAAAAAGCTGTATTTTTACTCTGAGGGACTCCATTGCATACCTGCCGCATGTCACATACACGGATTACGGGCCATACAGCAGACAAAGGACTTTCCCTCTGCAAGTCGTTTGCATGATGAGATTAACTGCCTTCCCCACCCCAGACAATAGGAGAGCCATACACACAACAATACCAGGGCCATCAGCTACCTGGAGACACCATCTGCCTGCCAGCCAGCCTCCTCTGCCCAGCCCTCAGGTATCCAACGGACAGCGTAGCCAATAAGATTTGAAATTGACACTGACACAGCCAGCTGGGAGGGTCAGTAGGTGTACACCGCCTGTCCTTCTCCGCCCAGCACCCAAGACGCTATAAAAACGCGATCTCTGGGCTGCTTCGCTCTGCTCTGCTACACCCCCACCTTGCTGCTGCTGAAACCACGACCTCTGTCTGTCTGCTTTATCCTCTTATGCCCCCATCCTGTACCCGAACCCTTGCCTCGCTTCGTTCCAGTCGGCCGCTGGAATTATACACGTGCTGCTAGCTGGTCTAGACCGCGTGTCCCTTCTTCCATTCTTCCTACCCTACCTTACCCCACTCGCTGGAAGCCTTTAGGAGCCGCGTCTTGAAGGTAAATATTGCCCTCAACGAAACCAACGATAACCTGCTCATGCAACTGTGCTTTATCTATCTTTTATTCCTAGATCTTGATGAATGTGTGTGTGAATTGTATTTGCTGATTGAGACTGTTATTGAGTAAACCAAACATTATTCTGAGTCTTGTCTCTCGCCTCTTCACTGGGAGGTCACCGCGGCAGCCCATTCCTCGTAGACACAGACCAAAAGATCCCAAAGGTTATTATACCTGTGGCGAAGTGCTTCACCCCTAGAGAGCATTTCGCCCAACACAGGTGCTGTATATAGTTGGCCGCACGGCTGGGTTTCAGGGTTCTAGTTGTGTACCAGCAAACCATGCTGATCACTACATTGGTCTTTGTGGTTTCTACATGCATCTAACCTACTACACAACAATGGTGATGAAGGTGGGATCCCTCTGAGCATCCCAGCCGGGCCAACAGTCACCATGACGGAAGACAATGCACCACTACCTACGCTCCTCTGACCGATGAGCACCGAGGGTGAGCAAGCAGCTTCCCACCCGCAGTCACAACCGATCAGCACAATGGCCATTGCTCCAGGATCTGGGCTGGTGCCGCCATTCGATACAGCTCTTCCACAGCAATGGGGAGCCTGGGTCACCGGTCTGGTCAGTCCTGGTCTTCTACTAGGTGATGGATGAGGCCAGGAAGAAGAGCCTCCTACTGGGGTCCTGCGGGCCTGCCATAGTGGAACTGGCCAAGTACCTGCTCTCTCCCAAGAAGCTGGATGACTGCACCTTTGAGGAGATTGTCAAGGCAGTCCAGAACCACTATACACCCAAGCCATCGGAGATGACATGCCACGTGGTGTTCCACCAGCGGAACCAACAAGACCGCAAAACTGCATCAGAGTTCCTCGCAGAGCTCCGCTGCCTCGCCTCCAAGTGCAAATTTGGAGCACACTTGGACACGGCCCTCTGGGATTGTTTCGTCATGGGCCTCCGGGAAGAGAAATTGAGGGGCTGCATCATGGAGGGTCATGATTACGTTGGCCATCGCCACAGTAACTGCATGGGAAAGGTCTCATCTGGCAGGTGCCTCCGCTCACCAGGCCACCGCCATTCCAGGCATCCCAGAGGACGAAGAGGTCCACTGCATGCAAGCACTGGCCAGGCACCACAGAACTGGGAGCAACCCAAGTAACTCATCTGTCCAGGAGTGTGCTAGCTGCGGGGAGCAGCACAAACAGCAGACCTGCCGGTATCGGAATGCCACGTGCTGTGGGTGCGGATGCAGCAACCACATCGTCTGGGTATGCCACTCAAAGGGGGCAAATGCCCAACTGCAACCTCACCAGAAAGCGGATGCCCGCTACGAGGAGGACGCGACCAACGAGGACCTCTACCTCCTCACCAGCACATCGACCGAACTGGTACTGCGACTCCCTGGCCAATCCACCGCCCCTAAGATCCAAGTCTGGGTAAAATGGAGGGGTCCCCCTGCATCATGGAGCTTGACTCCAGCTCCACAGCCTCCATCATATCCGAGGCCACCCTCAAAAGACTGTGTCCCAAGGGAGGGCCCCGCTTACACTCGTCGTTGGTCATGCTCATGGACTTTCAGCGCAATAGCATGCCTATCAAAGGGGTAGAGAGTTTCTGGATCTGATACAAAGGGTTTGACAGACTATTGGACTTAATCATAGTCAAGGGAGACCTCATCAGCCTGTTGGGCCACGCGTGGTTCAAGCCCCTGGGAATATCCATCGCAGGGGTGCAGCACTGTGCCCAGGGTTTTTGTAGAAAAAGCCCAGCAGGAACTCATTAGCATAACAGGCCACACCCAACAGCAGAAACTCATTAGCATATTAGGCCACACCTCTGAGCACACAGCCCATTAGCCTATTAGGCCACACTCCCATGTTACCAGAAGTGTGGGCATGCAGCCACACCCACCTTTTGCTTCTTATTCTGTTTACCTTGTTTGTTGTCAAAATCCAGGGCTTTTTTGTAGCAGGAACTCCTTTGCATGTTAGGCCACACAGCCCTAATGTACCCAATCCTAATGAGTTTTGGCTGTTGGGTGTGGCCTGTTATGCTAATGAGTTCCTGCTGGGCGTGGCCAACTCAGGAGCCAGCCGGAACTCTGTTCCTGTGCGTTCCTGCCCCAAAATAGCCCTGACTGTGCCGCAGACAACTTCCAGGCTGTCTGCTGGGAATTCCCGTCTGTTTTCGATGGCACCCTAGGTCGCTACATGCCCCCCTCCGATATCACTGCAATTGGACCCCAAAGTGGCCCCGATACGGCTGCGATCCAGGATGGTTCCGCTGGCGGTAAAGCCCAAAATTGATGCAGATCTGAACCACCTAGTGGCCCAGGGTGTCCTGGAGCCAGTCTCTCATGTGGCATGGGAGACCCCCATTGTCATGATCATAAAGCCTAATGTGTCTGTCCACATCTGCATGGACTATAAATGCACACTTAACAAGGCGCTACAGGACCATGCCTACCCAGTCCCTGTAGTCAGTCACATACTGGCCACTTTGGCAGGGGCAAGGATCTTCGGAAAACTCAATCTTGCCCAAGCTGCCTGTAGATGAGGCCAACGCTGAGGTGCAGACCATCGTTATCCACCAGGGGGCGTTCAGGGTGAAGCGGCTGCAGTTTGGGGTGAGCGTGGCCCCAGGTTTGTTCCGGAACCTGATGGACTTGCTCCTTAAGGAGATCCCCGGGGTCACCTGTTCTTCGACGACGTGCTGATCACCGCAGCATCGCCGGCGGAGTTCGCCTCCCACCTCCGCACCGTCCTTAGCTGTTTCCGGGATGCCGGCCTCAGTCCTGAATTCGGCTAGAACGTGTATTTACTGATGATGTTGCATGTATGCTCACCAGCATTCTTTGGAGGTTCCTTCTCTTATGCTGTTCTGAGCTACTTTAAAGATCTAACAATCCTTCATTACAGAACAGCATTTATGCTCACTTGGTTAAATATTTTTCCCTTAGCCATACCGGAAGGCCGATTTGCACGCATAGTGTACTTATTTGTAAACTACCGTGTATTGTTTGTAAATGTGGATCTGGTCAGCTCAGAACATATTTTATTGGAGTGTGAAATCTGGTCTGATATGAGAGAAAGGCATTTGTCCTCCCTCTGAAAAGATTAAGTGAATTTATCATCCAGTTTTCCCTTGTAGACGAGGACTGGAAAACTACCTTAGCAGTTGCTAAAATATTTAGCTGTGATTATTGCCTATAAGAGGGTTAGATCTTGATCACTTCAAGGCCTTTGAGTCAAAACAACAGTAAGATAAGAAGATAATCAATGTTAGCTTACTAGTTGCCTCCTCCTCACGCACTCGCCACCGGTTTGCTGAAGGAAACAATGTGTGAACCAATGTCCATTGGGGGTACCACTGAGCTGCATGATCTCTTCCATGCTGCTTACCCCAGGGGCCATTTTGTCTTCCTGGTCTGCCTCTACCATAGGCTCAACAGACCAGCTGTTCTCCTAGCCATTTGTCTCATCCTGGTATATTACTACACCAGGCTTTGCTAAGAAACTTCAGGATTGTGACCGATTTTACTGTTTCTTTTTTGTGCGACTTACTTTTGCAGCAGTTTTCACTAAAATAATACTGGATTACTTATTTTATATTTTATTAGCTTTCTGGCTGGAAAAAAAAATCTTTATTATATTATAAAAACAAAGTATTTGAGACCAGACAATAATTCCTCACTGCTCTCTATGCGCAAAGCAATCAAAATTTACAAGGGAAAGATGCAGATGTAGAACTCTGATTAGCTTCCTTTTGAAAAGAAACATTATTGGACCATATAAAAGTAGAAATAGTTTCAGTTTTTATGTAAAAAAATAATAAAATTAACCTTCCACAAAGCCATGCTGACTCGGGGTTTTAAGATGTGGAATTTAGTCATATTCGAAAATGAATAGGTAATTCTTTTGTCGTTCTGGAGTCTTCTACATCATCACAGTTCTATTATATTCTTTCTTAACACTTCCATTTAAATTAAATTAAGTCCCAGGGACTATAATGTGTCATTAATTCACTTTGTAATTTACCCACCTCTTGATTAGGGATGGGGAAGGAAAGGAAGGAAAGGAAGGAAGGAAGGAAGGAAGGAAGGAAGGAAGGAAGGAAGGAAGGAAGGAAGGAAGGAAGGAAGGAAGGAAGGAAAGAAAGAAAGAAAGAAAGAAAGAAAGAAAGAAAGAAAGAAAGAAAGAAAGAAAGAAAGAAAGAAAGAAAGAAAGAAAGAAAGAAAGAAAGAGGAGGAGGAGATTGGATTTATACCCCACCCTTCACTTAGAGTCTCAGAGTGGCTTACAATCTCCTTTCCCTTCCCCTCCCCACAACAGACACCCTGTGAGGTAGGTGGGGCTGAGAGAGCTCTTTCGAGGACTGCTCTTGAGAGAACAGCTCTGAGAGAACTTGTGGCTGACCCAAGGTCACCCAGCAGCTGCATGTGGAGGAGTGGGGAATGGGGACTCAAACCTGGTTATCCCAGATTAGAATCCACGCTCTTAACCACTACACCCACCTGCAACATTGGGACTATAACAATGAGCCTCACCCGGCCCCACCTACTTCCTAAAAGCACTTGGCGGGCACCAGGAAGGGTGTTGACAGGCCCCACAGCACCCACACTGGGGACCCCTGCAATAAATGGACACTGATCTGACATCAGAAGGCCCAGCATTCAGAACCTGGTAGAGGAACATTTTAATCTTCCTGGACACATCATTGCAGATCTTAAAGTCACTGTTCTCCTAGGCCCCTCCCAGCCAAAATTGTACAAGAAGCAACCAACACACAAGTATTGAATTAGAGTTCATCAAAAGATTAAATTCCACATCACGTCCTGGTTTAAACGGTTACTTGGATTTCCTAACTCTATTTCTGTAGAACCCAACTCTTATAGATGCTAACGGGTTCCTCTTGTGAGGTTATCATCATACTCTTCTGATGTTATCATCTCATACTATCACACTGTAATTCCTGTTCTTATTATTGACAGAGTAGTTAATACAGGAATGGTGCACAACCTGATTAAAGAATAGATAAAGATTTATTTAGGAACTAACATACTTGTATCAGGATCTGGTTGGCGCAGGGGGTCCGGGTGAGTCATGGGGTGCGTCCAGGATGGTAGTCGAGCAGGGGTTGCCTCAGATGTTGCCGCAGGAGTTATTGCACTCGCTGTCAGGCGGCTGCCTCGGTAGATGGGAACGACTGAATAAGGGCATCTGCCCTGCATCTCCCTCCTCTCTGCCTCTCCTTCCAAGGTCTCACCAATCCCTCCCGGGCTCCCACCTTGCTCTCTTTTATTCCTGCTGACTCCCCATCTGCTTGCCCCACCACCCACGCTTTAAAGGAGTCTAACCATGGGGCTAGCCTCAGGTGGTTTGATTCCCACCCCAGGTGCTCCCCATCCTTCTCTCTGTCGGTCAGGGCCTTGGTGGGATGCCCAGATGGCAGTTCGTCCCCCTCCTTTGTTTGTGGGGCCGCCGCAGAAGGGTTGACAAGGGAGGACTCCTGGGTCTTTGGGGAATCCCTGCAGAGCTCCACTGGATCCCTGTCATTGGACCATGGGGAGCCCCCCCCCCTCAGCCTCCAGCTGAGTCAGAAAAGGAGGCTCCTCGTCTTCCGTACAACTTGATAGGAAAGAGGAGAGAGAGAGGTAGGTTCCTAACTACATCTCTAGCTGAGAGAGAGGGTAAGACTGGGTGTGGCACTTCCAAGAAGAAGGGGGAAATTGCCCTGAGAGTAGTCAACCTCCTTTCTAGGGGTGTGCAAAAAAAAAAAAAAAAAAAAATGCCGGTATCTTTCGGCTTCGGGTAAATCAGACCCGAAAAATACCAGTAAATGTCAAATTTCCCCAATCCAGTCCTGGTAAACTATTCGGATTGGGGAAATATTCAGTTTTGCCGAATATATTTGGGGCTGATTTACAGCACCAGAGGGAAAGGAGGCATGTTAAAATGCCTTCTTTCCTGCTGGTAGCCCCTACAGATTTCCCTGTCAATTTTACTCCAAGCTAATCAGCTGAAAGTGAAATTGACAAGGGAAAGCCTCTCTCTGCCTTCCCTTCTCTAGCTGACATGCCTAGCTGGAGAAGGGCAGGCAGGGAACCCAGGCACATTTAAAATGCCTTTCTTTCCCTCCCTGAGTTCAGGGAGGGGAAGAAAGGCATTTAAACATGCCCCCCCACACTTCCCCGAGTCTCAGGGAAGAAAGGGGCATTTGTGCATGCCTGCCTTCCCTTCCCCAGCCTGTCCGCAGGCTGAGGAAAGAAAACAGGCATGCAGATATGAATGGGTTCCTGCGGAGAAGATCAGGAGGGGAACCTAGGCATGTTTAAAATGCCTTTCTTTCCCTCCCCAAGATTGGGGAGGGAAAGAAAAGCATTTAAACATGCCCCCCTGCACTTCCCTGAGTCTCTCTGCAAAAGTGGAGAGGCTCAGGGAAGAAAGGGGGCATGTGTGCTTGCCTGCCTTCCCTTTCCCGGCCCATCCACCACAGCGGGCAGGTTGGGGAAAGAGGGCAGGCATGCAGACATGCCTGGCTTCCCCTCCTGATCTTCTCCAGGTGCCCCGCGGGTATCAGGAGGGGAACCCAGGCGTGTTTAAAACCCAACATTTAAACCCAGGCATTTAAATCGCTGATTGGCGGCTCAGCCTGTTAGGTTTCATTGAGTCCTTTTTTCCGGTATAGCAAAAAGAACCCGAAAAAAGCCGGATTAATATCGGCTTTTTCGGGTTCAGCTATACTGGTATACAGAGATCTGTATTTGGCTTATGTGATACCCGAAAAATACTGACAAGGTAATTTTCAGGTATTTTTTCTTTGCTCTTTTTTGGGTTAAACACCGGGAAGAATTTCTCGACTATAAGATAGTAAAAAGCCCAGCAGCACCTTTAAGACTAACAGACTCTAAGAGACGTTCATAGCTAGAACAAGTTCCTCAGTGGAAGCTTTTCAAACAAAGGTAGGAGAGGCCCTCCAGCAGGAGCGCTGTAAAGTATAGAATATCCCACAAATGTTATTAACTTGTCTGTTCCCACATACTTATGTCAGCCATTCGTAGCCTCCACACTCCAAGGAACGGCCTCTTTTTAAAGGCCCTCCGCTGGATTGTCTGGAGGCAATTCTTTTTTTGCTGGAGGCAATCAGCAGAGCGATTGTTTACAAGCACCGAAGACCCTGTCATGAGAGAAAAGTTTTGGAATAAAAGATAAATTTGAAGAGAATCCAGTGTCTTTATCTTTGCCCTATTCCTGAGCCCGTAAGAGCAGCCTGGAAGGTAAGAAACCAACAGCTGATATTGTTTCTTGAGAGAAAAGCTTCATCATTCTCAATCAGGGTGGCCAGTTTTGGGTTGGGGAATACCTGGAGATTTGGAAGGTGGAGCCTGAGGAAAGCAGGGCTTGGGGAGGGGAGGGGCTTCAACAAGGTATAATGCCGCTGTTAAGTATGAGACTTAACGAAGAGAGTGATTTCAAGGGTGATTTCAGCTTTATTCAACTCAACAAGACGATCAGACAACACACACAAAACAGTGGAGCACAGCTGCCTTTTTATACAGTGCGGGCTAACAAAACCACACCCCTTCATAATTTAACAGCCAAGAACATTAGAGGGATAAAGATCAATGAGGTTTGCTCCCTCCATAACTATTTATACAGTTCTGATTGGTTACAAATAGTGCAGGCTGACAACCACCAATAGGATTCTCGAGGCTTACAATCCTGGGCCTGACTTTAAGCTTAACATAGAAAAGAATACAGTCAGTTCACCAGTCAGGACATAACAGCCACTGAGTCTACCTTCCAAAGCAGCCATTTTCTCCAAGTGGACTGATCTCTGTCACCTGGAGATCAGTTATAATCCCAGCTGCCACCTGGAGGTGGGCAGCCCTAGATCTGAACCAGCCACTGTCGAGCTCACGCTCTTAATGTCATGGAATCATAGAGTAGGAAGGGACCTCCAGGGTCATCTAGTCCAACCTCCTTCACAAGGCAGGAAATTCACAAATATCTCCCCCCCCTCACACCCAGTGACCCCTGTTCCATGGCCAGAAGGTGACAAAAAACCTCCAGGATTCCTGGCCAAACTGGCCTGGAGAAAAGTTGCTTCCTGACCCCACAGTGGTGACCAGCATTTCCCTGGGCGTGTAAGAAAGGGCCACAAGAACTAAGCACTGAGGCAACCTGTTATGTTCAAACTGTAACTGAGCCTATTCTTTTCTATGTAAAGCTTGATTCTTGACAATGGATCGTAAGCTGTAACGTTTCTATTGGTCGTTCCTATGGAACTGTTTAAAGGAACCAATCACTGTTGTAAATATGTTTGTGGAGGGAACAGACCTCATTGGTCTTTAACTCTGTTATGCTATTGGTTGTTAACTTCTCTATGGGCGTGGCTTTGACAGCCCAGATTATTTAAAAAAGGAGCTGTGCTCCACTTGTGTCCTGTGTTGTCCTTGTTGTCTGATCGTCTTGTTGCTGTTACAAATAAAGCTGAATCACTGCCTTGTTGAGATGCATACTTAACACAACCCTTCCTCCCCTCCCTCTCATGATCTGCCTAAATTTACAGAATCCGCATTGCTGTCAGATGGCCATCTAGCCTCTGTTCGAAAACCTCCAAAGAAGGAGAGCCCATCACCTTCTGAGGAAGCTTGTTCCACTGAGGAACCGCTCTAACTGTCAGGAAGTTCTTCCTGATGTTTAGCCAAAAACTCTTTTGATTTTATTTCAACCCATTGATTCTAGTCCGACCTTCTGGGGCAACAGAAAAAAGCTCCGTCCCATCGTCTGTATGACAGCCCTTCGACGTTCCGCCAACTTGTTTCATTTTTTCAATCCCGCTTTGAAACCTGATGTTCATTAAACATCTGCAAGGCAGACGATCGGGGGTGTACCAGAGACTCAGAGGGACTGGCAGACTAGCTAGAGAAAAAGTGCTAAGTGGAAAGCAAGCGATGGACTTCAAATGCCAAAAAAGAACAGATGTTTGGGGGAGTCTGGGCTGCAGACAGCATTCCGGAGGGAAGGTTATAAAGATCCTCAAGTAAGCAGGAAAGCTAATTCACTGGCTGGGAGTAGCAACCGGAGCCAGCCACGGTTCCCTCCCCACCCCCCTCAAGGAAGCCTCCAGGGCCTGAACGCTGGCATGTTCATCCCATCTTGATTTTGAGTCTTTTGAAGGAGAAAATGCTGCCGACAGCAGCTTTCCTTGTGTGCGAGGCGAGCGTGCGGTGTCTCTCCGAGAAGATGATATCTACCCATTCTTCTAATTAAATAGGAGAGACGCCGAAAGACAGCCCTTATCGGTTCATGCCTGTCAGGGATAGGGTACGGGAACAGGCAATTACACTTTGCCGGGCCTTGTTGCTCTTATCTGGGTTCCCTCTCCTCATTTTATGGACTTACGCCTGTTTTTCGTTCCCCTCCTCTCCTATCTCCCCTAGCCTTTGGAAGCAATGATATGTGCGTGTCTAAATAACAGCATTCCGGCCTTCATCTCGGTTCAAATGTTTGTTTCCTTAACTACCTCTTCATTGGGAATGATAAAGGCCTGTCAGAGAAGAAAGAAAGGAGGAAAAAAAGATTCTACTGGCTCAGCCTTAAATCAGACTCATTACGATGATGAATTTGCCACTCTGGGAAGGATAGGCAATGTGATGTTCATGGTCTACAAAGAGGGTTGCCAACCTCCAGGCGGTGGCTGGAGATCTCCCGCTGTTACAACCAATCTCCAGGCGACAGAGATCAGTTCCCCTGGAGAAAATGGCTGCTTTGGAAGGGATGGACTCTATGGCATTTTAACCCACTGAGGTGCTTCCCTTCCCCAAACCCTGTCATTCTCTGGCTCCACCCCCAAAATATCCAGGTACTTCCCAATCCAGAGTTGGCAACCCTATCTACAAAATTAGGGATGCCAGCCTCCAGGTGGTATGGAGCAGAGGTCTATCAGTGGCTATTAGCCACAAGGTATAGATAGGAACTCTCAGTCTGGGGCAGGTGATGCACTCTATTCTTGGTGCTGGGGGGGGGGCAGCAGTGGGAGGGCTTCTAGTGTCCTTGCCCAGTGGGTAAACTTTGGAAGTAAGTTAATGGTTTCTGTTTGATGATATATTTACAATTTATTGGTTAGTTGCATTATATGTGTTTAATTTATTAATTTTTGATTTCTTCTATCTTTACAGCCTTTGTTTTCTGGTCTTTATGGATTCTAAATTTTCTGTATGTATGGTTGTATGCATTTCTGTTTATACAATAGCCAATGTGTTCCATATGTATTTTGTATTAGACCTCTGAAGAAGGCCTGCTCAGGCCGAAACACGTCAGGTCTATCTCATCAGCCCTTGTGTATATTTTTATAATTTTTTATGAGGTACGAATGGGCCTTTATATAGGGTTTTAATTTGTGTTTAATAAATACATGTATGTTTTTGTATGTTTTCTAAGTGAATTTTAAATTTGGCCCTCTTTTGTTTTGGACTAACCTTTTCAGGTACTGCATTGGCCTGATTCAACATTGGCTTCTCTTATGTTCTTATGTGGTGGCTGGAGAGCTCCTGGGATTACAGCTGATTCCCAGGGGACAGAGATCAATTCACCTGGATAAAATGGCCGCTTTGGGAGGTGGACTCTATGGCATTATGCCCCATTGAAGTCCCTCCCCTCCCCAAACCCCGGCCTCCTCAGTCTCTGCCCACTAAATCTCCAGGTATTTCCCAACCTGGAGCTGCGGGGAGCTTTGGCTCTTGAAAGTTCATACCCCTAAAATTGTGTTGGGCTCTAAGTTGTTATTGGACTCAAACGTTAAACATAGTAGTCTTTCGTTACCTCGAGGAGAGGGCTTTATTCCATCAGAAATATGGAAATAGGGGTGTTTTAGGAGATTACTACAGTCCCTCTGGATTTCCGTAGAAAGCCATGAAGGTGGGGAGCTGAGAAAATAGGGTGTGTGTGTGTGTGTAGCCCCACAAACATCTTTAGAGGCTGCACAAACATCTTTGTCTTGTGTCTATTGATCTGGCTGCTTAAGTAAGTAATATAAACATTTTTACTACACTGTAAGTTAAAAATGTTTAATTATTCACATTCAATTTCCTTTTTTCCTTTTTTCTACAGCCTTCCTTTTCTTGGTCTGGTATTAACTTATTGGTTATCTTATTGTAATATGTAATATTGTAACGTGTACCTCAAACTGTTTGATTTCTGAAGAAGACCCCAATAGTGTGCAAATATTTCAGGTCATGTGTATTGACCCTTGTGTTCAGGCCACTTGGACTTTTTAATGAGGCTTTCATTGGGCCCTTATTTGTTTTTAACTGCCTTTCTAATAAATGCATGTATTTTTGTAAATTGTAAGTTTCAACTGGGTTTTTAATATTGGCCCTTTATTAGACTTCTTTCTTGCCCTTGTGTTCCATTGAAACCAACGGGAAATAATAACAGAACATAACTATGAAAACAAAAGAAGGATATCGAAAGGAACAATGATGAAACAAAACCCAGTAATGAAAGGGTGCGTTCAGATGCGCCGTTTGAACCGCTTTCAGCACACTGCAGTAACGGATTTTATGTGCACATTCACACACCCAACATCTGCACACCATCCCCAGCCATCGCTTCCTGGATCAAACCCCCTTTAAACTGGAGAATTTTGATACCAAGTCCCCAAGTGGTGTTTTCCTGATTCTCCGGTTCTAGCTGTACTTTTCTGATGTCTGATCGCTCCTGCGGTGTCGAGCCACTTCCGGGTGCTTCAGCTCCCTCCCCTCTGGAAAGCTGCCACGGAAGCCCAAGGCTTCTGCTTTTCGTCCGCCATTTTTTTAATGCGTTGGCCATGTGTGCATAGGCAGAGCTCCACTCCTAAGTTAATAAAACCAAAGTTTAAATGGTGACTTGTTTTAGCGTTTAGATGAGTTTGGGATCTCACGGAGACCAGTTTCGGGGTAAAAGTTTAAAGGGGAGTGTCCATTTAAAGTTTAAAGGGAAGTGTGGAAATCACTGTTCTGTGCACGTGTGAAAATTTTAGTTCTACAGATGGCTGTCTGTGCACATGCTCAAACTGAGAGAAACCTCCCCCCACCAATGCACGCTCCCGCGTGTGGACGGCAGAGAGCGATGTGGCTGAACAGCGATCCGGAACAAGGAGGTGAGTGTGATCGCGATTCTTCGGGTTAAAGAAACCCACATCGGGACCGGAGCAATTTAAACTGCTCCCAGCATGCCGTCTGACCGCACCCATACAGTCCCTTTTGGAATTAATGACAAAAACAAAAGAAATAAAAGAAACTCCCATACACAAGTCTGCTCGGATACAAGCAACATGTTCCTTCTGTCCTCCTTAAGCTGAGGAATATTTGTTGAGTCTTATGCTAAGTGAGGAAAGGTCTAAATCTTTTTGGGACCTCTTGGTCTACCGGTCGGTGGAAGAGCAAGCCAAAGTGGCCTGTGGTGGAGAGCAGGAGCAGACGAGGAGCGCCTTCCCTACATGAGTCAGAGCATATGCGGGAGACGGAGGCCCTGAGGCAACATTTATTACCGATGTGGTGAACATGTGTCAAGGGAAGCTAAACATAGCACACAAAAACACACACTTATGTGATGGGAAGAAAGATTTTTATCTCCTTGGATTTAAGCCCTGCTACCTCAGCTGGAAAAACGGAGCCTAAGGAAACCATAAAACAAGATTTTATTGAGGAAGTCCCCTTTGGTGTTTACAGGGCGGAATGGTGATACTTAAATCCACCTCCCGGAGTTACGAATCATCATATTGTACAGTAGATAAGACGAGAGGGGAGAGCCGAGTCGAGCTCGGCAAAGGAGAGGAAAGATCCATTAAACAAGTGATTTACCTCACCCTTGGCTGTGGCTTCCCCCATCCAGTAACTCTTTCGTTCCAGATTACCGTGGGATCAGTGCTCGAAACTGACTTCTTTTCAGGCTAGTCTCAAACAATTCTGCTTCTTTGAAAATGGGTTGAAACCATCTTGGGATGGAGCAGAGTCACACCGGTACTACTAAAGATTAGGCCATGTTCACTCTATTTAGGGTTCTTTCCGCACTAGACCTTAAATCCTGTTTCAACCCTGTCCCCAAAGTTACATTCTACACTACACTCGAGTTCACCCCTGTAATTATCTCAGGGTATTTTTACATTCTACACTACACTCGAGTTCGCCCCTGTAATTATCTCAGGGTATTTTTTGTTTCCACATTACATTGAGGTCTCCCTGGTTTCACCCCACACTTGTCCCGGGATAAATGGATACGGTTATAACCAGGGATAAATGCAAGGTATTGTGTCACGAGTTGAACTCTGATAAAACCAGGGGTGAGATCCAAGTGCAGAAAGGACCTAGGAAATATATGTCTTCAGAAGCCAGCCACATAATCAAACCAGCACCATGGAAACACATCAGGGACATAAAAATAATATAAACATTCAGCACCCTAAAGTGATATTATTAAAACAGGCTCAGGCTACAAACAGATTGCAAAAACAACTTTAAAAAATGAAACCCCTCAGTTAAAAGCCTGGGTAAAAGGAAATGTTTTGGCCTGGCACTTAAAGGAAAGTAAGGTAGGCACCAGGTATTTGAAGAGCTAGGTGCCACCACTGGACAGGCCCTGTCTCTGGCCATCAGCCAGAGTTGCCAGCCCAGTGCTGGCATCTAGGGGACATGCAAATAGGTGTCACACCAGAGCCATGGCATCACATCTGATGACGCCTGGAAGTGATGTCATCATGTCAGCACAATACTGTAGGATTCCTAGAGTGTCACACTGATGCGATGATGGGGTCATACTGTAAATGACATCACGGTGTTGGTTTGATACCTGTTCCCCCCCATTTCCCACCACCACCATACTGAGCAGCTGTAAAGGACTGAAGCTTCCACATGGGAGGCCTCCTTCCAGAGTGGGCTATAGGGATACCAGCCTTCAGATGGGACTTGAGGGTCCCCTGGAATCACAGCTCATCTCCAGACTACGGAAATCAGTTCCCATGGAGAACATGGCTGCGTTGGAGAGTGGACTCTATGGCACTGACCCCACCCCTCACCGAGGTCCCTGTCCTCCCCAGGCTCCATCCCCAAATCTCGAGGCATTTCCCAGCCTGGATCTGGCAACCCTATCCCTGGTCACCCACCAGTGGCCAAGGGGGACCTATGAACCCTAGTGGAACACCTTGTAGCCCTGCCGGTACCCGCCTCACTTCTGCAGGGGGAAACACTGAGGGCAGGGCTTGAAAAGAGGATCTTAACTTATGGGCAAGACAGTAAGGGAGGAGCTGATTCTTTAAGTACTGCAGCCCCAAGCCATTCCTGAATTTAACTTAATTTGCAAATACTCTGTTCTCGGCAATGATTAATAAAGGATTGTAATGGTTTGAAATCATGGATGCCTAAGGCCCATTCTTCATCTAGCATTCGCTCCGTTGTTTTACCAAACCCACCCTGGAACAGACGAAGATGCGGCTCAAACCCACATTCAAATACCCCGGGCCAACGCCGTACTGACTGCAGAGAAGAAGAAGAAGAAGAAGAGGAAGAAGAAGAGGAAGAGGAAGAGGAAGAAGAAGAAGAAGAAGAAGAAGAAGAAGAAGAAGAAGAAGAAGAAGAAGAAGAAGAAGAAGAAGAAGAAGAGAAGAGAAGAAGAAGAAGAAGAAGAAGAAGAAGAAGAAGAAGAAGAAGAAGAAGAAGAAGAAGAAGAAGAAGAAGAGAAGAGAAGAAGAGGAGGAGGAGGAGGAGGAGGAGGAGGAGGAGGAGATTGGATTTATATACCCCTCCCTATCTGTGTTTTATATATGACTTAGATGATTGTTGTAGATTGTAGTTCATGTTTCTGTTCTCATATTGTAGTCTGAATAACTTTTTGAAAGTTTGTTCTCAATCTATGAAGCAGCTGGCGAGAGACCACAGGCTGAATGGAGGCTAGTCTGATCTGAAAGGAAATCATCCCAATTCCTTTTTCCCCTCGAATTGGATGTGATGAGTCAAAAGACCTGACCTTGCCTCGGTCTGTGGAAAGAGAGGATGTTATCCGCCCCCCGCCCCCAGTTTCGCTAACACAATTGCTTATAGATCGGCTCCTTCCAGCACCGTTTATCCTTCACGATACCATAAACTGTTTTCTGCTTGGCTGGTTACGGTTCTACAGAAGCATCAGAGATAACGCCAGGGAAGCCTTTGCCGACACACTTTCCAGACTTGGGCCTCTGGTTCGGGGGTCTTTTCGTAGAAGAACAGCTGCAGGAGCTCATTAGCATATGGTATGCTAATGAGCTATTAGGCTATTAGCATATGCCACGCCCCCTGACATCACCGGAAGTGATGACAGAAGGGGAAGCAATGGGGGGGGGGAGGCATCTTCCAAAGCCTCCCCTCCCCTTCCCCAGCTGGCCTGGACAGGGGAGCTAAGAGAGAAGGGGTTTCAAGTTTAAACTCCTTCTCACTAGAGTTGGGCCACAGAAGGAGGAAAGAGGGAAGGAAAGAGAGAGAGTAGAGAGAAGGAAAGAAGGGAGGGAAGAGGGAAAGAAAGAGAAGGAAAGGGGAGGGAAAGAAAGAGAGGGAAGAAGGAGGGAAAGAAAGAGAGAAGAGAAGAAGGAGGGAAAGAGGAAAAGGAGAGAAGGAAAGGAGGGAATGAAAGAAATTTGGCGGCAATTCTGCCTCATTATATCTTATGGGCCATTGAAGTCAATGGTGAAAACATAGAGTATATTTTGGAGGAGGGGTTTGAGGAGAGGCTCCAAACTCACAGGGTAGCTGATGGAGCCTCTCCCCAAGATGCCCACCAAGTTTCAAGAACATTGGATTAGGGGGTCCAATTCTATGGACCCCCAAACAGGTTGCCCCCATTCCCTCCATTGTTCTCTATGGTGGGAAAAAAGTAACCTGGTCCAATGTTCTTGAAACTTGGTGGGTATCTTGGGGAGAGGCTCCATCAGCTACCCTGTGAGTTTGGAGCCTCTCCCTCAAACCCCCTCCCCTCCAAAATATACTCTATGTTTTCACCATTGACTTCAATGGCCCATAGGATAGAATGGAGCTGAAATTGACATTCGGCTGCCTGAAAGACTCCCCAGGACCCCGGCTGGGGGCGGGGCTTGGCTCCTGAGCTCCTGGAGCTGTGCTCCGATGCACTCCCCCCCAAAAAAAGACCCCTGCTCTGGTTTCATTTTAAGTCATCCCCCTTGAGAGGAATCCATTAGAAACCCTAACTTATATACTGTGGTGGGCGCTCTCATGGGCAAGAGTCTAGATTGGGTGGGGTGGTAGGCAGGGCTTTTTTTGTAGAAAAAGCCCAACAGGAACTCATTAGCATAATAGGCCACACCCCTGACAGCACAGCTCATTAGCACATTAGGCCACACCCCCATGTTATCAGAAGTGTGGCCAACCAGCCACACCCGCCTTTTGCTTCTTATTCTGCTTACCTTGTTTGTTGTCAAAACTCAGGGCTTTTTTTGGTAGCGGGAACTCCTTTGCATGTTAGGCCACACAGCCCTAATGTAGCCAGTCCTAATGAGTTTCTGTGGTTGGGTGTGGCCTATTATGCTAATGAGCTCCTGCTGGGTGTGGCCAACTCAGGAGCCAGCCGGAACTCCGTTCCTGTGTGTTCCTGCCCAAAAATAGCCCTGGTGGTAGGCATGTGTAGGCAGGATTCAAAGTTTCTCCCCTACAGCTGAGGCAAACCTCTGCACTAGCTTCCCATCCAGGACCATTCTTTGTCATTCCTTTTAAAGATCTCAGGGTTCTTATTTCCCATTTTGCCCTGCTCTCTTGCTTGGATTATTTACGCCCTTGGACTAAGTGATGCATGTTTTAAAAACAGCTACTTTGTATGTGTCTGCTTTTGTATACCTTCCTCTGGCAACCTTTATTGCTTGCTGCTGCACCAACTGGCAGCAAGAGGGGGGAAAAAAATTAAAGAACACTGGTGTTGTGCATGGTATGATGTCACTTCCGGGGGAAAGTGGATGTGATGTTATGCAGCTCTAGGAATCACCAGGAACGCTATGATTTCATTAATGTTTGTTAGAAACCAACCTTTTTATTTTAAAAACCAATTCAGTTCAATTCACTACTGCATTTTATTCATTCTTACTGGAAACACTGAGGGTGGCCTGTATTTCCCAGGCAGGCACCTAAGGTTTTAATCGGTCAACATGACCTGATTAACTTTTAATCAGAACTCACAGTCTCAGACTTACACTAGAATGATATATTATTATATATCATGGCCTTTTTCTGACACTCTCGAGCCTGTGTTTTGTGAGATTTCTTTTTTACTACGAACTTTATATTGTAGAATGACAACTCCAGGAACAAAGCAGGACATCCTGGGTTTCAAAAGAGGTGTTGAAAGGAAGGGACTCAAATGCTAATGATGTTTATGTATTTTACTGGTCACTGCCACTAAAGAATCATATGCCAAACAGAATACCTAATGTCATTTCTACAGTTACACACTTTGCTGCTACTGTAAACCCCATTAAAAAATAAAATATTTTATGAGACCGTGGTGTGTGTTTTGAAACCATCCATGCCATAATATAAAAAATTATTTAAAATATACAAAGGGAGACTTGGCCCGAGTTCCTGGAAACTGTTTATTGATGGATGGGTAAGATTTTCTTTTCCCAAGAAATTTGCATTGTAGAATAACAGCTCAATAAACAACACATACTTCATGGTTCAAAACACTGTTTCACAAGAGGGTGAAGGAATTTTTTTTAAAGCCATACAGAAAATGATATAATAAATGATATAGTTTAAAAGTCAACACAGGGGGGAAAAGAAGTTTATACAGACATCTGCCCCAGCTAAAAATTTTTTATTGTGGAATGATAGCTGGTTATTTGTCCTGTTCACTAAAAGAACCCATTTGAAACAACAATAGCATTGTGACATGCCTACATCACTTGGAAGTGACATAGGCACATTGTGGGCAACGCTCTCTGTGGTAAAATGGGCCTCAACCATAGAGTTGCCCCCCCAGAACAGAGCATTGCCCTTAGCATGCCCACATCACTTCTGGATGATGTAGGCACATCACCTGACATTACTGCTGGGGGCAGGGTTTCTTGTCCCAGTGGCCAGCTGGCTGGCAGCAGGCAGGGGCCCGCGAAACCGGACAATCCCCCACCCCAAACTGGGGAATGGCAGCCCTATTCTGATCACTTGTGGGAATTTCAGAGTATTGCCTGTAATCTGTTTACTTATGCTCTGCTTTTCTTCCCAATGGGGTCCCAAAGCGGCTTACAACAGCATTCTCCTCCACTCCATTTTATCCCCACAACAATCCTGTGAAGTAAATTAGTCTGAGAAAGAGTGACTGGCACAAGTCACCCAGTGAACTCCCAGAGCAAACCAGGCATTCAGATCCAGCCTCCCAGAGCCTAGTTCAGCACTAACTGCTGGATTTGTGATCCAGTTGCAGTTTGAGCAGACATAGCTTGCAAGGGAATTGTATTCAGTCCTGCCAATCCCTACCTGAAATTGGAATGGACTCAGGTTCCCCACCCTATTGAGACCCAGGTCTGGCAACCACTGGGAGCAAATGGGGTGGAGACTGGCACTCCGGTGTCATGCTGGTGCACCAGTGTCACTTCTGGTGAAAACTGGAAGTGATATCATGGGGCACTCTAGGATTGGGGGGAACCTCTATGATAAAACCAAAGAATTTTTGAAAAAATCCTAGACCATCCATGACATCATTTCTGGTTTTTATTGGAAGTGACATGAGGTTTTTGATGTGATATAGTTGCATGTCCATTCCTCCCCCCCCCATTTCCTCATTTCCTCCCACTGGCACTTAACGGCAGGGGTAGACAATACAACGGGCAAGATAACTCGAGAGTCAGTCTCTAGTTAAACCTGAAGAAGAACATCTCCCTTATCATCAGCTTCACAAAATGAACAGTACACTCTGCAGTAGTTGACGAAGGAGATTTAGCAACAGCTGCTTAGCTGAGGATCGTTAAATTACATAATCTCCAGAGATGGTTTACACAGCCAGCCCTTCTTTGTAGCACGCAGTTCTCCGAGACCAGATGGCTCAGTGTGGAAACTGAAGCTCAGACCATCATTTCAATTTTCTTGGTAGCTTTCAAGGTTTTGTTGAGATTCAATGCATATCCGACAAGGAACAGGAGAGGAGGGGGGCTATATACTAGTAAGATGCTTCAACAGGGTTTCTAGCTTCTATCTATCTTTGAATATTTATGCCATGCCTTTCCATTTCCAAAAGAATGCCAGGCTGCTGATCAGGTACAACAGATATTCAGCAAGTATTTTCCCTGCTGTTTGGCCTAAGGGATTCCTTTCTAATCTCCCTCCTAGTCAGCAGGGAGGGAGGGAGGAAGGGAAGGAACATCTTTTGTCAGCTGTGTAGTATCTTTGCTGGGGACGGTTTTCCCCCTTCCTGTCTCGGGTATCTTATCAAGCTTGCATATGGCCAGAGGCACGAGTCCTTGGGCATGAGCTGATGGGCAAGGGGCAAAGGGCTCTTGACCCTGTGGCTCACATCCTGTGATTCCAATCAAGCCAGCCAATAGATCCAGGACCATTCTGAGTTTCGGGTTTTCTATGTTTGATATGCACTGCTGATGAAGAAGAAGGAGGAGAAGGAGAAGAAGAGGAGGAGGAGATTGGATTTATACCCCGCCCTTCACTCAGAGTCTCAGAGTGGCTTACAAACTCCTTTCCCTTCCCCTCTCCACACCCTGTGAGGTATGTGAGGCTGAGAGAGCTCTTTTGAGGACTGCTCTTGAGAGGACTGCTCTGAGAGAACTATGGCTTGCCCAAGGTCATCCAGCAGCTGTGAGTGGAGGAGTGGGGAATCAAACCTGGTTCTCCCAGATTACAGTCTGCACACTTAACCACAACACCAAACTGTAGTGGTTAAAGTATTAGACCAGGATCTGGGAAAGACAGATTCAAATCCCTACTCTCCTGTGGGAGCTTACTAGGTGGCCTTGGGCCAGTCACTCACTCTCAGCCTAACCAGTCTGGTGTAGCGGTTAAGAGCGGCGGATTGTAATCTGGGAGAACTGGGTTTGATTCCCCACTGTTCTATATGCAGCCAGCTGGGTGACCCTGGGTCAGTCACAGCTCTCTCAGGGCTGTTCCCTCATGAGCAGCTCTCTCAGCCCCACCTACCTCACAGGCCCACCTACCTCTATTGTGGGGAGAGGAAGGGAAGGGGACTGTAAACCGCTCTGAGACTCCAAATTAAGGGTGGGATATAAATCCAGCTCTTTCTTCTTCTTCTTCTTCTTCTTCTTCTTCTTCTTCTTCTTCTTCTTCTTCTTCTTCTTCTTCTTCTTCTTCTTCTTCTTCTTCTTCTTCTTCTTCTCCTCCTCCTCCTCCTCCTCCTCCTCCTCCTCCTCCTCCTCCTCCTCCTCCTCCTCCTCCTCCTCCTCCTCCTCCTCCTCCTCCCGGGGTTGTTGTGAGGATAAAATGGAAGAGAGGAAAATGACGTAAGCCGCTTTGGGGTCCTCATTGAGGAGACCGGCGGGATAGAAATAAATTTTAAAAAGGATTTTTAAAAAATTATTCATGTACGCTCCTTTTTTTGAAGAAAAGCAGGATATAAATATGTGTGTGAAGCGCCACCAAGTCACAGTTGACTTATGCTGACCCCAGCAAGGGGCTTTCAGGGCAAGTGAGAAGCAGAGGTGTGTTGTCGTGGCCTGCCTCTGCAGAGCCTTCCTTGGTGGTCTCCCACTCAAGTACTGACCCTGCTCAGCTTCTGAGATCTGATGAGAGCAGGCTATATACCATGCCGCCTTCCTTCCAGGATATTACTTAAATAAATGAATAAATAAAATAAAAAGCAAAAGAGCTTTCATGGTCTCAGTCTCTAGCCAATAAGACCTTTTATTTATTTATCTATTTATTTATTTATTCAATTTATACCTCGCCCTCCCCACAAGCAGACGTAGAGGTTAAACCACAATCTGGGGATTTTAGCTTGCTCAGCAATCTTTTGCAATGTTACTTCAGTTTGAACTAATATAAATCAGTGAGTTTAGTCTAAAAGAACTCTGCATAAGACTGGACCATTAATATTACATGTCGCACCCCATGCCTGATATGGATTCCTGCCTATTTGCTCTAATGGCCCCCTAGGGCCATTGCATGCTGGGAAATGGTTCAGTCGGAAAGGTTCAAGAAACTGCCCCTGTGCGTCTTCAAACTGTATATGTGCTAAGTGCTGTCAAGTTGCTTCTGACTTATGGAGTCCCTATGAATTAATGGCTTTTTTTGGTGAGTATCTTGTGTTTTTGTGTGTGTATGCTTGAAAGTCATGGCTGACCTCTGGCAATCCCTATTGGGGCTTGGACATTTTCAGAGATGCCTATTTCAGAGATACTACTGCCGTTCTCTGTGTCCCAGCCCTGGTATTTCTTGGAGGTCTCCCTTCCAAGTACTTGCTAGGGTCGGCCCTGCTTAGCTTCCGAGATCTGTTGAGATTGGGCTTGCCTGAGATATCCAGGTCAGGGTGAGACCCAATGAAGTAATGGCCTCCAAAGCATCCTATTATTAACAGCTTTTCTTAGGTCTTGCAAATGGAGGGCCATGGCTTCCTTGACTGAGTCAATCCATTTTATGTTCGGTCTTCCTCTTTTCCTGCTCCCTCAGCTTTTTCTAGCATTATTGTCTTTTCCAGTGACTCTTGTCTTCTCTTGTCTGAAAACAGTAGGAAGTCCCTAATCTCACTGTGCTAACTAGTTGTCCCCTCTGCTGCCCCCTGCAGGATGTTCTTGTCATTTTCTTTATCTATGCATGATAGACCTTGCATATCCCAACACCCCTTCTCAAGGACTAGTGTGCAAAGTCCACAGGATTCATTTCCTTTCATAGCCTCTCAAATTTCTCACATGGAAGTGGCTTGGTAAGTGCATCTGCAATCATATTCTCTGTAGGGTAGCACTCCAATTCTACAAGCCATTCCTTCTGCATGTCTCTTACGAGATAATGCTTTATGCCTATATGTTTAGTCCTTGCATTAATTCCTTTGGTTTATGCAAGTTTTATGCATCCCTGATTATCTTCAAAACGTTGCACTGGTCTGGGTTCTTCCATCCCAAATTCCTGCATTAACTGTAGCATCCACATTAGTTATTTACATGCTTCTGCTGCAGATACAAACTCTGGGGAGGATGTAGCTATTGTCTCTTGTTTTCTTCTGGCCCAGCTGATTGCTCCATTTCCATACAAAAATAAATGTCCAGTGGTTGACATCCTGTCCCTAGTGTATTCTGCCCAGTTTGCATCCTTGTATCCCATCAGTTTGGGATTGTCATTTGCTTGTAATTTCAGTTTTAGATGAGCAGCCCCATGAAGATACTTGGCAAGTCTTTTTACTGCATTCCAGTCTCTTTTACTTGGTGACTCTGTTTTTCTGCATAGTATGCCAACAGCTGCTGCGATGTCAGGCCAGGTAAACATGCTTATGTACAACAGTCTTCCAATTGCTTTCCTGTATTGTTTGTTGTTGGTTAGAGGTTCCTCATTCCTTTGTTGTTTCAGCACCTCCATAGGAGTGCCTACTGGTTTGGATTCTCTCATTTGCATATAGTCTAGGAATTCTAGGATTTTCTAGTTTTGGTTGAGGGGATATCTTCCATCTTCCTCTTTTTCTATTTTTATTCCAAGGAAATAACTGATGTTTCACAGTTTCTTTACTTCCACTTCTTCATTTAGGCATTAGGCTATGTCACTATAGTCTTCCTCATTTTCATAACAAGCCATTAAGTCACCCACATAGGTAAGAATGCGGATCCATCTTGCCTCTGCATCTTGAATACAGGCATTGTTCAACTTTGCCTTGCGCAAATCCCTCTTTGCTTAACATCTGATGAAGTTTTTTTCATTCCAGCAACTTGCAGCTTGTTTTATTTCATATATCCTCTATTGTAGTTTACATACTAGATGCCTGTCTTTGGATTGCTCAGATACGGGTGGTCAGTGTTCCCTCTAAGCTGAGTTAGTGTGAGCTAGCTCACAATTTTTTAGCCTCCGGCTCACACATTTTTGTCTTCACTCAGGAAAGATGGCTCCAGAGCAAATGAATTTATGCAGCAGCCAAATCGCTCGCTCACAACTTTCAAGCCAGTAGCTCACAAAGTAGAATTGTTGCTCACTCCACAGTTTATAGGGAGCATTGCTGGTGGTTGTTCCTTGTAGACATCCTCCTTTATTTATCCATATAGGAAGGCAGTCTTTATATCCAGATGTTTCACATCCATTTCCCTTGCTTCTGCTATACTTAGGAGCATCCTTACTGAAGTATGTCTCTCACCACTGGCGCAAAAGTCTCATCATAGTCTTCTCCATACTTTTGAGAACACCCTTTGGTAACCAGTCTGGCTTTGCATCTCTGTATTCCTCCTTCTGCATCATATTTGGTTGCGAAGACCCATTTGCATCCTATGGCCCTCTTTCCTGGAGGTCGTTCTGTGAGTGTCCATGTTTGTTTTTTGATTAGGGATTCAAGGAGACGAACCATTGCAAGGAAAGCCCCCGAATCCCCACGTTGGCGAGGCAGTGGGTGAGCAACCGATGATCGACCATGTCGAACGCTGCTGACAGGTCCAACAGCAGCAGCACCACCATCCCGCCCTGATCCAGAGGCCTCCAGAGGTCATCTGTGAGGGCGACCAGTGCTGTCTCTGTCCCATAACCTGAGCGGAAGCTGGACTGGAAGGGATCCAGCATGGAAGTGTCATCCAGAAAGCTCTGCAACTTTATCGCCACCGCCCTCTCTAATAATTTGCCCAGACAGGGCAAATTGGAGACCAGCTGATAGTTGGCCAATTTGGCCGGGTCTAGAGATGGGGTTTTTTTAGGAGAGGGTGGACCATTGCTTCCTTGAGAGCCCCTGAGAGTAGGCCCTCAGAGAGGGACTTCTTGATAATGTCCCTAAGGGTGCCTCGAAACCCCTCGCAGCCAGCTTTAATTAGCCAGGAGGGGCACGGATCAAGGCTGCATGTGGTTGGGCGTACTGTTGAGATCAGTCTGTCAACTTCCTCTAGGCTGAGTGGACTGAAATAATCCAGAATGGGACCAGAAGACGCCCATGGAGCCTCGAGTTCACTGGCTGTCACAAATGTGGCCGGGAGAGCAACAAGACTAGGGGTGATTTCCCACTAAAGCTGCCGCGGGGTTGCACCGCCGTTTGCCCCGAGATTTTTAGTCAATTTCACACCCGAAGCCGCGGGGCTGCATTTTGACCCGCGGCTTCGCCCGATTTCCCCCACAGTTTCGTAATCCTGTTTTTTGAGGATTAATTAGTGGGAAATCACCCTTTGTCTGCAAAGTAGCTCGCAAAAGCCTCACAGCCTATATCCAGTTCCCTAGTACTTTGTCTGCCCTGTGGCAGAGTTGTTCAAGATCGAATCGTTCTATACAGTTGTGCCGGGCGTGAGCTTGCAGAACTCCCTCTTTCGCAGCCTTGACTGCCATCTCATACGACCTCATAAACATTTGATAGAATGCTCTTGTTGCCTTGTTGCAAACACACCGCCACTGTCTCTCTAGCTGTCCGAGCCTTTGTTCCATCAGCCTCAGCTCCTGGGTATACCATGGAGCCAGCCTAGAACGAGGGCGCCGAGGGAGCTGGCAACCATATGCAGAACTGAGACAACCAAGGAACCCAACTCCCCCCCCCTCCCCTTTTAGTAAGTTAAATTCTCAGTCCAGCTGAGTCCCTAGATAGAACACAATGGCTTGTTAGATTTTTTTCAGCCTGTGCACCCAGTGCAAAAGTCGAACAAACTCCTATGTGTAACATCAAGGTGGGTAGCCATGTCGGTCTGTCTGTAGCAGTGGAAAGCTCATCCCCTGCCACAAAGTTTGTTTGTCTTTATGGCGCTACTGGACCCTTGCTTTTTTCTACTCCTATGCGTAAGCTAAATTTTCAGGGGGCGGGGAGAGAATTGGCAATGTGAAGAGGGGTGCAGTGGTTGAAAAGCTGTACCAGAATGCCCTGGTGTTGTGTCCTGGGATCAGAAGGCAGAGCTGGCGAAATACAGCCAAGCTTCGCTCTCTGAGAACAATAGGGACTAGGTTCCTGAGCTCGCCAGTAGAGAACCAATGGCAGCCTTGGCGGGCGATTCAAACCCGCCAATAGGAACATGGGGCCGTCCCCCTAACTGTATATAGTTGGCCTCCGGCCGTTACTGTTGTTCTTGTCCTGTGTGAAGTACGAATAAACGCGTCTTCTCTTATGTCGTCGTCTGAGTCATGAGGCCCGAAACCCAGTACTTTACAGTGGTGACGAAGGTGGGATTTCAACGCCTTCCGTGACTCCATGAGCGACGAAAAGGACACCGCCGAGCACCGCATCGCTGACCCCGAGAGCAGCACCGCACCGCTCGCCCCGGCGCACGTCTTTTACACCTTGTGTAAAACATTTGCAATACCATTGGGAACAATTTTCAGGGCTCGAGAAAAAGCTGAACGTCTTTTTTCGAGTGTTCAAGAGTGCTGCTCGTGTGTCGCAATCAAGATGCCATTCAAGCAGATAAGTGATTGCGCGTTCATTACTTTAATTGATTTACCTGCTGTTTAGTCAGATTTTCATATCCAATGGACTGAGATTATTTTCCAAACACTGATGCATAAGCAGAGATTTGTGTGCACTTTAGCAGAACGGTCTCACTCTGGCCTGCAGGCCCTATTCCACCCTACCCTCCAAAGTTTCATAGAACGTTAGAGTTGGAAGGGATCTTGCAGGTCATCTAGTCCAACCCCCTGCACTCTGCAGGAGTGTAGCCGAAAGACAGCCCTACAACACACTTGAAACATGGTCGTCCAGCCTCCGCTTGAAAACGTCCAGAGGAGCACCCGCCACCTCCCGAGGCAGTCTGTTCCACTGCTCAACCACTCTTACCGTTAGGAGGTTTCTCCTGATATTTAGCCGGTAACGACTCCCTCGTAATTTCTACCCATTAGATCTAGTCTTGTAATCTGGAGCAAGAGAGAATAGATCTGCTCCATCTTCTACATGAGCCCTTCAAATATTTGAAGACTGCAATGTCCCCTCTAAGCCTTCTCTTTCCCAGGCTAAACATACCCAACTCTTTCAGCCTTTCCTCATAAGACTTGGATTCCAACCCTCTCACCATCCTGGTCACCCTCTTCTGGGCATGCTCGAGCTTGTCAACATCCTTCCTAAAATGTGGTGCCCAAAACTGCACACAGTACTTCAGGTGAGGCCTGACCATAGCAGAATAGAGCGGGACTACCACCTCCCGTGATCTGGACACAATGCTTCTGTAAAGACATCCTACGATTGCATTAGTTTTCTTCACAGCCACATCACACTGCAGGCTCATGTTTAGCTTGTGATCAACCAGAACACCCAGATCCCTTTCACATGTACTGCTGTCAAAACAAGCCCCTCCCATTCTATATCTGTGCCTTTGATCTTTTGTACCTAAGTGTAGGACTTTCCACTTATCTCTACTGAAATTCATTTTATTTGTCTCAGCCCACTGTTCCAGCCTATCTAGTTCATTTTGAATCCTGACTCTGTCTTCTTCAGAATTAGCAATCCCACCCAGCTTCGTGTCATCTGCAGATTTGATAAGCATCTATGTCTTCCTCCAGGTCATTTATAAAAACATTGAACAACACTGGGCCCATTGGACAAGCCCTGTGGCACTCCACTCGGGACTTCCCTCCACGTAGATGCATAGCCGTTAACGAGCACTCATTGGGTACGATTTTTCAACCAACCATGAATCCATCCAATGGTTGCACCATCCAGCCCACACTTAACCAGCTTATCCTCAACAAGCTTATCCTTAACCAACTTATCCTTTCCCAACAGGTGGAGAGGCTTTTCTTCCACTCTCGGGTAACCCACTACTACCACCTGACCTTTGTAAGGAATTGCCCACTGGGAGGGTCAGGACTCCCAGCTTCCCTTCCAAGTTCTGAGGCCTTGCTTCTGTGTCTCCCACTGCCCAGTGCCTGGTCATCATGGAGACAGTTTACTTCCTTCCTCTCCCCTGAAGGAATACCCACTGCCAACTGCCTGCCTTCCCCCGGTGCTCTTTTTAAAATAGTATGTCCAAGATAGTGGTGGTCTGTGTGGTACAGAGAACTACTACCAGCACCAAAAGTTATAAAATATTTATTAAAAGAAAATTTTCACAGGCATACGTTTAACACAGGACCCGATTGAACAAGGGATTTAAAAGAAATGGGTAAAAAAACAATTCCTCTGTCCCTTTCTCTATACATGCCCATCAGATGTTAAAATATAGGACAGGCTCCTTAGCTTAGGAAGGTACAGATCTCCACAGAGTTTCCATTACCTTGAAGCTTTCTCCAGCTCTCCAGGCTAACACATGGTCAATGGCTGCCTCCTCCAGACCTCAGTTAAGAATTCTGTCTGCTTTGATAGACTCAGCACAAAACAGAACTTCCTCCTCACTCCCCTGATTTTTATCAGCTCTCTTTCCCCCACCCACTGAACAGGTCAGGCTGGGTCAGAGACACTTTTTCTGAAGTTCCCAGAAATTCCCTTCCTGAAGTCTCTCTAGTATTTAATCCCTCCAAATCTCTGTTCCCCTCTTGGGAGCTATCTCGCCTGCTAGCTCTATTAGCATTTGTATGAAGGTGGGCTGGTGTACATCTGGAAACCTATTGAGATGACCCCTCCCCTTCCTACCTGCTCTCTGCCCAAGGGGGGGGGGGGCTGTTAAAACTCAGAGTGATGGTTTTGCTCATTTCAAACCTTGAAAGAAAAAATGCAATCACACTGTTTCATGTGTTTTTCAGCACTGCATGTGGCAATTAGGGTTGCCAACCTCCAGGTGGTAGCTGGTGATCTCCCACTGTTACAACTGATCTTCAGGTGACCAAGATTAATTCCCCTGGAGAAAATGGCTGCTTTGCAGTGTGGACTCTATGGCATTGCTCAGGCCCCTCCCCTCCACAGGCCTCATCTCCAAAATCTCCGGTTGTCATCCAACCCAGATCTGGCAACCATGAGGTATTGTCTGTATGAATATCTGTGTTTTTGAACATTCACAGGATCAGGGCTATTTTTGGGCAGGAACGCACAGGAACGGAGTTCCGGCTGGCTCCCGAGTTTGCCACACCCAGCAGGAACTCATTAGCATAACAGGCCACACCCAACAGCAGATACTCATTAGGACTGGCTACACTACGGGTGTGTGGCCTAACATGCAAAAGAGTTCCTGCTACAAAAAAAAAAAGCCCTGGGTTTTGACAACAAACAAGGTAAACAGAATAAGAAGCAAAAGGTGGGTGTGGCTGGACGAGCACACTTCTGGCAACATGGGGGTGTGGCCTAATATGCTAATATGCAAATGTGCTGTGCTGTCAGGGTGTGTGTCCCAATATGCTAATGATTTTCTGCTGTTGGGTGTGGCCTATTATGCTAATGAGTTCCTGCTGGGCTTTTTCTACAAGAAAAGCCCTGCACAGGATAATTACATAAAATGAGAGTTAGAATGCTTGTTTCTGTAACCCATTTCGCCTATACTTTTCTTGGGGTATGCATCGTATAGAAACGTTGCTGTGAGCCTCCAAGTTATTACAGTCACAAGAGTCATAAGTCAGAATTCTGAGATGTTATTTGATTACAGTGAAATAAAAATTTGGACACGTAACAGGCCACCGAGGTACAATCAGGCATCCACTGTTTCCTTTTATCAAGGCTGAAATCCCTGCTTTGTAACAATAACTATAAATATACCAGTCATACCTCGCACAGCCCTCTAAAGAGCAGTCACCGATTTCAATGGGCAAAATAAATTTTGCTGTAACCTTTTCAAAACGGCCAGTTCTCTGAGGGAAATGAACAGCCTTGGAGCATATTTCCGGAATTACAGAAGGCTCTAATCAGCTGAGTCACTGAGGGACTGGAATTTTCTCCTGTCCGGCTACCAAAACTCCATGCTAAATGGACTTTCGGTGAATGTCGGGGCAGCAGGCGTGTGCCAGGGAAGGCAAAATAAGATATGAGGCTGGAAGGCCCCTGTGTGGATCCCTCCGCTGCATTTTTCAAAAATAAAAAGCAGCCATACGGGACCTCAATGCAGACTGGAGTCATGATGCAAGAGGAGAAGGCGGCCACTTAATCCTTCACCCTGGCTGTTTTGCTGATCAAAAGCAGCTCCCCCAAGCGGTTGCAAGGTGTAGAAAGGAAGGAAAGAGGAAGAAAAGAGGCCTGCCTGTTCAGATGAGCAGTTTTGATTGGCAAAAGAGCCTAGGAGGGGAAAGGAAGCAGGGTTGCCAATCTCCAGCTGGTTCCTAGAGATCTCCTGGAATTAAACTCAATCTCCAGACTAAAGAGATCAGTTTCTCTGGAGAAAACAACAACAACAACAACAATTATGCAGTTCCGCAGGGCCTGCAAGACGGAGCTCTTCCGCCAGGCTTTTGAGTAGGAGCCACCCCCCCCACTGCACCACCATTGTGATGTCATCTTAGGTGGTGCAGTGAGATGGCCCTGGGAAGAAGAAGATCAAGAAGAGTCGGCAATACTAGGGGAATAGTGCTGGAACAACATCTGGAACTGTGTTGGTGGTGTAGATTGGAAGATCTTTGGACCCCATCTTGGTATGAACAACAACTTAATTCGAGCACCGTCATTTCAATGTGGATGGAGTATTTTATCTTCATTTAATTGTTTTAAGTATGGCATATGCCTCTTGTTAGCCACCCTGAGCCCGTTGGGAAGGGCAGGATATAAATATGAAAAATAAAATAAATTAATTAATAAATAATATCCTGCTTTTCAATACCTGAAGGAGTCTCAGAGCAGCTTACAATCTCCTTTCTCTTCCCCTCCCCGCAACAGACACCCTGCGAGGTAGGTGGGGCTGAGAGAGCTCTGACCGAGAACTGCTCTTGAGCACTGCTCCGTCTACGCTGTGGAGTCTTGTGAGCAAAAACTCTACTTCGTGAGCTCCTGGCATTAAAGTCGTGAGCGAGCGATTTGGCTGCTGCATAAATTAGTTTGCTCTGGAGCCACCCTTCCTAAGACAAAAACGGGTGAGCCAGAGGCTAAAAAGCTGTGAACGCTGCTCTTGAGAGAACAGCTGTGCCAGAACTATGGCTTGCCCAAGGTCACCCAGCAGCTGCATGTGGAAGAGTAGGAAGATACTCCCAGATTTTGAGTCCACGCTCTTAACCACTACACCAAACTGGTTCAAACAGTAGTAGCTTAGAGGCCGACAAGATTTTCAAGGTATAAGCTTTTGAGAGTAGTATACCTTGAAGATTTTGGTCGTCTCTTAAGGTGCAATTGGACTTGAATCTAATTGTTCTACGGCAGACCAATGTGGGAGGGTTCCCTCTGAAGCTATCTTCCAGGAGAAAATGACTGCTTTGGAGAGCGGGCTCTATAGTATCACAGCCCTGTTGAGCTTCCTTCCCTCCTCAAACCCTTGCCCTTCCCAGGTTCCTCCCGAAATCTCCAGGAATTTCCCAGTCTGGAGCTGGCAACCTTAGAAGGAGGTTTGATCTGACACAGGGTCCTGCACAGCCGGCATTTGATCTTTTAGAAATGCCGATGAAACGGTTCCTGCTTCGCCCTGCACCACATCTAGCTTGACACTACGAGTGGGTGAGATCAGGGAAATTGCCTACAGGCAGGGATGAAGAGGCAGCAAATCAAGGCTGGTACTGATTCAAGACCAGACCTGGATCTAGGCACCGGTGAACCAAGCTGCAGCTTAGCATCTCAGATATGAGGCCCACCCCCCAGGCCCCACAACCTTGGCCTGTCTTCCGCCACCTTCATGACGCTGCCCCCGATACTCTCATGGCCTCAGACAGGGGCAGGGAAGGCGGTTAAGTCAGCCTTTTCCATCTCTTTCCCTGAGGGTAGCTTTCCCTTAGCTTTCTCTCTCAGCTTCTTCTCCAGCCGAACCTGCGTATCCTCCCTCGCCCCTTGCAGGAGGGTCCTTTTTCTTTTTCCTTTGGTATATTTGCATTTTGTGCATGTGTGTCGTGCGTGCCCGTGCCTGGAAGCCATGGTGACCTCTGGAACTCCTACTGGGGCAAGAAGGACGTTCAGAGAAGTGGCTTGATAGCCAGCCTCTGCCTCCTGGCCCTGGAGGTCTCCCATCCAAGTACTCGCCAGGGTTGACCCTGCTTAGCTTCTGAGATCTGACAAGATCGGGCTTGCCTGGGCCGTCCAGGTCAGGGCTCGGGAGCACACTTTGTATAGGGTGCTACTGCCTGCCCCACCCCTCCCAAAGCCGAGTTCCTCCCCCCTGCTCATTCCCCCAATGATCTGTCCTGTATCTCTTCCAGGACGCCTCCCACATCCAGGCTTCCTAGAATCCTCGAATCACAGAGTCAGGAGGGGCCGTACCGGCCACCTAGTCCCACCCCCTGCTCAGTGCAGGATCGGCCTCGAGCATCCCTGACAAGCGTTTGTCCAGCTGCTGCTTAACGACTGCCAGGGAGGGGGAGCTCATCACCTCCCTAGGTAGCTGACTCCATTGTGGCACAACTCTGACTGTCAAAAAGTTTTAGCTAATACCCAGCCGGTACCTTCCCATCCTTTTTTTTTTTTTTTAGCAAAACCCTCCTAAAAAGGAGAGGAGTTTATTCTTTTTATAAATGGAAAAGGGTAGGGTATATAGAGGGATTAAGAAAAGAGCAGAGTGAGTATCCTGTTAATAAAAGTTAGTTTAAGTCAGTATAGATACAGTTTTTGGCAGTCACCATGATTAGAGAGTCTTCTTTTCATCTAACAAAAATCCAAAGTAACTCTGTTAGTAAGGTTAGTAGTGTCCTTTGGGGTTAATTGTTAATCAGCTCCTTTCTGACGCTTCCCGAACAGTTATTTCTTTGGTTGTCTTCTTTTGGTATCCCTCAGGTTATAAGATGGGCCCTCTTTGGTTTTCACGTCTCCCGCTCCGGCACCTCCCTCCTCTGGGCCGCTGTCATCCTCACTAATTGACCAAGTTGCGAGTGCTGCATCTTCCTCTGAGCTGGCATGTCTCTTCAGAAATTCTTGTGCTTTGAAGATGGAGTCAATCTTTTATCTTTTATCCTTATACTTGAACACTAGGCCTTCAGGGAAAGTCCATCTATATATAGTCTGATGTCTTTGTAGAAAAGTGGTCAATCCTTTGTAAGCTTTCCTTTTCATCCGGATTTCGTAAGGCACATCTTTCAATATTCTGATAGTCTGTTCCCCAATTTTCAAGGGCACTGCTGAGACTGCACGCAGAATTTGATCTCTAGTACTCTGCTTAACAAACTTGACAACCACTTCTGCTGGCAGATTATTTTTCTTTGTAAAGGTGGAATAGGCCCTGTAGACCTTATCCATCTCTTCTTTCAATTCTCGCTGATCTCTGCCAGTTACTGGTGCCAAGGCATTTGCTAGTATAGATCTGAGATCTTCATTCTCTTCTTCTTTAATGCCCTGAAAACGAAGGGTCAGATTCGATTTCTCCATTTGTAACATCAAAATCCTTTTTTCTTGCTCATCCTGATGTTTTTCTAACTTATTGACCCTTTTCTTCACTTTTCCGATGTCCTCCGTCGAGACCAAGCATTTCTGTGCAATCTCCTCCATCTTCTTGGACGTTTCTGTTAGTTGCTTTTGTTGACTGTTGAGAACACCTTCCATGTTAGTTAAGGTTTCGCTGATTTTCTGTATTTGAACCAGCAGAGGGTGCAGTAGCTCGCTTGTCTGTTGACTGACAGCAGGCTCTGGAGGGGGATTACCCAGACCAGAAGTCCCGCCTCCCTTCTTTTCCGGTTTCAAAGGGACCTTCTTCATGGCCGACATTTCTTTTATTTGTTTACTTTTCCAAAGTTCGTGACGCGTCGCTCAGGAGACCCGCTAACTCTTTAGCTTCAATAGCACCCCGAAGGTAGTTTCACCAACCCTTCTTCCCTTTCGTCCCCCTTAGTTTCTTTTATAAGTCCCGCTTCTCAGTGGGGGGGATTCCCCCTCCTCCCAAACGCTTATTCGCTTACGGGGGAAGGGCTCGGGTTTTTGCTTCAGATTTAGACCTCCAACTCACGGTTCGCTGCCGTTTCTTCTTTTCTGATCTTCCACAGCCTGCAGTTTATATTTCCGCTACCTGGCAGTACATTTTATGACGCACAGGGCCCGGCCCAACAAGGTCTCATTTATGTCAGATCCGGCCCTCATAACAAATGAGTTCGACACCCCTACACCAACTGGCGTTTCTGAGTAGTCTTTAAGGGCAGACCCATGTAGAGAGCATTAGAGTAGTCTATCCCCTGATAGAACCATCGCATGGATCCTCAGTTTGGTGTAGTGGTTTGGTGTAGTAGTTAGGAGCATGGACTCTATTTTGAGGGAATTGGGTTTGATTCTCCACTTCTCCACATGCAGATTCTGGTGTGACCTGGGATCAGTTACAAGTTCTTCCAGAGCTGTTCTCTCAAGAGCAGTTCTTGAAAGATCTCTCTCAGCCCCACCTACCTTACAGGGTGTCTGTTGTGGGGAGGGGAGGGGAAATGAGATTGTAAACTGCTCTGGGACTCCTTTGGGTAATGAAGGGTGGGCATAAATCCAATCTCCCTTCCTCCTCCTCCTCCTTCTGATCAGCCAAGTCAAGATTAGGGACCATCTTCCAAGCTAAATGCATCTGTCACTGACCCTATGTTGTCTTCCTTGTGCCTTTTCTGGGGTACTCCTCGGTGCAGACTGCTAACATTACGGGTTCAGCTGCCTCCTTAGGTTGCCTGGAGGGTAAATCTCTGAGAGGATGGCTGGACGCATCATGTCCCTCTAGAGGGGCATCCATGCAAATGTGTGTGCCGTGCAGTGGACAGCCCTCCATGTTGACTCGTTCAGCTGCTAAGGTACATTTCGAACCGTTGAAAGACAGCATATTGTATCGCCAGTATGTTTTCCAAATATATTTTTAACTTAAGGCACAAACACCTACTTGTCTGTTGCAGGGCAGACTGTCATAGTAAATTAACACAGCATAGAGCAGATGGCCTGTGTGATAGCGGAGGGTAGATGGAGCTCATAAAAATGATCCTGTGTGAGTAGAGCTATCAAGCAGATCCCTACATCTATTTACGAGATGCTGTAAGTTAAGCCAGTCCCAGTGGGTTCAATGAGGCTCAGTTTCTAGGAAGTCAGTACGCTTAGACTGCAACCTTAGGTCTGTGGCTAGAAGCAGGGGTTCCCCTTGTCCTATCATCCCATCCCCAGATTCTAGATTTACTCATCCTTGCAAGCGTCAGTGGATACGCAACTATTGCAATGTCTACCTTCCACTGTTTGTTCTTGATGACAGTATTACTGGGCAATGTCCCCCTGCTCAAAGGCAGGGCTTTTTTTGTAGAAAAAGCCCAGCGGGAACTCATTAGCATAATAGGCCACACCCAACAGCAGAAACTCATCAGCATATTAGGCCACACACACCCTGATATGAGAAGTGTGGTCATCCAGCCACACCCACCTTTTTGCTTTTAATTATGTTTACCTTGTTTGTAGGAACTGCGGTGGCTCAAGTGGTTAAGACGCTGAACTGCAGGCTGTGGAAGGTCAGTAGTTCAGCAGTTCGAGACCCGGGTGCCGCATGGCGGAGTGAGCTCCCGTCTCTAGTTCCAGCTCCTGCCAACCTAGCGGTTCGAAAGCAAGAAATTACAAGTAGATAAATAGGTACCACTTCAGTGGGAAGGTAACAGCGTTCCGTGCACCTTGGTGTTTAGTCATGCCGGCCACATGACCACGGAAACATCTTTGGACGGCGCTGGCTCTTCGGCTTTGAAACGGAGATGAGCATTGCAACCCTAGAGTTGGATTCGACTGACTTTCGAGCAAGGGAACCTTTACCTTGTTTGTTGTCACAACCCAGGGCTTTTTGTAGCAGGAACTCCTTTGCATGTTAGGCCACACACCCCTAATGTAGCCAATCCGAATGAGTTTCTGCTGTTCGGTGTGGCCTGTTATACTAATGAGTTCCGGCTGGACGTGGCCAACTTGGGAGGCAGCCGGAACTCCATTCGTGTGCATTCCTGCCCAAAAATAGCCCTGTTCAAAGGTATTGAATGTAGATGGATTCAACCTAACTTGTGTTCATCACCATTCAGATCAAGGATCAGATAGCTATCGTGCTGCCTTCCAAGTCTAGCAAGCACTTCGGTTCTCCATTCAAAGGCCACCATCGATCCAGCCTTAACTAATGCTCCTTCCTCCTTCTGAGCCATTAATAGGCTTAATTGTACAACTAATTGCTGCTTGTCTCTTCTTCTCATGCTGTCATGTTGGAATCTCCCCATCACCCCCTCCTCTAAAAAAAGAACCCCGTGCCTTGATTCTGGACATTTATCTATGGTGGAATGTCCCGTCAAGTTGCAGCTGATTTAGGGCGATCCTGTAGGCTTTTCAAGGCAAGAGACAAATAGAGGTGGTGTCAGGTATTGCCTGTCATAATGGATGGAGAAGGGAGGGAGGATGGGACTGTATAGAGAAGGGAGGGCGGATGGGAATGTCGGGTGTTGATTGATGCTTTGAGACTGGTGGGATGGAATGTGGGGAGCTGCCGATGCTGCCCGGGCAACCGAGTCGTATCTTCAGATCCCAGGCCAAGAGTGGCCTTGAATGCCAGGCTGTCTCCTATCGCTTTCTAAAGACAACAGCTAGGCTGGGAAAAGTGGGATGGAGGGTGAACTATTATTTACAGCTTCTGGGCTTCCTGCGCGCGCGAGGTTCACCCATTGGAAGAAGGGTGGGGGCCCTTCCCCCCCTTTAGGATATATCTTTATGCTTCATGTAACCAAGGTATTCTTAACAATGCTTCTGTTTTAGTGACCTAGTCTTGCAGCTTAATAAATACTATTCTTGTTTCAATGAACAAGGCCTGGTGTTTGGCTGACTAACTAAGGACCCTGACAGGTGGTTTGCTATTGCTTGCCTCTGCACAGCACCCATAGACCGCCTTGGTGGTCTCCCGTCTCAGCTCTATCCAGGTCAGACCCTGTTAGTTTCCAAGTTCTGTTGAGATCAGGCTAGCCTGGGCCATCCAGGCCACGTCAGACATCTGTCTACAACTGCAAATATGTGTCATGGGCCAGCTTGACCAGCCTGAGTCCAGTGTGGCTGAAAACTCCTCAGGAGTCAAGAAGCTGCATGCAGCCAGCTCTGAACCAGCTAAAGTTAGTGAATTAGAGATATAGGAGCCTCAAGATTCATTGCTGGCAGCTGACCTCGCAGAGCAGACTGTCACAGTAAATTAACACAGCATAGAGCAGATGGCCTGTGTGATAGCAGAGGGTAGCTGACAAAGTACAGCTGCAGGAAAGTAGCCCACCAGGTTCCCTTTTGGTAATTGAACAGTGAAGGGAAAGGCTCCAACAAGACTTAAGGACACGCAGACAGAGTGCTCGCCTCTTGGCTCGGTGCCAACTGCTTTAAAGATAGCAGTTCTGAGTAAATGCAGGAGCACTTCCAAGCTGATGGCTGTAAATCAGGCTTGGTAAGGAATGCCTATATAAATCAGACCTGGAGAACGGCAGATTGTGGGAGCAACTTGTCACAACCCTGTGAACTTTGAAACCACAACTCTGGTCTTCCTGCCTCCTGTGACCTTTGGACTGACCCTTAACTCCTCTTTTTGGACCTGCCTGAACCATGCTGATCAATGACCTTGGATTGCCTTGACTCTGCTTTCCTGAACAATCTATGAACCCTGACTGCTGCTGAACTGGTACCTGACCCCCTGGACCGTACTCTTGATTGTGATCTAGCTCTGTTGCCTTGCTCTGTGGCCTGGCTGTGTTGCCTTACTCCGCCTGTATTCCAGGACAATATGTAATGAATGCTACAGATGTTAACTTTGTTAATGACACCCCTAAATTAGCCCAATGCCATCTAATAAGACTTTGAAGATCTGAACTTGCATCTCCAATGTTTTAGGTCCAATGTTATTTGCTGTAGCACATTGTGTCTAGTCGCTAGGATTACAAGCAAGCTGTTTGTTTGCAGCTCCATTTTGTATGTCCTAATCTATTCTGTTTTTTTTTTTTCTTTCTCTCTCTCTTTTTTACAAGATGAAATGCTGTCTCATTGGGTACACAGAAATCCAATTAGCGATGCTGAGCACAGTGTGACACTCCCCGAAGTCAACAGCCTAATCTATGGAGCAGATGTGGAGTTCAGTAAATCACTGGAGCATCCGATCGGACTTGATTCTGATCTCATTCTACAGCTAATGTATCAATCAGCTCAGATGAATTAAACGTAGCTAATGAAGTTATTGATCTGAATAGGAGACTTCCTCGGCCATCCATTTTTCTCCTTCCCCGAGAAAGCCGTGGGATGTCTGCTAACTATTCATCATCCGAAAGATTTTCAATTTGTTGGATGGTGGTGGGGGGGGGAACTTCCTGCTCTGGAAAATTAGGACAAACCAAATGAGGTCATAAGATCTATTGAGCCACAGCTGATGTATTGTTGTTGCTCGCGGAATTTTTAGGTGCTGCGAAACGGCAGAGGATGTGTTTACATAAAGACATTGGAAAAAGTCCACTTAGCATATGCTAGTTATGGAGCCGTCCCATGATCCATCAGTGGAAGGTGCAGATTGTTGTGGACATCTCTTACTTTTCTTTCCATGGCACAGCCCCTTCCAACCCCAGCAAAGCTGTGGAAACTACATGGACCGACAACCATGAGCATCACGGGGCTGGCAGTGGAGAGGCCCTTCCTGCCTCTTCTATCAATGGAGCTGTACTAAGGGGAGGAGGAGAAGGTGATTTCAGCACTCCCCCCCCCATTGCAATCCTCAGACCTAGGGTTGCCAGACCACCAGTAGGGGTAGGGAATCCCCCAGCTCCTCTTTCCTGTTGCTGCTCTGGGTGAGGGCAGGAGAAAAATAAAAATGGCCAATGATGTGACATCATTTCTGGGAAAAAGCTGGAAGAGAAATCCTGCCTCTCTAGGAATCACTGAAAACTCTATGGTTTTAGAGTTTTCAATGATTCCTAGAGAAGCATGATATCACTTCCAGGGAATACCTGGAAGTGACATCATGCCATTGCCAATGCCCCCTTCATGCCCCCCAGTCTCCCAATGGTTGACAGGCCAGACTTAGACTTGTGTGACTGTTATTTTGTGTGGGTCCTGAAGCACCAGGAATCAGATTGGGGTCAGAAGGGGCAGTTGAAATGCAGGGAGAATCCCTCTGCTCATTGACTGTGAGATCTAGGCAAATAATGAGTGCCATTCAGAGCCAGTTTGGTGTATTGGTTAAGTGCGCAGACTCTAATCTGGGAGAACCGGGTTTGATTCCCCACTCCTCCACTTGCACCTGCTGAATGACCTTGGGCAAGCCATCGTTCTGACAAGAGCTGTCCTTGAAAGGGCAGTTCTGTCAAGAGCTCTTTCAGCCCCACCTACCTCACAGGGTGTCTGTTGTGGGGAGGGGAAGGAGTTTGTAAACCACTCTGAGTGAAGGGGGGGTATAAATCCAATCTCTTCTTCTACTCAGTAAGCCAGGCGGGTGTGAAATAGTGTCCAAACATTTTTAAAGTGTTAATGTTTTTAGAGCACCAAAAAGGGGGACTTTGCTGATCAACGGGTCTGATAGCTGTGCTAATTGCAGAAACAAATCACTTCACGGTTGTTGTGCTTTCCTTTTCAAAAACAGCACGAGGATCAATTATAATGTTTTGACAGTGCTAGGGAAGGTTTCTATAAATGGGAATAATTCATGGAATGTTTTTGGTCTTTTTTTTTTATTCTGTCTTGGAGCTCCAGGGTCAGTTTCAAAGAGTTTTAACAAAGGGAAATTAAAATAGAAATAAAGAAAAATGACACTGCCAAAACAAGCCTCCTCAGCATTGGCTTTGACGGGCTGTTGTGCTAAGTAGACAGCAGGCCAATCCCTCCTCTTTGGAAATGCCTGCAGGTACAGCAGGTGGCCAGCAAGAGAAACTTTATGAAGCAGCTAGATGTTCCCCGGATAGCTGCAGGGCTAGTGGGTAAGCAGCCCTCTCTCCACCTCATCCTAACAAATGACACCATAATGGAATTTTTTTTTAAGCAACAAGCTACACGGTGGTATTCTTGGCTTCATGGAACATTGGACAGTGTTTGACCCCAGTCAACAGGCGTGCAGTGGAGCAGCATGCCAAACCTCAGAGGAATACAATAATGTTTTTGCTAACATATCCAAAGAAAACACATCACTGAAGAAATTGCCTGTCAGTGATGCCTTATATGTCAGTGATGCGTTATCTTTATTGAGTGCTTGGGAGACAACAGTGGGAGGGCTCCTGGAGTTCTGGCCCTGCTGGTAGACCTCCTCATGGCATCTGGGTTTTGGCCACTGTGTGACACAGAATGTTAGACTCGATGGGTCATTGGCCTGATCAAATATGGCTTCTCTTGTGTTCTTATGGCTCTGCTGGTGGACCTCCTGATGGCACTTGGGTTTTGGCCTCTGTGTGACACAGAGTGTTGGACTGGATGGGCCATTGGCCTGTTCCAACATGGCTTCTTTTACATTCTTATGGCCCTGCTGGTGGACTTCCTGATGGCACCTGGGTCTTGGCCACTGTATGACACCAGAGTGTTGGACTGGATGGGCCATTGGCCTGCTCCAACATGGCTTCCCTTATGTTCTTTCGGTGTTTTACTAGAAGAATCTGTTTCTGTGCATGTATGGCTTTTGTGCCCTGACCTGGGTTGTCCAGGCTAGCCAGATCTTGTCAGATATCAGAAGCTAAGCAGGGTCAGCCAAGCAGGCGTGGTTCTGAATGTCTCTTGCCTTGAAAGTCCTATTCTGTCACCATAAGTTGACTGTATTTTTGTTGTTCAGTCGCACAGTCAAGTCCGACTCTTCGCGACTCCATGTACCAGATCACGCCAGGCAGGGGTCTTTTCGTAGAAGAACAGCTGCAGGAGCTCATTAGCATATGGTATGCTAATGAGCTATTAGGCTATTAGCATATGCCACGCCCCCTGACATCACCGGAAGTGATGTCAGAAGGGGAAGCAAAAGGGGGAAGCATCTTCAAAAGCCTCCCCTTCCCTTCCCCAGCTGGTCTGGGTGGGGGAGCTAAGAGAGAAGGGGTTTAAAGTTTAAAGTTTAAACTCCTTCTCATGAGAGTTGGGCCACAGAAGGAGGAAAGAGGGAAGGAAAGAGAGAGAGAGAAGTAAAGAAGGAAGGAAAGAGAGAAAGAAAGAGAGGGAAGAAGGAGGGAAACAGGGAAAGGAGGAAAAAAGAGAAGAGAAGAAGGTGGGAAAGAAAGAAAGAAAGAAAGAAAGAAAGAAAGAGAGAAGAGAAGAATGAGGGAAAGAGGAAAAGAAAGAAGGAAAGGAGGGAATGAAAGAAATTCAGTGGCAATTCAGCCCCATTATACCCTATGGGCCATTGAAGTCAATGGTGAAAACATAGGGTATATTCTGGGGGCTGGAGGGAGGGGTTTGAGGGAGAGGCTCCAAGATCACAGGATAGCTGATGGAGCCTCTCCCCAAGATACCCACCAAGTTTCAAGAACATTGGACCAGGGGGTCCAATTCTATGGACCCCCAAACAGGTTGCCCCATTTCCTCCATTGTTCTCTATGGTGGGAAAAAATGTTATTTTTTTCCCACCATAGAGAACAATGGCGGGAATAGGGGCAACCTGTTTAGGGGCCCATAGAATTGGACCCCCTGGTCCAATGTTCTTGAAACTTGGTGGGTATCTTGGGGAGAGGCTCCATCAGCTATCCTGTGAGTTTCGAGCCTCTCCCTCAAACCCCCTCCCCTCCAGCCCCCAGAATATACCCTATGTTTTCACCATTGACTTCAATGGCCCATAGGATATAATGGAGCTGAAATTGACATTCGGCTGCCTGAAAGACTCTCCGGGACGCTGGCTGGGGGCGGGGCTTGGCTCCTGAGCTCCCGGAGCTGCGCTCCGGTGCGCTCCCCCCGAAAAGACCCCTGACCAGGTCCCCCTGTCTTCCACTGTCCTCTGAAGTTTGCTCAATTTCATGTCCGTTGCATCGATGACACTGTCTAACCATCTCATCCTTTGCTGTCCCCTTCTTCTTTGACCTTCAATCTTTCCCAGCATCAGGGTCTTCTCCAGTGAGTGCTCCCTTCTCATTTGGTGGCCAAAGTATTTGAGCTTCAACTTCAGGATCTGGCCTTCCAGGGAACAGTCAGGGTTGATTTCTTTTAGGATTGACTGATTTGATCTCCTTGCAGTCCAAGGGACTCTCAAGAGTCTTCTCCAGCACTTCTTGACTGTGACTTGGTGACAAATAAATAAATGAAATGGTTTTGAGCATATGCAAGCAAAATCACTATGGTGTCCTATAGTAAGTTCACATCCAAAGCCACCTTCATTTTCATGTAATGTCTAAGTGCCTCATGTAGGTAAGGTATCAACAGAACTTATAATTTGTGCTTCAGAAATACTTTGGTGGACTTGGACATTTTTCTCAGTCCCTGCTAAATCTGCCTTGGCCTGGATGGTCCAGGCTAGCCTGATCTCACCAGATCTCAGAGCTTGTTCTACCACAAGAGTTTTTGCCCCAAACCCAGAGTGTCACCCCCCCAATGCCCCTGACATGCCTATGTCACTATGGCGGGCATTTCTCCATACATATATATTATTTCACAGACTCATGTGTTTTATCCAACCCTCATCTGCCAAATTCTTATTTGTAGAAATTGTTCAACAAAAGAGGTGTCTCAGAACTGTGTGACTGTGCATTCTTGGTCCATCATGCCTATACCACCTGTTATTTGTTAACTGGAAGTATAGGCCATCTCACTGACAGCTGCCAGTGGTAGATATTGGTTAGTTTCCTTTGGAATTGATCAGTTGTAGGTAGGGCATCCCTTTGCTCAATTATGGCAGAAGACTGACAGCCAATCATACCCTTGCCTGCTTAGGCTCAGCTGATTGGTGGGCAGAAACTAGGTTCAAACTGGAAGAGAATGATTTTACTAGGGAGAAACACTAAAAGAAAAAAACAAGGCCTCGTCTACTTATAGGAAATTCTGACCATAGAGTTCCTGGTGCTTCCTAGAGCTACCCAGAAGTGACAAGGGTAGCTTGAGCAAGTGCCAGAAACTTGATGGTAATCTTAGCATAGGTCCTGTGAGTGCTCACGAGAGATCTTTAAATAAAGGTGTTTGGCCAGCCCATAAGTGTAGGGGTGCTCATACACTCACAGGTGAGTTCTAAATCTTGTGGCCAGTTCTGAGCATGTGTCAACATGATGAATGTCACCATCTGTGCAGATATTTTTTTTAAAAAAATCACAAAACAGTGGGATAATTAAAGAATGCATCCTGATTGCTCAGGTGCAAAGAGGGGAGTGACACACGAGCCATCTGTGTTAGAAAAGTAGGTCAGCTTTAACGACCTAACCATGTCCCAGAGGAGTATATATGTACTTGGTCATCAGGACGGTTCTGAGCAGGTGCAGAATCAATCTCAAGCTGCGACACATAAGTTACAAATGAAACTTAATTTACCAAGACGCAGCTTGCCCACTAATGAAACAACTTGCATGGGAAACCCAGTCGAAGCCGCAGCGTGGACAGCTGCCAAGTTGAACGCTGCCAGCCACAGGTGCAAAGCTAAAAAAAAAAATGGCATCTAGTTCTAATTATCAGCAAAGAAAATTCATCAGGCCTTGGTGTATGGCTCAACTTGCATGTAACCAGGAAGCCCTGTGCTTGTAAGTTGTTCAGAGGTCTACCATGTTTGTCTCAAAGGTTCATCCCTACTTGTATGTAAAGCCTTTCTGGGCACATGTGGAAGGCTGAATAGGGTGTAGAATGTGGGTCCTCAATGTAGAAGAAGAAGAAGAAGAAGAAGAAGAAGAAGAAGAAGAAGAAGAAGAAGAAGAAGAAGAAGAGGAGGAGGAGGAGGAGGAGGAGGAGGAGGAGGAGGAGGAGGAGGAGGAGGAGGAGGAGGAGGAGGAGGAGGAGGAGGAGATTGGATTTATACCCTATCCTTCACTACCTAAAGGAGTCTCGGAGCGGCTTACAAACTCCTTTCCCTTCCCCTCCCCACAACAGACATCCTATGAGGTAGGTGGGGCTGAGAGAGCTCTGACAGGGACTGCTCTTTTTCAAGGACAGCTCTGACAGAACTATGGCTTGTCCAAGGTCATCCAGCAGGTGCAAGTGGAGGCGTGGGGAATCAAACCCGGTTCTCCCAGGTTAGAGTCCACACGCTTAACCACTACACCAACTGTGGTGTCTGTGGGTGACATGGCACCCGCTGACACCTTTATGGTTACCTGCCAAGTGTTTTTAGAAGGTGGATGGGGCTAGGTGGAGCTATTGGCTATTAGTGATTTGCCTGGATATGCAGATTTTTTAAGAAATGTTGCTTTAGCAGCAGCTGCCAATACAACATGGCACTCATTTTGTGGCTGGCTCCACCTCTGCCATTTTGTAGCTCTGCCCACCACACTGCATAACATGCTGATGGGATGGGATGTTGGGGATAAGACGCAAGCCAGCAGAACTTCATGTTGGTTTAGCGCTTGATCATGTGGTTCCAGCAGGCCTTACCAAAACCAGTTTCAGAGTGTGATCTTTCACTTCTGCAGCTTACATTTATTCAAGCTAGGGCTGCCAGTCTCCAGTCGGGGGTGAGGATTCCCGTGCTTGGAGGCCTTCCCCCCACTTTAGAGCTATCAAAAAGTGTGTGTGGGGGGAATGGTTGTGGGGAACTTCTGTCTGTGGCGGGAATTCCCTCCCCCCGAACAGACAAGATGCAGGAAATTAAACGCAACATGCCTACATAACCGGGAAGTGATGTAGGCATGTTGATGACATCAGGGGCAACACTCTGGTTATTGGGCAAAACTCTATGGTAGAATTAGCTTCAAACCATAGAGTTTTGCCTCAAAACCAGAGCGTCTCCCCCGCCATGTCACTGACGAGCCTACATCACTTCCTGGTGATGTAAGTACATCACGTTTATTTCCTGCTTCTCCTTCCTTGCTCCTGGAAAGGTAAGCCCCATCCCCCGCCCATTGACCCAACTGGCCACCCTAATTCAAGCATTTCTTGCCTCACTCTCCCCTCCCATGTGAGAACTCAATATGGCTGACGAGAAACAAATACAGCTCCAGCATCCTCAGCTCAAACCAGTGGGCTGGCTCACCCAGGACTACAAGCTGCCAGTGCCATTTCCATTTCTGGGTGATGTCATTGCACTGGGGACATCGCCCAATGTCCCCACTCAGCCCTGGAATGCTCCCCAGATCCCCCCACTGGAGGACTGAGAAGATCTGGCAACCCTAGTTTTACCTTCAAATCTCTGTGTATTTCTGAACCCAGAGCTGGAAACAGTAAGCTATATATGGACCCCAGTCATACGGGCCAGAAAACGTGGGGGAGAGGCGTGGCAGTTCGCCCCGGAGCTAAATAAGGCGCGGTAGCCCAATCATACGGGCCACTGAGTTGCCACACTCCAGCTCTGTGCCCCGATCACACCGCGCTGCCGCAGCGTGGCAAAAAAGGAGCGAAGTGCGCATGCGCCATTGGGGGTGCAGGCCGCTGTCAGTGTCTTGTGTGTGCGCATGCGCTGTTCAGCGTTGGTGTGCATCCCATGGACACTTACAACATCTGGAAACCCCGGGGACATGGGCGGGCATCGGAAGCCGCGGGATACTGGTGCTCCCACGATCAGATGCCAGCCTTTGCCTTGGGGTTTCTGGAAACTAGTACTTCCGACCTACTAGTTTTTTACTCTGCGTTTTCCATGGGAAGCCGCGGGTTGGCCACGGGAGCACTACGCCTTCCAGATGTACTCGTATGATCGCACACGGAAAGTCCGCAGGGCTCCCGTGCCTTCAGGGGGGCAAATGCTCAGTGTGAACGGGGCCATGGTAGATTACTGGATGAATGAATCACCTCTCTTTTTTTGTGGCATGCTCGGAGTAGCAAGAACAAGTCTTTTCCCACTCCAAACACACGGCATGTCATGATGCACTGGCAAAAGGATCCGTGAGCCTCGTCATAATTTAAGCAGGCCTGATCTATGTGTTTTGCTAATTTTATTTGCTAGCAAAAGCAGAAAAATAGACCCAATCTGACTACCTCATCGTCCACGAATGCAGTTTCTTTATGATCCCTGTTAAAAGGTTCCTCTCCTCCCTTTGTCCCATGCGGCTCTTTTTCTTCAGGTGGCCTGAAAAAAAATAAATCAAATCTAAAACCCCAAACAAGGCAACAATGGAACAGCAGCCCTGATCAATAAGAGTAATGATTTCTTTTTTTCTTGGTGAAACTTACATGTTTGGGTTGTTTTTTTTTTTTTAAGCACAAGCGGACACCTGGGGTTCTTCAGAAGTACTTTTTCTGCAGTCAGCCATTAAAGGGGGGGGGAGTGATATCGACTATCAAATTCACTGCATGGTTTGAAATGAGAGAGTGGGTGGGTGGGGGAAACCCAAACTGAAAACACTTAGAAACTCTTTAGGGTCTGTCCATGTTTAGTCATGCTGGCCACATGACCACGGAAACGTCTTTGGACAGCGCTGGCTCTTCGGCTTTGAAACGGAGATGAGCACCGCAACCCTAGAGTCGGATTCGACTGGCTTTCGAGCAAGGGAACCTTTACCTTTACCTTTACATGGGCTGTTCAAGTCTATTGACTATTGTCTGTTTTGCTTAAAAAACACCATACCTGATTCCAGGGCTTGCAAAAGTAGAAGATGCTTGTTAAGTATGAGACTTAATTCAATTTCAGCAAACAAGTGATTTCAGTTTTATTGTGAAGTGATAACAGCTCAAAGTTAACCAGAACAGTGAACAGCTTAACAGTGGAGCACAGCTCCTTTTAAACAGTCCGGGCCAATATAACCACGCCTATTTTACAATAAGTAACCAATCAGATTACAAAGATAACAACCAATAAGGTTTGTTCCCTCCACAGCATGACACTTAGTCCTGATTGGACTGTAGATAAGTCAACCAATGAGAGTTCAGGGATTTCAATCCTTGCCTTGGCTCAAGCTTAACATGGTTCCTCTATGGAGACATAACAATGCTGTAACTAATAGGTTGGGTTCAAGCTGGCCCATCAGAAATGGGCTAAAATTAGGAATAAGTGGATTTTGCTGTCCTTTTGTTGTTTTAACATTTTACTGTTTCTTTTGCTGGTTTCATTGGTGTTGTTTAAAACGAAGTTGATTGATGCTGTAGTAGTTGTCTCTGTGCTTCAATCAAGCACACACACATTTGCCGTCAAGTCACAGTTGACTTATGGCAGCCCTGAAGGGTTTTCAAGGCAAGAGGCATTCAGAGGTAGTTTGCCATTGTCTGCCTCCATGTCACAACCCTGGTATTCCTTGGAGGCCTCCTATCCAAATACTGGTCAGTAACAACCTTGCTTAGCTTCCAAGAGCTGATGAGATTGGGCTAGCTTTGGCATCCAGGCCTGGGCCTTCAATCCTGTACACCACCTCAATAGATGCAGTACAGGTGCTGTCAAATAGCAAATGGACAGAGGTGGTTTGCCAGTGCCTTGATCTGCATAGCAATCTGGTCTTCCTCGTTGGTCTCCCAGCCAAGTACTAACTATATCTAACCCTACACAGCTTCCAAGATCTGAGGAGCTTGGGCTAAGCTGGGCTATTCAAACTACTGCATGTAATTCACATAAATGGCATGAAACATGGCACAAAGGTTCACCTGTGGGGATGGCCTGCCAGTTCAGCTTCTGCTCTGCTCACTGGTCACAAGCAGTTGGCAATTTTTTCATTGAGCAGTTGGTCTGTTTGCAACCAGCTTGAGCCTGTTTGGTGGGTTCCTTGCTGTATATCCATAGATTGCAGTTGGTGAAGGCAGGAACATTCATATAAATTCCAGCATCCCTTCTTAGCCTCTTGATACGGATCACCCCCCACCCCCATTACTAGGAGCTATTTCCCTCAGGCTTGAATAGGGATCCTTGTTGATCTTCTCACTCTCTTAACCTTCTCTCCCAGTCAACAGTCATTCTTAACTGCCACTCCTCACTGCCACTCTCAACTGTAGAATTCTGTTTGAATCCCCCGTCACTCAAGGTTCTCAGACCGGGATAAAGCATTAACCATTTACTGACCATCACAGTATCGCTCCACATTCAATTGTTGAAATGGAGAGTAGAACAATAGGGTTGCTAGCTCCAGGTTGGAAAATACCTGGAGATTATTCTGTGAAAATTTGAGATATTCATATTGGAGTGGCAGTACTGCATGTATGGACAACGTCCTACCCTCTCTTCGAAGAAAGCTTTTTCTTTGAAAAAGAACTCTCCCTCAGGATCGGCTCCTGCACACACACACAAACCACCACCTCAGCCTTTCCCTATGAATAATTTTTTTTAGCCCAGAGAACCCAGGGTTTTTAAAAAAACACCTTTACTCGATGGTAAAAGTAAGCACTGATGAAGAGGGGAAGATGGCGGAAGGTGCAGAGTGGGCCGAAAAACCTTGAAGTTGGTGGGGAGTGGCCTACAAGGGGTGGGGAAAGGGCATGGGGGAATCCAAGGGAAAATGTATGCTTTTGAGTTACCATCACCTTGGAAGAGGAGTGGGGCCCTGGAAATCTTCACAATACCGCTTCCAGAAAAGTTGGGGAAACAGCAAACAGAAAGCAAACTGAGAGAGCTGAAGATGGACTAGAAATAACATAAATAAATAAACTAAGGTAATCTTCCGACATATCCTGACCTAGATGGCCAAGGCTAGACTGACCCTGTTAAATCTCGGGAGCTAAGCAGGGTCAGCCCTGGCTGGTATTTGCACGGGAGACCTCCAACGAATACCAGCTTTCTGATGTGGAAGCAGACAATGGCAAACCCCTGTCTCTTGCCTGAAAACAGGGACACTATAACTCAGCTGTGACTTGACGACAAGAAACAGCAACCATCTTTCCAGCCTGTGACTTGTGTGAAGCAAGGGCTTGGTTGACCATCGGACATTGAATTGTACTGCCCCTCAGGACCGAAGAGCGAGCACTTCAAGACAAAAGAAAAATAAAGTTCCATCCTAGTTTGCTTTCCACTTCTTGTTAATTCTAGTTTAGCGAAAAGATCTAAAATTACGTCGGAGACGGGAGTCTGTGCCATTTGCTGCTGCTTTCAGTTCGTGTGCAGCATTAAAAAAATAATTTAACGAGATAATTACATTTTTTTAAAAACCCTAAGTACAATATTGCAAGCTTCCTCATTATTCATGAATCCATAATAAAAATATTCGGATGAAGATTTCTAAGCGGCACAGAAAGAAGCCACCCAGCCTACATAATGGTGCCCATTTGCCAAAGGACCAAATGCCACCACGTATCTAAACTTTCAACACCATTGGCTCTTTGAAAGGCTGCAAGTCTAATTAAATGGCTTTTATTCCCCCCTGCATCAGGGCACGCTGATAAAATTTGGCAAAAAAGGAAGTGACTTCAATGCAATTGTACATGACGATTGCATTAACATTCTTTGTGTGCATTGTTTTACTGATGCAGGCGATGCGCGTATTGATAAAACACCACAGGAGGGAATCTTAATGCAATCAGGTACACATCAAAACTGCTCTGTCGCAGTGTTTTATCTCTCAGGCGATGTGTGTGCATCATTAATGAAAAGACTGAAGTCACTGAAATGCGCACTCGGTATAAAATCTGAAAACGGGACAAAGTGAAACTCTGGAGGATTCGGTTGCGTCAGTTCCACTTTGGAAAAACAGACAAAATCATTGGGTTTTCCAAAGTTCTGGGGAGACGTTTGGATCGGGAGCATTTCAGAACCATCCCTCAATCAAAGAAAGGATTGGATAGATCCTCTTCTAGCGATAACCAAATTCTACACTCATCCCCAGGTTGCATAGGTTGAGGAGAGGCACTAGATGCTATGCTGAAAATTCGGTGCCTCCATCTCAAAAAACAGCCCTCCAGACCCCCAGATAACCGCAGATCAATTTGCCATTATAACCTATGGGGACCGGTCTCCAGAGGGTATAATGGGGCACCCAGTGGACATTCCCCCTCCCTGCTTTCTGATAACCTTGAAGTGGGGGAGGGCCTCCAAACCAGGGGACCTCCTGCCCCCAACTGGGGATTGGCAACCCTATTGGTGGGAGAAAAATAAAGGTGAAAATGGTGGTAGTGGTGGGGGAAACACCAGCATCCTGATCGGGGCAACACTCTGTGGTTGAACAATACAGTTTTGCCCAAATGCGTCTTGTGAACACATGAAGGTGCCTTACATTGAATCAGACCCTTGGTCCTGCAAGTCAGAAATATCTACTCAGATTGAGAGTGGCTCTCCAGGGTCTCAGGCAGAGGTCTTTCACGTGACCCATTATCCGATCCTTAGTGGAGATGCCAGGGACCGAACCTGAGACCTTCTATGTGCCTATCAGATGCTCTACAACTGAGCTATGGTCCTTCCCCATGAAGATCAGAAGACCAGCTGGAGCCCATGGCAATATGTTGACATCACTTCCATGTGCATGGGGAGTGATGTCAGTGGGTCGCCAGTGATGTCATTGCATGCATCTCCCACTGGTTGCCACACCCTTAAGTTGGAAGTAAATCCAATTTTATTCTATGAGGCTTACTTCTGGAAAAGTGGTCTTAGGATTGCTGCTAATGCTGTGAAAGGCCTGGTGTGTTTACTTTTAGGCTAGAGGCAGCTGGCTTCTCATAGGCCTTGATCCAGAGAAGTATGTATGAAGGTCTGTGCTCTCAGTAGATATTTTTTCCACTGAGTAGGATACAAAGAAAAGGCATAGGAATTAGTAGAAAAAGGGGACCTTAAAGACTAACAAAATATGTGGCAGCCTTTGTGAGTCACTGCTCACTTCTTCAGATTCCAAAGAGAGATTAAAAAGAAAGACTGCTGAACTGCATCTACCTGGACTGAATCGAGACCTAGGTTTCCTGTCTCATTACCAATGCTGTTTTCTCCCTGCCTATTACCCCTCTGCATATCTCACCTAAATCCAATCACACCTACTATTGTCATTTGCCTGCTAATGTAATTTCAAATCTGAAATCACTCCAGTTTCCAATAAATAGGGCAGATGGACTCCCGTTCTAGCTGCATCTGAAGAAGAGAGCAGTGACTCACAAAAGCTCATCCCGTGCCACATATTTTGCTATTTTTTTAAGGTGCTACTGGACTCTTGCGCTTTTCTACTGCTACGAACAGGCTAAGACAACTACCTATCTTGCTCTACCCACATAGGAATCAAACATTTGAATATTAACATTTACAAAAGTGTAAGTGATCTGTTAGGGCTGCCCAAATCCAGGTGGGACCCTGAGACCTCCTGGAATTACAACTGATCTCCCGGCTATAGAGAGCATGTCCCCTGGGGGGAATGGCTGCTTTGGAGGGTAGACACTGACATTACACCCTGCTGAGGTCCCACCCCTTCCAAACTCCACCTTCCACAGGTTTCCCCCCAACTCTCCAGTAATTTCCCAAACCCAGAGCTTGCAACCCTAGGCATAGGGCCTGACAGTTAGGGTTGCCAACCTCCAGGTGGGGCTTGGAGTTTTCCTGGAATTACACCCCGACTCCAGATTACAGAGATCAACTCCCCTGGGGGAAATGACTGCTTTGGAAGGTGGGCTCTAAAGGCACTGCATCCTGTTGAGGTCACACCCCTCCCCAAACCTCACCTTTCTCAGGAACCACCCCTAGAACTCTAGGAATGTTCCAGTCCAGAGAGCCAATGTGGTAGGGTTGCCAGGTTCAATGTCTGTGCCGGCGGGGCCTGGGAGGGAACTTTCCAGGAGCGAGGCAGAGTGACACGGCATGCTGACGTCACACAGAAGTGACATCATTGTGTCAGGGACGTCGCACAGCTATGCTCTCATTTGTGGGCAAAACTCTATGGTGAAATTAGCATCAGACCGTAGAGTTTTGCCCCAAAACCAGAGCATCACCACTGGATGTCCCCAAAGCGATGATGTCACTTCCGCGTGACGTCAGTGCGTTGGGGATGTTGCATGGTGACATCACTGTTTGGGGGTGGGGTTTCCCTGCTGGTGAGCTGGCGGGCAGCGGGCAGAAACCCCAAAACCGGAGGTATACCCCGGTCAGAACTGGGGAATGGTAACCTTATAGCGTGGTGTAGTGGTTAAGAGCAGGGGCCTTTAATCTGAAGAACTGGGGTGGATTGCCCCTCCTCCTCCTAAAGCCTGCTGGGTGACCTTGGGCTGGTCATAGTTCTCTCAAAACTCTCTCAGCCCCACCTGCCTCACAAGGTACCTGTTGTGGGGAGAGGGAGGGAAAGACGATTGTAAGCCACTCTGAGACTCCTTCAGGTAGAGAAAAGCCTGGTAAAAAAACCGACACTTCTAGCATAAATACAGGCTTTCGATTAAAGTCGTCTGGAAGCAAATTGTAGCTTTGGATGTTTTAAAGGTCTCACAAATTGGTAGATAAAATGAAAATATTACCTACCTTCCTCTTTTTACTTCCAAGTCTACCCATTTTTATTGATACAAACTATACTCATAAGAAAAAGATAAACAGATTTTTTTTTTTTAATGGGAAGGCAAAGGAAGCCTATGAACAAAGAAGGCGGGAGGAACTGGGGATGAGCCTGCTAGCTAGCAGCAGCTGAATAACATCTCTCTGAGAGGGTTGCCAACCTCCAGGTGTCACTGGGAGAGCTCCTTCCATTACAATTGATCTCCAGATTACCAAGATCAGCTCCCCTGGAGAAAACGGCGGCTTTGTAGGGCGGACTCTATGACATTATACCCTGCTGAAGTCCCTTCCCGCTCCAAAACCACTCTCCCCAGTCTCCACCCCCCCAAATCTCCAGGTATTTCCCAACCCAGAGCCAGGAACCCTACTCACTTAGTTGTTCTCTGCACACAGGTATTTAAGTTCTGGGTGCACCCAGAGGTGTGAGCCAAAGGACTCTTATCCTTCAGCTTTTAGCCTAAAGGAGGGCGGAATTTGTTGGAAATATGTGTGTGTTGCCAGGTCTAATTCAATCATTATAGGGTTAATCTGCTTACCTTGTGTGCTATTGTTTAGACTAACCTGGAAGGGAAACCTGGCTCAGAGCCAATGGGAAGAGAGCCCGGGAAATCTAAATCTGTTTACTCACAATCATTGGTTAATGCAGGGCTATTTTGGGGCAAGAATGCACAGGAATGGAGTTCTGGCTGGCTCCTGAGTTGGCCACACCCAGCAGGAACTCATTAGCATAATAGGCCACACCCAACAGCGGAAACTCATCAGGATTGGCTACATTAGGGGTGTGTGGTCTAACATGCAAAGGAGTTCCTGCTCCAAAAAAAGCCCTGGGTTTTGACAACAAACCAAGTAAACAGAATAAGAAGCAAAAGGTGGGTGTGGCTGGATGACCACAGTTCTGGTAACTTGGGGTGTGTGGCCTAATGTGCTAATGAGCTGTGCTGTCAGGGGTGTGGCCTAATATGCTAATAAGTTTCTGCTGTTGGGTGTGGCCTGTTATGCTAATGAGTTCCTGCTGGGCATTTTCTACAAAAAAAAAAGCCCTGGGTTAATGTATTCAGGTGATTTCCTTCTAGGGGTCAAGAAGAGGAAGAATCTCCATTGCTGCTGCTGCTGTTGTTGTTGTTGAGAGGCCGTGTAGTCGGTCTGTTCTGTAGCTATAGAGATGTAGCCTTAGGTCTGTGTTATTTTCTAGCTTTTCCTGTGTACCCTTCCCTTAGAAATAAAGATTTTTACACAGAAAGAAATGCCTCCTCTCCAGTGAAGCAAAGATCCATTGCAAACTTTGAATATCTGAGTATATTTTTGCCAGTTTTTCAAACAGAATTTGGGGAGGGGAGGGACTTCAGCGGGTCATAATGCCATAGAGTCCACCTTCCAAAGTGTCCATTTTCTCCAGGGGAACGGAGAAATAGCAGTTGTAATGGCAGATCTCCAGCTACCACCTGGAGGTTGGCAACACTAGTGGGTAGGGTTGCTAACTCAGGCTCGAGAAATTCCTTAAGATTTGGGGACAGTGTCTGTGGAGGGGGAATTCTGGGAGGGATTTCACCTAGAATTTGTGGTATACCATAGAGTCCAGCCTCTGAAACCCCCATTTTTTCCAAGGGAACTGATCTTTCTAGTGTGATGAATACAGATGGGCACAAACCTTCTCACAGACCTCAGTTTGTCATGAAAATCGCCCAGTTCATGGTTCGTGAGTCGAGGGTCACCTTCCAAAGTGGCTGTTTTCTCCAGGGGGACGGACCTCTGTTGCCTGGAGATCAGTCGCCATCCCAGGAGATCCCCGGCCACCACCTGGAGGTTGGCAACCCTATCCTCAGGCAGGCCATTCCACAAAGGGGGGGGGCACAACAGAGAAGGCAAGTGAATGGCAGTTTGGCACCTGCAGGAACCCCTGCTGACACAGGTCGGCGATGCCGTTTACAGCCCTATGTGGTCTTGAACCAGGATACGTGAAGGACCACCTACTGCTAAATGAACCTGCTTGTTCACCACGGTGATCGTCAGAAGCCCTAGACTGTGTCCCATCATTCTTTAAAATGAGGATGGCAGTCGAAAGAGACCAAGCTTTCCTCCTCGGCAGCAGCTAAGTGGCTGCGTAGGTCTACCAGGATTTAAGGGATGGCCTACGGAGCTGGTGATGTTGATGAAGAAGGGCCTTGCCGAATAAAGGGACCCCGAATAAATCCATTACCGTCCACTCATTCATTATCGAAGACCTCGCAGCATCACTGTGTTTCCAGAGCCCGGGGAGAGCCACAAATTCTGCTAGTCTCTCCATAATTTGGGTATATTTACTGGTTGCATCTGATTACTGACACGATGCGGCTAGAGAAACGGTTCCCATACGGCTGCTCCTGGGAGGAAAAACACGAAGCTGAAACCTTGTTCTTCGTCTGCAGCTGAATTGTAATTTACGCTCTGCTCAAAATCCACTGCCTTTCATCAGCGCTCTGAAGCCCAGGGGGAGATGTGGCCCATCCACCACGGCGGAAAGGGAGGCTGTAAACAGAATGGCCGTCGCGCACCTGAATTAGTTAGTGTAGGAAACCAGAGCTATAATGCAAAAAATGGGCTTGAAATCCAGCTCAGCCACTACAGCTAGGGTTGCCGGCTCTGGGTTGGGAAATACCCGGAGATTTTCGGGGTATGGCCAACGCTCCCGCTAAGCTGTGAAGTCCTGTGAGCAAAAATCCTACTTTGTGAGCTACTGGCATTAAAGTTGCGAGCAAACAATTTGGCTACTGCATAGATTGCTTTGCTCTGGAGTCGTCCTTCCCTGAGCTTAGACAAAAAATGTGTGAGCACCACGGAGGCTAAAAAACTGTGAGCTAGCTCCCACTCGCTCAGCTTAGAGGGAACACTGGGTGTGGCCTGATGAAGGCGGGGTATGGCCTGAGGGAGGTGGGGGTGGGGGTATGGCCTGAGGAAGGGGGAGGGGAGGGACCTCAGTAGGGTACAATGCCATGGAGTCCACCCTCCAAAGCAGCCATTTTCTCCAGGGGAACTGATCTTCTCCATCTGGGGACCAATTGTAATGGCGGGAGAGGTTTGGGTGCCACCTGGTGGTTGGCAACCCGATCTATGCATCTTCCACAGCAAGCTTCTGCATAAGAATATATGAATCAATAAATAATGACAGAGGGCCACCCCGGCCTAAACGGCCCTGGCTAGTCCAATCTCACCAGCTTGCAGAAGGTAAGCAAGGTTGGCCCTGGTTAGTACTGGGACGGGACCACCGAAGATGTCCAGGGTCTCTATGCAGAGGCAGGCAATGGCAACCCCCCTCTAGTTTGGTGTAGTGGTTAAGTGCGCGGACTCTAATCTGGGGGAACCGGGTTTGATTCCCCACTCCTCCACTTGCACCTGCTGATGTGACCTTGGGTTAGTCACAAGCTCTGGCACAGCTGTTCTTGAAAAAGAGCAGTTTCTGTCAGAGCTTTCTCAGCCTCACCTACCCCACAGGGTGTCTGTTGTGGGGAGGGGAAGGGAAAGGAGTTTGTAAGCCGCTCTGAAACTCCTTTGGGTAGTGAAGGGCAGGGTATAAATCCAATCTCTTCTCTCTTCTCTCTATTCATCTCTTGCCTTGACACTGCCATATCACTGATGGCCACTCCCATGCCTCCCCGAGTCCCACTGGCAATCCTCTTCATGTACAATCGATACAAAATAAAATTAAAATTGTATAATGTAATTGGAAAAATTGGCAGGAGGACAATGGTGCTGTGTTCTTGGTGCTTGGGGGGCAACAGTGGGAGTTCTGGCCTCGCTGGTGGACCTCCTGATGGCACCTGGGTTTTGGCCACTGTGTAGTGAAAGGTCGGTATTGAAAGGTGCCAGTGATAGAGCGGGTTTGCCTTTGTGGCACTGGTAAAGTGGAGAAAGTTGAGCATACTTTGCTACACTGAGGTTATTACCAAGAAATTCGAGCAAAATTTAATCAACCCTTATTAAGGAGATTCCTTGGCTATCTGGACCCAGAGATAAGTAAGAAGTTTCTATCTGATTCTAAACCCTTAACTTGCGCCAGCTTTTTGGCTTATAGAGTTCATAAAGAACATGTAAAGAAGTAAAACAGATGTAAATCAAAGTAAATTAGATGTATTCAGAGTTTTATGTATTTTTTATCACAGGGTACTTTAGATCTACGGTGATTCTTACTTGTGTAATATTTGAATATATGTTTTAGATGTTTCATATATGTTCTAACTTTCAATGATTGTGCTCTTAAAATTGTTTTAGCTGAAATGTGCTGGGTGGTTATGTACTGAATTCAATAAACTGACTGGTGGAAATGAAAACTGATAGACACGGAGTGTTGGACCAGATGGGCCACTGGCCTGATCCAATATGGCTTCTCTCAGGGTTATTTTTGGGCAGGAACGCACAGGTACGGAGTTCCGGCTGGCTCCCGAGCTGGCCACACCCAGCAGGAACTCATTAGCATAACAGGCCACACCCAACAACAGAAACTCATTAGGATTGGCTACATTAGCGGTGTGTGGCCTAACATTCAAAGGAGTTCCTGCTACAAAAAAGCCCTGGGTTTTGACAACAAACAAGATAAACAGAATAAGAAGCAACAGGTGGGTGTGGCTGGATGACCACACTTCTGGTAACATGGGGTGTGTGGCCTAATATGCTAATGAGCTGTTCTGTCAGGGTGTGGCCTAATATGCTAATAAGTTTCTACTGATGGGTGTGGCCTAGTATGCTAATGAGTTCCTGCTGGGCTTTTTCTACAAAAAAAGCCCTGGCTTCTCTTCTGTTCTTATATTCTCATTGTGCTGCTGGTAATTTTAGACTCTGGACATAATACATCTAGCCCCGTCCCGATGGTAATGTATACTTCAATTGTGAAGCTACAACCTGCATCTGAGTGGTCCGTGGTGAGCCCATGAGACAGGGCCCTGTGCTTTCATCCAGAAGTCTGGCCCTTGGGGCCCCCATGGGAGAGATGAGAGAGAAAAATCATGTTAAAAAAATAGGCTTGTGGTTTAGATTATCACCATGAGAAGCAAAACAGAAGCAGGAAATGTTGACTTGAAACAATGGGGCTGTCCAGTGAAGTAGCGCCGATACATCATATGTGAAATGGATGAGCTGACCATCCTTGAGCTGTTATATGGTTGCCAGAATGGCTGCCGACCTTAAGGTGGGACCTGGACAACTCCCACTATTACACTTGATTTCCAGATGACCAGGTTCAGTTCCTCTGCTGCTTTGGAGGGTTGGCATTATGCCCTGGCGAGGAATGCCAACCTCCAGGTGGGACCTGGGGACCCCCTGAAATTACAGCTCATTTCCAGACGACAGAAATCAGTTCCCCTGGAGACAACATGGAAGCTTTGGAGGGTGGACGTTTCAGTATTGTTACCACACTGGGGTCTCTGTCCTCCCCAGGCTCCATCCCCAAATCTCCAGGAGTTTCTGGCAACCCTTTAATAACCCTGCCGAGGCACTTCAAATAAGAGAAAAGCAGGGTACAAAACCCTACTCTTCCTCATGTGGTTCTCTCAAATGATTCTAAAGGAATGTGATTTTTTGGGTTTTTTTAGCCTTGGCCAGCAACGTGTTTTGTCCTTGTAAATATTTCATGTTTTGCCTGCCAAGCAGGGTGAGCAGGTATTAATGAGCATCTCATTTTCTGCTCTGCTTGATACCTGTATGAAACATATTTCACTCTCCACTAACCTGTTGGATGTGGAGAGAAATAGGAAAAGAGGTGTGTGTGCAGCTGGGGGGAGGGGTTGTATTAGTGACACACATTTGGCTCACGGCGCTTTGGAGGGACGGAGCGTCTCGCCGAGAGGACGCCATAAAGGGGATTGGGGGATTTCCTTCCAATTTAGTCATCATTTAGAAACATTTTCTTTCGGTGGCCATCTGTAATGTAATCTGGCCGTTCTCAATTCCTAATAGGTAGGATGGAAAATTATAAACAGCTCACCGTTATGAATGGAGGCTAATTTCGGCCCAAAGTGTTAATTTCCTCTTTAAATGCTCCCTTCTTCCTCATTTTGTCTTAAAACCGCACTACACAGACAATTAAAATGGTATTACAAACATCATCTAGAATGAAGGATAACGGCCGGCAAAGTGTTAGCGCAAACAGTGGCATCATTTAAAAGAAAAAGGAAATGGAGACAGAGCCGTTGATCATTTTGATCGTCTTTCTTTCTGCTGAATGACTCAAGGCTGAACGTTTTTGTGCCAGTTTTCAGTTCAACAGTTCACTCATCATTGGGTGTGTGGGGGGGAGTATTTGTGAATTTCCTGTATTGTTCAGGGGGTGGACTAGATGGCCCGGGGGTCCCTTCCAACTCTATGGTTCAAGAAGAAGAAGAAGATTGGAGTTATACCCTGCCCTTCACTACCTAAAGGAGTCTCAGAGTGGTTTACAATCTCCTTTCCTTTCCCCTCCACACAACAGATACCCTGTGAGGTGGGTGGGGCTGAGAGAGCTCTTGTGACGACTGCTCGTGAGAGAACAGCTCTGAAACAGTTTGGTGTAGTGGTTAAGTGCGCGGACTCTTATCTGGGAGAACCGGGTTTGATTCCCCACTCCTCCACTTGCACCTGCTGATGTGACCTTGGGTCAGTCACAAGCTCTGCCACAGCTGTTCTCTCAAGGACGGTTTCTGTCAGAAGTTCTCTCAGCCCCACCTACCTCACAGGGTGTCTGTTGCGGGGAAGGGAAGGGAAAGGAGTTTGTAAGCCGCTCTGAGACGCCTTTGGGCAGTGAAGGGCGGGGTATAAATCCAATCTCTTCTTCTTCTCTTCTGAAACAGTTTGTAACTGACCCAAGGTCACACCAGCAGCGGCATGTGAAGGAGTGGGGAATCAAACCAGGTTCTTCCTGATTAGAGCGCATGCTTCTAACCACTACACCCAACTGGCTGGAAGGAAGAGTATTGGGTGCGGAGGGGTGGTACTGAAGCCAAGCCCCTGTTCCCCTTTCTGTGCCCTTCAAATAGATGATCAGTGCTATTGCTGGTAATATGAGTGGGGGTGGAGCTTTTATTTGATGGAAGCTCTATGCACAGCGTGCCTTTCACTAGCTGAATTGGGGTGAACGTCTGAAGTGACCCTTAGAAACTGGTCATAATGTAAGCGCTACGTATTTCTGTTTATTCCTTCTGGCATCATTAGCTGCTTAGATGCTCCAGACACACGCCGACGTCTATCACGTTTTATGGGAATGAAATGCAGCTGAGGACATTTGTAGTGGCCCCGTGTTTACTGTGGCGTGCCACCGGCTGCTAACGACTCATAAATTCTCATCTAGTTAGTGTTTCCCTTAAATTGCAAGTACAATACTGCATGGATTTATAGCTTGTCCGTAGCGTAAATCTCTGTGGGTGCTCCGCTGTTGGCAAAGCTGGGAGGCTGTGCAGACAGATATTCTCATGAGCTTGTCAACGGGAAGCTTGAAACACGGGAAGAGCTACTTTTTCTGACTGTGCACTAAAGTTCTCTTGCGGCTTTCTTGGAACTTTTGCATCCATGCGTTTGTCTCCGACAGTTTGCCACCCAATTTCAATAGAAGAAGAAGAAGACGAGATTGGATTTATACCCCGCCCTTCACTGCCCAAAGGAGTCTCAGAGCGGCTTACAATCTCCTTTCCCTTCCCCTCCCCACAACAGACACCCTGTGAGGTAGGTGGGGCTGAGAGAGCTCTTGACAGAAACTGCTCTTGAGAGAACAGCTCTGTGAGATCTTGTGACTGACCCAGGGTCACAGCAGCAGCTGCAGGTGGTGGAGTGGGGAATCAAACCCGGTTCTCCCAGATCAGAGTCCACTACACCACACTGGATCTCTCTAGAAGGCAGGTTGTTCCCATTCATGCAAGTTTTCCAGAGAAGTTCAAAAGGATATGGTTGGCTCCTAACAAATGGGAGTGAAGTTGCCCCTCACTGGCAGTCTTTAAGGAGCGGCTGGACAAACACTTGTCAAGGATGCTCTAGGTTGATCCTACATGGAGCAGGGGGTTGGACTAGATGGCCTGGATGGCCCCTGCCAACTCTGTGATTCTATGATTCTAAGTTCTGCTGAAGGAAGAGGGCTGGTCTTTTCCTGGTTCAGTGTAGTAGTTAAGTGCGTGGACTCTAAACTGGGAGAACCGGGTTTGATTCCCCACGCCTCCAGTTGCAGCTGCTGGATGACCTTGGGCAAGCCACAGTTCTGTCAGAGCTGTCGTTGAAAGAGCAGTTTCTGTCAGAGCTCTCTCAGCCCCACGTACCTCACAGGGTGTCTGTTGTGGGGAAAGGAAAGGGAGGAGTTTGTAAGCCACTCTGAGACTCTGAGTGAAGTGCAGGGTATAAATTCATTCTTCTTCTTCTTCTTCTTCTTCTTCTTCTTCTTCTTCTTCTTCTTCTTCTTCTTCTTCTTCTTCTTCTTCTTCTTCTTCTTCTTCTTCTTCTTCTTCTTCTTCTTCTTCTTCTTCTTCTTCTTCTTCTTCTTCTTCTTCTTCTTCTCCCTCTCCCTGCTGCAGTTTCCTGGATCATCCAAAGGTCCATGCTGAGGTTTAGGTGTTGTCAGAAACCAGTCAGAGAAGCCACAGTTGTTGCCCCTTCTGATCTGAATAAGGCACGAGGGCATAGCGGGGAATTACCCAGCCTATGGCTTGGCCTGAAGGTCACATTGAAAAGACATGCTACCTTTCTCATACGGGTATTTCCTCCATACTGCTGAATGGGGCAATATGAGATTTGATTTTTATTTTACTTCATTTGTATGCTGCCTTCCTCCCCAACAGGGACTGAAAACAGGTGACACTGTTTCCCCGTCCTCACAACAACCCTGTGAGTTTGATTAGGCTGAGCGTCTGTGACTGGCTCAAGGTCACCCAGCCAGCTTCTATACTAGAGTGGGGATTTGAACCTGGGTTTCCCAGATCCTAGTTTGCCAGTCTAACTACAACACAGCACTTGCTGTCTCCGGTCTCCTCAGAATGATGAAGTTGGTTTTTATACCCCACTTTCTCTATCTTAAAGAGTCTCAGAGTGGCTTACAATCGCTTTTCTCTTCCTTTCCCCACAGCAGGCACATTGTGAGGTACATGGGGCTGAGAGAGTTCTGAGGGTACTGTGACTGGCCCAACATCACCCGGCGGCTTCATGTGGAGGAGTGGGGAATCAAACTCAGTTCTCCAAATTAGCGTCCGCCATTCTTAACCACTACACTGCTCTGCCCACAACAGACACCTTGTGAGGCAAGTGGGGCTGAGAGAGTTCTGAGAGGACCATGACTGGCCCAAGGTCACCCAGCAGGCTGCCTGTGGAGGAGTGAGGAATCAAACCCAGTTCTCCAAATTAGAATCTCCTGGTCTTAACCACTAAACCATTTTGACTCCCTCTGGTTGGCCAATTAGGGGATCTTTTTTACCTGTTTCGTGTTGTTGCTCGGAGGTGGTATAAACAGACCTGGTCTTGGACTAGTTACACCAGGGGTCCCCAAACTTTTTTTGAGCCTTCAAGCACCTTTGGAATTGTGACAAAGCACAGTGGGCCACAAAATGGCTGCCACAAAATGTCTGCTTCAGGAGTCAGAGCCAGCTGTGTGCAATGGTGGCAGCTGCCGCCAAAGCAACGCTCTTAAATATCTGCACAGCCCATCCAAGCTCAAATGGCCAATCAGAAGCCTCGCTGGGTAAATGCCCTACCTGACTCTTCCCACTTTCTAAAAAACACTTGGTGGGCACCAGGACAGGGGCTGGTGAGTGCTGTGGTGGCCATGGCAACAGGCTGAGGACCCCTGGGTCAGACTGTAGTTAAAAATGGCAGGAACAGGGTGGTTTGTTCAATATACGTAGGGCAAATCGGTGAGCACCCTGAGGCATCACACGGTGAACATCATTCCTTGTGCAGTGGGAAGGTGACCAGCAGCAGTTCCTATGGCAAGGCGGGATACAAGTTGAAAATAATAAATGAATAATAGATAAATAAACTTCCTACGGAGTGTGCAATGGAAGAGGGAAGAGGCTTTGCACTTCTTGGTATACTTAGTTAACCATGCAGGGTAGAACGCCTGGCATCCCTATTTAAAAGGGCCAGGTTCTAAGGCGCGATTTGATACTAAGGCACAATTGGATGGCTTACCACCAGCAATGTTAAGAGACTGTTACAAGACTATCCCGTATAATGAGTGAGTGACCTGGCCCATGTGGTTATTTGGCGCCCAGGATTTGCACTGGATTGTGAACGGTACCTCGGGAACTTTTTAACAACATGTCCAGGACAATTGGATTGGTCCAAATTTGTAATCTACAGGTTGGTGCAGAGTTGTTTTCTGTTGCCCCAGAAGGTCGGACCAGAACCAATGGGTTGAAATTAAATCAGAAGAGTTTTCGGCGAAACATTAGGAAGAACTTCCTGGCAATTGGAGCGGTTCCTCAGTGGAACAGGCTTCCTCGGGGAGTGGCGGGCTCTCCTTCTTTGGAGGTGTTCAAACAGAGGCTAGATGGCCATCTGACAGCAATGCGGATTCTGTGAACTTAGGCAGATCATGAGAGGGAGGGCAGGAAGGGTTGCCTCAGTGCTTAGTTCTTGTGGCCCTTTCTTACACGCCCAGGGAAATACTGATTGCCACTTTGGGGTCAGGAAGCAATTTTCCTCAAGGCCAGTTTGGCTGGAGATCCTGGAGGTTTTTTGTCATCTTCTCGGCATGGAACAGCGGTCACTGGGGGTGTGGAGGGGGAGGTATTTGTGAATTTCCTGCATTGTGCAGGGAGTTGGACTAGATGACCCTGGAGGTCCCTTCCAACTCTATGACTCTATGATTCTGTGATTCTGCTCACAGGCTGAAATAAATGGGTCACATTACAAATGGCAAAATTTATTTCCTTGGTTATAAAGATCCAGTCAAAACCCTCTGGTGCCAGTGTGGTCGATGAACAGTTATCTTGCTCACGTTGGGTTCTTCTGTGCTATTATAGGAATAGTTTTTTGTTGTTAAGCCTTGCCCTTGGTTGGTAAGATTCGTGTTTGTTAATTATATATTATGTTTTTAAATTTTTAATGGCTATTTTATGGCTTCTAAAGTGTATTGTGATTGTTTTATGATACAGTGCACTGTTTTCCTTAATGTTGTTTGCCGTGACTGTGAGCTCATGCAATAAACTTGACTTGGGGGAGAAAAAAGGACCAAGTAGCGAGACTTTGACCTGAGACCTTTAAGAGCCACTGGCAGTCTTAATAGACAGTGCTGACCTTGATGGACTGATGGTCTGATTCAGCCTAAGGCCAGGTGCATTCAGGTGTGGTCAAAGCCAGCAAAGTCACTGGCCAACTGTGGAGCATGGGTAGATTTGCCTTTAGAGCTAGTATGGTATATTGGTTAAAGTGTGAATTAGAATCTGGAAAACCCAGGTTCAAATCCCTACTGCCAGGGCTATTTTTAGGCAGGAACACACAGGAACGGAGTTCCGGCTGGCTCCAGACTTGGCCACACCCAGCAGGAACTCATTCGCATAATAGGCCACACCCAGCAGCAGAAACTCATTAAGATTGGCTACATTAGGGGTGTGTGGCCTAACATGCAAAGGAGTTCCTGCTACAAAAAAAGCCCTGGGGTTTTGACAACAAACAAGGTAAACAGAATAAGAAGCAAAAAGTGGGGGTGGCTGGATGACCACACTTCTGGTAACATGGGGTGTGGTCTAATATGCTAATGAGCTGTGCTGTCAAAGGTGTGGCCTAATATACTAATGAGTTCCTGCTGGGCTTTTTCTACAAAAAAGCTCTGGCTACTGCTATGGAAGAAGAAGAAGAAGAAGAAGAAGAAGAAGAAGAAGAAGAAGAAGAAGAAGAAGAAGAAGAAGAAGAAGAAGAAGAAGAAGAAGAAGAAGAAGAAGAAGAAGAAGAAGAACAACTTGCCCGTGATTGTGAGACACAGGTATAGGAACATAGGAAGAGCTCTACTGGATCAGACCAGTAGTCCATCTAGTCCAGCATCCTGCCTCACACATTGGCCAACCAGTCCCTCTGGAGGGTCAACAAAAGGGCATAGACGCTGAGGCCTTCCCCTGAAGTTGCCTCCTGGCTCCGGGATTCAGAGGATTAGTGCCTTTAAAGCTGTTTATGCCTGTAGCTATCACTACATCCTCTGGCAGCAAATTCCACATTTTAATCACTCTCTGTGTAAAGTAGTATTTCCTTTTGTCCATCCTGAGCCTACTGCCCATCAGCTTCGTTGGATGCCCTCGAGTTCTAGTATTCCGGGAGAGGGAGAAAAATTTGCAAGGTACGTGCTGAAACACGAGTTGTTGTCACCATTAAGTACAAGACAGGCAGCGGAGTGCCTGACTGCTGAGAGCTTCTGACATTCCGCTTTGCTTTAGTAACTGTCCTCGAGCACCTCTGCGGGGCCATTCTGTCGAAATTGTGCTTCCAAGTCATTTCCGACATTGCCTCTGGCCATTCCCCATCACTGCGGAAAGCTGTTTGCTTAAATCACCGCGGCCGTATCGTTTCCCCGACTGTTGTCCCGCGTGGGGAAGTCAGCAGCTCCCATCTTGGCTTCCATCCAAGGAGAATAAGTTCAGGGAGCCAATCTGGAAGATGCGGGCCGGGTGGCAGAAACACAGGCCGCCGTTCGCATTGCGGAGAGAGCGACTGGGAAAAAAAAATCAGTTTTCTGCCCTTTGCCTTGTGCAAATTGATACTTCCCCGACAGTGGGTTTTAATCAATCGTGCCTGAAATTAGAGGAAGGGCGGTGGGCAAGAAGGGAGAATGCTATAGGCTTCCTCCCTTACCAGACAAAATCCCTCCAGACTTCATTGTTCTTGAAATTGGTTTTGAAGCACAAACTCTTAACAGTAAACTCTTGATGCAGGTGTTAGATGCCCGGCTGTTACTGAACTGAATTTGTGTGGGAAATGACTGCGTTTCCAATTGATGGAGGATCTACACACACACACACACACACACAAAACAAATGAACAGCTGTTATTACGCTGCAAGGAGATACCTTTCCAAACAGAGTAAGGATAAAATCAGCATATGGAGAGAGCGCCTGTCGAAAGGCTGATCTTGCCAGCCTACGGACGGAATCATAGAATCCCGGAGTCGGAAGGGGCCATAGAGGCCATCAAGTTCAACCCCCTGCTCAATGCAGGATCAGCCTAGAGCAACCCTGAGAAGTGATAGGTAGGGCTGCCAGCTTTGGGTTAGGAAATTCCTGGAGATATTGGAGGTGGAGCCTGGGGAAGGCGGGGTCTGGGGAGGGACCTCAGCAGGGTGCCACGACACAGAGTCCACCCTCCAAAGCAGCCACGTTCTCCAGAGGAACTGATCTTGGTTGTCTGGAGACCCTTAGTAATAGCGGCAGACCTCCAGGTGCCTCCTGGAGGTTGCCAACCCTGCATAGGGTCGCCAACCTCAGGCTGGGAGATTATTGGAGATTTGTGGGTGGACCCCGGGATAGGTGCAGTTTGGGGAGGGGAGGGACCTCTCTGGGGTATAATGCTATAGAAGCCACCCTCCGAAACAGCCACTCCCTCTGCGGATCTGATCTCTGTCATCTGGTAGGTTCCCGATCCAGTATTCTTTGTGTGTGCAGATGTAGCATCGTATAAGAACATAAGAGAAGCCAATGTTGGAGCGGGCCAATGGAGCATCCACATAGCAGGAATTTCAAGGCAAGAGACAATCAGAGGTGGTTGCTATTGCCTGCCTCTGCATGGTAACCCACTGTTGCCCCCCCCCCAAGCACCAAGAATACAGAGCATCACTTGCTCCAGGCACAGAGTTCTTATCTATACCTTGTGGCTAATAGCCACTGATGGGCCTCTGCTCCATATGTTTAGCCAATTCCCTCTCGAAACCGTCCATGCTTGTAGCCGCCGCCACCTCCTGTGGGAGGGGATTCCATGTGTTAATCGCTCCTTGGGTGAAGAATTACCATTTCAATACAATGATGTTCTATGGATTGTAGAATTCCCTCAGCCAGCACACACTCTAGCAGACACCTTTGTGCTGTGTGGTTAGAACACGACTCCCCCTGACCCCTTTCCTTCCTTTGAGGGTGACACTAACAGAATTGGCAAGGGCTTGGCCGATAAGCTGTTACTTGTGTGTGAATGAAATACGCTTCTCATTACCCCTCACCTCCTCTGCCAAGAGCACAGGCCAACGCATTCCACCCAAGGTCAGCACAAGCGTTCCAATTACACCTTCACTCTGACAGAGAGGCAGAGCCAAAAGCAGCGAGCGGCCAAGCAAAGCTGAGCATTATGCGGAAAAAATCAAGCTACTGAATTTTAATCAGAGCACAATAAGTCTGTTTTTTTTTGTTTTGTTTTTTAGAAAACCCTTTTATGTATTTTCTGCCATTTCTTCTCGGTTTCCCTTAAATGAATACCAAAGGACCCGGTGCATGCAAGACCCGGGGAGACAAGCTGTTTCCATGCTGCTGCACACCTTTCTAATGCTGTCTTAAGATCAGAGCCATCAGGGCGGCCCGTAAGAAATAAAAGGCTCTCACTGGTGCTAGAATGGTAACCCATGAAAGGCTCGGACGGAAGATCAGTTTCATTTCGTTCCCGAAAGTTCGGTCCTGAGTAGAGTCACATTCTTCTAAGCACCGTTGATTTAGAAGGATGTAACCGCAGTGGCTCAGAGGTTAAGATGCTGAGCTGTAGACCGGAAGGTCTGCAGTCCGACAGTTCAAGACCCTAGTGCCGCATGACGAAGTGCACTCCTGTCTCTGGCCCCAGCTCCTGCCAACCTAGCAGTTCAAAAGCAAGAAATTGCAAGTAGATAAATAGGTACCACTTCAGTGGGAAGTGTCTTCAGACAGCACTGGCTCTTCGGCTTGGAAGTAGAGATGAGCACCGCCCCCTCGAGTCAGATTTGACTGGCTTTTGAGCAAGGGAAACTTTTACCTTTACTTTAATGTTAATTTAGAATTGCACTATAGAAGCGTGAGCTGGCAGATTCTGAGTTCTAATTCCACTCCATCCTGGTTGAGCTTATGCAAACCACTCTCATGGATACTCGTCTGCAGCATCTACGGCTGTGTGATGATGACACAAGAGGCTGACCTCCCATGGCTGTTTTTAGAGAAGAAGAAGAGACCCCGCCCTTCACTACCTGAAGGAGTCTCAGAGGGCCTTACAGTCTCCTTTCCTTTCCCCTCCCCACAACAGACACCCTGTGAGGTAGGTGGGGCTGAGAGAGCTCTTTCAAAAGGAGGAGGAGGAGGAGGATTTGGAGTTGGATTCATACATCGCCCTTCAATCAGAGTCTCAGAGCGGCTTACAATCTCCTTCCCTTTCTCTCCCCACACAGACACCCTGTGAGGTAGGTGGGGCTGAGAGAGCTCTCTTGAGAACTGCCCTTGAGAGAACAGCTCTGAAAGAACTTGTGACTGACCCAAGGTCACACCAGCAGCTGCATGTGGAGGAGTGGGGAATCGAACTCGGTTCTCCCAGATTAGCTCTGAACCACAACACCAAACCGGATCTCTTAGGGTTACAGAGAGGATATAGGTGAAATCCTTGTGTGCATAAAGTGCCATCAACTTGCAACCAACTTATGGCAACCTCCATAGGGTTTTCAAGGCAAGAGATGTCCGGAGATGGTTTGCCACTGCCCGCCTCTGTGTAGCAACCCTGGACTTCCTTGGTGGTCTCCTATCCCAGAAGCTGCCCTGCATGCCCTTGCTGCCCTTGATTGAAAGTTTGCTATTCTGATTCAAGTATTGTTGTTTCAATCCAGCTTCTCCCAAAGAAGAAGAAGAAGAAGAAGAAGAAGAAGAAGAAGAAGAAGAAGAAGAAGAAGAAGAAGAAGAGGAAGAAGAAGAAGAAGAAGAAGAAGAGGAGGAGGAGGAGGAGGAGGAGGAGGAGGAGGAGGAGGAGGAGATTGGATTTATACCCCGCCCTTCACTTGGAGTCTCAGAGTGGCTTACAAACTCCTTTCCCTTCCCCTCCCCACAACAGACACCCTGTGAGGTAGGTGGGGCTGAGAGAGCTCTGATACAAACTGCTCTTTCAGGAACAGCTGTGTCAGAGCTTGTGACTGACCCAAGGTCATCCAGCCAGGTGCAAGTGGAGGAGTGGGGAATCAAACCCGGTTCTCCCAGATTAGAGTCCACGCACTTAACCACTACACCAAACTGGCTCCATGGAGCCATTTTTTTTTTTTGATCCCACGTATTTGGTTCACCAACAGAGGGGCCTTCTCTAGTCTCGGATCTTCCACACAACAAGCAATTGGGAAGAATGTCTTGTAGCAGGGGGAGGTGTTTGGTGCTGAATGAGTATCTTTGCCAGCCTCCAGGTGGGTAGCAGTATACAAGTGATCACAGGAAGAGCAGTTAAGAACAACCAAAATAAGGTGTCGATTACTCAGTGTAACATTGTATAGTCGATTATATTTTTTTACCAAGCACATTCACACAAACGTTTACATGCAGAGAGGATAACAGATAAACGTTTTAAATAAGTAAAGTACTCGTGCCAAAGTTCCGTTCAAATGATTTCCTTATCTGTTTCTTCGCATGTGTGTTTAGTCCCAGTGTAGCAACTGTCAAGGCTTCCAACGGTCCAGCTAAAGATCTCCTTTTCTGTCCTTTCTCCAGGCAAACCTGGCAGCCACTGAAACACTGCCTCTTAAAACCCACAGTAGAAGAGAGAAACTCACCGCTTTGAAAAACAATCACCTGCTTGTCATACTCACAACCAATCTTGTCAGATTTGTTTGTAGAATTCTATTACACGACTTCAATCCGTCTCAGGGTAAAGTTCTTTGCTGTAGCTTGCAATGTCTCTGTGTCGCCCTGCAGATAAGAACAATGTTACATTGAGTAATTATATCACAGCTGTATTTTAGTTGTTCTTAACCTCCAGGTGGGACCTGCAGATCTCGTGGAATTAAAACTGCTCCTCAGACTACAGAGATCAGTCCCCCTGGAGCAAACGGTTGTTTTGGAGGGCAGATTCTTTGGTATTACTTATTTCAGTTCCGCCGGGCCTGCAAGATGGAGCTCTTCCACCAGGCATTTGACCACATTTAACATCTTGATATAACATCGGAGCCTCCCTGGCAAGGTTCCCTCTAAGCTGTGGAGTCTTGTGAGCAAAAATTCTACTCGGTGAGCTACTGGCATTAAAGTTGTGAGCGACTGATTTGGTTACGGCATGAGTGAGTTTGCTCTGGATCCCTCCTTCTTGAGCTGAGACAGGAGGTGGTGGCAGCTACAAGCATGGACAGTTTCAAGAGGGAATTAGATAAACATATGGAGCAGAAGTCCATCCGTGGCTATTAGCCACAGGGTATAGATGGGAACTCTCCGTCTGGGGCAGGTGATGCACTCTATTCTTGGTGCTGGAGGGAGAAGCAGTGGGAGGGCTTCTAGTGTCCTGGCCCCACTGGTGGACCTCCTGATGGCACCTGGTATATTTTGGCCGCTGTGTGACAGAGTGTTGGACTAGATGGGCCATTGACCTGATTCAACATTGGCTTCTCTTATGTTCTTATGTAAATCTGTGAGCTGGAGGCTAAAAAGCTGTGAGCTAGCTCACACTAACTCAGCTTAGAGGGAACACTGCCCCCTGGGATCTTTTGTCTGTACTAACTGATCCCTGTCATGAAACTATTGGTTTACGATCCGCCGTTGCAGAGGAATTGATGTAGAGCACTTTAGATTTTATGTGGTTTTAAATTGTTTTTTTTTTAAAAATTATGTAAGCTGTCCTAAGCCTGCCTCAGCAGGGCAGGCGGGGTATAAATCTAATAAATAAATAAATGTAAATAAATGATATAGTCTCTGTCCTCCCCAAACCCTGCCCTCCCAAGGCTCCCCCACCAAAATCTCCAGGAATTTCTCAACTCAGATCCGGAAACCCTACAAAGGACAGCGTCCCAATTAGCAGAACAGTTCCATGGGGTCCAGCTAGTGTTGCCAGTTGGAAAATGCCTGGAGACCTCGGGGTGGAGCCAGGAGAAGGCGGGGTTTGGGGAGGGGAGGGGCCTCAGCAAGGTACAATGCCACAGAGTCCACCCTTCAAAGCAGCCGTTTTCTCCAGGGGAGCTGATCTCCGTCAGCTGGAGATCAGTTGTAAAAGCAGGAGATCCGCAGGCCCCACCGGGAGGCTGGCAACCCGAGGTCCAACCCGTTCGTCTTTTGTTGGTTTGGTTTTGCACCACGTCCCGTTTCCTTCTGTCCATTTCCCCTCCATGAAAATGTACTCAGCTTAGCTGGGTGACCGGCAGCCTTCATGCTTCTTCGAAAGCATAATAAAAATAGTGGGGTGTGTGTGTGTGTATAAATGGCTGTGAAAAAAGCAAAGGAATCGGCAACGCAGCAACAAAAAGGCGAGGGGGCTGGCAAAATGGTGATAAATAGCGGGGTTGAAAAGAAACAAACAAAAAAAATCTGTGTTCTGTATTAGGGCTGGAACCCGTGTTCCCTCTAAGCTGAGTTAGTGTGAGCTAGCTCACAGTTGTTTAGCCTCCAGCTCACACATTTTTGTCTTCGCTCAGGAAGGACGGCTCCAGAGCAGACTAATTTATGCAGCAGCCAAATCGCTCACTCACAACTTTAATGCCAGTCGCTCCCAAATTAGAAGTTTTGCTCACAAGACTCCATCGCTTAGAGGGTGCATTGTCTGGAAGATTCCAGGACTGTTCTACCTGAGATTGGCTGAGCTTGGAGCTCTAGAACAATAGCCCACCAGGACTCTGGAGGTGGCCAGTGGGAAACTAATGTTATGTAAATAGCCTATCGTTGGGAGTTGGGTGTGTTTGGGTGTGGTTTATGCATGCTATTTAAACAGGGCTATTGCCCTGAGGTTTCAGTCTTGTATCTGCTAAATCACTTAATAAAGTAGAGCTGTTCACTGCAATGTCTCTTGAACCCAGTATTTAATAGCCTGGCTCCTCCTTAAGTGGCTCCAGTTTCATTGTGCACACTCCTAGCACGAAAGCCACACCGGAAGACCATTTGCATGGGGTCGGGGGGGGGAACAAGCAAGCAAAACCAATTGCCTCTCGCTTACTGATCTTTACCTACCGTTTAATATCGAAAGGCAAAACAGAAAGGGAGCGGCGAGCGCTGTGCAGACGCAGCAAAACAGAGCATATGTGCAGACCATCTATCTCTTTCAAAGGTTTATTTAAAAAAAGAATCCATATGGATTCCCCCTTCGTTGCTACTGCTGACGTTCAAGATTTCTTCTTCTTCCCAGCGCACCCCCCCGCCTGCCGCCACCCTCTCTCCCATGCGATTGGTTACAAGGCGGCACTCCGATTTCAAGGTGCCAAAGCAATTCTGTTCCTCTTCTCTTCTCCTGCTTAGATAAAGTTTGACAGAGGAAGACGGGCCAATGTAGATGTAAGACAACCCGTACAGGCAAAAGGGGGAAGGGAAAGTTTGCTCTCCCAAAAGACATTTACTGTCTACAAAGCTAGATTTGAGTCCAGTAGCACCATAAAGACCCACAAGATTTTGGGAGCCCAAGAACCCTTCATTTATCTGTTTGTTTGTCTGTTTATTTGATTTATAGACTGCCCTTCCACATGGGGCTCAGGACGATTAACTATGATTTATAGATACATTCCAATAAAAATAACTATATATTGTGGTTAAAGTTTAAACAACAAAAAGAGCAATAATTAAAAACTAATCAGATGGCTTTGAATATTGCATGTCCTTCTCTAGAGGGGAGGAGACGGGGAGGCCAGGCTTGATGGCAGGCTGTTGCTGTCCTCACCCATAGGCCAGGTGGAACATCTCTGTATTACAGGCCCTGCAGAGCTGTTTTAGGTCCTGCAGGGCACAGATGTCATTAGGCAGAGAGTTCCACCACGGAGACGGTGGCTGCGGTTTCTGTGGGTGGGACTCCACAACCCAAGGCAGCCAACATAGCTAGTGCCTTCTGAGTGGCAGTTCATGCAGCAAACTGATTTTGGTGCACATCAAATCTTGCCACTCCAAAACGGAATTATTATATAGGAGTGATATCTCCATTACCTGGCATTACATTTTATGACACACATGGCCCGGCCCAACAAGGTCTCACTTATGTCATATCCGGCCCTCATAACAGATGAGTTCCAACACCCCTGGTTTAGGGCCTTGAAGCTCAATACCGAAACCTTGAACCTGATCCGGTACTCAACTTGGAACCAGTGCAGCTGGCAAAACTCTGGTTGGATACATTGTGACGAAGGGGAATGAAGATCCCTGAGTCGGATTTGAGTCAGAATAAAGATTACCGAGTCCTTATATCCCTGTCAGAAGGTGCAAGGAGTGCTGAAAAGAAGTAACTTTGGATGCAGAGGTACGATGCACATTGTAAGCAGCTTGATTAGAGCAGAGGTGGAACGACTCTTAAAAGTTTATACCTCCAAAATCTTGTTGGTTTCTAAGGTGCTACTGGACTCGAATCTGGCTGTTCTATTGTAGACCAACATGGCTACCCTCTGAAACTGTATTCAAAGCTGTGATTCCCTAACAGGGGACAGGACATCTGAAAGATCAGCTACTCCCTTGTATCTAGTTTCTTTAGGGTGTATGCCATAGAAAAGAGCAGTCCATTAAAATTTACAGGGCCAATGTGCCACCAATCAGCTGTAGGATGCTCCTTTCTCCCTAGCAGTTCCTGCCTCCCCAATGGGATTCCTGATCCCAATTATTGGGAGTGATATTATCAGACTCTGGAATCATGTCAGGGAAGAACATAAACATATGGAGCAGAGGTCCATCAGTGGCTATTAGCTACAAGGTATAGATAGGAACTCTCAGTCTGGGGCAAGTGATGCTCTGTATTCTTGGTGCTTGGGGGGGGGCAACAGTAGGAAGGCTTCTGGTGTCCTGGCCCCACTGATGGACCTCCTGATGGCACCTAGTATTTTTGGCCACTGTGTGACAGAGTGTTGGACTAGATGGGCCACTGGCCTGATCCAACATTGGCTTCTCTTATGTTCTTAAGGAGGAGGAGGAGGAGTTAGAATCATAGAATGTTAGAGTTGGAAGGGACCTTGCAGGCCATCTAGTCCAACCCCCTGCACTCTGCAGGAACACAGCCGAAACCCCTACATACCTACAACATACCCAAAAGATGGTTGTCCAGTCTCCTCTTGAAAACGTCCAGCGAAGGAGCATCCACCACCTCCCAAGGCAGTCTGTTCCACCGCTCAACCACTCTTACAGTCAGGAAGTTTCTCCTGATATTAAGCCGGTAACGACTCCCTTGTAATTTCCACCCATTAGATCTAGTCTTGCAATCCGCAGCAAGAGAGAATAGATCCACTCCATCTTCTACATGACAGCCCTTCAAATACTTGAAGACTGCAATCATGTCCCCTCTAAACCTTCTCTTTCCCAGGCTAAACATACCCAACTCCCTCAGCCTTTCCTCATAAGACTTGGACTCCAACCCTCTCACCATCCTGGTCGCCCTCCTCTGGACCCGCTCAAGTTTGTCAACATCCTTCCGAAAATGTGGTGCCCCAAACTGGACACAGTACTCCAGGTGGGGCCTGACCATAGCAGAATACAGAGGAACTACCACCTCCCGTGATCTGGACACAATGCTTCTGCTAATGCATCCTAAGATTGCATTCGCTTTCTTCACAACCACATCACACTGCAGGCTCATGTTTAGCTTGTGATCAACCATAACACCTAGATCCCTTTCACATGTGCTGCTGTCAAGCCAAGTCCCTCCCATTCTATATCTGTGCCTTTGATTTTTTGTACCTAAGTGTAGGACTTTGCACTTATCTCTATTGAAATTCATTTTATTTGTCTCAGCCCACTGTTCCAGCCTATCAAGATCCTTCTGAGAAGCTTAAATCTCAGCTTAATCTCTAAATTAAGCTTCTCTGATACTCCTTCGAGTTGGGTTTTCATATCCTGCTTTTCTCTACCCTAAGGAGTATCAAAGCAGTTCACATTCTCCTTCGCTTCCTCTCCCCCACAACAGGCACCTTGTCAGGTTAGGTGGGGATGAGAGAGTTCTGAGAGAACTGTGACTGGCCCAAGGTCACCCCAGCAGATTTAATGCGGAGGAGGAGTCGGGAATCAAACACAGTTGTCCAGATGAGAGTCCACCACTCTTACCCACTACACCACACTGGGAGATAGCTGTGGTATTGACTACTGCTGATCTGTTCTGATACCCTCCCCCCCAAATCAAGCATTTTATCAGACTGGCAACAGCATGCAACAATCTTGTGAAGGCTATTAGGCTGAGAGACCAACTGGTCCAAGGTCACTCAATGGAACAGATTGTGAAGCTGTTTTACTCTGAAACAGATCATAAGAACATAAGAGAAGCCAATGTTGGATCAGGCCAATGGCCCATCCATTTCAACATCCAGTCCAGTGGCCAAAAATACCAGGTGCCATCAGGAGGTCCACCAGATCAAGTTACTATCATCTACTCTGACTGGAAGTGGATCTCGAAGGGTCTCAGGCTGTGGTCTTTTGCATCACCTATGTCCTGATCCCTTTAACTGGACCTAACAAGGACTGAACCTTGTGCCTTCTGCATGCAAAGCAGAGGAGCTGTCACAGAGCCACGGACTCTCCCCATGAACTGTATGGTTGAGTGAGAATTTAAACCAGAGTCTCCCAAGTCTGATCCTGTAATTGCTATGCCACACTAATTTGGATGGCCCAGGCTAGCCCAATCTCATGGGAGCTCGGTCAGCCCTAATTAGTATTTGGCTGGGAGACCACCATGGGAGTCCAAGACTGCTGCACAGAGGCAGGCAATGGTAAACGACCACTGGACCTCTCTTGCCTTGGAAACCCTACGGAGTCACCACACATCAGCTGTGACTTGATGGCACTTCCCACCACTGCCATTAATTCTTTTCAAGGTGTGGCTGGTGCTGTTGGGATCTGGCATGTGGTCGCATGAGCAGCATTGGCACCGGGGCTATTCTCTTGAGTTTCCAGTGACTAGACACATGAAGCTGCTTCATACTGAATCAGAACACTGGTCCATCGAGGTCTGCTCTGACTGGCCATTGCTCTCTCCGGTCTCAAGTTGAGATCTTTCACATCATGAACCCGGTCCTTTTAACTGGAGATGCTGGGGATTGAACCTGGGACCTTCTGCAGAGGCTCTGAGAGCCAGTTTGCTGTAGTGGTTAGGAATGCGGATTCTAATCTGGGAGAATTGTTTTTTATTCCCCACACTTCCATATACAGCTGCTGGTGTGACTTTGGGTCAGTCATAAGTTTGAGTCAGTCATAAGTCCTCAAAAGAGCTCTCCCAGCCCCACCTACCTCAGAGGGTGTCTGTTGTGGGGAGGGGAAGGGAAGGGAAAGGAGATTTAAGCTTCTCTGATACTCCTTCAGGCAGAAAGAAGAAGAAGAGATTGGGGCTGATTTCCCACTACAGCTGCCTCAGTGTTGCGCCACCGTTTGCCCCGACACTATTGGTCAATTTCACACCTGAAGCCACGGGGCTGCATTTTGACCCACGGCTTTGCCCGATTTCCCCGCAGTTTCGTGATCCTGTTTTTTGAGGATCACGAAACTGCGGGGGAAATCAGGCGAAGCCACAGGTCAAATGCAGCCCCGCGGCTTCGGGTGTGAAATTGACTTATAATAGTATCGGAGCAAACGGCGGTGCAACACCGAGGCAGCTGTAGTGGGAAATCAGCCTGGATTTGTACCTCGCCCTTCACTACTCAAAGGTGTCTCAGAGGGGCTTACAAACTCCTTTCCCTTCCCCTCCCCACAACAGACACCCTGTGAGCAATGCTCCCTCTAAGCTGTGGAGTCTTGTGAGCAAAAATTTTACTTTGTGAGCCACTGCCGTTAAAGTTGTGAGCAAGCGATTTGGCACCTGCATTAATTAGTTTGCTCCAGAGCCCATCCTTCCTGAGTGAAGACCAAAATGTGTGAGCCGGGGGCTGAAAAACTGTGAGCTAGCTCACACTAACTCAGCTTAGAGGGAACACTGCCTGTAAGGTAGGTGGGGATGAGAGAGCTCTCTCTCTCTTTTTAAAAAGTTTTATTTATAATTTTTTCAAATATATACACAAAAAAGAAATATATATATAGAAAAAAAAATCCATTAGTATGCATTTGTTAACATATATTTCTGGTAACAAATCTAAATATGGTTGGAGTGGTTATTGGTAGTTTTTCATATTTTCCTTTCAATCCATTCATATACTTTTTTCCATCTATTTACATGCGCTAACTCATCTCTCCCTGAGAGTATTAGATTTAATTTATCTGATTCAGCTATTTCCAATATCTTCTCTAATGTTTCTTCTATATTGGGGACAATCTCTTTTTTCCAACATTTGGCTACTGTGATTCTTGCTGTTGTGATTATATAAAGAATAATTCTTTGATCTTCTTTTTAATTCCTACCAGTAAAATATTAAGTAGGAATATTTCTGGGTTTAGTTGTAAGTTCACTCTTGACAGAAACTGCTCTTTTTCAAGATCAGCTCTTATCAGAACTACGGCTTGCCCAAGGTCATCCAGCCAGGTGCAAGTGGAGAAGTGGGGAATCAGACCTGGTTCTCCCAGATTAGAGTCCGCGCACTTAACCACTACACCGAACTGGCTACACCAAAAGGTATAAAACCAATCTCCTCCTCCTCCGCCTCCTCCTTCTCCTCTTCTTCTGAACTAGAGCCTCCACTGCCATCTATTGTTGTTGGTGCCTAGTTTCTTCATGTTCCGAGGCTGTCTGTAAGCACGGCTTGGGCTTCCTATTCCGCAAACTTCTGAGAGGGAATCATAAGTCCCCAGGAGAGGATGTAGCTCCCTTGATAATGCACTGAGGAGGCTTTAGCTGAGAGTGGGAGGTGATGACCAGTGACCCTCTCATCTGCTGGAAGTTCCTTTGCCGCTTCGGTGGCTGTCAGCCAAGTTAATATATCAGGAGCAAGGAAAAGTAGAGTGAAGGAGACTAGTTGCAGTCTAATTAGTTCCTGTCATGGCAGTTAATTGGATATGGAATGGAGTAAGTGGTGGAGATGACAGTAATTAATCTAGCCCAAGCCCCAGGAACAGACTCATGCAAACACACACGGTGGGAGTCAGGGAGACGGGGGGGGTGAGGGCAAGCTTCCCAAGATGAGAATTTCTGTTTCTGCATTTCTCTGATAGCTGCGTGTTATATTGCTTGGAAGTAAGAGGCCCACATACTAATAATGCCCAAACAAGGAGCTGCAATAATGAAATAGAACAAAGACTTTGCTTCTTGCCCAAACCGTGAAAGAACTGTGATGGACAGGAGGCAGCCGCTCAGTTGAGCCTATGGGAGTGCGGCTCCGGCATCCAATCGCCTTTCAGAAAACGGCAACTAGAATGATGAAAGGGCTGGAAGACTTTCCCTATGAAGAAAGGTTAAGGCGCTTGGGGCTCTTTAGCTTGGAGAAACGACAGCTGAGGGGTGACATGATCGAGGTTTATAAGATTATGCGTGGGATAGAGCAGGTAGAGAAAGGAGCACTTTTCTCCCTTTCTCACAATACAAGAACTCGTGGGCACTCCATGAAATTGCTGAGCGGTTGGGTTAGAACTGATAAAAGGAAGTCCTTCGTCACCCAAAGAGGGATTAACACATGGAATTCACTGCCACAGGAGGTGGCGGCGGCTACAAGCATGGACGGCTTCGAGAGGGAATTGGATAAATATCTGGAGCAGAGGTCCATCAGGGGCTATTAGCCACAAGGTATAGATAGGAACTCTCAGTCTGGGGCAGGTGATGCTCTGTATTCTTGGTGCTGGGGGAGGGCAACAGTGGGAGGGCTTCTAGGGTCCTGGCCCCACTGGTGGACCTCCTGATGGCACCTGGTATTTTTGGCTACTGTGCAACAGAGTGTTGGACTGGATGGGCCATTGGCCTGATCCAACATTGGCTTCTCTCATGTTCTTATGGAGGGAAGCACAGCAGAGACCACCAAGGAAGTCCGGGGTTGCTACTTAGAGGCAGGCAATGGCAAACCACCTCTGATTGTCTCTTGCCTTGAAATCCCTGCTATATGGGGTCACCAGAAGTGTATGTATATGGGGGTCACCAGAAGTTGGCTGCCGCTTGATGGCCCGTACCACCACCAGTGGCCGCAATCACACCTGCATGGTGGTTGTCACTGATTCCATGCCCCAGGGGTATGGCTGGCTGGCTGGCATCATTAAATGATTAAATGACAAAAGTGCTATTTATCGTCCCTTTATGTAATCGGTGGCTAAATGCAAAGAAGTGGGGGCAACAGCTGTATGTATGGAGTGGGGGGATTAATGCAGCACTGTGCCTGTATGGGAAGTGACCCACGTAGCAGGTTCAAGCCGCCCGTAGACAACCAGCTGCAAGCTCAAGATGGACGAGCAAAACATAAGCCAGACCAGTGGGTGTTCTGGCACGCCTCCTTCCTCCCTTGCTCATAAACAAGCATTTGCCATGTGTTTGTTTTATGGAACGAGGGGGCTATTCCTTTACAGCCTGGCAGTGTTTCTTTTTTACCTTCCCTACAGCGTCGGTGACTAATCTCTCCCCCCCACACACACACTTCCCTTAGCTCACCTGATAAAGCCGTTTGCAAGCTTAAAAATGACTTATTTCCATCGCCAATTATTCCTGCATTTTATGTCCTGCAGAGAGGGATTAATAAGCAAAACTAACTATGACTTTTATAATGCCAAGGAAAAAGCAATGATACCACTAATTTCACCCTGGTTATCTCCCGTAATTGTTATTTTTGGTTGTAAATAATGCTACTTGATACTCTAATGCGTCCAGAGTTACTAATTCCTCTCCGCAGATGATGCAACATGTTCCGTTCCACTTATTATTTATATCCCTGCTGTGAAAGCCGCATTCTGCCTAATTGTTTCCCCTTGTTTTCCAAATAACCTGATGCAAATCGCCGTGCTCAAATGGCTGAACACCGCTCGGAGAACATGATGTCCTGATATAATAGCATGAATTTATTGTGCCATTACTTCGGGGTGATTGCTTTCCACCCAAATGAAATTTGCAACGTTATTGTTTGAAATTACATGACTTTTTTGGGGGCGGGGGGAATTGTTTGCAGTTCAAATCAGCCTGTATTTGGGGAAACAGGAGGATGGAGGAGAAGTGGGGGGGGGTGCTCAAATGAAATTAGGTTTAAGAGTGAATCCACAAATTATGTGAGTGGTATTGCCAAATATCGATTTAAAAGAACAGGTAGTGTCCTGGCAGAGGTTGAAGAAAGTTCCTCTAGCCCGAGGAGAGTTCTGTTGACTATGCCCTGGATCAGACTAGCCCAAACTCATCAGATCTTGGAACCTAAGCAAGGTTGCCCCTGGCTATTATTTGGATGGGGGACCACCAAGGTCATGACACGGAGGTGTGGTTGACACCTCCAGAATGGGACATACCTGGAGAATTTGGGGGTGGATCTTGAAGAGCCTTCTGCTCTGGTACAGCCATGCTTACTTCAGGAGGTCCCCTCTGCAGACTGTTCAGCCCCATTGACTACTTAGGGGGTTTGGGGGGCAGGACTTCAGCAGGGCAGAATGCCACATAGTCCACCTTCCAAAGTGGCCATTTTCTCCAGGTGAACTGATCTCTCTCACCTGGAGATCACTTATAATAGCGGGAGATCTCCAGCTAGTACCTGGAGGTTTAGAATAAATAAATCAATGGAAGTACAGCAAGGAGGGTTTGTGCCTATAACAGCACGGTCGAAGACTGTGACACTGAACCCGAAAATACCTGACACTTGATTCAAAACATTCTTATATTAACTAGTACTCTAAATAACCATGCAAATCTATTCTATTATTCAAGCCGGCTGGAATAGATATAGACTGCTGTATACAGTCAAGATAAATCTGTAGATCAGGGCTTTTTTTGTAGAAAAAGCCCAGCAGGAACTCATTAGCATAACAGGCCACACCCAACAGCAGAAACTCATTAGCATATTAGGCCACACCCCCATGCTACCACAAGTGTGGTCATCCAGCCACACCCACCTTTTGCTTCTTATTCTGTTTACCTTGTTTGTTGTCAAAACCCAGGGCTTTTTTTAAAAGCAGGAGCTCCTTTGCATGTTAAGCCACACACCTCTAATGTAGCCAATCCTAATGAGTTTCTGCTGTTGGGTGTGGCCTGTTATGCTAATGAGTTCCTGCTGGGCATGGCCAACTCAGGAGCCAGCCGGAACTCCGTTCCTGTGCGTTCCTGCCCCAAAATAGCCCTGCTGTAGATCTTGGTGCTCCATCACTGGAGGTGGCCTGACGAAGTCCTGAAAGGAAACGGATGGGGAACCTGGGCGGTCCGTCACCATATCTCTTAGCGACTGTGTTTTGTGGACATCTATCAACTGTTACTCCTCTCAGTTTTGTGGACATTTATCAACAGTTAGGAATTTCTTGAACTGTATTGGACTATTGACATCGGTGTCTTTGGAATGGATCTGCATGGTTATTTAGAGTGCTACACTGTTAATATACAAATGTTTTGAATCACATGTCAAGTATTTGCGGTTCCAGGTCCTACTTGGGACGCCGAGGTCAGCCCGCCTTGTACCCACGCCCCCGCGCTAACTTCAAAATGAACTCATACAAACAGTTTCCTTTGGAAATTAAGTGGATAAATTTGGCCACAACTTTTATTGGTTACAGCTGTAGAGCATTGGCACAGCATGGGTCCACCGGATCCGACCTATCGGCTGGCCGGCGTGCCAGCCGAGTTAACCGTTACCCAGCCAGCCGGCATGGGTAGAGAAGGCTTGCCCCTATGTGAGCTCCCCTGCCCTCTGGCTGTGAGGGTAAGCACTGTTATTCCTTGAGCTAGCCAGCTCCGTTCCGCCCTCACGCCAAGACCCTTTAAGGGGTCCCCAACTCCGAAATTGGCACGCAGGCCGAATTCCGCCAACGGATCCGGCCCCATGCTGTTACCGCCACAAGAACAGGATGCCCCCTTTAGTCCTGTTCCCGCCAACGCCCTTACAGCTGTAGCCAGGCAAGCAGGCAATGACGGACTCCGTGCAACCAGATGTCCATACCCCAGGCCGATAGGTGCATGCCATCCGCTCGGTACAGGGCCTCCATCTTGTGGGAGATGTCTGGGTGGCGAATCCAGATACCGCCTGCCGACTCGACTGCCCGGCCCAACCTGCCGGACACTTTCCGTCTCGCCACTTCCACCTTCTTGGGCTGATTCGCACCCCGCCATGACCTCCGTTCCAGCCAATCCGACCAGAAGAGGACAGTGCCGGGCAGGATCTCGCGCACTGAGGCCAGGTCGGCCAGAACCTGGTGCTCGAGGGCCACCCCAGGGCACTCTGTCAAGTCGTTTTCCCCAAGCTGCAGCAGCAGTGCATCGGGAGGGTGGCGCCTCGCCCGGACGCGCCTCAACCATGGCAACAGGGACCTCCACCGCATGCCCCGCTGTGCCATCCATGTAATGCGCGCTGCACCTCCCAAGCCCAAGTCCTTTCCCCAGCCCGACGAGGATGCATACAAACCTGCCCAATGGACGATGCTGTGCCCAAAAATCCATACTGTCCTGTACCCTCGTCCTGGAACTGAGGAGTTAGAGAGATGGTCACAGGCTGGACTCCAGCTGTGGCCTGATGTAAGCCCTAAAGGCTGTGGATCACCAACGGCCAATGGCCCGTATGTGCGCCTCCGGCAGGCCGATACCAACGGCCGTGGTGGCTGCCCCGATCCTGAAGGAGTGAGGCCCAAATTCCTTGCCTGGTAAGCCCAAGGCCCCCAGTGCCGACCTGAAAACCCCTGTGAACTGATATCTTGTCAATGGGGCCCCGTCTCTATGGATAAGCAGCGGACCAACTCCCTTCGGTCTCATTGCTAAAAAGGCTTGGGTGATCTGCACTGGACACGGGCCGCCCAGTAGTGGCCCCAGATGGAGGCGCACCCCTTTCCCCTGCTGATCCGTCTTTGACCTCCGAATATACAAAGACATCCCCTTTGGTCTGAAGGAGACATCCCGTACCCCCAAGGGCGTGTTGGTGAAGGAAATTCTGGAGCTCGCTACCAGTTCCCCTACCCTCAAGGCCCCAAAAAAGGCCAAGACGAATGCGGTCTCGAAGAGTGCAGCCTCATACTGGGACCAACACAGCGCTGGTAGCTCCCGCAACATCCCCCCCAACAACTCAAAGGTCACGGGCCGTCTACTATCTGGGGGCCGTGTGGCTTGCCTCCGCCAGCCCTCGACCGCTCTACGAGCTTGGAATGAGTGGCATGGGTCCTCAAATCCCTCGGCCTTGCTAAAAAATGTGATGGCAGCCATGCGACCCCTGATGGTGCTGTGAGAGAACCCGCTGTCTTGAAGGCATGCCATGTAGCGAAGTACCCAGTCCCCCTCCACCAGCAAGGTCTGCGGACCCCCGCACCCCGTGGTAAAGTCAAAAAGGCATCTATAGCCTTGGTATACATGGCCAGAGTGGAGGGGGCAAGGGACCCGTAGATGCCCCGCCTTATTGTACCTTCCCAAGTTCCCACAGCTCCTCCGGAAAGGGGTCTGAAACGCGGTTGGCTCCTGGCGCCAGAATCCGGAAGCGTTCCTCCTGTTGGCGAGACAAAGCGTCCACTATGCTATTATCCACGCCTGGCACATGCCGTGCAGAAAAAGTAATGTTATCGGCCAGGCAGGCCAAAACCAGGCGGCGAACCAACTGCATCACCTGGTCAGACTTTGAAGTTTGCTTGTTCACCACCCGCACAACCGCCTGGTTGTCGCACCAGAAGCGCACCCGTTTGTCCCTAAAGCAATCTTTCCAAATGATCACTGCCACCAGTATTGGGAAAAGCTCCAAGAAGGTGAGGTCTTTAAGCACTGCGGTACCCTCCCATTCCTTGGGCCAGGGCTGTGCGCACCACTTCCCCTTGTAGTAAACACCGAACCCCGCGCTGCCGGCTGCATCAGAATGGATCTGGATGGAATCCTGCAAGTCCATCGGGTGCTGCCAAACCTCATTGTATCCCGCCAGGAACCGGAGCCACACTCCTAAATCCTCCTTCATGCCCTTGGTCACCCGCACCCGGTGATGAGGTGCCCTGACCCCGGCCGTCGCTCTGGCCAGCCTCGCGCAGAAAGCCCTGCCGGGCGAAACAACCCGGCAAGCAAAGTTCAAGTGTCCCACCAGTGACTGCAGTTCCTTCAATGTGCACTTCGGCCGAACCCTAACCAAAGAAAGGAGAGCCCGGAGGGCCAAGAGTTTGTCCTCCGGCAACCTGGATGCCCCAGCTACAGAGTCTAATTGGATACCCAGGTAGGTTAGACTAGTCACCGACCCTTCGGTCTTGTCCGCCGCCAATGGGACACCAAGCTCTTCGGCAAGCTCCTGAAATGCCCGTAGGGACCCGGCACAAGTCTCGTCGTCCCCCGGGCCGACGAAAAAGAAGTCATCCAAATAATGAGTAATCCCCGTGGACCCAGTCCTCAACTTCACTGCCCACTCGAGAAAGGTACTGAATGTCTCAAATGCTGCACAGGCCACTGCGCAACCCATAGGCATGGCCTTGTCAACATACCATGCCTCTTGGAACTTAAAACCCAGTAATGAAAAGGAGTCAGGGCTTACCGGGAGCAGTCGGAATGCTGACTGAATATCGCACTTGGCCATGAGTGCCCCCCGCCCACAAGCCCTGACTAGCCCAACCGCGTGATCAAAGGAAGCGTATTTGACTGAGCAGAGCTCGGGGGGATACTGTCATTCACCAAAGATCCCTTCGGGTACGAGAGATGCTGGATCAGGCGATACTCGCCTGGTGTTTTCTTTGGCACCACCCCCAAGGGGAGACTCGCAGGTTGTCAATAGGGGGCGCGCTGAATGGGCCCGCGATGCGCCCTGCCGCCAATTCTTTTTGCAGTTTCGCGGCAACCACCTCAGGCATCTCCCTGGCTGATTTCAGGTTGTTGGAATCGGTTGCGATGCGCGGGCCGCAGGCAGGAATGGGAAACCCCCTCGTAAAACCATCCAAGATATATTTTCTGGCTTGGCGCGAGGGGTATCGCGCCAAGAGTGGTCTCAGAGCGTCCACCCTAACCGGGGTGGCTGCCAAGGACCACCAGTCCTGCGGGGCACTAGCGTCTGGAAGCGGAGGTGGTGCCGGACGACCCCCTCCCCCTTTCGTGTTGGCACCACCGGAGAAGGGTTTTCCACTCCGAAAGGGCTGCTGGGCACTGGTGGATCGTGGGCAATACACCCGCCCATGCCCCCCCCCGCACGCCTCGCAACTATGGTGGAACTTGCACCGAGCCCAGCGACACCGGCCTTGATTGTATTCCCAGCAGACCCCGCGCGACCGGTCCTTGCGCACGGCCCAGCGCTCCTTCTTCCCTTCCTCCTTCCCTTTAATGCACGGGCCAACCAACCTGAGCCAAACCTTATCCTGTAGCAGGTCCCACCGAGCCCTGTCATTGCGTGAGGCCAATTTACGGCAGGTCTCGTCATAATCAATAGCCGGTCCCTCGCCTGCCAAAACCCAGGCCTCGACCACATTGCTCATGTGGTTGAGCAGGTGCCAGCCCCTCTCAGGGTACGCGGCAGCGACTACCCCCGCATACACCATATAACCAGAAACCCAGTTGAGGAAGGTGCGGTCAGCTTCCGCGGTCTTCTCCTTCTTCTCTTTCTTGTCCGATTCTAGCGTGCGGGCCTCGGCCCCCTTTTTGGAGCAGGGTAAAGACATTAACGTAATACCCATCCAGAATGCTATCCCTCAGTTCATCAGATAAATGAAGCCCTGGCGGCTCCTCCCCGTTCGAGTATGTGGAGAGGATGGCCGAAGGATCAGTGACATCGACGTCACCCCAGACCACCCCAGGATCCTGTCCGGCCTGCGTCGCCAGCGCCCTGCGGTGTATAGCCCATGCAGGCAGCCCTGGCTCGTGGGCTGCTGCTGCCCAGTAATCGCTTGGAGGCTGCCCGCTCCGCCCCGCAGTGGAACCCTCACCTGAGGAGGCCTCGCCCTCTGCTTCATCGTGGGAACGCGCGGAGGAGCCTGAGCTACCCTGCTCCTGTCCCCTGTCCGTGGATTGCGCAGCAGGCCGGGAACCCCGACGACTGGCTGCGCCGGTAGAAGCCCCCCGCGCTGCTGGGCTGAGCCCCCGTCGGACATGGCCTTCCGGGCTCGTTTGGCCACCGAATCCTGGCTCATCTTGGCCACCTTCTCAGAAAGTTGATTGAAAGCCTGCTGGAGGCCCCGCATGGTATCGGCCAGCTCTGAAACGCCGTCCGACCCCTCTGTGCCGCGCGGCACTGCCTTCCTCTTCGCCGCCACTCCCACTGGTGTGTTGTCTGCCGCAGGCCGCAATTGCCCTTTGGGTGATGACCGGGGTGTTCCCCCAGCAACTGCACCCGTGCGCCGGGTGCTGCGCGTCGGGGGCTTCATACCTGCTCAGGACAGCAAAACACGACAAGTTAAGCCCCCCGTCCCCTGAAACCTGCCGCCGATCGAGCAAGTGTTTTTGTGCTAGTGGCAGGAGAGCGCCGACGGGGAGGTAACCGCACTGGACACTGACTGAGAGATCCTGTCCTACCTAACTAATAACTGCCTAACCCTTGACCTTACCTACATAACTACGTGCTAAATGGTGACAGGAAGGAGGCCATCAAAAGTACTCTGCTCTCATAGCGTTGACGGCCCCCAGCTCGCTGCTGTCTCGGGGGGGGGCTGGCGGCCTGGCTCACTACGTGTGGAAGACTGAACTTTTTTTTTTTTTTTTTTGAGCTCCGCGCTCCTGGAGCCCTTCCCCTGGCCAGCTCCAGAAAACCGCTGGCCTGGTGGGCAGGTCGGGAGGCCGTTTCCCCCCCCGGAATGCCATGGGAGGCTGGCGCATGGCACCGTGGGCCAGCTAGGCCCCGCCCTGCCAGGGTCCGCTGGGGAGCCTCGCTGAGGGCCCGCTGGAGGAGGAGCCTTGCTGCGGTAGGCCCCCCACCCATGCGCTCTGGGATCAATCGCCCCGGGCTGGCCCCAAGGGGGCGCACAAGGTGGTGGGCAGGCCGGGGTGGCAGTAGGCCGCGTTCCCCACCCCCGAGAATGGGGCAGGTTTCCTTTTATTAATTTGTATCTTGACTCAAAATTTGGTGTAATGACTAAAAGCAAACACTCTAATCTGGGAGAACCGGGCATGACTCCCCACTCCTGCACATGCAGCCGCTGGTGTGCCCTTGGTTCATTCACAAGTTCTCTCAGAATTGTTCTCTCAAAAGCAGTCCCCGAAAGAGCTCTCTCAGCCCCACCTACCTCACAGGGTGTATATTGTGGGGAGGAGAAGGGAAAGGAGATTGTAAGCCCCTCTAAGACTCTGAATGAAGGGTGAGGTTTAAATCCAATCTCCTCTTCTTAAATTTGCCTGTGCTGGCAAGGCGGGCGGCGGGGGGGGTAGGCCGCGTCTCCCCCCCCACCCCCGAGGCAGGCCCGCCGCAGGCCAGCTTGGCCCTGCCAGCCACGGTCCCCCTGGGAGCCCCGCTGCGGGCCCGCGGGATGGGAAGCCTTGCCGCGGGCCTGCCGGAGCCCCCCCCAATGTGCACCCGTCCCTCATCCCCGGCTGGCCCCGGGAGCGTGCTAGCGCGGCGGGCAGGCCGGGGAGGCGGTGGGCCGCGTCGCCCCCCGCCCCCAACCACCAAGGCGGCCTGCACGGACCCGCTGCAGACCGCTGGGCCTCGCCGGCCAGGGTCCGCCCGGGAGCCCCCGTGCGGGCCGCGAGGATAAGGAGCCTCACCACGGGCCCGCCGGAGACCCCCCGCGTGCTCCTGTAGCCTTCGCCCCTGGCTGGCCCCCAGGAGCGTGGCGGCGTTGCGGGCGGCTGGGTGGTGGTGGTAGGCCGTGCCTCCCCCCTGCCCTCCGAGCACCGAGGCAGGCCCGCCGCGGGCCGGCTGGGCCCCGCCGGGACGGGCAGCCTCGCTGCGGGCCCGCCGGAGCCCCCCGATGCGCTCCCGGAGCCCCCGTTACCGGCTGGCCCCGAGGAGCGCGCTAGCGCGGCTGGCAGGTCGGCGAGGCGGTGGGCCGCAGCGCCCCCCACCCCCCGAGGCGGCCGTTGTGGATGCGCTGCAGGCCGGCTGGGCCCTGCCCGGCCCGGGTCCGCCGGGATGCCTTGCCGCGGGCCCGCGGAGGCGAGGAGCCTTGCTACGGGCCCGCGAGGGCCCCTCGCCGTGCTCCCCTCGCCTTTGCCAGGCCGGCCCGGAGGAGCACACCGGTGTGACGAGCTGGCGGGGGGCGGCGGGCGCGGGCGGGAGGCAGTAGGCCGCTCCTCCCCCCCACCCCCAGCCGCCAAAGGAGCCCAAGGGCCTGGCTCGGTGCCTCTGTGGCCATCCCGGTTCGGCCGGACCCGCTGGGGGGGGAGGCGGGCCGCATCCCACTACCCCCCCCACCGCTCCCAGCAGGCCTGCCCTTATCCCCCCTGTCCCTACCTTAGGCCGGTCAAGAGGATTGAAGCTAGGCCAAACCGGGCTCGCCTCGTGGTCGAGTGGGGAGGGGGAGTGGCTTCCCTGCTGCTTTTAACGCCTCCCCCTCCCCGACCGCCCTGCTGACCCCCACTGGCTAGGGAAAGGGGGAGGAGGCGCGTCTTTTCCCGCCGCGCCCCGGCCCCCCTTCCCCCTTCCGGCCGGCCTCTTTGTCCCCGCCCGTCCCCGCAAATGGCTTTCTGCTTTTGGGTACGGAGTTACAGACTTTGACTGTGTTGTCATATGCACCACCTGGAGGCTGGCAACCCTACACGGAGGCAGCCAGTGGCAAAACACCTCTGAATGCCTCTTGCCTTGGACACCCTAAGGGGTGGCCCAAAATAAGCTGTGGCTGGATGGCAAAAATAAATGAGTATATAGGCTCTTACACTGGAGAAAGAGCCACTAAAGTTGAAGGAAGTTTCCTTAGGTTGGAGGGAGGCTTCACACTTGGTTTAGTGGGGTGGTAGGAGACAGGCCACTGGATCCAAAAGTGGGTTGGGGGGCCGAATCTTGGTTGGGGTAGAGAGACGACAGAACCTGGGGGGCGTGGCCGTGGCAGCCTGGAGTCCCCATCAGCCCTAAGCAAAGATCCTCTCTGGGGCACCCATCTGTGGCCAAGAAGGAATCCAAACATCACATTGAAGCAGACCGTGTGAACCCTCAGAGCAAGCGGGGCCATGGTTTTGTTCCCCGTTTTATTAAAGTGTGTTCCTCCTATTTTTAGAGTAAGCTCTCCGCGTTTGAAGAAGTGTCCCGCTTTATCCAAATAACTAACTTACAAAGCTCCTAGGGAGGTGGTGAGCTCCCCCTCCCTGGCTGTCTTGAAGCAGCGGCTGGACAAACACCTGTCAGGGATGCTCTGAGCTAGTCCTGCACTGACTAGGTTGGACTAGGTGGCCTGTATGGCCCCCTTCCGACTCTCTGATTCTAGGATCCTCCCTCTTAGGCTGTCTCACTCCACTCAGACCTAACTGCGGACAAAAGACATTGGGTATTGCCCTTGCCTAATTCGTGGCTCCTCCCGGGAACTACAATAACCAGCTCCCCATATTGCTACACCTCTAGTCCCCCTGTTTTCAGACCCCAGTAATCTAAGATCTAATTATACATGATGCAAGGGGCAGGCAAAATAACACTCACCTGGGTGGGATTCTGGATGGCCCAGGCTAGCCCAATCTCATCAGATGTCAGAAGCTAAGCAGGGTCAGCCCTGGTTGGTACTTGGATGGGAGACCACCAAGGAAGTCCAGGGTCATTGCTACATGGAGGCAGGCAATGGTGAACCACCTCTGTTCATCCATTCCCTTGAAAACCCCATAGGGTTGCCATAAATTGGCTGCATCTTGACAGCCCTTCAAACACACACACACACACACACACACACACACACACACGTGAGCTTCTGCATTGCCCAGTGTCTTGTTTGCATTTCTTAACCTCTGTATCAGCCACTTCTTGTGCACCATTAGCACACCAATGAGTTATAGGTCATTCACAGGGGCTGGAGCACAAGATTATGGGCTATGTGGGACCCTGGACAGTGAGTGCTTTTCGTGATCAAAAGAGGCTTAATAAGGCATGTCAGATGGGAAACAGTGTGCTATGTTTAGAATGAATGGATGGGGCGGCTGGGCAATTTGGGATGGGATGTTTGTATTCACTTGGACCACATCTGGTCCCAGGGATGTGCATGAACAGTCACTGTTTTACAGAGAGATAATATTCAAGTTCTCAACTATGGAGAGTGACACATCTTGCATTATTATTGTTGTTGTTAGCCATTCAGTCATGTCCAACTCTTGGTGATTCTATGGACCAGCTGTCTCCATGTTTTCCAATCTTGTACTGTTTCTTTGAGTCATTCCATGCTCAGGCTGGTGTTAACTTGTATGGTGTCTAGCCACCATGTTCTTTGGTGGCCTGGTTTCCTTTTGCCACTAACCAATCCAAGCATAATTGCTTTTTCTAGTGAGTTTTTCAGCATGACATGGCCGAAATAAGTTAGTCACACTTTTATGATTTTTCCTTCCAATGGCATGTCTGGTTTTATGTGCTCCAGTACTTGCTTGTTTGTCACCTTTGCTGTCCAAGGAATGGGCAGGAGCCTTCTCCAGCACCAGCTCAAATGAGTCGATTTTTCTCCTGTCTTGCTGCTTCATGGTCCAATTTTGGCAGCCATAGGGTGCGTTCAGATGGGGCATTTATGCCGGTATAGAAGCCAGTTAACTATACAAGAAGGACCTTGATGTCCTTGACAACCACGATGGTATAATCACTGACCTCGAACCAGACATCCTGGAAAGCGAAGTTAAATGGGCCTTAGAAAGCATTACTAACAACAAAGCTAGTGGAGGTGATGGTATCCCAGCTGAGTTATTCAAAGTCTTAAAAGAAGATGCTGTTAAAGTGCTGCACTCAATTTGCCAACAAATTTGGAAAACACAACAGTGGCCACAGGATTGGAAAAGGTCAGTTTACATTCCAATCCCAAAGAAGGGCAATGTCAAGGAGTGTTCAAACTATCGCACAATTGCACTCATTTCACACGCTAGCAAGGTCATGCTCAAAATCCTACAAGCTAGGCTTCAACAGTACGTGGATAGAGAATTGCCAGAAGTATAAGCTGGGTTTCGAAGAGGTAGAGGAACTAGAGATCAAATTGCCAACATTCGCTGGATTATGGAGAAAGCAAGAGAGTACCAGAAAAACATCTACTTCTGCTTCATTGACTATGCTAAAGCCTTTGATTGTGTGGATCACAATAAATTATGGCAGGTTCTTAAAGAGATGGGAGTACCGGACCACCTCACATGTCTCCTGAGAAACCTGTATAAGGGTCAAGAAGCAACAGTTAGAACCGGATATGGAACAACGGATTGGTTTAGCATAGGAAAAGGAGTACGACAAGGATGTATATTGTCACCTTGCTTATTTAATTTATATGCAGAGTACATCATGCGAAATGCTGGCCTGGATGAATCACAAGCGGGAGTTAAGATTGCTGGGGAAAAGATCAATAACCTCAGATATGCAGACGATACCACTCTGATGGCAGAAAGTGAAGAGGACCTAAAGAGCCTCTTGCTCAGGGTGAAAGAGGAGAGCGCAAAAGTGGGCTTGAAGCTCAAAAAAAAAAAACTAAGATCATGGCATCTGGCCCCATCACTCCTTGGCAAATAGAAGGGGAAGTCGTAGAAGTAGTGACAGACTTCACGTTCCTAGGATCCCAGATCACTGCAGATGGTGACTGCAGCCATGAAATTAAAAGACGCCTGCTCCTTGGGAGGAAAGCAATGGCAAACCTAAACAGCATGATAAAAAGCAGAGACATCACCTTGCCAACAAAAGTCCGCATGGTCAAAGCAATGGTATTCCCCATAGTAATGTATGGCTGCGACAGTTGGACTATAAGGAAGGCCGAGCGCCGAAGAATAGATTCTTTTGAACTATGGTGCTGGAGAAGACTCTTGAGAGTCCCTTGGACTGCAAGAAGATCAAATCAGTCAATCCTAAAAGAAATCAACCCTGACTGTTCCCTGGAAGGCCAGATCCTGAAGCTGAAGCTCAAATACTTTGGCCACCAAATAAGAAGGGAGCACTCACTGGAGAAGACTCTGATGCTGGGAAAGATTGAAGGTCAAAGAAGAAGGGGACGGCAAAGGATGAGATGGTTAGACAGTGTCATTGATGCAACTGTTGTGTCCTGGGATCAGAAGGCAGAGCTAGGCGAAATACAGCCAAGCTTCGCTCTCTGAGAACAATAGGGACTAGGTTCCTGAGCTCGCCAGTATTGAACCAATGGCAGCATTGGCGGGCGATTCAAACCCGCCAATAGGAATATAGGGCCGTCCCCCCTAACTGTATATAGTTGGCCTCCGGCCGTTACTGTGTGTTCTTTGTCTTGTGTGAAGAACGAATAAACGCGTCTTCTCTTATGTCGTCGTCCGAGTCATGAGGCCCGAAACCCAGTACTTTACACTGGCGACGAAGGTGGGATTTCAACGCCTTCCATGACTCCATGAGCGACGAAAAGGACACCGCCGAGCATCGCATCGCTGACCCCGAGAGCAGCACCGCACCGCTCGCCGAGCATCGCATCGCTGACCCCGAGAGCAGCACCGCACCGCTCGCCCCGGCACGCGCCTTACCAGACAGAACCATGGCCGCTTCTCACGTAACACTGGAGCACTTCGATCCGTCGCACCCAGAAACCTGGGACGCATGGGTCGACCAGCTCATCAGCTATTTGGAGCTCAACGAAATCCGCCACCCCGACCAGAAACGAGAGATCCTGCTGAACGCCTGCGGCACCCAAACCGTCCGCCTCGCCAAGAGCCTCTTGGTGCCCCGCACGGCCTTGGAGAGCTCGTTTGGGGAGATCCTGGATGTCCTCAACGCTTACTTCAGCCCCCGGCCGACCTTCCTGGCCAAGAGGATGGAGTTCCAGAGGCGAGTCCAGGCCCAAGGGGAATCCATAGCCACCTTCCTGGCCGCGCTAAGGGCGCTCGCGGTGGACTGCGTGTTCCCGAAGGTGGAGGACAACCTGCTGACGCAGTTCGTGTGGGGCCTAGCGGACTCCAAGCTGCGGCGCAAGTTGGTGGGACACCGGAAGCTCTCCTTGGACGAGGCCCTAGACGCCGCAACAGCCCACGAGGCCGCGGAAGGGGAACGCCCGGCCGCGGCCTCCCATGTGGTCGGAAGGAGTCCAAGCCCCGGGAATGGGGACACGGAAGAGGTCTTCGCCCTCAGACCTCAACAGCGTCGGCCGGCGCCGTTCCAGCAGGCCAACAGAGAGCCAGCCAAGCCTTCCGGCAACCGGGTCGTCTGTGCCAGCTGCGGGGAAGGCCACGCAAGGAAATCCTGCAAGTTCCGGGATGCTGTCTGTCACGGGTGCGGAAAGCAGGGGCACCTCGCACGGGTCTGCCGATCCAAGGGCCCCCGGAATTCGAGATCGTCGGCCCCACCGCATCGCGCATCGTCCACCGCCTACGAGACGACGGAAGAGGTCGCCGAGTTGAACCACCTCACCGACCAACTGCTGCAGGTACTTCGCCTCCCCAACCCCAACCTCTCCTCCACCCCGAAGATCCAAGTAACCGTGCGGATCGAGGGGTCCCCTGCTGCATGGAGGTGGACTCGGGATCGGCGGCGTCCATCATTTCCATGGACACTTTAAAAAGACTTTGCCCGTCAGGGGACCCCTCTACGTCCATCGCCACTAAGCTTGGTGGACTTTCAAAAGAACCCTGTCCCCATCCGGGGAGTCGGCACTTTCCGAGTGCAATACCGAGACTTTGAGGGGAACTTGGACTTGGTGGTGGTGGAGGGAAATCTCGTGAGTCTCCTGGGGCGGGCATGGTTTGAGGCCCTAGGCATCACAATTGGGGGAGTGAATAAGTGCGGGATGCGCGACTGGGGGCGGTGTGCAAGGAATTCCCCGAGGTCTTTGACGGGGAAACTGGGGTGTTATAAAGGGCCCCCGGTGTCGCTCCACTTAGACCCCACAGTGACGCCCATCCGACGGCGCTTCCGCACCGTGCCCCTGGCCCTCCGTCCTAAAATAGAGGCCGAACTGGACCGGCTAGTGGCCCAGGGAGTCCTAGAGCCTGTCCCGAACGCTCGATGGGAGACCCCGATTGTGACACCCGTTAAGCCAAACGGGGAAATCCGCATCTGCGCGGATTATAAGTGCACCATTAACCAGGCACTTCAGGCGCACGCATACCCCGTACCCGTGGTCAGCCACGTCTTAGCAACACTGGCGGGGGCGCGCATATTTGGAAAGCTGGATCTCGCGCAGGTGTACCAGCAACTCCCGGTGGATGCAGCCACGGCCGAGGCGCAAACCATTGTAACCCACTGGGGCGCCTTCAGGGTGAAGCGGCTGCAGTTCGGGGTCAGTGTGGCCCCAGGGATCTTCCAAAATCTCATGGACGACTTGTTAAAAGGGATCCCTGGAGTGACGCCGTTCTTCGACGACGTCCTCATCGCCGCGACCACCCCGGAAAGCTTCGCTGCCCGCCTCCGAACGGTACTGGGACGCTTCCAAGCCGCGGGGCTGAAAGTGAAGCGGGAAAAGTGCCTCCTCGGGGTGCCGGAGGTGGAGTTCTTGGGGTACCGGGTAAACGCAACAGGCCTGCATCCGGCGAGGGACAAGGTGAAGGCCATCGTGGAGGCCCCCGCCCCGAAGTCCAAGGCGGAGCTCCAGGCGTTCTTAGGCCTCCTGAACTTTTACCACGCCTTTCTCCCCCACAAAGCCGCCGTGGCCGAACCCCTGCACAGGCTGCTGGATAAGGCGACACCTTGGGCATGGGGAGCGAGGGAGGCGGCGGCGTTTCGGGGGGTTAAAGTACTCTTGATTTCCAACGCGGTGCTCGCCCACTTTGATGAAAAGCTCCCGGTAATCCTTGCGTGCGATGCATCACCGTATGGGGTCGGGGCAGTCTTGGCACACAAGCTACTCCCGCACGCTGTCCCCCGCGGAGCGGAACTATGCACAAATCGACCGGGAGGGCTTGGCACTGGTGGCGGGGGTTAAAAGTTTCACAACTTTGTGTACGGGCGGCCCTTCACGCTCGTAACCGATCATAAGCCGCTCCTGGGACTGTTCGCGGCGGACAAACAAACGCCGCAGGTATTGTCGCCCCGGGTGTTGCGCTGGTCCTTGTTTTTAGCAGGCTACCAGTACCAGTTGGAGCATCAGCCGGGCAAGGCGCTGGGTCATGCCGACGCCTTGAGCCGCCTGCCGCTGCCGCATACAGGGGAAGATCCGGCCCCGGCTCCCGCAGTCTTGCTAATGGAGGAGCTGCCAAACCCCCCCTTCAGGCAGCTGACGTGGCCGCCCGCACGTCCCGAGATCCCATTCTCTCCCGGGTCCTAAACTGGGTGGTGAGGGGATGGCCAGCGGAACCGACAGGGCCAGAGTTCACGGCATACAAAGCCAGGCGGGAAGAGATATCCGCCTTAAAAGGGTGCTTGTTATGGGGGGACAGGGTGGTCATTCCGGGGCCCATGAGACAAGGGGTTCTAGAAACGCTACATGAGGCCCACCCCGGCATTGTACGCATGAAAGCTCTGGCAAGGAGCTACGTGTGGTGGCCCGGGATGGACGCCGAAATTGAAACCTGGGTCCGAGGGTGCACACGGTGTCAGGAAGTCCGCCCCAATCCCCCGAGAGCGCCAACCCAAAGTTGGGAGTCTACCCACAAGCCGTGGTCACGCCTACACATAGATTTTGCGGGGCCGTTTCAGGGGCTCCAGTTCATGGTGACGGTAGACTCCTACTCGAAATGGGTGGAAATAAGCCCAGTGTCTACCACCTCTGCAAAAGCGGCAATAAGGGCCCTGCGGAAAATATTCGCGACGCACGGGTTACCAGACACAATCGTGTCGGACAACGGGGCAGCGTTCACATCTGCTGAGTTTCAAGCGTTCCTCGAAAGGAACCTAATCAGGCACATACGATCAGCGCCCTTCCACCCGGCAACCAATGGACAGGCGGAGAGAATGGTACGCACCGCCAAAGAAGCCCTGAGCCGCATAACGGAGGGGGACTGGGAGTTCCGGCTGGCCCGCTTTCTTCTTACATACCGCACCACCCCAAACCCTATCTCCGGGCATTGCCCCGCAGAACTATTAATGGGCCGCCGCCGTACCACTTTATTAGACAGACTCCACCCGGACCGAGCCCCAGAGAGAAAGCTGGTCGAGAACCGGGAGGCGCCCGAAGCTTCCTCCCGGGGGAACCTGTCTACTTCCGGAACTACGGGTCGGGGCCTCAGTGGGTGGCCGGGCGCATCCTAAAACCCACCGGGCCAGTGTCATACGAAGTCCTAACAGATGGGGACCGGGTCCTCCGTAAACACGTCGACCAGCTCCGGAGGCGGCAAGACCCCGACACAGAGATCCAGTTACCGGGAAATGCCACGGCCGCCCCAGCATCCGATCGACCGCAAGCACCGACAGCGGAGCCAGCGCCGGAAAGTCCATGGAATCCGGAGGGGGCCCGGTGACAGCTGAACCGCCGCCGCCGCTGCCGCCGTCGTTACAGCCGCCACCGTCACCGCCTCGGCTACTACCAGAGATCCAAGCTCCTTGTGCTGGCGGACCACCCGATAGGGGCCCCGCCAGCCCGGTACCGGCCCCCGACGTTCGCTAAGAGAACGGAGGGCACCAACATACTTAAAAGACTACGTCACCTGATAGGAGACGAACTATGGGGGAGGGGTGTTGTGTCCTGGGATCAGAAGGCAGAGCTGGCGAAATACAGCCAAGCTTCGCTCTCTGAGAACAATAGGGACTAGGTTCCTGAGCTCGCCAGTATTGAACCAATGGCAGCATTGGCGGGCGATTCAAACCCGCCAATAGGAATATAGGGCCGTCCCCCCTAACTGTATATAGTTGGCCTCTGGCCGTTACTGTGTGTTCTTTGTCTTGTGTGAAGTACGAATAAACGCATCTTCTCTTATGTCGTCGTCCGAGTCATGAGGCCCGAAACCCAGTACTTTACAGCAACGAACATGAAATTGAGCAAACTTCAGCGGACAGCGGAAGACAGGAGGGCCTGGCGTGATCTGGTCCATGGGGTCGCGAAGAGTCGGACTCGACTGTGCGACTGAACAACAACAACAAAAAGAAGCCAGTTAGAAATGGAGTACTTACATGCGATCACATGCACAACATCTGCCTTCCATCCGTAACCATTGCCAATCATTGCAAACACCTCTTAAACCAGTGTAGTTTGCCGCTAGGTACCCAAGTGGTGTTATCCTGAGTGCTCCGGTTCTAGCCGCTTTTTCTTTGTCTGATTGTTCTCCGCCAGCATAGAACCACTTCTGCTCGGAAGCCCGAGGCTTCCGCTTTTTGTCCTCCTTTTTTTTTAGTGTCGGCAATGTGTGCTTGGGCGAAGCTTTGCCCTGGCATTAACAAAAACAAAGTTTAAACGGTGCCTAATTTAAGGCTTTAGAGGAGTTGGGGACCTCATGGAGGCCGGTTTCAGTGTTACAGTTTAAAGAGAAGTTATAAGAACATAAGAACATAAGAGAAGCCAGTATTGGATCAGGCCAATGGCCCATCTAGTCCAACACTCTGTCACACAGTGGCCAAAATATACCAGGTGCCATCAGGAGGTCCAGCAGTGGGGCCAGGACACTAGAAGCCCTCCCACTGCTGCCCCCTCCAGCACCAAGAATAGAGTGCATCACCTGCCCCAGACTGAGAGTTCCCATCTATACCCTGTGCCTATAGCCACTGATGGACTTCTGCTCTTAGCTTCAGGGCATGCTTTTCAGGATACGGTGTTCTGTGCATGTGCGAGGATCTCAATTATATGACAGATTGTCTATGCGCATGTGCAAACTGTAAAAAAATTTAAAAACCCGCCGACGCACACTGCTGTGCACCTAGTGTGGATACCCAAGAGTGATGTGCTGCACGGTGAGAGAGGTACTTGTGACCGCGCTTGTCCTGGATCAAATTAGGCCAGTTGGAACTGGAGCAGTATACACCACTCCTGGCATGCCGTCTGACCGCACCCGGAGGGCGTTATGGGGAACACAATAGCACAGACTAATCTGCATTGGGTTGCTAGGCTAATGTCCTTGCTCCTCCATATTCAATTCATGCTCATCAATGATTCAAAGTTTTATTTCTGGACTGCGTTCACTGTTTTGGTTGATCTGTGATCCTAAGAAAGGGAATTCTTCCACACATTCTATCTCCTAATTGTCAACTGTTATTTTGATGTTTCTCTTCTTCTCGGTGGTCATGAACTTGGTCTTTTTGATGTTTAGGAAGAGGCCAAACGTCTCACTTTCCTCTTTCATTTTCTTGATCAGGTATTCCAAGCCTTCTTTGGTTTCCGAGAGGAGGGTACTGTCATCAGCATATCAAAGACCATTGATATTCCTTCCTCCAATCTTTACCCAGATTTTTGAGTCTTCCAACTCTTAACTTCCTCATGATTGCTTCAGCATACATATCGAATAGGAAAGTTGAAAGAACGCAATCTTGTCATATTCCTTTCTCTGTCTTGAACCAATCAGTATCTCCATATGGTGTCCACACAGTGGCTACCTGCCTTGTGTACAGTGATTGTATCAACTTGACCAGATGTGCTCTTACAGGTCTTTCCTGTAGGGCTCTCCACAGTTATCACATCTTGCCTGCTGTACAGCATCTCTAAGAGTGTAAAATGTAATCTGGTAAAGATCAGTTGAGACAACATTCAGAAAATAAAAATGTGAAAATGTGAAAATGTACCATGCCCATTGGAAGGTTTTTAGGTGCGTATATTTGTGTGTGTACACACACACACACCGTGATCTGGATAGCCCAGGCTATCTTATTACTTTGGGATATTATTGTACATTATCAAAGATAGTTGAGGCTATTGTTCGTTCGTTCGTTCGTTTATTTTAATTTGCTAGGCTGCCCTTCACTTGAAACAGGGATGAGGGTGGCTTATATCAAAGGCAAATACAATACATAAGAGAACTGAAACAACATTAAAATATATTAAAACCTGTGAAGGCCTATATCTGTTTTTAATCTACTGTGAAATAAATACATGTACATTTTTTGCACATTTCTTAATATTTATTCATTTTTAATTTGACCAACATTATTGGGCCTATACGTTTATATTTTCTTAAGCTTCAGGTACTGAATTCAATTTGGCTTGGGTTAATTCATTTTTTCCAGACCACCAAATTCATTTATTGATTTATTTCATTAGACTTATATCCCACCCTCTCCACACAGCAGGCTCAGGGCGGGTTCCATCGATATAATATACAACAGTTAAAAACAGTTTAAAATACATTAAATAGATATAGTGCAATTTCTTTATCCCATCAGAGCCTCAAGAGATGTATCCTATCACGAATGGGTTCCAGATGTTACTCAGATCCGATCTACTGAAGGGGAGGCCCAGTAGATGGATAAAAAGGAGGACGACTGAAGCCTCAGCTGAAAGCCTGGCAGAAGAGGTCCATCTTTACAGGCCCTGTGGAATTGCAGAAGGTCCTGCAGGGCCCTGATCTCATATGGGAGCTCATTCCACCAGGCAGGGGCCAGGGCCGAAAAAGCCCTGGCCCTGATTGAGGCGAGACAGATGTCCCTGGGGTCAGAGACTACCTGTAGATGTTGATTGGCAGATCGTAATGCTCTTTTGGGCTTATACAGGAAGAGGCGGTCTTGCAAGTATGCAGGTCCTGAGCTGCATAGGGCCCTGAAGGTAAGCACCAGCACCTTGAAATGGATCTGGCACACCATAGGCTGCCAGTGCCGTTCACGCAGCACAGGATGGATATGCGTCCGCACAGATGATGAAGTCAGCACCCATGCTGCTGCATTCTGCACTAGTTGCGGCTTCCGGAGCAGAGTCAAGGGCAGCCCCACGTAGAGAGAATTACAATAATCTGATCTGGAAGTGACCATTGCATGGGGCCAACTGCCTGATCTGTCTCAGGTGGGAAAAGGCAGACCTGTCTGTGGTGGCAACCTGGGCCTCTGTACTCAGAGAGGCACTCCCGTGGGCTCTTTGCCCTTGACACCAGCACCAACGGGACCCCATCGAAGGTCAGGAGCCTGATTCCTGATCTTAGTCTCCCGCGATCCAGGTACAGGACCTCTGTAGGGTTGCCAGGTCAGGTCTGGAAAACACCTGGAGACTTTGGGGTTGGATCTGGGAGAGGGCAGGGTTTGGGGAGGGGACTCTGCCCATAGAGTCCACCCTTCAAAGCAGCCATCTTCTCCGGGGGAGCTGATCTCTGTCAACTGGAGCTCAGTTGTAAATGTGGGTCTCCAGGCCCCACATGGAGGATGGCAACCCTAGACCTCCATCTTCGATGGGTTGAATTTCAATCTTCTCGGTTGTAACCATCCAGCCATGGCCTGTAATGCTCTGGGATTGTGACGCAGAGGCAGGCAATGGCAAAGCACCTCTGAACATCACCTGCCTTGGAAACCTCATGGGGTTGCCCTAAGTTGGCTGGGACTTGACGACACTTTCCACTAAAATTTTGCCCTCTGTCTTTCTGTCTTTCTGTCTGTCTGTCTAATAAAAACATAAGCCCAACATTTTTAGGAAATCAGAATGTAGTGATACAGACAGAAATCCAAAGTGATAAAGAGGAACAAAATTAAAGATAAGGGCCTGAGTAAGAACTTCTGATTAAGATTTCGGAAATAATTATAACCACATTGCTCCATTTGAACTAAAGGTTGTGTTCAGATAAGCTCAATATTTGTAAAGCAAACACATGTTCATTTAAGTGCACCTTGTTTAGAAGTCATTGGGGAGTGGCCCACACGTAGGGTGCATTCAGACGGGCAGCTAATCCCGCCATTATGCCAGCTTGAATTTGATCCCGATCTTTTTAATCCATTGTCGTACGACCAGACATCCCCTGGGGGAATCGCCTTACCATGCGCTGCCTCCATTGTGGATTGTCTAGATGGTGTCCACTGAAGGAGGCGCGTGCGGTGGTTTTTTAATTTTTTTTTTATGAGCATGGGCATCACAGTGCATCCTTGTTGAAGGAGGCATGCAGTGTTTTTTTTTAAAAAAAAAACTTTTTGCACATGCGCATAGACATGACAACACGTCTTTGTTGATCTGCGCATGTGTAGACCACCCCGATGGGAGGATTGCGCGCTGGTGGAACAATCAGATGGATGAAAGTCTGCAGCTATCTCGCAGGTAACTGAAAACCCCTGATTTAAAGTGGTATCTTTTAAGTACGGCTCCCAAGCGCGGCAAAACGGGATGCCCGCAGAAGAGGGACGTTTCCCAGATGTTTGTGTCTGGACATGTCTTAGATCCGTGAGGCAATCGTGCCTCGCGTGGATCTAAAGAGCCATCTGATCGGACTCACAGGCTACCAAACCATGACCATTTGGAGAACCTAAAGCCCACTGAAAACAACAGGAGATACACAATTTGAATCGAGTTTGGTGGACAGCAACTTGATTCAAATGTGTCCAAAGCAGATGTAGCTTTTTTTCACCTGACAGGGTGCCTTTGCCTACTCCTTTTGGTGGCAAGGCTGGGCAAAGGTTGAAAAGGGCTGTAATAAAAGCACCAATGACTTTTCTGCATCTGAAACCTAAGGGCGAAAGCTTGAAGGTGTCCTTCTGAAGATCAGTTGCAAGTATACGCGAGGAAGCAGAAGTGGCTGTGGATTATAGGCTCAAGTCAGTTTGTTCTTTTCCTCCCATAAGCTCAACTTGACATTACGAAGAAAAAAAAAGCAGCTGTTACTAAAACCAGCAGGAAGAAGAAGAAGAAGAGGAGGAGGAGGAGGAGGAAGAAGAGGAAGAAGAAGAAGAGGAGGAGGAGGAGGAGGAAGAAGAGGAAGAAGAAGAAGAGGAGGAGGAGGAAGAAGAAGAAGAAGAGGAGGAGGAGGAGGAGGAAGAAGAAGAAGAAGAGGAGGAGGAAGAAGAAGAAGAAGAGGAGGAGGAGGAGGAAGAAGAGGAAGAGGAAGAAGAGGAGGAGGAGGAAGAAGAGGAAGAAGAAGAAGAGGAGGAGGAAGAAGAAGAAGAAGAAGAAGAGGAGGAGGAGGAGGAAGAAGAAGAAGAAGAAGAAGAAGAAGAAGAAGAAGAAGAAGAAGAAGAAGAAGAGGAGGAGGAGGAGGAGGAGGAGACTGGATTTATATCCTGCCCTTCACTACCTGAAGGAGTCTCAAAGCGAATTACAATCACCTTCCCTTCCCCTCCCCACAAAAGATGCCCTGTGAGGTAAGTGGGACTGAGAGAGATATTTCAAGAACTGCTCATGAAGAAGAAGAAGAAGAAAAGATTGGAACTACACCCTGCCCTACACCCTACCTCACAGAGCGGTTTACAGACTTCTTTCCCTTCCCCTCCCCACATCAGACATCCTGTGAGGTAGGTGGGGATGAGAGAGCTCTCTCAAGAACCACCCTTGAGAGAACAGCTCTGAAAGAACTTGTGACTGACCCAAGGTCACGCCAGCAGCTGCATGTGGGGGAGTAGGGAATCAAACCTAGTTCTCCCAGATTAGAGTCTGTGCTCTTAACCACCACACCAAACTGGCTCCCAAGAGGGGTAGCCGTGTTAGTCTTGTTGGAGAAGCGACAGCCTGCTAAGGGTCCAGTTACTGTAATGCAGAAAGAGTGGTTTAATCCAGTTGTACCCTAGGGGGAGCTGTGAAGCATTCTCCAGTGTTTGGAGTTTATTGAATGTTTTTCTCTTGCCGTTCAGCCTACCGTTTGTTCGTTCTCTCTCTGCTGCAGGTTAGTACATGTCAGTGCCTGTGCTCTGAAGGCCTCTCTGTTGCATTAATGGCCAGCAGTTAGTTATTGTGTAGTGTAGTGTAGTGGTTTGGTTGTGTAGTGTAATGTAGTGGTTTGTAGTTTGGTGTAGTGGTTAAGTGCGCGGACTCTAATCTGGGAGAACTGGGTTTGATTCCCCACTCCTCCACTTGCACCTGGCTGGATAACCTTGGGCAAGCCCTAGTTCTGATAAGAGCTGTTCTGGAAAAAGAGCAGTTTCTGTCAAGAGCTCTCTCAGCCCCACCTACCTCACAGGGTGTCTGTTGTGGGGAGGGGAGGGGAAAGGAGTTTATAAGCCGCTCTGAGACTCCTTTGGGTAGTGAAGGGTGGGGTATAAATCCAATCTCCTCCTCCTCCTCTTCTTCTTCCTCTTCTTCTTCCTCTTCCTCTTCTTCTCCTTCTCCTTCTTCTTCTGTGGGGTATTTTGGGGCCTGGCGTGGACTCTAATCTGAGAGAACCAGGTTTGATTCCCCACTCCTCCACTTGCACCTGGCTGGATGACCTTAGGCAAGCTGTAGTTCTGATAAGAGCTGTTCTGGAAAAAGAGCAGTTTCTGTCAGAGCTCTCTCAGCCCCACCTACCTCACGGGTGTCTGTTGTGGGGAGGGGAAGGGAAAGGAGTTTGTAAGCCACTCTGAGACTCCTTTGGGTAGTGAAGGGTGGGGTATAAATCCAATCTCCTCCTCCTCCTCCTCCTCCTCCTCCTCCTCCTCCTCCTCCTCCTCCTCCTCCTCCTCCTCCTCCTCCTCCTCTTCTTCTTCTTCTTCTTCTTCTTCTTCTTCTTCTTCTTCTTCTTCTTCTTCTTCTTCTTCTTCTTCTTCTTCTTCTTCTTCTTCTTCTTCTTCTTGTCTTTCTGCAAAAATCCTGTTGCAGTTAACTTCAGCAAAAGCAAACTTCACAGCGTGGATTGGATTAGTCCCTGAACTCTGCCAACCAGTCTGTCTGTAGCAGTAGAAAAGATCAGGAGCGCCTTAAAGTCCAACAAAATTTGCGTCCAGGGATGAGCTTTCATGAGTCACCTCTCACTTCTTCAGGTACCAAGGAGTGAACCGTGACTCACGAAAGCTCATACCCTGCCAGAGATTTTGTGAGTCTTTAAGGCGCTCCTGGACTTTTGCTCTTTTCTACTAAAACCAGCAACCGTGCAGAGCGGGACTCCGTCTGCTCCCCATCCGGTCTAGCAGAATGCGCCTTGTGTTTTGGCATCCTTGCGCTGAATGTTTCCCTGTCTCTGTATCAGCCAGATTCAGCACACGGAGAATCACCAGCTGGCTTAATGCTCACGTATTGCATCTAGTGACCCGAAGGAACCTTTGCAACCTCGTGGGTCAGCTCTTCCTCGCAGCTGGGCTTGAGGAAGGGAGGGAGAAGAGCCAGAAATATACGGACTGCTCATGCCTGTGTTAAAGTGAAGCTTCTCTTCCTGAAATTCTGCCTGCTGGCTGGGAGCTTCCACCACTATTTGCGAAGGAGGGTGCTGGGACTGAGAAGCGGATTCAGGGGTCAGGGGAGGAGGACTTGGTCCCTGTGTACCAACCAGGGTTGCCGGCTCCAGGTCTGGAAACTGGCTGCCTGGGGAGGTGGGGAGATCCCCCTCACTGGCCGTCTTTAAGCAGCGGCTGTACAAACACTTGTCAGGGAGGCTGTCTAGGCTGATCCTGCATTGAGCAGGGGGCTGGAATAGATGGTCTGTGTGGACTCGGCCAACTCTATGATCCTGATTCGAATTCCTAGAGATTTGGGGGTTGAAGACTGGGAAAGGTGAGGCTCAGAGAGGGGCGGGGCCTCAGCAGGATATATAGATCCCACCTTCCAAAGTGGCTATTTTCTCCAGCAGGACTGATCTCTGTGCTCTGGAGATCAGCTGTAATTCCGGGAGATCCCCGGCTGCCAGCCAGGAGTGGCTAACCACTTCGTCACAAGTTTACACAGACATTCCCCCCTATCTGGATACACATTGGAGTCCGCAACAAAACAGTAGCAGTAGTAATTATTGGTTATTACGTTGGTTATTATGGTCACAGTATAGAATGTCCATATAAACACACTGGGACAGGAACTGACTAGAGAGGGAGCCCACTTTTGAGAGGCCAGGAGATGCTCCTCAGGAGGAAAGCCCTGAGGCACAGTGGGAAGGAGGAGAAAAAGGAGGAGGAGATGGATTTATACTCCACCCTTCATTACCTGAAGGAGTCTCAGAGTGGCTTACGATCTCCTTTCCCTTCCCCTCCGCACAACAGACACCCTGTGAGGTAGGTGGGGCTGAGAGAGCTCTCTAGTTCTGATAAGAGCTGTTCTTGAAAAAAGAGCAGTTTCTGTCAAGAGCTCTCTCAGCCCCGCCTACCTCACAGGGTGTCTGTTGTGGGGAGGGGAAGGGAAAGGAGTTTGTAAGCCGCTCTGAGACTCTCTTGGGTAGTGAAGGGCGGGGTATAAATCCAATCTCTTCTTCTTCTTCTTCTTCTAGGACTGCTTTTGAGAGAACAGCTCTGAAAGGACTTGTGTCTGACCCAAGGTCACACTATCAGCTGCGTGTGGAGGAACGGGGAATCAGACCCGGTTCTCCCAGATTAGAGTCTGCAATCCTAACCACTACACCAAAAGGGTCCCCCAGCAGCTCTGAGAAGCCTGCACAGCAAAGGCAAAGGAAAGCCCAGGTGGAGCTGGGGAAGGCCGACAGCCCTGGAGACAGTTGGAGCTGGCAGCCAATAGCAACAGCTGGGGCAGCTGAGCAGAGGGCGCTTGTCAAGGCAAGGCTTAAAAGCAGGAGGGAGAGACTGGCTGGGAGGGACGGCAGGTGGAGAAGGAAAGGGGGATGGCTGAGGCATCAGGAGAGAAGAGTGCTGTCAGCTACTACTTCCTTGCACTGTATGCCTGAAGGGCTGAATAAACACCTGGCAGACTGGGGAACCCTGTGTGTGCTTGGGGGAATGAGACCAATGGTCTCTAGGTCCTTACCCAGCTGGCTATGGGCTGCAGTACTGCAGGTCACCTGGGGTTTCCCCAATCCTGCCGCACACACCTATAAAAATAAAGCTATTGGGATATTTGGTTAATATAGCAGAGTTTTGCCCAGTCACAAAAGTGTGATACTGAGTGCAGGAAATAAACCTCCCAAGATGTACATTGCAAGAAAGGTAAAGGTAAAGGTTCCCTTGCTTGAAAGCCAGTCGAATCTGACTCTAGGGTTGCGGTGCTCATCTCCGTTTCAAAGCCGGAGAGCCAGCACTGTCCGAAGATGTTTCCGTGGTCATGTGGCTGGCATGACTAAACATCAAGGCGCGTGGAACACTGTTACCTTCCCACCAAAGTGGTATTTATTTACTTGCAATTTCTTGCTTTCAAACTGCTAGGTTGGCAGGAGCTGGAACTAGAGACAGGAGCTCACTCCGTCATGCGGCACTCTCGGGTCTTGAACTGCTGAACTACTGACCTTCCACAGCCTGCAGTTCAGCGTCTTAACCACTTGAGCCACCACAGCTCCTGAAAGGTAAACCTGCATTTATTCAAGTAGTTGCAGCTTGCATTCAGGTTGCAGTTGAAGGAGAGAAAGAAGCCTAATATAAAAAGTACTTTCCCTGTCACAAATGGCCAGCTTGTGTGGCATCCTGTGTGTGGGAGTATGAGGGCATTGTCTCTACATGAGAGACCTGCAGAGATGTGTGTCTCCAAGGAAGAGGAAGAAGAGGAAGAGAAGAGATTGGATTTATACCCCGCCCTTCACTACCCAAAGGTGTCTCAGAGCGGCTTACAAACTCCTTTCCCTTCCCCTCCGCACAACAGACACTTTATGAGGTAGGTGGGGCTGAGAGAGCTCTTGACAGAAACTGCTCTTTTTTCAAGAACAGCTCTTGTCAGAACTATGGCTTGCCCAAGGTCACCCAGCCAGGTGCAAGTGGAGGAATGGGGAATCAAACCCGGTTCTCCCAGATTAGCGTCCGCGCACTTAACCACTACACCAAACTGGCTCTCATGGAAGGCCATGGGAGACAGTGAGAGGACAAAGAAAGAAGAGAGGAGGGGTCAGAGGGCAGTTCCCAGGTTAAGGCCAAGAGAGGCACCCCATTCCATGTGATAACGCCTGTGCACACTCAGAGTGATGTAGCACCCCCAGTGTCCAGGCATGCTGTGTTGTTTACACCAACAAAATCAGCAGCGTAAAACATACAACAGCAAAAAATATTTACAGAGAACCGTTACGCAAAAACTATTTTAAGTAAGATATATATTTCACGGAGTCAGGGCTGAGCGACGGTGGCCTCTGACAGCTGCACAGGATCTAGCAACCCTATCCACCAAAGCATGCGTGCACTCTTATTCGAAGTACGTCGGAACCTCAGTCACTCCTGGTAAAGACCCCCTTGTTTGCGGCAGCTTGTACTCTGCAGCTTCTGCTCTCGCGGTTAATTGCCGGTTGCCTGCCCCGTACAAAGCAGAAAGTCATTCTGTGGCACCCGAGCCTCGAGCGGAAAGTAAAAGGCAGCTGTGAGTCAGGGACCGAGTAGCAATTTATGTCAAGGATATTTCTGAACATGAAGCAAAAACAACCATTGCCGAAAGACAGGATTCGCCAAGGGTGAACATTTCGCATCCCACACAGACTTCACGAGCAGTCTGGTATTAGCCTGAGTAATTGCTGTAATGTCGGGTAACAGGAGTAGCACTGTCAGAGCAAGTGTGTCTCTGAGGCGTTTGCGTTGTTTCACATCGTGTCCTGGTAGAAGCCTGAGGGGCATTAGAACACTCTCCTTTTAATCTATGCTCACCGCGGCGTCCTCCAAGCGGTTCTACACTGAAATCGAATCCAACCTTCTTTTTAATCCCGGTTTCTCCCCCATTCTGCACTAGAATCAAGTTCAGCCTTCTTTTTATTCCACCATCCCCATTCAGCATTACATCCCCTCCCTTCAGTGGTCAGCCCGATTTCAGTCTGCTGTTGACCCGGGGTTATTTGAATGCTGTTTTGCCCTGGACTTAAATTGCCTCGACTCGAACACTGAGAAAATCTGGAGTGGCAGACAAATGCAGAAAGGACCATTGTCAGAGGCACATAGAGGAGAAGGTGAGTGATGGTGTTGTAGGAACACAAGAAGAACCCTGCTGGATCAGAACAGTGGTCCATCTAGTCCAGCATCCTGTCTGACACGGTGGCCAGCCATTTTCTTTGGAGGTCCAACAACAGGGTATAGCGGCTGAGGTCTCCCCCTGATATTTTCTCCTGGCACTGGCATTCCAAGGTTGACTGCCTCTGAACGTGGAGGTTCTCTTTAGTCACACACACCCATACGTAAACCTTTATTGGCATAACATAGCAGCAATAGAGAAGGCAATGGAACAGATAGACTAATGAAACGAATTAATAGATCATAACTGATTACACCAAGTTACACCAACAAGGGATCATTATTTTTTAAGCTTCTCAAAAATAGTGAACACGGTTAAAAATATAACAATCCAATTGAGCACAGGGGAGATTAAGACTTGTACGCCCTTACCCTTAGCTTCCAAACATAGGCTAAGAATTCAGCAACAGACAAGGAGTGATTAACACATGGAATTCACTGCCACAGGAGGTGGTGGCAGCTGCAAGCATGGACAGTTTCAAGAGGGAATTAGATAAACATATGGAGCAGAAGTCCATCAGTGGCTATTAGCCACAGGGTATAGATGGGAACTCTCAGTCTGGGGCAGGTGATGTACTCTATTCTTGGTGCTGGAGGGGGCAGCAGTGGGAGGGCTCCTAGTGTCCCGGCCCCACTGCTGGACCTCCTGATGGCACCTGGTATATTTTGGCCGCTGTGTGACAGAGTGTTGGACTAGATGGGCCATTGGCCTGATTCAACATTGGCTTCTCTTATGTTCTTATGTTCTGAAGGTAATTGCTGAGAACTTATCAGACAAAATTTTGAGATTGTCGTCGGTCGAGTTCCTTGTGGGAGGTAAGTGGGGACTGATCAGATAGCTGTGCAGGGTAGAGTATTGGGGGCAGCGTAGAAGGATATGAGCAACTGAATCAGGTTCACCATAAGAGGCAATTGTAAGTTCTATCCCTATAGGGGATACCCCTATATCTGCCTGAAACAACAGCCGAAGGAAAAAGATTAAATCTCGCAAGCATAAAAACCTGCCGATAAGAGTGGAGTTGAGTTGTTAGATTGGAGATGTACAGAGCCATTGAGGCTTGTGGGGGAGAGGGGGAGAGGTCAAGGAATGTGGAGAACAAACTCCAGAACTGCCAGCATTAATTATTTGGGCTTCCATATCCCCTTTAGTCACCATGGCTAGTAGTAGTAGAAGTGGTGGTGGTTAAGTGCATGGACTCTAATCTGGGAGAACCGGGTTTGATTCCCCACTCCTCCACTTGCAGCTGCTGGATGACCTTGGGCAAGCCACAGTTCTGTCAGAGCCATTCTTGAAAGAGTAGTTCTGGAAAGAGCTCTCTCAGCCCCGCCTACCTCACAGGGTGTCAGTTGTGGGGAGGGGAAGAGAAAGGAGTTTGTAAGCTACTCTGAGACTCCAAGTGAAGGGTGGGGTATAAATCCAATCTCTTCTTCTTCTTCATGAGTTGATCTAATCCCCCTTTAAAGCTCTCCGTGCCTGTGGCCATCACGCTGGCAGCGAATTCCACATTTTAATCACTCGCTGTGTAAAGAAGTATTTCCTTTTGTCTGTCCTGTCAAAGTTTCCTTGAAAGATGTCCTTGTACCACACAGCCACTGTGGCATGTTGTAGAATGCAAGGCCAGTTCATGCAGGATTATGGTGAGGCCCGAATTGCCAAGCCTAGATCCAACTGGGGTTTGTCAGCCGTGGTTAGAAAATTCCTGGAGATTTGGGAGTAGCGTCTGGGGAGGGCTGGGATGGGGGAGGGGAGGGGAGGGACCTCAGCAGGGTCGAATGCCCTCTGCCACTGCCATTTGCTCCAAGGGTACTGACCTCTGTTGTCTGGAGATTTATTGTTATTCCTAGAAATTCCCAGGTCCCACCTGGAGGTTGGCAACCCAACGTCCAATGGTGCAGAGACTTCGGAGTTATTTGACAGACAAGTCAGAGCAGAAGGTATCCCCTACAGGTAGAAAAGCCTGACAGCCGGCATCGTAGGAGAAACGGAGAGGGTAGAGGTCCAATTTTGAAACCAGTCCGGTTAGCGTGGACTATCCCCGTTTTGATTTTTTCCCCTTGTGGTCTTTATTTTCTCGCCTGCTTCTCTTTCGCCATGCCAGCTTTCCCCCATTTCTGGGGAAGAAGCTTAGTTCAGAGGTTAAGCCTCATTCAGGCGATCTGCCCTCTTTTCCAGGTTTTGATTTTTTGCCTTTCGAAGAATTCAGGGCGATTTACATTGTCGTCCTTTCCTCCATAATGTTCGCGCAACAACAATCCAAGGCATGTGCGTGTAAAGTACTGTCAAGTCACAGCCCACTTACGGCAACCCCATAGGGCAGTGTTCCCTCTAAGCTGAGTTAGAGTGAGCTAGCTCACAAATTCTTAGCCTTCAGCTCACAGATTTTTGCCTCAGCTCAGGAGAGATGGCTCCAGAGCAAACTAATTTATGCAGTAACCAAATCGCTCTTTAATAACTGCCATGCGGTAGCTCACAAAGTAGAATTTTTGCTCACAACACTCCACAGCTTAGAAGGAACATTGCCGTAGGGTTTTCAAGGCAAGAGACATTCAGAGGTGGTTTGCCATGGCCTGTCTCTATGCAGCAACCTTGGACTTCCTTGGTGGTCTCCCATCCAAGTACTAACCCGAGCTGACCCTTCTTAGCTACTGTGATCTAATGACATCAGGCTAGCCTGGGCCACCCACGTCACAGTGCCCTCGAAGTAGGTTAGTCTAAAACTGACTGACCTAAAGATATACTGTGTGCTTCATGGATGAACAGGGATTTGAATATGGATCTCCTGGGATCTTCTACCACATTCTAATACTCTATATTGACAGTCTTTGGAGTCAGGTTTCCCCTACAAGTCGCGGATACAAATAAAGACATGCTTGGAACATCTTTTTTCGTATAACCACCCACTTCCCAGTCCCCTTCCTATCATTATCTTTAAAACATTTTGGCCCCGCCTCTTTTCCCAAGGGGCTCAGGGCAGCTGACATCAGTCTCCTTTTCTCCATCCCCCTCCCCCAATAACCCTGTGAAGTCAGTCAAGCTCAGAGAGAGAAAGCGTGACTGGTCCAAGGTCACCGAATGAATTTCACAGGAGGTTGCTCAAATGCCTGCCAGCCCACCTCACATCATGCTCACTGGTCATGAACAAGAAGCTGATTTTTCAGTGGCTGATTTGACCGTTTGGTCAATCTGCTTGTGATTGTTTGGCAGGCTACTTCCCTGTATTCTTTCCTAGCCATGTATTACCCCACAACTGGCTTTTTGCGCCTGTGTATTCTCACACAACCCAGTTGAGGTCTCCTGCCCTTAATACAGGGACAAAAAGAGGGGAAGAAAAAACCTAACCCGAAAAGATGAATTAAGAACCTGTAAATTAGCTCAAAAGAGTTTTCAGCTAAACTTTAGGAAGAACTTCCTGACAGAGCAGTTCCTCAGTGGAACAGGCTTCCTCGGGAGGCGGTGGGCTCTCCCCTTCTTTGGAGGTTTTCAGACAGAGGCTAGATGGCCATCTGACAGCAATGTGGGCTGTGTGAACTTAGGCACATCAGAAGAGGGAGGGCAGGAAGGGTTGCCTCAGTGCTTAGTTTTTGAGGCCCTTTCTTGCACGCCCAGGGAAATGCTGATCACCACTTAGGGGTCAGGATTTTTCTTTTTCTCCAGGCCAGTTTGGCTGGGGATCCTGAAGTTTTTTTTGTCATCTTCTGGGCATGGAAAAGCAGTCACTGTGGGTGTGAAGGGAGAGGTATTTGTGTATTTCCTGTTTTGTGGTTGGACTAGATGACCCTGGAGGTCCGTTTCAACTCTATGATTCTATGATTCTAACCCAGAAGGTTAAAGAATCCAATTCAGTGGGCCCGATATTTAAATAAATGCATATAGAATATAAGGATACATCAATTATACAACAAGTATTTATTATAAGATATTAAAAAACCTATCTGAATGGCAGCTCAGTTGTGTACTATTTCTGCAATGTCTGGGGCCATTGTGTAATTGTTATGCTTGACCACTGAAGAAGGCCATAAGGCCGAAACGCGTCTGGTCAGGGTCGCGTAAGGTCTTCGTTTGAGAGTACTGTATGTTTTTAATCTAAATTGAGGCTATATTAGGGCCTGTCGCTGTTTTTTTTAATATCTTGTAAATAAATACTTGTGTTTTTGTATAATTGATGTATACTTATATTCTATATTCATTTATTTAAATACTGGGCCCGTTGATTTGGATTCATTTAACCTACTGCCCCTAATGCCTGCTGCATAACTTCTCGAAGCAGCAGGCAATCGTTTAAACAGACCATTACATCTGCCACAAGTCATACAAATCAGTCATAAATACATGCTGTGGTTTAATAAAATCCAACCTTTCATGTTTGTCTGTGCAATGGACAGTCAATTGGGTTAAATTGTGCATGTGTAATTTGGCAAAACACACACACAAAAACCCTGCACACCTGTTTGGCAGGTCTCCGTGGCTGTTTGGCACAAGCCAAACAGGCCAGGTGATCAGATTTTGTCCGATCAACACCTTCAAATGCGGTAAGTAGAATTGCCAGCTCGGGGTCAGGAAATACATGGAGATTTTGGGAGGTGTTGTCTGTGGATAGGGGCTTTTTTTGTAGAAAAAGCCCAGCATGAACTCATTAGCATAATAGGCCACACCCAGCAGCAGAAATCCATGAGCATATTAGGCCACACCCCTGACAGCACAGCTTATTAGCATATTAGGACACACCCCACATGTTACCAGAAGTGTGGTCATCCAGCCACACCCACCTTTTGCTTCTTATTCTGTTTACCTGGTTTGTTGTTAAAACCCTGGGCTTTTTTTTTGTAGCAGGAACTCCTTTGCATGTTAGGCCACACACCCCTAATGTAGCCAATCCTAATGAGTTCTGCTGTTGGGTGTGACCTATTATGCTAATGAGTCCCTGCTGGGCGTGGCCAACTCAGGAGCCAGCCGGAACTCCGTTCCTGTGCGTTCCTGCCCCAAAATAGCCCTGCCTGTGGAGAGTAGATTCTAAGAGAGGAGGGATATCAGCTGGGTATAATTCCATAGAGTCCACCCTCCAAGGCTGCCATTTTCTCCAGGGGAACTGATCTCTGTCATCTGGAGATCAGCTGTAATTGTGGGAAATCTCCAGGCCCCACCTGGAGGCTGGCAAACCCAGCGATAAGTGTGACTGTCAACCCCATTTGTGGCAAAATTCATGCCACAGTGCGAAATGCTGCATAGCAGGCCAGCTCTGTAGTTTTCCTTCTCCTAGTCTATTGTATCCTGTATTCCAATGGCTCTGTAGTTACCTGTCACCTACCAATTTAGATGTCGAGAGACCGCTTGTTTATTCATTGGCTAAAGATATACTAGAACAAAACAGAATTGTCTGATGGCATGGTATTACCGCTCAAAGTGTACTTCGGCTTCTGTAGTGTCAGAAATCACAGACTGTGCGCTTCATGGTGCCTTCCGCAGTCCTGAGTATGTACTGTTATGTTTGAGCATTAGAAACAAGGTGCATTTGCCATCCACTCAGAAAAGTTCTAGAGTTCCCAGTGAGGGGGCTGAACTTGGAGGAATGACAATTTTAGCACCACCGCTGACCATACTTTAACAGGCGCTAGATCCAATTACCAGCAGCACGTTAAAGACCAACAAGATTTCTAGTATAAACTTTCGAAAGTCAGCAGCACTCCCTTGGTCAGATACCCTGGGAATCTTGGGATCCGGGATACCTTGGAAAGCGTATTGGTCTTTAATGCGCTCCTGGGGCTGAATCTTGTTCTTCTACTGGTAAGGTAAGTAGAAGAACAAGGCCACAGGCCAAGAGCCTCACCCTTTGGCTCTCACCCTTTGGCTCCTGCCAGAGGCTCCTGCCAGAGACTCAGCATGGGTTCTGTAAAAGGGTTGGAACACCTTCCCTATGAAGAAAGGTTAAAACGCTTGGGGCTCTTTAGCTTGGAGAAACGATGGCTGAGGGGTGACATGACTGAGGTTTTTTAAATTATGAATGGGATTGAGCAGGTTGAGAAAGAAGTACTTTTCTCCCTTTCTCACAATACAAGAACTCATGAGCACTCCATGAAATTGCTGAGCAGTCGGGTTAGAACAGATAAAAGGAAGTACTTCTTCACCCAAAGAGTGATTAACATATGGAATTCACTGCCACAGGAGGTGGTGGCAGCTACAAGCATGGACAGTATCAAGAGGGAATTAGATAAACATATGGAGCAGAAGTCCATCAGTGGCTATTAGCCACAAGGTATAGGTAGGAACTCTCAGTCTGGGGCAGGTGATGCACTCTATTCTTCATGCTGGGGGGGGAGCAGTAGGAGGGCTTCTAGTGTCCTGGCCCCACTGCTGGATCTCCTGATGGCACCTGGTATTTTTGGCTGCTGTGTGACAGAGTGTTGGACTAGATGGGCCATTGGCCTGATTCAACATTGGCTTCTCTTATGTTCTTATGTACTGGAGGCAGACACGGTGACCCACCTGAAACATAGGGCACTTTCGCACATACAAAATAATGCAGTTTCAGTCCAGAGACCATGTGGGAGTGGATCTTACCATTTCACAGAGTAAAATCCAGGCCGATTCTGCGTTGGCTTTTCCCTCCGTTGTTTTACGAAACCTACGTTGGAATGGGAATTCCCCTCTGCATTGCATGCTGGTTTCACTCCCTTTGATTACTGGGATCTAGGGTAGTGTCCGCATTCCAGGCCGCTTTCGAGTTCCTTGATCCTTGGATTTAATTGTACCTTCTGCATATATTTATGGCCGTTTTATGGCTGCTCAGGGGTGACTCTGCAGTCAGTACAGTGTTGCCCTGAGGTATTTGGATGTGGCTTTGAGCTGCACTTTTCCCTCCCAGTTGAGGAAATGTGAAGCAAATACTAGACGCAGAATCACCCCCAGTTGCAAAGTATATTGAAAGCGGATTGAAAGTGCATTATTTAGTGCATGTGGCACATTGAAAATTGGGATGCAGTAGAGTCAGGGATTGACCAGGACCCCAAGAAACTTGTCCATTCTCAACAGGGGCAATGGCTGACCTGGACAGCTCAGGCAAGCTGGATCTCATCAGATCTCTGAAGCTAAACGGGGCCAACCCTGGCAAGTATTTGGATGGGAGACCTCCGAGGAACACCAGGGCCAGGATGCAGAGGCAGGCAATATCAAGCCACCTCTCTGAAATGTCCTAGGGGTTGCCAGATGTCCCCATGACCTCCAGTCACACAAGCACATGAACACACACACACAATACTCACAAAAAAAAGATTTTAAAAAATAAACAAACACAGGGACAATTGGAAGGTATACCTTACCATAATGTGACCAGCTGAGGTCCCAATATCAACCAAGGGAAGACCATCAACAATTCACAACTATATATGATCAAAATTGTATGTTACATTCATTAAAACACAAAGACAGGTTAGTGGCCATAACCCAATAGAGAACCCTAGGATTCCACTGAAGTTACTGAGCTGTGCCTATGTTATTTTGGTAATCGGGTTCCATTTTACCAGCTGCTGTTGAAGATCATTGAAATGTCTTGATTTATACCTGGGAGAGATGTAGGGCTGTTATTCTTTCCACAATGGACATCTTCTGCCGCAGTTACTTTCTGTTTGGAAGTCTATGAAAACTATTTATGTATGGAAATACAGAGGTCCCTACTTTTGGTTTTGAACAGGCTCTTTTTGTAAGTAATGCTTAATTGTTGTGAGCAATCTGTTGGGTATGTGCTTATACATTCTGTACGTTCTGTTGGGTTATACATATGTGCTTATACATTCTTTGTACTTTAATGAATATACGGTTTTGATCATATATAGTTGTGAACTGTGGATGGACTTCCCTTGGTGGGTGTTATTTGTGGCTATTTTTGTTCAGTTGCACAGTCAAGTCCAACTCTTTGTGACCCCATGGACCAGATCATGCCAGGCCCTCCTGTCTTCCCCTGTCCTCTGAAGTTTGCTCAATTTCATGTTCATTGTATCGATGTCACTGTCTAACCATCTCATCCTTTGTGTCCCCCTTCTTCTTTGACCTTCAATCTTTCCCAGCATCAGGGTCTTCTCCAGAGAGTGCTCCCTTCTCATTTGGTGGCCAAAGTATTTGAGCTTCAGGATCTGGCCTTCCAGGGAACAGTCAGGGTTGATTTCTTTTAGGATTGACTGATTTGATCTCCTTGCAGTCCAAGGGACTCTCAAGAGTCTTCTCCAGAACCATAGTTCAAAAGAATCTATTCTTCGGCGCTCGGCCTTCCTTATAGTCCAGCACTTGTAGCCATACATTACTACTGGGAATACCGTTGCTTTGACCATGCAGACTTTTGTTGGCAGGGTGATGTCTCTGCTTTTTATCATGCTGTCTAGGTTTGCCGCAGCTTTCCTCCCAAGGAGCAGGCGTCTTTTAATTTCATAGCTGAAGTCACTGTCTGCAGTGATCTTGGATTCCAGAAATGTAAAGTCTGTCACTGCTTCCATGACTTCCCCTTGTATTTGCCACGGAATGATGGGGCCAGATGCCATGATCTTCTACTGTATATTCTTTGGGGGTGTGATCTAGGTCAAATCTGAATGGCCTATTGGTTTTCCCAACTTTCTTCAGTTTAAATCTGAATTTTGCAATGAGCAGCTCATTTGTGGCTATACTTGTACGCTAAGGGTTCCCTATTGTCTCTGGAGCTAGAGAGAGTCCAGTAACAACATAAGAAGGATTACAGCGTGTACGGTTTCAAGAGGGAATTGGATAAACATATGGAGCAGGGGTCCCTTTTATTTATTTATTTATTTATTTATTTATTATTTCGATTTATAGCCCGCCCGCCCTGCAAGTTTGCTCAGGGCAGCTCACAAATAGGGCACAGATGCCAATACATAAAACAGGTTAAAACAACATAAAAACAATCCTTTACAATATCAAGCATTCTGGATGTTCAGTCTTTGATAAAAAGATGGCATCTTAAAGGTGGCGCTCCCAATTCAGTGGTGTCAGTTCCACGCAGCGCTGTTGTTCACTCCTCACAGGGCCAGTAATAGTGATGGTAAAGATAGTGATGGTAAAAATAGTGGCGGCTCCTACTCAAAAGCCTGGCAGAAGAGCTCTGTCTTACAGGCCCTGCGGAACTGCGCAAGGTCCCACAGGTCCGGATCTCCTCCGGGAGCTCATTCCACCAGGTGGGAGCTGCCACCAAAAAGGCCCTGGCTCAGGTTGCAGCAAACCTGGCCTCCTTGGGGCCTGGGGTCACCTGGAGGTGTTGCGTCCCTGACCATAGTGCCCCTTGGGGAACATATGGGGAAAGGCAGTCCCTTAGGTCCATCAGTGGCTATTAGCCACAAGGTATAGCTGCAATGGCTCAAGTGGTTAAGATGCTGAACATCAGGCTGTGGCAGGTCAGTAGTTCAGCAGTTCAAGACCCAACAGTGTCGCATGATGAAGTGAGGTTGAAGATTTCTTGTAATTCCAGGAGAACTCCAGAGTCAGCCGGAGCCTGGCAACCCTAGCTGGGAAGTGCAGGCATGGGAAAATAATGTGTGCTGCTCCTAAAAAAACAGCAATAACATTGCTTACAATAATGCTGTAGGAATAACTGACCAAACGTTCTTCACAAAGGCATAATCCGCAAGAAAAGGGTCCTGTGCTCAAACCCCAATTAAATGCTTTTGAGTAGGACAAGAACTAGGTAATTAGCTAGCCAAGATTTCTGCAAGGTTATTTTGTGGCAAGGAAGAGCTCATGTCCTTGTAAGGTTGCCAGCTCTGGGTTGGGAGATATCTGGAGATCTGGTGGTGATAAGTATGACACTTAAAGGCAGCATTTCAACAAGTGATTCAGCTTTAATTGTAGTGATTCAACAGCTCAGAACAGATCAGAACAGACAACACAACATAGAGCAACAGGCTCTTATTTAAACAGTGCGGGCTAGCATAGCCATGCCCATATTCATGGTAATAACCAATAGCATTGCAGAGATAAAGTCCAATCTACTTCCCTCCAGCACAATCCTTATCTCCTGATTGGCCTGCTACGCAGAGTAGCCAATCAGGTATTGCCATTCTGGATACCAGCCTGTCAATGGGATTTACATCAAGCTCAGGACATAACAAGGACCATGAGAAGGATGGGGTTTGAGGAGGGGGAGGGCCTTCAGTATTCAAGACCATCCATCTTCCAGAGCAGCTATTTCCTCTGAGAGAAGTGATCTCTGTCACCTAGAGATGAGTTGTAATCCCAGATGTCCAGCCACCACCTGGAGGTTAACAAACCTACAAAAATGGAAATATAGAGAATGCAGTTATACAAACAAACAGAATAATCTGTTGCACTGTACAAATCACACTTGGGACAACTGTCTTCTTATGCAGTTCGACTTACAACCAAAATTAATACACATAACAAATCATTTTGTCACCATGCATAAATGAAAACTGCACCAGTTGAAGAGTGACCTAATAGTCCCTGAAAGTACAAGTCTCTCTTCAGATCGATGTGGTCACCAGCTCATGGTGCAGAGAAGGGTTTCCAGAAGAAAGTGTGCAGTAGATGGCATGGGCTCAGGACCAGCTGTAGTGCGAACCAAAGGAGCGGCAACGGCACGCCTAGGTTGCTCTGCCGTTTCTTAGGGCTTCATCAGGCCGCTTTTCTTTAGTGATGGAGCTCGACCCAGCTCTGGCAAGATTCAAAAGGACACGAAGTCTACCAGTATGTTCCAAGTAGCTATTTGTTTGTATAACTACCTGGAGGTTGGCAACTCTATGTCTTTGAGATCATGCTCCAATGGAGAAAGGAAAAAATGGAGAAAGCAAGAAAAAGGTAAACAATTGCAAATCAAAAGAATTTGTTCCAGGGTCACCTTTCTAGCCGATATTCACAGCTTACTGTTTTTTCCATTTTAGAAGGTGTTTGATGAGAGAAGCAGAAAGACCGGGTTAGCAGTCATCAGAAATCTAAGGATTCCAAAGACTTTCTTTCTCCTTTTCCAGTGATGGACGTAAGAATAAATAGAACGGATCTTTCTTGTGTTAAACAACAAAGGTGCAGCTGGTGAGCTGGCTGTGGGAATGGAACCTTTCACCTTTGGGCGCCTCAATAAATGTTATACCATATTAATAGTGGCAGGGTGGCATTCCCACATGCTATTTACTTGGGCGACATTTGAGAAATGAACACCTGCTCTTAATGCATTTCCAGATATTTTCTCTCTGATCACAGCAGCACGCAATAATTAGCAGTAACAATCACATCTGTGGTTTGCTTGTCTTCCAGATGAACAGCACGGGGACAAATGAACAAGGAGGCAGAGTTGTTATTCCACTTTCTTTAAATTATCATGGACATATACATAGAGATGTGTATTTGGACAGACAGTAATTCTGTCCCAAACAGACCCTGTTAATTAATCTGATTTATTATAACGGATCCAAACAGGCAAATTGACAACATTCAGAAATAATCAGGGAAAGTCATTAGTCTTGTGTATATAGTTTAATGCCTACTGACCTTGTTTCAGGTTTGTAACACAGCAAGCAGGAAAGTGGAAGGGGGATAGGTGAGGAAAGAGAGTGGCTTAGCAGATCCATGCCTGATAATATCGACCAACTAAATGCTGACTTGATGTTCCTGTTGAATAGGTTCATTCTCGACTTGTCTTTTCTGTGGCTAATTTCCCCTCTTAATATTGCAATTTTACATGGCTTTGAGAAGGCTTTCTATATCTGCATAAGCACGGGTCCTGTTTGTGGAAGAATTTCCCCCCCCATTATCCAGCTGGGCACAGGCCCAGAACAAAGCTCTGTCTGTACCTCCTGTCAAGTAGGCGGACAAGACTTAAGAAACTCGATGAGATACGTGTACAGGCCCAGCCTTTGTTCCTCTTTCCAGTGGTGACGACGGGCATATCCTAAGCAAAGACTGAAACTAAACCATTGCTAGAAGAAGAAGACAATGAAGAAGACGATGATGAAGAAGAAGATGAAGACAAGACAAAGAAGAAGACTAAGACAAAGAAGATGAAGATGACAAAGAAGAAGATGAAGAGGAGGAGATTGGATTTATATTCTGCCCTTCACGACACAATGGAATCTCAGAGTGGCTTACAATCTCCTTCCATTCCTCTCCCCCCAACAGACACCCTGTGAGGTAGGTGGGGCTGTGAGAGCTCTGAGAGAACCGCTCTTGAGAGAACAGCTCTGAGAGAATTTGACTGGCCCAAAGTCACCCAGCAGGCTTCATGTGAAGAAGTGGGGAATCATACCTGGTTCTCCAGATTTGAGTCCACTGCTCTTAACCACTACACTAAACCGGATGGAACAAATTTACAAGCACAAAGGGCTGGGTAGAGAGTTGGGTAGGGGAGACCAGAGGTCCAGGATCTCCCACTTCTGTGATAGACAGCTTGCTTGGTGTGCAGATGGGGGAAGGGGTCCAAGGCTCAGCTATCGAGTGATGGTGGAGGAGATGGAAAATGCCACAAGTTGCTGAAAACTTATGAGGACCTCATAGGGTTTTCAAGGGAAGAGATGTTCAGCAGTGGGTTGCCATTGCTTGTCTGGATATTGGGACCCTGGACTTCCTTGGTGGTCTTCCATCCAAATACTAACAAGGGCCTACCCTGAGAACCAGCTTGGTTGTAGTGGTTAGGAGTGTGGACTCTAATCTGGGAGAACTGGGTTTGATTCCCCTCCACTTGCAACTGTTGGTGTGACTTTGGGTCAGCCATAAGTTCTTTCAGAGCTGTTCTCTCAAGGGCAAGTTTTCAGAGAGCTCTCTCAGCCCCACCTACCTTATAAAGTGTCTGTTGTGGGGAGAGGAAGGGAAAGGGGTTGTAAGCCGCTCTGAGACTACTTCGGGTATTGAAGGGCGAGGTATAAACCCAATCTCTTCTTCTTCTTCTTAGTTTCTGAGATCTGACGAGCTCAGACTAGTTTGGGCCATCCCCTGCAGGGCAGCTATCGAGTAGCTAAAACAATGCACCAAGCCAGTCAAGGTGCGCACGAAGACTGATGGCAATCCCATTATCTCTCTCTCTCTCTCCCCAAAACAGAACTGCTGATTCAGGAGCTGAGATCACCCTGTGCCTTTAATTTCACGTCAGAGGCAGCTATGCCTTTTTCTATAATAGAATTTCTCTCACCTTCAGTGGCTAATAGCCACTGTAGGGTGGGGAAAGATAGGCCGCCTCCCTTTTATGTGTAAAGAAATAGAGGTCTGATGTGTGTCTATTATAAGATAAAAGTAGAGCAGGTGGGCAGGGGAGGTTCTGTTTTCATGTATCAACAACCCACCACTTGAAGATCCAAGCAACGAAGGAACATATTCGGTTACCTGCCACGAAGCATCAATTTTTGCAAAGGACACATTCAGAAGCAATCAGGCATCTTGCCTGTGATGCTGGTCTCCTATCGAGAGGAGCAGCCCAGATGGTTGCCTTGATGCCGGGGATGCAGTTTGAGCTGGCAGTATTTTGAGGGGCTGCGTGTCTGCAGACAAGATGGCTTTCCAGCATGGGGTCTGTCTGTGCATCTCCTTTTAAAATAATAATAAAAAAAACCAGGTAGCATATTTATTGGATGTTGCAGCCAATTTTGGGAACCCGAGCAAGGGGCTTCCAAGGCAAATGAGAAGCAGAGGTGGTTTGCCATGGCCTTCCTCTGCACAGTCCTCCTTGGTAGTCTCCCATCCAAGCCTTATGGTGACCCCAGCAAGGGGCTTCCAAGGCAAGTGAGAAGCAGAGGTGGTTTGCCATTGCCTTCCTCTGCAGAGTCCTCCTTGGTTGTCTCTCTTCCAAGTACCAGTCCTGCTTAGCTTCCGAGGTCTGATAAGATCAGACCATGCTGCCTTCTCTCCCTGATCCATTTTATAATCTACTAGGATTAAGGATTAAGCATTGTGAAAATAAATATGAGCTCTAGAAAGAGGCTCTGGGAGAGTGCCAAGGCCTTGGGCACTCAGTGTCAATTTGCTGTGCTGACCTCCTCAAACCCCACCCTCTCCAGGCTCCATCCCTGAAATCCCCAGGAATTTCCCAGCCTAGAGTTGGCAACCCCATCCCCTTCCCAGTTAACCATCAACCTATCATTATTTGCCCCTCTTATTGCGGCTGACTTCTGCCCACCCTCCCTCCTGGAAATCAGTTGTAATTCTGAGTGATCTCTACCCCTCACCTGGAGATTCGCAACAATGGTTCCCCAGGAGAAAATGGCTGGTTTGGAGGGTGGAGTCTATGGCATTGTATCTGTCTGAGGTCCCACTCCTCCTCAAACCTCACCCTCTCCTCAAACCTCACCCTTATTGTGAAAATAAATACGAGCTCTAGAAAGAGGCTCTGGGAGAGTGCCAAGGCCTTGGGCACTCAGTGTCAATTTGCTGTGGTGACCTCCTCAAACCTCACCCTCTTCAGGTTCCATCCCTCAAATCTCCAGGAACTCCCCACCTGGAGTTGGCAACCCTATCTCCTTCCCAGCCAATCATCAATCTACCTTTATTTCCCCCTCACTCTTCAGCTTTCCATCTCCCCACCACCACCTGCAGCCTCTACCATGTTCTGAAGCCCTGACTGCTGAGTCACATTGACTGTCATGGGGGGGGGATCTCAGCAGGGTATAAGGACACAGAATCCACCATTTTCTCCAGGGGAACTGATCTCTGCCATCTGAAGAGCAGTTGTAATTCTGAGTTATCTCCAGCCCTCACTTGGAGATTGGCAACAATGGTTTCCCAGGAGGAAAAGTAGTCTTTCTCTGCAATGGGGACCAAAGCAGCTTACATCATTCTCCTCTCCCCCTTTTGACTTGCACAAAAACCCTGTGAGGTAGGTTAGGCTGAAAGTCTGCGAGTGGTCCAAAATCACCTAATCAGCTTCTACAGCAAGAACCTGGATCTAGCAGACCCTGCTCTGAAGCACTGATTGCTATGCCTAGGGTAGCCAACCTCCAGGTGGAGCCTGAAGATCACCAGGTATCACAACTGAACTCCAGACAACAGATCTGTCCCCCCGTCCCCCCGGAGAAAATAACTGCTTTGGAAGGTGGGCTTTATGGTATTCTGTTAAGCTGAGGCCTCCCCCTCCCCAAACCCTGGCTTCCATAGACTCTACCAGAAAATCTTCAGGAATCTCCCTATCTGGAGCTGGCAGGACTGGCCAAAGGCCTGCAAAGGGTTTCCTTCCTTTGTCTGAACCAAGCTTGGTTGCCTACTGTGGCATAACGGGCTCCAGTTTACAACTCAGCTGTTCGCCTCCTACCCTCATCCCGTGGGCATATCTCACTCCTTAAGTTCGCTGCCACCACTCATGGAATCGTCACTGCCTTTTTAGAGGGACAGTGAGACCACTCTGGCCGAATCTCCCTATTTGGAGATGAAATCCCCAATCTTTGGGGGATCCCTGGAAAGTTGGCAACCCTAGGGTCTGGCCTTTCCTTGCTTCCTTGGGCTACCCCCTCCTTTGTTATTGTGCAAAGTGGGGGAGACTATGTGGTCAGAGCACAACACAGGTTAGTAGCCAAATAAAAAAAATTATTTAACTATTTATACTATTATGGATCCCACACACACTAAATGAATAAGGCAGAACTGTAGGAGTAAACACACACTATGAACCAACAAGGCATAAATCAACAGGGGTTAAATGCAATCCTCTTTCCCTACACACAATACTCTCTACCCCTGGAGGTTGTGGGCTCAGGAGCTCTCCTTGGACTGGCCTCTGGCTCTGCTTCAGCCCTAGCCCAAGAGAGAAGGGAAACTTCCATTCATTCCCCAGTCCAGCCAACTGTGGAGTGGCTGAATTTCTGCTGTCTCTCAGGGTTCCCCCAAAGATTGGCTGGTTGGGCCTCATCAGTACAAGCAGCAGGAGTGTTTCCTAACTTCCTGTAGGACAAAGACTGCCTCCTCTCTGGATGCCCTGGAATCTATACTGATGCTGCCCTGCCCCTTGGGACAGTCTCTCTTTTCCCACAGTTTTTGGCCTTGGGGCAGCTGGAAACTGTAGGCCAGCAGATGAGAAAGCCCTATTCAACCCAGTGAGTGATACCCCTGCAGGCCCCTCTCTGGAACTACAGCTCAATTAAATCTTATGGGGGAACATTTTAAACAAACAACCACACAGACGGCAGCCATCTTACAAACACAGCTAACTGTCATTTTGTTACACCTACCAACAGCCACTGAGGGAAAAGTTAAGTCCCACACAGGAGGCAAGTAGGAGAAGCATCTTCATCAAGAGAGAAAACTATTTGCCAGTAATTCTGACAGGGCGCAGTGTCTGAAGGGGGAGTGGGCAGGGAAGAGGAACAGACCCAGCACCCGGCCAGTGGCATGCAAGTACTCGAGTGGTGGCTGACAGCCAATGGCTGAGGGAATGCATTGCATAGCTAATGGGAGTACATGGAACATTGCCACTTGAAAACAGCATTATATATAAAGAGAGATGATAAACATGCTCAATTTTGGGAGCTGGGCAGGTAAAATAGGCAAGGCTAAAACATGGGAGAAACAAACTATGCGATACTCCCCACCACAGGCCAACAGGATCAAGCCAACCACAAAAAAAAACAACAATCCAAACTCCACAACCAAATTAATACATTTTCCTGTCAGGTAGAAGAAGAAAACAGGATTGGATTTATACCCCGCCCTTCACTTGGAGTCTCTGAGCAGCTTACAGTCTCCTTCCCTTCCCCTACCCCCAACAGACACCCTGCGAGGTAGTTGGGGCTGAGAGAGCTCTGAGAGAACTGCTCCTGAGAGAACAGCTCTGAGAGAACTCATGATTGGTCCAAGGTCACTCTAGCAGCTGCATGTAGAGGAGTGGGGAATCAAACCCAGTTCTCCAGATTCAAATCCACTGCTCTTAACCACAACACCAAACTGGCTTTGGGTAGATAGTAGTTTTGGATCGATAATGGGCAAGCAAAGGAGACATCCAGGAGAAAGCATTGCAAGAATACACACATACAAAATCTTTGCAGTACAATTTAGAAAAATTTCAAATGCTTGAGAACAGTGGAGGGTTTTTTTGTTTTTTTTAAAGCACTCAAGAGTACTGCTTGCAATTTGTGATCATATTAAAGCTCAAGTAGATGAATGATTGCACATCATTGCTGAACAATAAATGCTACGCAGCATTATGTGTTTGGAAACTCAACCATTTTATTATTCAAGGAAACTCCATAATTATATTAGGCAAAAAAAAAAATCAAAGTGCCATCCAAAGAAGAAAAAAACATGGGACAATTTGCCAAGGCCACACATTTCAGCAAGGTGGATGCTTTGTTAGGCTTTTGGAAAGTTGACTGAGGAAAGTTCTAAATTAGATATGTTTTGCAAGATGCAAGTTTCTGCAAGGGAACTGGCGGAGATCAACGAAGTTATGGCAAATTGTCTGCTTATTGCTCTCTTTGAATCGGAAGTGGAGGAAGGAAAAGTTGCTACTCAAAACCACATCCAGATACCCCAGGGCAACACTGTACTGACTGCAAAGTCACCCCGAATGGCCATAAATCTATGCAGAAGGTACCATAAAACCCAATGATCAAAGAAAGCGAAAGCGGCACGCAGTATAGAGGGTACCATAAAACCCGATAATCAAAGAAAGCGAAAGCAGCATGCAGTGTAGGGGGTTCCATAAAACCCAATGATCAAAGAAAGCGAAAGCAGCATGCAGTGCAGAGGGAGATTAACCTCCTGATGTGGCTATGGAAAAACTGTGAGGAAACAGATTAGTACCACATCAGCCAGCATTTCCGCTAAAGAGTTAAAATCGAAAGAAAGTCTCGCCTGTTGAAATGATGCCACGACCCTACTCAAAAGAAGATGTTCGGCATTTTCTGGGAACTGTGAAATACCTGGGGAAATTGTGTGCCGAACCTCTCCGCTGAAGCACTGAGGAAACTTCTGGAAAACAAAAGTGAGCACTGCCAGGAAGTGCAACGGGAACAGTTGTGGAGTTCTGTCAAACCTCAGCTTACTCAAGAGCCAGGATTAATATTTTACGATTCAGGTAGGTCCGTCAAAAATTCAGCTGCAGCATCAGTCTACATCAGTAGCCGTAAGTCTGCAGCATTACGACAGCTGCTGGCAAGTAGTAGTAAATGTGTCTAAATCAATGGCTGAGGCAGAAATAATATGCATAAATAAATAAAAGTGTTGGCAGTCTCGTTTGCCTGCAATCGCATTCGTCAATATATCGATGGCCGAACTATTCAGGCGGAGACAAACCACAAGCCGCATAGGATTATTTGTCAACCCCCCTGAATGATTGAAACCTTAAGGTACAAAGAATTATGAGCAAACTGCAAAAGTATACGATTGTCACCTACAGATCTGACAAGTTAATTGTTGCTGCCGATGTCCTTTCCGTAGCTATAAACTCTACTCTGGAAGTATAAATTGAGATGCCAGTGTATGTAGACTTGTCAAAGTGCACCCTGTAACAGACAAAGAGACAGAGTAAATCAAAGTGGAAATAAGGAAGGATGGCTTATTGAAAGTTCTGAATGGAACATCATTCAAGGACAGCCAGATGACGAAGGCGGCTGTTGTCTCTGCATAAGAAACGGTTGGAACTGCAGGCACGAGTGCTTTGCAATTGACGAGATAATTTTCAAAAGCAAAAAAAACCCTGCGATGCCAAGGAGTCTCCCAAAGGAAATGCTACAACAGTGGGTTACTTAATACACACGCGGAGCTCCCCTGTATTGAATAAGACCATAAATCTATCGAGTTCAGTATTGTCTACTCCAGGGGTGGCCAAACTTGCTCAACGTAAGAGCTGCATAGAATAAATGTCAGATGTTCGAGAGCTGCAAGACATGAACAAATATTACATGTTTTTATTGGGAAATATGCAGATTTGCTTTTCATGAACACTAAATGAGACTGCCAAAAATAAAAACAAAAGGGATAAAAAGGGTATAGAATCATAGAATCATAGAATGTTAGAGTTGGAAGGGACCTTGCAGGCCATCTAGTCCAACCCCCTGCACTCTGCAGGAACACAGCCGAAACCCCTACATACCTATAACATACCCAAAAGATGGTTGTCCAGTGTCCTCTTGAAAACGTCCAGCGAAGGAGCATCCACCACCTCCCGAGGCAGTCTGTTCCACTGCTCAACCACTCTTACAGTCAGGAAGTTTCTCCTGATATTAAGCCGGTAACGACTCCCTTGTAATTTCCACCCATTAGATCTAGTCTTGCAATCTGGAGCAACAGAGAATAGATCCACTCCATCTTCTACATAACAGCCCTTCAAATACTTGAAGACTGCAATCATGTCCCCTCTAAACCTTCTCTTTCTCAGGCTAAACATACCCAACTCCCTCAGCCTTTCCTCATAAGACTTGGACTCCAACCCTCTCACCATCCTGGTCACCCTCCTCTGGACCCACTCGAGTCTGTCAACATCCTTCCGAAAATGTGGTGCCCAAAACTGGATACAGTACTCCAGGTGGGGCCTGACCATAGCAGAATACAGTGGAACTACCACCTCCCATGATCTGGACACAATGCTTCTGCTAATGCATCCTAAGATTGCATTAGCTTTCTTCACAGCCGCATCACACTGCAGGCTCATGTTTAGCTTGTGATCAACCATAACACCTAGATCCTTTTCACATGTGCTGCTGTCAAGCCAAGTTCCTCCCATTCTATATCTGTGCCTTTGATTTTTTGTACCTAAGTGTAGGACTTTGCACTTATCTCTATTGAAATTCATTTTATTTGTCTCAGCCCACTGTTCCAGCCTATCAAGATCCTTCTGAATCCTGACTGTATTGACAATGGTATTTATCTGCCTAATGATATTTATTTGTCTAAGAGAGAGGGGGAATGAAAGAGAGAGAGGTGGAAAGAAAGAATGAAAGAGGTTGAAAGAGAGAAAGAGAGAGAAAAATGAAGAAAAGAAATAGATGGGGAGGCAGGGAGGGGAAAGGGAGGGAGGGAGGGACAAAGGGAGGAAGACAGAAAAAGAAAGAAAGGTGGAAAGCAAGTAAATAGATGGGGGGAGGAAGGGGGAAAGAGAGCGAGAAAGAGAGAGAAAGAGAAAAAAACAAAGCAAACAGAGGAGGGAGGGAGAAAAAGAAAGATGGAAAGGGAAGACTGATCAGAGAGGCATGCCCCCCCTTTGCTTCCCAAACCGCCCACAATATGTGTGAAAGAGCCACATGTGGCTCCCGAGCCACAGTTTGGCCACCCCTGGTCTACTCAGACTGGGAACAGTTCTCCAGGGTCTCAGGTAAAGGTCTTTCAGATCATTACCCCTGGTCCTTTTAACTGGAGATGCTGGGGATTGAACTTGGGACCTTCTGCATGCCGAGCAGACGCTCTGCCACTGAGCCACAGCTCCTCTAATAATAATTGGGAAGAGTGAAAGAGGAGTATAAAAGGCGATGCTGTGGCCACAGATCAACCACTACATTACTAATGTAGCAGGAAATGAGAATTCCTGCTTGAATTGCAAGGGAAACCATATCAGTATCTAGCGAACTCTACAGAATTCACTGAAGAGCTGATACTTCAGCATACCAGTTGACTTCCTGGGATTTCTGCAAACTATGCAAAACTGAACTATTCAAGAAGGCTTTTCCATACAAGTGATAGGGTTCTACAGCACAAAATGGTTTCACAAACTTGTTTGGATAAATTGTGAGGTACTGTGGTCTATACTGCTATGTTTAGCTTATTGTAAGTAAAAAAAAAGGTAAAGGTTTCCCTTGCTCGAAAGCCAGTCGAATCCGACTCTAGGGTTGCAGTGCTCATCTCCGTTTCCAAGCCGAAGAGCCAGTGCTGTCCGAAGACATTTCCGTGGTCATGTGGCTGGCATGACTAGACACCAAGGCGCACGGAACGCTGTTACCTTCCCACCGAAGTGGTACCTATTTATCTGCTTGCAATTTCTTGCTTTCGAACTGCTAGGTTGGCATGAGTTGGAACTAGAGACGGGAGCTCACTCCGTCATGTGGCACTACTCGGGTCTTGAACTGCTGAACTACTGACCTTCCACAGCCTGCAGTTCAGCGTCTTAACCATTTGAGCCACCGCAGCTCCTTATTGTAAGTAGGATCCTATTTATGTGATTTCTGTACTGCTTAATGCGTCGTGTGGATACTTCTGCTCTGCTTCAGTTCTTTTTGGTGGTTCCAGCCAGACTTCCAGGATCCTAATGCACTGGGTCTTGAATGTCCCATTTTTTGTACAGGCTCACTTTGTGTAAATTGTCTTGGGTCCCTGTGAGAAAGGTATAGTAGAATAACATACATAACATAAAATATAGACAGAAAGGGGGGATTAGGAAAGTCAGTGGTAAAGAAGACCTCAAGTGAATTTCTACAGACTTCTCTACTGCATTTTGTTAAGAGGAAAGGCACTGTGAATTGGAATATAGAGGCGCTCTCTCAACATGAATCACTGTTCATGAGCTGCTGCCTTAAGTCTCGTACTTGACAGACAAGAACAGGCTAGCCTGCGCCATGTCAATGCATACTCAGACCTTAAGTGAACTGCAGTTCCCAAGTGGCAGTCTGAGACCATGTATCACATTTATGATTCAATGCATGTGTGTGTATAAAGTGCCATCGTCAGCATAGGGCAATCCAAGCAAGGGGCTTTCTGGGCAAGTGAGAAGCAGGGATGATTTGCCTACCGTCTTTCTTGTAGGGTTGCCAGGTCTTACTTGGGTCCCGGTGGGGGTCTCAAGCCCGGCTCCTGGGCATGTAGTGCAGGGATGTTCTAGCATTTGGGTAAAAAACCCTCTATGGTCACAATAGAGTTTCTACCTGAATGCTAGAGAGACCCCCCACCTGACATGCCCTGTGGGGCTCTTCCAGGGTGGGGCTCTCCCTGCCGGCCAGCTGGCCAGTGGTGGACTGGGGGGCTGGAAATCAGGGGAACCCTGCCCCCATCAGGGGGTTGGCAAGCCTACTTTCTTGGTGGTCTCCCATTTAACTACTGACCCTGCTTAGCTTCCCAGATCTGATAAGACTGGGCTATACCGTGCAATTTTCCCTCTCAAATAAAGCACAATGATAGAACTTTATACAGTTTATAAGATTATGAATGGGATTGAACAGGTTGAGAAAGAAATACTTTTCTCCCTTTCTCACAATACAAGAACTCGTGGGCCCTCAATGAAATTGCTGAGCAGTCAGGTTAGAACAGATAAAAGGAAGTACTTCTTCACCCAAAGAGTGATTAACACATGGAATTCACTGCCACAGGAGGTGGTGGCAGCTACAAGTATGGACAGTTTCAAGAGGGAATTAGATAAACATATGGAGCAGAAGTCCATCAGTGGCTATTAGCCACAAGGTATAGCTAGGAACTCTCAATCTGGGGCAGGTGATGCACTCTATTCTTGGTGCTGGGGGGGGGGGTGGCAGCAGTGGGAGGGCTTCTAGTGTCCTGGCCCCACTGCTGGACCTCCTGATGGCACCTGGTATTTTTGGCCACCGTGTGACAGAGTGTTGGACTAGATGGGCCATTGGCCTGATTCAACATTGGCTTTTCTTATGTTCTTAACTTTTTAAAAAGATTGCTTCCTCCACTGTGGATCAGATTTATTCTAACATACCATCATAACCAAATCCAGGTCAAAATTCAGACTATCATTCTCTCTTTTACCAGAATTCAGATCCCAAAACATTTAATCTTCCCCTCTTGAGAAGGATGAAGATCAAGGATGAAGTTTACAACATCTTCCTTAAATCAGAATGCTAAAACTTTCTTTGAAAGTTGCATATGGAGACACCATGAAAACTCACCTGCTTCAAAGAATGCCTTTCTCCTGTTGTTGTTGGCAGAATCTTGAACTGGATGCTTTCCCCTGGTTTGCAGAAGTACAACTAAGACAAACCCCAGGGTTCCTTGCACCTCCCGATAACAGAGATAATTCACTCTGCAATTACGGTTTAGGTCCAGCCCTGCAAGCTGAAGTCACATGGGAGACTTCATTCACTGAGAGGCTAGTGGGGGAAAAAATTATGTTGATTGGGCTTTCTGATTTGGAAATGCCACTTGGAAATAAATTGCATTGTTAGACACTTTGAAGTCAGCGTAACGACCACTGTGAGAGACGTTATGTTTTCCCAGTTGGCCAAAATGATGGATTTCAAATGTCTTAATTAGGTCTGGCTCTCTGAACTATTCTGCCCAGGAGACAAACAGATATTTTCAGACACTGCTGAAGCAAAGAGCTAGCAAAATGCTTCTTGATTTAAACTGGATCTCCTGATGCAAGGGTAATCTTTCAGATCTAGCAAGTATACCTGAACCTACAGATTCTTGAGTTTTCTGTTCCCCTTCCCAGGTAGCACATTGCATGTGATCAGCATGCAGGCACACACATTTCCAGATAAATGCACGCCCACCTGCACAATCCATTCGCCCTTTGTTTTGGCAGGTGAACATAAGAACATAAGAGAAGCCAATGTTGAATCAGGCCAATGGCCCATCTAGTCCAACACTCTGTCACACAGTGGCCAAAATATACCAGGTGCCATCAGGAGGTCCAGCAGTGGGGCCAGGGCACCAGAAGCCCTCCCACTGCTGCCCCCCCCCCAGCACCAAGAATAGAGTGCATCACCTGCCCCAGACTGAGAGTTCCCATCTCTACCCTGTGTCTAATAGCCGCTGATGGACTTCTGCTCCATATGTTTATCTAACATATGTGGACTCGGTGTATTAGTTATAAGGATATTTGGGCAAATGTGCAGGTCATAATTAGGGCATGTGTGATCTGAAAGGAGCGATTAAAATGTGGAATCCACTGCCAGAGGATGTGGCCTGGTAGGGGATTGCACAGATTCATGGAGGACAGGTCCACCTACATCACAAAGTGCCTGTTTTGAGAAGGAGAAGGGAACTTGATTGTAAGCCACTCCTTAAAGTAGAGAAAAGCAGGGTATACAATCCTCCTCCTTCCTCAAAAAAGGTTTTGTGCCTTTGACATGCATGGCGAGCATACAGACCAGTTTCAGTTGTTTAAATAGCTACTCACAGGTTTTAGAATGAATGACCTGGCCAGATATAGGTACTAATGAAAGATCACATAAGGTTGCAGATTAGAGAATTAGAACATAAGAACATAAGAGAAGCCATGCTGGATCAGGCCAGTGGCCCATCCAGTCCAATTCTCTGTGTCATACAGTGGCCAAAACCCAGCTGCCATCAGGAGGTCTACCAGCAGGGCCAGAACTCCAGAAGCCTTCCCATTGTTGTCCCCTAAGCACCAAGAATACAGAGCATCACTGCCCCAGACATAGTGTTCCATCTATACATTGTGGCTAACAACCAATGATGGACCTCAGCTCCATATGTTTATCCAATCCCCTCTTTAAGCTGTCTTTGCTTGTAGCTGCCACCACTTCCTCTATGCTCCTTAAACTATGGGTTTGAAATTCATAATTCCTAGTATAAATTTGATAGTATGTAAGTTACAAAGACCTGTGACCTCTGGATGCTTGCGGCCTCCAAACGCCTGTGTTGGGAATCACTCTCCACTCCCAATTTTAAACTGCTATGCATTTGCAACTCGCTATGCATATCTATTTCAGTGCCCCTGCAAGTCTTGGGAACTCACAGTTAATATGTTCAAATCAAATCAGATGGCATTTTTAATACAGCACAGAATTACTTAACAACAGCGGTCTAGAAATATATATTTTTTAACCCAGAAGGCACGGTGGTATTTGGAGCTGCAGAGTATTGTAGAAAGGCTGGGGTGGGGTGATGGGATGTGTCTCGCTTTTCATATGAAAACTCTTTCCCTTGGGGACAAATAGCTCATTTTAGAATTTACGCTGTTTTATGTATTGCAGAGCAAGTATGTTCTCAACCTGATGGGCAGGCCCATAGTTAGAATTTTTTAATTCAGGGGGCCTTTAAATAAGTCAGGGGGCACCCTGCACACACACCCAAGGGAGCACCTGTGCTGGATGGGAAGTCGGGGGCCTTGGTGGTAAGACAGGGGGCCGGGCCCCGAGGTGCCCCACTGTAGCTACAGGCCTGCTGATGGATATAAAGTGAATGATAAAATGGGATCAAAAAGAATCGGTAACTGTAGCTGTGCTGAATGGGGTGTCATCTTCTCCATTCACTAGTGGCCCTGCTAAGGTGAGCTTAAAAATGTTAACTTATTTACACATCTGTGTATCTTATTCACTTAATACATTTAGCCAGGGTTTGTGTGTGTGCGTGTTTGCGGAAAATGGCCCCAATAACTAGAGCTGCCAACCAATGGTCCCTCTAAGCTGTGGAGTCTGGTGAGCAAAAAATTCTACTTTGTGAGCTCCTGGCGTTAAAGTTGTGAGTGAGCGATTTGGCTGCTGCATAAATGAGTCTGCTCTGGGGCTCATCCTTCCTGATCTATGAGCTGGAGGCTAAAAAACGGTGAGCTAGTTCACACTAAGTCAGTTTAGAGGGAGCCCTGCATGCCAACCTCTAGGGGGGGGCTGAAGATCTGGAAATTCTGCTGGTGTCTAGATGACAGACAATCACTTGGGGGGAATGGCTACTTTGGGTGGTAGATTCTATGGCATAAAACCAAGCACAGTTTCCTCCCCTTCCCAAATCCTACCTTTCCCAGGCTTCCCTCACAAATCTCTAGGAATGTTCCAGCTCAAAGCTGGCAACCTTAGCTGTTACTCATATATAAGGTTGTGCCAATTTCTGCCAATACCCCCATCAGGACTTGGGAGAGCTCCACCCTGAAGATGATGGTACTCAACTCCAGTGAGTATTGCCCCCAAAATTCCTGTGTTTAGCCATGGAAGCTTTTAAAAAAAGCTCTCAAAATGAATCAAGAAGGCCCTGCTTTCCTGGCTCCACAAAATTATAGAAGTACCTTTTGTGCGGGGCCTTTTCAGTAGCTGCCTTAATCTTTGGAACTTTCTCCCTGGAACTGTGTCTAGTCCCTCCCACTGGCGTTGTTGCCAATTCTGGATTGGGAAATCCTTGGAGGTTTGCAGGTGATGCCTGCCGACATGCTGTGTCACTTCTGGCACAAAACAGGAAGTGGCATCATCACAATGGGACAGCACTCTGGGGATTCACACAGAATGGTGGGTGACCACTAGAGTGTCATGCTGGTGATGATGTCACTACTGGTTTCGCACTGTGTTAAATAGAGGATCCCATCCTCGTTGCCACTGTTAAATAGTGGGGGTTCCATGGATGAACAGACCCCCAGTCCAATGATCAGCCCTAATTTATTAAGTGATTTCACCCAGAACAAGGCTGCAGACCAGAGCCTCAGCTCAGCTATATTGCATGCAATGGCCACGCCCCAAACACACCCCACTCCCAATAATAGGCTGTTTCCATAACATTACACCTGGATTGGTTATTGCCAGAATCCTGCTGGTCTATTTTTCTTCGGCTCCAAGCTCACCATGTCTCTGGCAGTACACCTTGATCAGTTACTGCCAGAATTCTGCTGGTCTATTATTCTTCGGCTCCAAGCTCACCCTGTCTCTGGCAGTACACCTGGATTGGTTACTGCCAGAATCCTGTAGGTCTATTGTTCTTCACCTCCAAGCTCACCCTGTCTCTGGCAGTACACCTGGATTGGTTACTGCCAGAATCCTGTAGGTCTATTGTTCTTCACCTCCAAGCTCACCCTGTCTCTGGCAGTACACCTGGATTGGTTACTGCCAGAATCCTGTTGGTCTATTGTTCTTCACCTCCAAGCTCACCCTGTCTCTGGCAGTACACCTGGATTGGTTACTGCCAGAATCCTGTAGGTCTATTGTTCTTCACCTCCAAGCTCACCCTGTCTCTGGCAGTACACCTGGATTGGTTACTGCCAGAATCCTGCTGGTCTATTGTTCTTCACCTCCAAGCTCACCCTGTCTCTGGCAGTACACCTGGATTGGTTACTGCCAGAATCCTGTAGGTCTATTGTTCTTCACCTCCAAGCTCACCCTGTCTCTGGCAGTACACCTGGATTGGTTACTGCCAGAATCCTGTTGGTCTATTGTTCTTCACCTCCAAGCTCACCCTGTCTCTGGCAGTACACCTGGATTGGTTACTGCCAGAATCCTGCTGGTCTATTGTTCTTCGGCTCCAAGCTCACCCTGTCTCTGGCAGTACACCTGGATTGGTTACTGCCAGAATCCTGCTGGTCTATTGTTCTTCACCTCCAAGCTCACCCTGTCTCTGGCAGTACACCTGGATTGGTTACTGCCAGAATCCTGTTGGTCTATTGTTCTTCACCTCCAAGCTCACCCTGTCTCTGGCAGTACACCTGGATTGGTTACTGCCAGAATCCTGTAGGTCTATTGTTCTTCACCTCCAAGCTCACCCTGTCTCTGGCAGTACACCTGGATTGGTTACTGCCAGAATCCTGCTGGTCTATTGTTCTTCACCTCCAAGCTCACCCTGTCTCTGGCAGTACACCTGGATTGGTTACTGCCAGAATCCTGTAGGTCTATTGTTCTTCACCTCCAAGCTCACCCTGTCTCTGGCAGTACACCTGGATTGGTTACTGCCAGAATCCTGCTGGTCTATTGTTCTTCGGCTCCAAGCTCACCCTGTCTCTGGCAGTACACCTGGATTGGTTACTGCCAGAATCCTGCTGGTCTATTGTTCTTCACCTCCAAGCTCACCCTGTCTCTGGCAGTACACCTGGATTGGTTACTGCCAGAATCCTGTAGGTCTATTGTTCTTCACCTCCAAGCTCACCCTGTCTCTGGCAGTACACCTGGATTGGTTACTGCCAGAATCCTGCTAGGTCTATTGTTCTTCACCTCCAAGCTCACCCTGTCTCTGGCAGTACACCTGGATTGGTTACTGCCAGAATCCTGTAGGTCTATTGTTCTTCACCTCCAAGCTCACCCTGTCTCTGGCAGTACACCTGGATTGGTTACTGCCAGAATCCTGTTGGTCTATTGTTCTTCACCTCCAAGCTCACCCTGTCTCTGGCAGTACACCTGGATTGGTTACTGCCAGAATCCTGTAGGTCTATTGTTCTTCACCTCCAAGCTCACCCTGTCTCTGGCAGTACACCTGGATTGGTTACTGCCAGAATCCTGCTGGTCTATTGTTCTTCACCTCCAAGCTCATCCTGTCTCTGGCAGTACACCTGGATTGGTTACTGCCAGAATCCTGTAGGTCTATTGTTCTTCACCTCCAAGCTCACCCTGTCTCTGGCAGTACACCTGGATTGGTTACTGCCAGAATCCTGTTGGTCTATTGTTCTTCGACCTCCAAGCTCACCCTGTCTCTGGCAGTACACCTGGATTGGTTACTGCCAGAATCCTGCTGGTCTATTGTTCTTCACCTCCAAGCTCACCCTGTCTCTGGCAGTACACCTGGATTGGTTACTGCCAGAATCCTGTAGGTCTATTGTTCTTCACCTCCAAGCTCACCCTGTCTCTGGCAGTACACCTGGATTGGTTACTGCCAGAATCCTGTTGGTCTATTGTTCTTCACCTCCAAGCTCACCCTGTCTCTGGCAGTACACCTGGATTGGTTACTGCCAGAATCCTGTAGGTCTATTGTTCTTCACCTCCAAGCTCACCCTGTCTCTGGCAGTACACCTGGATTGGTTACTGCCAGAATCCTGTAGGTCTATTGTTCTTCACCTCCAAGCTCACCCTGTCTCTGGCAGTACACCTGGATTGGTTACTGCCAGAATCCTGTTGGTCTATTGTTCTTCACCTCCAAGCTCACCCTGTCTCTGGCAGTACACCTGGATTGGTTACTGCCAGAATCCTGTAGGTCTATTGTTCTTCACCTCCAAGCTCACCCTGTCTCTGGCAGTACACCTGGATTGGTTACTGCCAGAATCCTGTAGGTCTATTGTTCTTCACCTCCAAGCTCACCCTGTCTCTGGCAGTACACCTGGATTGGTTACTGCCAGAATCCTGTTGGTCTATTGTTCTTCACCTCCAAGCTCACCCTGTCTCTGGCAGTACACCTGGATTGGTTACTGCCAGAATCCTGCTAGGTCTATTGTTCTTCACCTCCAAGCTCACCCTGTCTCTGGCAGTACACCTGGATTGGTTACTGCCAGAATCCTGCTAGGTCTATTGTTCTTCACCTCCAAGCTCACCCTGTCTCTGGCAGTACACCTGGATTGGTTACTGCCAGAATCCTGTAGGTCTATTGTTCTTCACCTCCAAGCTCACCCTGTCTCTGGCAGTACACCTGGATTGGTTACTGCCAGAATCCTGTTGGTCTATTGTTCTTCGACCTCCAAGCTCACCCTGTCTCTGGCAGTACACCTGGATTGGTTACTGCCAGAATCCTGTTGGTCTATTGTTCTTCACCTCCAAGCTCACCCTGTCTCTGGCAGTACACCTGGATTGGTTACTGCCAGAATCCTGTAGGTCTATTGTTCTTCACCTCCAAGCTCACCCTGTCTCTGGCAGTACACCTGGATTGGTTACTGCCAGAATCCTGTTGGTCTATTGTTCTTCACCTCCAAGCTCACCCTGTCTCTGGCAGTACACCTGGATTGGTTACTGCCAGAATCCTGTTGGTCTATTGTTCTTCACCTCCAAGCTCACCCTGTCTCTGGCAGTACACCTGGATTGGTTACTGCCAGAATCCTGCTAGGTCTATTGTTCTTCACCTCCAAGCTCACCCTGTCTCTGGCAGTACACCTGGATTGGTTACTGCCAGAATCCTGTTGGTCTATTGTTCTTCACCTCCAAGCTCACCCTGTCTCTGGCAGTACACCTGGATTGGTTACTGCCAGAATCCTGTAGGTCTATTGTTCTTCACCTCCAAGCTCACCCTGTCTCTGGCAGTACACCTGGATTGGTTACTGCCAGAATCCTGCTGGTCTATTGTTCTTCACCTCCAAGCTCACCCTGTCTCTGGCAGTACACCTGGATTGGTTACTGCCAGAATCCTGCTGGTCTATTGTTCTTCACCTCCAAGCTCACCCTGTCTCTGGCAGTACACCTGGATTGGTTACTGCCAGAATCCTGCTAGGTCTATTGTTCTTCACCTCCAAGCTCACCCTGTCTCTGGCAGTACACCTGGATTGGTTACTGCCAGAATCCTGTTGGTCTATTGTTCTTCACCTCCAAGCTCACCCTGTCTCTGGCAGTACACCTGGATTGGTTACTGCCAGAATCCTGTTGGTCTATTGTTCTTCACCTCCAAGCTCACCCTGTCTCTGGCAGTACACCTGGATTGGTTACTGCCAGAATCCTGTTGGTCTATTGTTCTTCACCTCCAAGCTCACCCTGTCTCTGGCAGTACACCTGGATTGGTTACTGCCAGAATCCTGTAGGTCTATTGTTCTTCACCTCCAAGCTCACCCTGTCTCTGGCAGTACACCTGGATTGGTTACTGCCAGAATCCTGCTGGTCTATTGTTCTTCACCTCCAAGCTCACCCTGTCTCTGGCAGTACACCTGGATTGGTTACTGCCAGAATCCTGTTGGTCTATTGTTCTTCACCTCCAAGCTCACCCTGTCTCTGGCAGTACACCTGGATTGGTTACTGCCAGAATCCTGCTAGGTCTATTGTTCTTCACCTCCAAGCTCACCCTGTCTCTGGCAGTACACCTGGATTGGTTACTGCCAGAATCCTGTTGGTCTATTGTTCTTCACCTCCAAGCTCACCCTGTCTCTGGCAGTACACCTGGATTGGTTACTGCCAGAATCCTGCTGGTCTATTGTTCTTCACCTCCAAGCTCACCCTGTCTCTGGCAGTACACCTGGATTGGTTACTGCCAGAATCCTGTTGGTCTATTGTTCTTCACCTCCAAGCTCACCCTGTCTCTGGCAGTACACCTGGATTGGTTACTGCCAGAATCCTGTAGGTCTATTGTTCTTCACCTCCAAGCTCACCCTGTCTCTGGCAGTACACCTGGATTGGTTACTGCCAGAATCCTGCTGGTCTATTGTTCTTCGGCTCCAAGCTCATCCTGTCTCTGGCAGTACACCTGGATTGGTTACTGCCAGAATCCTGTAGGTCTATTGTTCTTCACCTCCAAGCTCACCCTGTCTCTGGCAGTACACCTGGATTGGTTACTGCCAGAATCCTGTTGGTCTATTGTTCTTCGACCTCCAAGCTCACCCTGTCTCTGGCAGTACACCTGGATTGGTTACTGCCAGAATCCTGTTGGTCTATTGTTCTTCACCTCCAAGCTCATCCTGTCTCTGGCAGTACACCTGGATTGGTTACTGCCAGAATCCTGTAGGTCTATTGTTCTTCACCTCCAAGCTCACCCTGTCTCTGGCAGTACACCTGGATTGGTTACTGCCAGAATCCTGTTGGTCTATTGTTCTTCGGCTCCAAGCTCACCCTGTCTCTGGCAGTACACCTGGATTGGTTACTGCCAGAATCCTGTTGGTCTATTGTTCTTCACCTCCAAGCTCACCCTGTCTCTGGCAGTACACCTGGATTGGTTACTGCCAGAATCCTGTAGGTCTATTGTTCTTCACCTCCAAGCTCACCCTGTCTCTGGCAGTACACCTGGATTGGTTACTGCCAGAATCCTGTTGGTCTATTGTTCTTCACCTCCAAGCTCACCCTGTCTCTGGCAGTACACCTGGATTGGTTACTGCCAGAATCCTGTTGGTCTATTGTTCTTCACCTCCAAGCTCACCCTGTCTCTGGCAGTACACCTGGATTGGTTACTGCCAGAATCCTGTTAGGTCTATTGTTCTTCACCTCCAAGCTCACCCTGTCTCTGGCAGTACACCTGGATTGGTTACTGCCAGAATCCTGTAGGTCTATTGTTCTTCACCTCCAAGCTCACTCCTGTCTCTGGCAGTACACCTGGATTGGTTACTGCCAGAATCCTGTTGGTCTATTGTTCTTCACCTCCAAGCTCACCCTGTCTCTGGCAGTACACCTGGATTGGTTACTGCCAGAATCCTGTTGGTCTATTGTTCTTCACCTCCAAGCTCACCCTGTCTCTGGCAGTACACCTGGATTGGTTACTGCCAGAATCCTGTAGGTCTATTGTTCTTCACCTCCAAGCTCACCCTGTCTCTGGCAGTACACCTGGATTGGTTACTGCCAGAATCCTGTTGGTCTATTGTTCTTCACCTCCAAGCTCACCCTGTCTCTGGCAGTACACCTGGATTGGTTACTGCCAGAATCCTGTTGGTCTATTGTTCTTCGACTCCAAGCTCATCCTGTCTCTGGCAGTACACCTGGATTGGTTACTGCCAGAATCCTGTAGGTCTATTGTTCTTCACCTCCAAGCTCACCCTGTCTCTGGCAGTACACCTGGATTGGTTACTGCCAGAATCCTGTAGGTCTATTGTTCTTCACCTCCAAGCTCACCCTGTCTCTGGCAGTACACCTGGATTGGTTACTGCCAGAATCCTGTTGGTCTATTGTTCTTCACCTCCAAGCTCACCCTGTCTCTGGCAGTACACCTGGATTGGTTACTGCCAGAATCCTGTAGGTCTATTGTTCTTCACCTCCAAGCTCACCCTGTCTCTGGCAGTACACCTGGATTGGTTACTGCCAGAATCCTGTAGGTCTATTGTTCTTCACCTCCAAGCTCACCCTGTCTCTGGCAGTACACCTGGATTGGTTACTGCCAGAATCCTGTTGGTCTATTGTTCTTCACCTCCAAGCTCACCCTGTCTCTGGCAGTACACCTGGATTGGTTACTGCCAGAATCCTGTTGGTCTATTGTTCTTCACCTCCAAGCTCACCCTGTCTCTGGCAGTACACCTGGATTGGTTACTGCCAGAATCCTGTAGGTCTATTGTTCTTCACCCTCCAAGCTCACCCTGTCTCTGGCAGTACACCTGGATTGGTTACTGCCAGAATCCTGTTGGTCTATTGTTCTTTGACTCCAAGCTCACCCTGTCTCTGGCAGTACACCTGGATTGGTTACTGCCAGAATCCTGTAGGTCTATTGTTCTTCACCTCCAAGCTCACCCTGTCTCTGGCAGTACACCTGGATTGGTTACTGCCAGAATCCTGTAGGTCTATTGTTCTTCACCTCCAAGCTCACCCTGTCTCTGGCAGTACACCTGGATTGGTTACTGCCAGAATCCTGTTGGTCTATTGTTCTTCACCTCCAAGCTCACCCTGTCTCTGGCAGTACACCTGGATTGGTTACTGCCAGAATCCTGTTGGTCTATTGTTCTTCACCTCCAAGCTCACCCTGTCTCTGGCAGTACACCTGGATTGGTTACTGCCAGAATCCTGTAGGTCTATTGTTCTTCACCTCCAAGCTCACCCTGTCTCTGGCAGTACACCTGGATTGGTTACTGCCAGAATCCTGTTGGTCTATTGTTCTTCACCTCCAAGCTCACCCTGTCTCTGGCAGTACACCTGGATTGGTTACTGCCAGAATCCTGTAGGTCTATTGTTCTTCACCTCCAAGCTCACCCTGTCTCTGGCAGTACACCTGGATTGGTTACTGCCAGAATCCTGTTGGTCTATTGTTCTTTGACCTCCAAGCTCACCCTGTCTCTGGCAGTACACCTGGATTGGTTACTGCCAGAATCCTGTAGGTCTATTGTTCTTCACCTCCAAGCTCACCCTGTCTCTGGCAGTACACCTGGATTGGTTACTGCCAGAATCCTGTTGGTCTATTGTTCTTCACCTCCAAGCTCACCCTGTCTCTGGCAGTACACCTGGATTGGTTACTGCCAGAATCCTGTTGGTCTATTGTTCTTCACCTCCAAGCTCATCACCCTGTCTCTGGCAGTACACCTGGATTGGTTACTGCCAGAATCCTGCTAGGTCTATTGTTCTTCACCTCCAAGCTCACCCTGTCTCTGGCAGTACACCTGGATTGGTTACTGCCAGAATCCTGTAGGTCTATTGTTCTTCACCTCCAAGCTCACCCTGTCTCTGGCAGTACACCTGGATTGGTTCGCCAGAATTGTGTCTATTGTTCTCACTCCCCCTGTTCTGCAGTACACTGGATGGTTACTGCAGTGCTGGTCTATTGTTCTTCACCTCCAAGCTCACCCTGTCTCTGGCAGTACACCTGGATTGGTTACTGCCAGAATCCTGTAGGTCTATTGTTCTTCACCTCCAAGCTCACCCTGTCTCTGGCAGTACACCTGGATTGGTTACTGCCAGAATCCTGCTGGTCTATTGTTCTTCGGCTCCAAGCTCACCCTGTCTCTGGCAGTACACCTGGATTGGTTACTGCCAGAATCCTGCTGGTCTATTGTTCTTCACCTCCAAGCTCACCCTGTCTCTGGCAGTACACCTGGATTGGTTACTGCCAGAATCCTGTAGGTCTATTGTTCTTCACCTCCAAGCTCACCCTGTCTCTGGCAGTACACCTGGATTGGTTACTGCCAGAATCCTGCTGGTCTATTGTTCTTCGGCTCCAAGCTCATCCTGTCTCTGGCAGTACACCTGGATTAGTTACTGCCAGAATCCTGTAGGTCTATTGTTCTTCACCTCCAAGCTCACCCTGTCTCTGGCAGTACACCTGGATTGGTTACTGCCAGAATCCTGCTGGTCTATTGTTCTTCACCTCCAAGCTCACCCTGTCTCTGGCAGTACACCTGGATTGGTTACTGCCAGAATCCTGTAGGTCTATTGTTCTTCACCTCCAAGCTCATCCTGTCTCTGGCAGTACACCTGGATTGGTTACTGCCAGAATCCTGCTGGTCTATTGTTCTTCACCTCCAAGCTCACCCTGTCTCTGGCAGTACACCTGGATTGGTTACTGCCAGAATCCTGTAGGTCTATTGTTCTTCACCTCCAAGCTCACCCTGTCTCTGGCAGTACACCTGGATTGGTTACTGCCAGAATCCTGCTGGTCTATTGTTCTTCGGCTCCAAGCTCACCCTGTCTCTGGCAGTACACCTGGATTGGTTACTGCCAGAATCCTGCTGGTCTATTGTTCTTCACCTCCAAGCTCACCCTGTCTCTGGCAGTACACCTGGATTGGTTACTGCCAGAATCCTGTAGGTCTATTGTTCTTCACCTCCAAGCTCATCCTGTCTCTGGCAGTACACCTGGATTGGTTACTGCCAGAATCCTGCTGGTCTATTGTTCTTCGGCTCCAAGCTCACCCTGTCTCTGGCAGTACACCTGGATTGGTTACTGCCAGAATCCTGCTGGTCTATTGTTCTTCACCTCCAAGCTCACCCTGTCTCTGGCAGTACACCTGGATTGGTTACTGCCAGAATCCTGCTGGTCTATTGTTCTTCACCTCCAAGCTCACCCTGTCTCTGGCAGTACACCTGGATTGGTTACTGCCAGAATCCTGTAGGTCTATTGTTCTTCACCTCCAAGCTCACCCTGTCTCTGGCAGTACACCTGGATTGGTTACTGCCAGAATCCTGCTGGTCTATTGTTCTTCGGCTCCAAGCTCACCCTGTCTCTGGCAGTACACCTGGATTGGTTACTGCCAGAATCCTGCTGGTCTATTGTTCTTCACCTCCAAGCTCACCCTGTCTCTGGCAGTACACCTGGATTGGTTACTGCCAGAATCCTGCTGGTCTATTGTTCTTCACCTCCAAGCTCACCCTGTCTCTGGCAGTACACCTGGATTGGTTACTGCCAGAATCCTGCTGGTCTATTGTTCTTCACCTCCAAGCTCACCCTGTCTCTGGCAGTACACCTGGATTGGTTACTGCCAGAATCCTGCTGGTCTATTGTTCTTCACCTCCAAGCTCACCCTGTCTCTGGCAGTACACCTGGATTGGTTACTGCCAGAATCCTGCTGGTCTATTGTTCTTCGGCTCCAAGCTCATCCTGTCTCTGGCAGTACACCTGGATTAGTTACTGCCAGAATCCTGTAGGTCTATTGTTCTTCACCTCCAAGCTCACCCTGTCTCTGGCAGTACACCTGGATTGGTTACTGCCAGAATCCTGTAGGTCTATTGTTCTTCACCTCCAAGCTCACCCTGTCTCTGGCAGTACACCTGGATTGGTTACTGCCAGAATCCTGCTGGTCTATTGTTCTTCGGCTCCAAGCTCATCCTGTCTCTGGCAGTACACCTGGATTGGTTACTGCCAGAATCCTGTAGGTCTATTGTTCTTCACCTCCAAGCTCACCCTGTCTCTGGCAGTACACCTGGATTGGTTACTGCCAGAATCCTGTTGGTCTATTGTTCTTTGACTCCAAGCTCACCCTGTCTCTGGCAGTACACCTGGATTGGTTACTGCCAGAATCCTGCTGGTCTATTGTTCTTCGGCTCCAAGCTCATCCTGTCTCTGGCAGTACACCTGGATTAGTTACTGCCAGAATCCTGTAGGTCTATTGTTCTTCACCTCCAAGCTCACCCTGTCTCTGGCAGTACACCTGGATTGGTTACTGCCAGAATCCTGCTGGTCTATTGTTCTTCGGCTCCAAGCTCATCCTGTCTCTGGCAGTACACCTGGATTAGTTACTGCCAGAATCCTGTAGGTCTATTGTTCTTCACCTCCAAGCTCACCCTGTCTCTGGCAGTACACCTGGATTGGTTACTGCCAGAATCCTGCTGGTCTATTGTTCTTCACCTCCAAGCTCACCCTGTCTCTGGCAGTACACCTGGATTGGTTACTGCCAGAATCCTGTAGGTCTATTGTTCTTCACCTCCAAGCTCATCCTGTCTCTGGCAGTACACCTGGATTGGTTACTGCCAGAATCCTGCTGGTCTATTGTTCTTCACCTCCAAGCTCACCCTGTCTCTGGCAGTACACCTGGATTGGTTACTGCCAGAATCCTGTAGGTCTATTGTTCTTCACCTCCAAGCTCACCCTGTCTCTGGCAGTACACCTGGATTGGTTACTGCCAGAATCCTGCTGGTCTATTGTTCTTCGGCTCCAAGCTCACCCTGTCTCTGGCAGTACACCTGGATTGGTTACTGCCAGAATCCTGCTGGTCTATTGTTCTTCACCTCCAAGCTCACCCTGTCTCTGGCAGTACACCTGGATTGGTTACTGCCAGAATCCTGTAGGTCTATTGTTCTTCACCTCCAAGCTCACCCTGTCTCTGGCAGTACACCTGGATTGGTTACTGCCAGAATCCTGCTGGTCTATTGTTCTTCGGCTCCAAGCTCACCCTGTCTCTGGCAGTACACCTGGATTGGTTACTGCCAGAATCCTGCTGGTCTATTGTTCTTCACCTCCAAGCTCACCCTGTCTCTGGCAGTACACCTGGATTGGTTACTGCCAGAATCCTGCTGGTCTATTGTTCTTCACCTCCAAGCTCACCCTGTCTCTGGCAGTACACCTGGATTGGTTACTGCCAGAATCCTGTAGGTCTATTGTTCTTCACCTCCAAGCTCACCCTGTCTCTGGCAGTACACCTGGATTGGTTACTGCCAGAATCCTGCTGGTCTATTGTTCTTCGGCTCCAAGCTCACCCTGTCTCTGGCAGTACACCTGGATTGGTTACTGCCAGAATCCTGCTGGTCTATTGTTCTTCACCTCCAAGCTCACCCTGTCTCTGGCAGTACACCTGGATTGGTTACTGCCAGAATCCTGCTGGTCTATTGTTCTTCACCTCCAAGCTCACCCTGTCTCTGGCAGTACACCTGGATTGGTTACTGCCAGAATCCTGCTGGTCTATTGTTCTTCACCTCCAAGCTCACCCTGTCTCTGGCAGTACACCTGGATTGGTTACTGCCAGAATCCTGCTGGTCTATTGTTCTTCACCTCCAAGCTCACCCTGTCTCTGGCAGTACACCTGGATTGGTTACTGCCAGAATCCTGCTGGTCTATTGTTCTTCGGCTCCAAGCTCATCCTGTCTCTGGCAGTACACCTGGATTAGTTACTGCCAGAATCCTGTAGGTCTATTGTTCTTCACCTCCAAGCTCACCCTGTCTCTGGCAGTACACCTGGATTGGTTACTGCCAGAATCCTGTAGGTCTATTGTTCTTCACCTCCAAGCTCACCCTGTCTCTGGCAGTACACCTGGATTGGTTACTGCCAGAATCCTGCTGGTCTATTGTTCTTCGGCTCCAAGCTCATCCTGTCTCTGGCAGTACACCTGGATTGGTTACTGCCAGAATCCTGTAGGTCTATTGTTCTTCACCTCCAAGCTCACCCTGTCTCTGGCAGTACACCTGGATTGGTTACTGCCAGAATCCTGTTGGTCTATTGTTCTTTGACTCCAAGCTCACCCTGTCTCTGGCAGTACACCTGGATTGGTTACTGCCAGAATCCTGCTGGTCTATTGTTCTTCGGCTCCAAGCTCATCCTGTCTCTGGCAGTACACCTGGATTAGTTACTGCCAGAATCCTGTAGGTCTATTGTTCTTCACCTCCAAGCTCACCCTGTCTCTGGCAGTACACCTGGATTGGTTACTGCCAGAATCCTGCTGGTCTATTGTTCTTCGGCTCCAAGCTCATCCTGTCTCTGGCAGTACACCTGGATTGGTTACTGCCAGAATCCTGTAGGTCTATTGTTCTTCACCTCCAAGCTCACCCTGTCTCTGGCAGTACACCTGGATTGGTTACTGCCAGAATCCTGCTGGTCTATTGTTCTTCGGCTCCAAGCTCATCCTGTCTCTGGCAGTACACCTGGATTAGTTACTGCCAGAATCCTGCTGGTCTATTGTTCTTCACCTCCAAGCTCACCCTGTCTCTGGCAGTACACCTGGATTGGTTACTGCCAGAATCCTGCTGGTCTATTGTTCTTCGGCTCCAAGCTCATCCTGTCTCTGGCAGTACACCTGGATTGGTTACTGCCAGAATCCTGTAGGTCTATTGTTCTTCACCTCCAAGCTCACCCTGTCTCTGGCAGTACACCTGGATTGGTTACTGCCAGAATCCTGCTGGTCTATTGTTCTTCGGCTCCAAGCTCATCCTGTCTCTGGCAGTACACCTGGATTAGTTACTGCCAGAATCCTGTAGGTCTATTGTTCTTCACCTCCAAGCTCACCCTGTCTCTGGCAGTACACCTGGATTGGTTACTGCCAGAATCCTGCTGGTCTATTGTTCTTCGGCTCCAAGCTCATCCTGTCTCTGGCAGTACACCTGGATTGGTTACTGCCAGAATCCTGTAGGTCTATTGTTCTTCACCTCCAAGCTCACCCTGTCTCTGGCAGTACACCTGGATTGGTTACTGCCAGAATCCTGCTGGTCTATTGTTCTTCGGCTCCAAGCTCATCCTGTCTCTGGCAGTACACCTGGATTAGTTACTGCCAGAATCCTGTAGGTCTATTGTTCTTCACCTCCAAGCTCACCCTGTCTCTGGCAGTACACCTGGATTGGTTACTGCCAGAATCCTGTAGGTCTATTGTTCTTCACCTCCAAGCTCACCCTGTCTCTGGCAGTACACCTGGATTGGTTACTGCCAGAATCCTGTAGGTCTATTGTTCTTCACCTCCAAGCTCACCCTGTCTCTGGCAGTACACCTGGATTGGTTACTGCCAGAATCCTGTTGGTCTATTGTTCTTTGACTCCAAGCTCATCCTGTCTCTGGCAGTACACCTGGATTGGTTACTGCCAGAATCCTGTAGGTCTATTGTTCTTCACCTCCAAGCTCACCCTGTCTCTGGCAGTACACCTGGATTGGTTACTGCCAGAATCCTGTAGGTCTATTGTTCTTCACCTCCAAGCTCACCCTGTCTCTGGCAGTACACCTGGATTGGTTACTGCCAGAATCCTGTTGGTCTATTGTTCTTCGGCTCCAAGCTCATCCTGTCTCTGGCAGTACACCTGGATTGGTTACTGCCAGAATCCTGTTGGTCTATTGTTCTTCGGCTCCAAGCTCATCCTGTCTCTGGCAGTACACCTGGATTGGTTACTGCCAGAATCCTGTTGGTCTATTGTTCTTTGACTCCAAGCTCACCCTGTCTCTGGCAGTACACCTGGATTGGTTACTGCCAGAATCCTGCTGGTCTATTGTTCTTCGGCTCCAAGCTCATCCTGTCTCTGGCAGTACACCTGGATTGGTTACTGCCAGAATCCTGTAGGTCTATTGTTCTTCGGCTCCAAGCTCACCCTGTCTCTGGCAGTACACCTGGATTGGTTACTGCCAGAATCCTGTTGGTCTATTGTTCTTCGGCTCCAAGCTCATCCTGTCTCTGGCAGTACACCTGGATTGGTTACTGCCAGAATCCTGCTGGTCTATTGTTCTTCGGCTCCAAGCTCACCCTGTCTCTGGCAGTACACCTGGATTGGTTACTGCCAGAATCCTGTTGGTCTATTGTTCTTCGGCTCCAAGCTCATCCTGTCTCTGGCAGTACACCTGGATTGGTTACTGCCAGAATCCTGTTGGTCTATTGTTCTTTGACTCCAAGCTCACCCTGTCTCTGGCAGTACACCTGGATTGGTTACTGCCAGAATCCTGCTGGTCTATTGTTCTTCGGCTCCAAGCTCATCCTGTCTCTGGCAGTACACCTGGATTGGTTACTGCCAGAATCCTGTAGGTCTATTGTTCTTCACCTCCAAGCTCACCCTGTCTCTGGCAGTACACCTGGATTGGTTACTGCCAGAATCCTGCTGGTCTATTGTTCTTCGGCTCCAAGCTCATCCTGTCTCTGGCAGTACACCTGGATTGGTTACTGCCAGAATCCTGTAGGTCTATTGTTCTTCACCTCCAAGCTCACCCTGTCTCTGGCAGTACACCTGGATTGGTTACTGCCAGAATCCTGCTGGTCTATTGTTCTTCACCTCCAAGCTCACCCTGTCTCTGGCAGTACACCTGGATTGGTTACTGCCAGAATCCTGTAGGTCTATTGTTCTTTGACTCCAAGCTCACCCTGTCTCTGGCAGTACACCTGGATTGGTTACTGCCAGAATCCTGCTGGTCTATTGTTCTTCACCTCCAAGCTCACCCTGTCTCTGGCAGTACACCTGGATTGGTTACTGCCAGAATCCTGTTGGTCTATTGTTCTTTGACTCCAAGCTCACCCTGTCTCTGGCAGTACACCTGGATTGGTTACTGCCAGAATCCTGCTGGTCTATTGTTCTTCACCTCCAAGCTCACCCTGTCTCTGGCAGTACACCTGGATTGGTTACTGCCAGAATCCTGTAGGTCTATTGTTCTTCACCTCCAAGCTCACCCTGTCTCTGGCAGTACACCTGGATTGGTTACTGCCAGAATCCTGCTGGTCTATTGTTCTTCGGCTCCAAGCTCACCCTGTCTCTGGCAGTACACCTGGATTGGTTACTGCCAGAATCCTGTAGGTCTATTGTTCTTCACCTCCAAGCTCACCCTGTCTCTGGCAGTACACCTGGATTGGTTACTGCCAGAATCCTGTTGGTCTATTGTTCTTTGACTCCAAGCTCACCCTGTCTCTGGCAGTACACCTGGATTGGTTACTGCCAGAATCCTGCTGGTCTATTGTTCTTCACCTCCAAGCTCACCCTGTCTCTGGCAGTACACCTGGATTGGTTACTGCCAGAATCCTGTAGGTCTATTGTTCTTCACCTCCAAGCTCACCCTGTCTCTGGCAGTACACCTGGATTGGTTACTGCCAGAATCCTGCTGGTCTATTGTTCTTCGGCTCCAAGCTCACCCTGTCTCTGGCAGTACACCTGGATTGGTTACTGCCAGAATCCTGTAGGTCTATTGTTCTTCACCTCCAAGCTCACCCTGTCTCTGGCAGTACACCTGGATTGGTTACTGCCAGAATCCTGTAGGTCTATTGTTCTTCACCTCCAAGCTCACCCTGTCTCTGGCAGTACACCTGGATTGGTTACTGCCAGAATCCTGTAGGTCTATTGTTCTTCACCTCCAAGCTCACCCTGTCTCTGGCAGTACACCTGGATTGGTTACTGCCAGAATCCTGTAGGTCTATTGTTCTTCACCTCCAAGCTCACCCTGTCTCTGGCAGTACACCTGGATTGGTTACTGCCAGAATCCTGTAGGTCTATTGTTCTTCACCTCCAAGCTCACCCTGTCTCTGGCAGTACACCTGGATTGGTTACTGCCAGAATCCTGTTGGTCTATTGTTCTTTGACTCCAAGCTCATCCTGTCTCTGGCAGTACACCTGGATTGGTTACTGCCAGAATCCTGTAGGTCTATTGTTCTTCACCTCCAAGCTCACCCTGTCTCTGGCAGTACACCTGGATTGGTTACTGCCAGAATCCTGTAGGTCTATTGTTCTTCACCTCCAAGCTCACCCTGTCTCTGGCAGTACACCTGGATTGGTTACTGCCAGAATCCTGTTGGTCTATTGTTCTTCGGCTCCAAGCTCATCCTGTCTCTGGCAGTACACCTGGATTGGTTACTGCCAGAATCCTGTTGGTCTATTGTTCTTCGGCTCCAAGCTCATCCTGTCTCTGGCAGTACACCTGGATTGGTTACTGCCAGAATCCTGTTGGTCTATTGTTCTTTGACTCCAAGCTCACCCTGTCTCTGGCAGTACACCTGGATTGGTTACTGCCAGAATCCTGCTGGTCTATTGTTCTTCGGCTCCAAGCTCATCCTGTCTCTGGCAGTACACCTGGATTGGTTACTGCCAGAATCCTGTAGGTCTATTGTTCTTCGGCTCCAAGCTCACCCTGTCTCTGGCAGTACACCTGGATTGGTTACTGCCAGAATCCTGTTGGTCTATTGTTCTTCGGCTCCAAGCTCATCCTGTCTCTGGCAGTACACCTGGATTGGTTACTGCCAGAATCCTGCTGGTCTATTGTTCTTCGGCTCCAAGCTCACCCTGTCTCTGGCAGTACACCTGGATTGGTTACTGCCAGAATCCTGCTGGTCTATTGTTCTTCGGCTCCAAGCTCATCCTGTCTCTGGCAGTACACCTGGATTAGTTACTGCCAGAATCCTGTTGGTCTATTGTTCTTTGACTCCAAGCTCACCCTGTCTCTGGCAGTACACCTGGATTGGTTACTGCCAGAATCCTGCTGGTCTATTGTTCTTCGGCTCCAAGCTCATCCTGTCTCTGGCAGTACACCTGGATTGGTTACTGCCAGAATCCTGTAGGTCTATTGTTCTTCACCTCCAAGCTCACCCTGTCTCTGGCAGTACACCTGGATTGGTTACTGCCAGAATCCTGCTGGTCTATTGTTCTTCGGCTCCAAGCTCATCCTGTCTCTGGCAGTACACCTGGATTGGTTACTGCCAGAATCCTGTAGGTCTATTGTTCTTCACCTCCAAGCTCACCCTGTCTCTGGCAGTACACCTGGATTGGTTACTGCCAGAATCCTGCTGGTCTATTGTTCTTCACCTCCAAGCTCACCCTGTCTCTGGCAGTACACCTGGATTGGTTACTGCCAGAATCCTGTAGGTCTATTGTTCTTTGACTCCAAGCTCACCCTGTCTCTGGCAGTACACCTGGATTGGTTACTGCCAGAATCCTGCTGGTCTATTGTTCTTCACCTCCAAGCTCACCCTGTCTCTGGCAGTACACCTGGATTGGTTACTGCCAGAATCCTGTTGGTCTATTGTTCTTTGACTCCAAGCTCACCCTGTCTCTGGCAGTACACCTGGATTGGTTACTGCCAGAATCCTGCTGGTCTATTGTTCTTCACCTCCAAGCTCACCCTGTCTCTGGCAGTACACCTGGATTGGTTACTGCCAGAATCCTGTAGGTCTATTGTTCTTCACCTCCAAGCTCACCCTGTCTCTGGCAGTACACCTGGATTGGTTACTGCCAGAATCCTGCTGGTCTATTGTTCTTCGGCTCCAAGCTCACCCTGTCTCTGGCAGTACACCTGGATTGGTTACTGCCAGAATCCTGTAGGTCTATTGTTCTTCACCTCCAAGCTCACCCTGTCTCTGGCAGTACACCTGGATTGGTTACTGCCAGAATCCTGTTGGTCTATTGTTCTTTGACTCCAAGCTCACCCTGTCTCTGGCAGTACACCTGGATTGGTTACTGCCAGAATCCTGCTGGTCTATTGTTCTTCACCTCCAAGCTCACCCTGTCTCTGGCAGTACACCTGGATTGGTTACTGCCAGAATCCTGTAGGTCTATTGTTCTTCACCTCCAAGCTCACCCTGTCTCTGGCAGTACACCTGGATTGGTTACTGCCAGAATCCTGCTGGTCTATTGTTCTTCGGCTCCAAGCTCACCCTGTCTCTGGCAGTACACCTGGATTGGTTACTGCCAGAATCCTGTAGGTCTATTGTTCTTCACCTCCAAGCTCACCCTGTCTCTGGCAGTACACCTGGATTGGTTACTGCCAGAATCCTGTAGGTCTATTGTTCTTCACCTCCAAGCTCACCCTGTCTCTGGCAGTACACCTGGATTGGTTACTGCCAGAATCCTGTAGGTCTATTGTTCTTCACCTCCAAGCTCACCCTGTCTCTGGCAGTACACCTGGATTGGTTACTGCCAGAATCCTGCTGGTCTATTGTTCTTCACCTCCAAGCTCACCCTGTCTCTGGCAGTACACCTGGATTGGTTACTGCCAGAATCCTGTAGGTCTATTGTTCTTCACCTCCAAGCTCACCCTGTCTCTGGCAGTACACCTGGATTGGTTACTGCCAGAATCCTGTAGGTCTATTGTTCTTCACCTCCAAGCTCACCCTGTCTCTGGCAGTACACCTGGATTGGTTACTGCCAGAATCCTGTAGGTCTATTGTTCTTCACCTCCAAGCTCACCCTGTCTCTGGCAGTACACCTGGATTGGTTACTGCCAGAATCCTGTAGGTCTATTGTTCTTCACCTCCAAGCTCACCCTGTCTCTGGCAGTACACCTGGATTGGTTACTGCCAGAATCCTGTAGGTCTATTGTTCTTCACCTCCAAGCTCACCCTGTCTCTGGCAGTACACCTGGATTGGTTACTGCCAGAATCCTGTAGGTCTATTGTTCTTCACCTCCAAGCTCACCCTGTCTCTGGCAGTACACCTGGATTGGTTACTGCCAGAATCCTGTAGGTCTATTGTTCTTCACCTCCAAGCTCACCCTGTCTCTGGCAGTACACCTGGATTGGTTACTGCCAGAATCCTGTAGGTCTATTGTTCTTCACCTCCAAGCTCACCCTGTCTCTGGCAGTACACCTGGATTGGTTACTGCCAGAATCCTGTTGGTCTATTGTTCTTTGACTCCAAGCTCACCCTGTCTCTGGCAGTACACCTGGATTGGTTACTGCCAGAATCCTGCTGGTCTATTGTTCTTCACCTCCAAGCTCACCCTGTCTCTGGCAGTACACCTGGATTGGTTACTGCCAGAATCCTGCTGGTCTATTGTTCTTCACCTCCAAGCTCACCCTGTCTCTGGCAGTACACCTGGATTGGTTACTGCCAGAATCCTGCTGGTCTATTGTTCTTCACCTCCAAGCTCACCCTGTCTCTGGCAGTACACCTGGATTGGTTACTGCCAGAATCCTGTAGGTCTATTGTTCTTCACCTCCAAGCTCACCCTGTCTCTGGCAGTACACCTGGATTGGTTACTGCCAGAATCCTGTAGGTCTATTGTTCTTCACCTCCAAGCTCACCCTGTCTCTGGCAGTACACCTGGATTGGTTACTGCCAGAATCCTGTAGGTCTATTGTTCTTCACCTCCAAGCTCACCCTGTCTCTGGCAGTACACCTGGATTGGTTACTGCCAGAATCCTGTAGGTCTATTGTTCTTCACCTCCAAGCTCACCCTGTCTCTGGCAGTACACCTGGATTGGTTACTGCCAGAATCCTGTAGGTCTATTGTTCTTCACCTCCAAGCTCACCCTGTCTCTGGCAGTACACCTGGATTGGTTACTGCCAGAATCCTGTAGGTCTATTGTTCTTCACCTCCAAGCTCACCCTGTCTCTGGCAGTACACCTGGATTGGTTACTGCCAGAATCCTGTAGGTCTATTGTTCTTCACCTCCAAGCTCACCCTGTCTCTGGCAGTACACCTGGATTGGTTACTGCCAGAATCCTGTAGGTCTATTGTTCTTCACCTCCAAGCTCACCCTGTCTCTGGCAGTACACCTGGATTGGTTACTGCCAGAATCCTGTAGGTCTATTGTTCTTCACCTCCAAGCTCACCCTGTCTCTGGCAGTACACCTGGATTGGTTACTGCCAGAATCCTGTAGGTCTATTGTTCTTCACCTCCAAGCTCACCCTGTCTCTGGCAGTACACCTGGATTGGTTACTGCCAGAATCCTGTAGGTCTATTGTTCTTCACCTCCAAGCTCACCCTGTCTCTGGCAGTACACCTGGATTGGTTACTGCCAGAATCCTGTAGGTCTATTGTTCTTCACCTCCAAGCTCACCCTGTCTCTGGCAGTACACCTGGATTGGTTACTGCCAGAATCCTGTAGGTCTATTGTTCTTCACCTCCAAGCTCACCCTGTCTCTGGCAGTACACCTGGATTGGTTACTGCCAGAATCCTGTAGGTCTATTGTTCTTCACCTCCAAGCTCACCCTGTCTCTGGCAGTACACCTGGATTGGTTACTGCCAGAATCCTGTAGGTCTATTGTTCTTCACCTCCAAGCTCACCCTGTCTCTGGCAGTACACCTGGATTGGTTACTGCCAGAATCCTGCTAGGTCTATTGTTCTTCACCTCCAAGCTCACCCTGTCTCTGGCAGTACACCTGGATTGGTTACTGCCAGAATCCTGCTGGTCTATTGTTCTTCACCTCCAAGCTCACCCTGTCTCTGGCAGTACACCTGGATTGGTTACTGCCAGAATCCTGCTGGTCTATTGTTCTTCACCTCCAAGCTCACCCTGTCTCTGGCAGTACACCTGGATTGGTTACTGCCAGAATCCTGTAGGTCTATTGTTCTTCACCTCCAAGCTCACCCTGTCTCTGGCAGTACACCTGGATTGGTTACTGCCAGAATCCTGTAGGTCTATTGTTCTTCACCTCCAAGCTCACCCTGTCTCTGGCAGTACACCTGGATTGGTTACTGCCAGAATCCTGTAGGTCTATTGTTCTTCACCTCCAAGCTCACCCTGTCTCTGGCAGTACACCTGGATTGGTTACTGCCAGAATCCTGTAGGTCTATTGTTCTTCACCTCCAAGCTCACCCTGTCTCTGGCAGTACACCTGGATTGGTTACTGCCAGAATCCTGTAGGTCTATTGTTCTTCACCTCCAAGCTCACCCTGTCTCTGGCAGTACACCTGGATTGGTTACTGCCAGAATCCTGTAGGTCTATTGTTCTTCACCTCCAAGCTCACCCTGTCTCTGGCAGTACACCTGGATTGGTTACTGCCAGAATCCTGTAGGTCTATTGTTCTTCACCTCCAAGCTCACCCTGTCTCTGGCAGTACACCTGGATTGGTTACTGCCAGAATCCTGTAGGTCTATTGTTCTTCACCTCCAAGCTCACCCTGTCTCTGGCAGTACACCTGGATTGGTTACTGCCAGAATCCTGTAGGTCTATTGTTCTTCACCTCCAAGCTCACCCTGTCTCTGGCAGTACACCTGGATTGGTTACTGCCAGAATCCTGTAGGTCTATTGTTCTTCACCTCCAAGCTCACCCTGTCTCTGGCAGTACACCTGGATTGGTTACTGCCAGAATCCTGCTGGTCTATTGTTCTTTGACTCCAAGCTCACCCTGTCTCTGGCAGTACACCTGGATTGGTTACTGCCAGAATCCTGTAGGTCTATTGTTCTTCACCTCTAAGCTCACCCTGTCTCTGGCAGCACCATCCTGCAATGTTTCAGTCCCAAAACAGAACACCCTGGAAGTGATGTCACATGTTGGTGTGACACTAAAGAGGGCCCCCCCTCTTCATTTTTCACCTGCAAGCTTGGCCTTCCTTGACCGAAGACACATCTGGCATTCCAGTTGAGGAACACCAGTGCAACACAAAGAGAGGTATTATCCACATCCTTCCTAGAAAGAAACTGAATTTGTTCAACTCCTGAAAGATGGGAAGAAAAAGAGCAAAAGCCTTAAGGTACTGCTTCAGGCCTGCCATTTCCAGAGCCCATTTCCTGGAGCCTCGCCACACACCTTGCTAAGCAATCAACTGCCAAAGGAACAATTCCTTGACAGAAAATGACTCTGACAGGCCCGTTCAATACGCCATCCACACCGTCATATGCATTGCCAACACTTAACCCGAGGTCATATTGCATCAAGACAAAGCATGCAAAATGTTGCCCGTACAAATGATCAGACACTCGAGAACAGAAGGACGGGAGATGGATTATAAACTGCCTGTTTGTTAACCGGAGCTGCTTTAGGATCAAACCTGTTTTGTTTTGTTAAAAAAAAAAGGTGAAGAACCAGCCAATGGATTAAATGCCTCACTCACATAGAAAGGTGCAGCAATTTATTTATGTACTTCATTTCTTACACGCCCAGGGAAATGCTGATCGCCACTTTGGGGTCAGGAAGAAGAAGAAGAAGAACAAGAAGAAGAAGAAGAGTTTGGATTTATACCCCGCCCTTCACTGCCCAAAGGTGTCTCAGAGCGGCTTACAAACTCCTTTCCCTTCCCCTCCTCACAACAGACACCCTGTGAGGTAGGTGGGGCTGAGAGAACTCTAACACAAACTGTCCTTGAGAGAACAGCTGTGCCAGAGCTTGTGACTGACCCAAGGTCACATCAGCAGGTGCAAGTGGAGGAGTGGGGAATCAAACCCGGTTCTCCCAGATAAGAGTCCGCGCACTTAACCACTACACCAAACTGGCTCTCCGAAGCAATTTTTTTCCCCCAGGCCAGTTTCGCTGGAGATCCTGGAAGTTTTTTTACTTTGCCATCTTTTGGACATAGAGCAGGGGTCCCTGGGGGTGGGGGGAGAGGTATTTGTGAATGTCCTGCATTGTGCTAGATGACCCTGGAGGTTGGACTAGATGACCCTGGAGGTCCCTTCCAACTCTATGATTTCTACTCCACCTTTCTCCTCAAGGGAGACTCAAAGTGGCTCCCCTGTTCTCTTTGTCTCTCCCCCCCCCCGAACCACCTTGTGAGTAGAGCTGCCAGCTCTGGGTTGTGAAATACATGAAGATTTTTTTTTGGGGGGGTGGAGTCTGAGGAGGGTGGGGTTTGAGGTGGGGAGGAACCTCAGCAGGGTACAATGGCATAGATTCCATCTCCCATAGTAGCTATTTCCTGCAGGGGAACTGATCTCTGTTGCCTGGAAATCAGTTGGTGTAGTGGCCCCAGAACATAAGAACATAAGAGAAGCCAATGCTGAATGAGGCCAATGGCCCATCCAGTCCAACACTCTGTCACACAGCGGCCAAAATATACCAGGTGCCATCAGGAGGTCCAGCAGCGGGGCCAGGACACCAGAAGCCCCCCCACTGCTGCCTCCTCAGGCACCAAGAATAGCGTGCATCACCTGCCCCAGACTGAGAGTTCCCATCTATACCCTGTGGCTAATAGCCACTGATGGACTTCTGCTCCATATGTTTATCTAATTCCCTCTTGAAACTGTCCATGCTTGTAGCTGCCACCACCTCCTGTGGCAGTGAGTTCCATGTGTTAATCACTCTTTGGGTGAAGAGGTATTTCCTCTTGTCTGTTCTAACCTGACTGCTCAGCAATTTCATGGAGTGCCCACGAGTTCTTGTCTTGTGAGAAAGGGAGAAAAGTACTTATTTCTCAACCTGCTCAATCCCATGCATAATCTTATAAACCTCAATCATAGCAAACCTACTTGTGAAGTCGGTTAGGCTGAGAGTGGGTGACTGGCCCAAGGTCACCCAGCGAGCTCCCATGGCAGAGTGAGTAGAATTTGGGTCTCCCAGGTTCTAGCCTGACACTTCAGCCCTGATGCCATGCTGGCCATTGTTTCTTGGTAAGAAAGCAGGCACCCCCCTCTTTAGGTGCTCATAATATTATAAACAGATTGGAATATATGTATTTGGAGGCTGTCTGAGACCAACAGGCGGGCAGGGCCAAGAGAAGTATGACATTCATAAGACCAAGTGCATCCTTGGGGGCTGTGTATGTGACTGAAGCGATTTTTTTAAAAAATGAGGTAGACCGAAAATAGAGGCTGACCCACAAATCAAGATAGTCAACAAGACTCACAAAGAAAATGTTTTCTATACATGTTGCCAACAAGCACCACAAAGCAATAAACAAATTTCCATCGAAACCATAAGAAAATCCTTGTATAAGAATACATCAATGTCATCTCTGGATTTTATAACAATGTTTCAAAAAATGGATCTTCCACAGGAAATATTCTATAAAGTAGTGCAAAGGCTGATCTCAAGAGTATTCAGGCTGCATGTATTCCTCTACAAGGATTTTCTCATGATTTTGATGGAATTTGTTCATTGTTATGTAGTGTTTATTGGCAACAGTATATAGAAAATATTTTCTTTGTAAGTCGCTTTGTTTTGTTTTGACCCCAAAGGGATATTTTTTGTTGCATTTCTATAAACTACAAAGAAATAAGGAAGGGTGTCTACAAACTACAGGAGAAAGGAAAGAAAACCACTAAAAAACCAAGAGGTGGTGGCCATTACAAAAGCTTCCATAAAGTTAAAAAGCTAAGTTATTAAAGAACTTATTAGTTACATTAAGTGAGATCAATGTTTATATGCTAGTGTTGTCAATATCAGTAAAAAGTCCACTGATCAAGAACAATCACAAAGAAACTGCTAATATCCCCTAAGGCAGACTTCAGAGCCATTCAGCATCTCATTCTTTTCCTCAATTGATAGTCTCGTTTGGGGGCAGCAACCCCCTGTTGTGAATCAGAGTCTTCTTCAGAAGTTGTAGTATCAGAGTCATTGCCGCTTCCTTTATCGCCGTCATCGTCTTCTTTGCTGTCCTCTCCCACAGAACCAAGCTGCTGCTTCAGGAACTCCTGAGCTTTAAAGGCAGTGTTGATCCTTTCTTTCTTTTCATTTATCTTGAACATAAGGCCTCAGGGACCAGCCATTTATAAGGGATGTTGTTTATTTGTAAAAACCTTGCCAAGTCTTTGAATTTCTTTCTCTTCTTTCTAATTTCAAATGGAATATCTTTTAGAACCCATATTTTCTTGCCTTCAATTTTTAGGGACATTCCTGATGTTGCTTTCAGGATTAAATCCCTCACATGCCTTTTAGAGAATCTGACCACTATCTCCCCGGGCAGATTTTTCTTCTTTATATATTCTGAATATGATCTGTAAACCACATCCATCTTGCTTTGAATATACTCTGCTTTTAAATCTGCAATCAGGGCCAAGGCAACACTCAGCACGTGCTTCAGGTTCTCCCCCTTGTTTTCAGGAAGTCCCTGGAATCTCAGGACAAAACTTGCTTTTTCCATTTGTAATTGGAGAAGCTGTGATTCTCCAGTCGTTCCCTTCTTTTCAAGCACCTGAACACACTTTTTAATCTTTTTGGTCATGGCATCCATCTCCTTCACCATCTCAGCTGTCTGCTCAGTCTTTTTATTAATTTCACTTAGTTGGAGCTGCTGAGCTGCAAAATTCTGGTTTAAAGTAGTCAGCTGCTAGATTAAATTTGTTATTTGGTCCAGCAGGGGCGCAAAGAGTCTGCTAACATCTTTGAAATGTCTATGGTAGAATCTGGTTGGCTGACCGGACCAGCTGGGCTTGAATTTCCTGAAGAAGGTTTAGCTCTTGCTTGTTTATCCTTCTCAGTTCTTTTGCCCACCATCTTTGAGGATGTTTACTTTTAAAATAGTTTGCCCAAAGTCTCTAAAGTTCGCTCAAATGCTTACGAAGTTCTTCAAACAGTTTCATTTTACTTTTAATGCCATCTCCCCCCTTTGAATATCTCAATCTTTGCATTTGGGGAGTACCCTCCCCCGCTCACTTATACCTCGGTGCGGGGGGAAGCTTTCTGCTTTTAACTCCGTACTTTCACTTCACTCACAATCAATGCCAGCCCAGGGATCCATCTCTGTCCGAGGACCTTGTTTCAGGTATGTTTTGTTCGCTCAACCTCCACTTGCTTGTCCCGGTCAGCGACTCGAGTTCCATTGCGGATGCACAGTGGTGGGGCAGAAGGGAGCCTCAATTCTCCGGCATCATGCCAGAGGAGAGGCAGCCCTTTAGTGCCCCATGACTCAGGACCCAACACAAGAGTCCCGTGTGTGTGTGTACGATCACACCCCCTCCCAACTGCTGGCATGCAGATCGCATCCCGGGAGTTCTCCAGTGATGCATCCGCCATTGAGATGCCAAAAAACGGAAGTCTCCTTTGTAATTCTTGTTGACTATCTTGATTTGTGGGTCAGACTCTCATGACTGTTTTCTCAGTATTTGTTTCTAGACAAGGTCATGACTGTCCACGTTTGTCTTGTCTTCCAGAAGCAGAGGCTGCCATTAGTAGGACTGCCAGACTGGCCTGGCAACCAGTGGGAGAACAGACGAGGCAGAGCAGGCCTGTAGCTACAGTAGGGCACCTCGGGGCCCGGCCCCCTGACTTACCACCAAGGCCCCCAACTTCCCATCCAGCACAGGTGCTCCCTTGGGTGTGTGTGCAGGGTGCCCCCTGACTTATTTAAAGGCCCCCTGAATTAAAAAATTCTGACTACGGGCCTGAGGCAGAGGCTTGGGGGATGGCCATCAGTGATGGTGTGACATCACTTCTGGGGAAACCTGGAAATGATGTTACGCCAGCTACACAAGACTTGTGAAAGAGTAGTGCCCTTTATCTTGAAGATGCTGTAGGTCAGGATTTCCCGAACCTTTTTGCACCTGTGGGCACATTTGGGATTCTGACATAGTGAGGCAGGTGCAGCCACAAAAAAGATGCCACAAGAAGTGGAGGTACCCGTAAAATGGCTGCTACAGCTTACCCTCAGTCACAGACTAAAGACCCTTGTGCTGTGGTGGCAGCTGCTGCCAAAGCAACTTAAAAAAAATTGTACAGCCAATCAAATTTCCAGTGGCTAATCAGATGCCTTTCTGGGCAAAAGCCCCACTTGCTACCACCCACTTCCTAAAACACTTGAGCAGCAAAAGGTGTTGCTGGGCTCCCTAGAGCCCACGGGCACCATATTGGGGACCCCTGCTGTGAGGTGATGTGTTGAAGTGGTTTAAGTTGTCATTGGTGTTGTCTTGTTACCTTCTTCGGTTCTGTCTTGTAGCCAGCTGGCTCTGGGTGTCAGTCTACCTTTGCTGATTGGCTCCTTTACTAGGAGGGTCCTGTAATCTGAAGAGTGCTTGCTTAACTTCTTCATGTAAGAATCCTTGTCTGAGAGATTCAGTCAAATACAAGGCAGCCAAGAACAAGGCAGGGAACCAGGCAGTGTTTGTGTGTGTGTGTGTGTGTGTGTACACATGTGTGTGTGTGTGTGACCAGTTTGGGAAAGGAAGATGACCTGGGTGCCCGAACCCCCTCTCTGTCCCAGTTCTGAGGAAGAAGAAGAAGAAGAAGAGGAGAACATAACATAAGAGAAGCCAATGTTGAATCAGGCCAATGGCCCATCTAGTCCAATACTCTGTCACACAGCAGCTAAAAATACCAGGTGCCATCAGGAGGTCCAGCAGTGGGGCCAGGACACTGGAAGCCCTCCCAATGTTGCCCCCACCAGCACCAAGAATAGAGTGCATCACCTGCCCCAGACTGAGAGTTCCTATCTACACCTTGTGGCTAATAGGAGGAGGAGGAGGAGATTGGATTTATGCCCCGCATTTCACTCAGAGTCTCAGAGTGGCTTACAAACTCCTTTCCCTTCCCCTCCCCACAACAGACACCCTGTGAGGTAGGAGGGGCTGAGAGAGTTCTCTCGAGAACGGCCCTTGATAGAACAGCTCTTATCGGAACTACAGCTTGCCCAAGGTCATCCAGCCAGGTGCAAGTGGAGGAGTGGGGAATCAAACCCAGTTCTCCCAGATTAGAGTCCACGCACTTAACCACTACACCAAACTGGCTCTCACCTGGTGGACCAGATGGCTAGTAGACCAGTTGCTCTCTTTGGTGGTGGGATGGCACAAGGCAGGGAAACTGTCTCAGGGGTAGGGGGGCCTCACATCCAAACAGTCTTCCTCCAAAGTTGAGGATTGAGCAGGGGAGGTCCTGACAGAGATTCAGTATGTTCTCCCAGCTAGATGGTAGGGGAGGGTGCACCGATTGCTCCAGATGCCACCGTTTGTCTCAGCTATGCGCAAGCACAACCTCTTCCATTGCAGTGTTTGCGTGTTCTGCAGCATGGGTAGAAGCTGCTGGGAAAGACATCCTGTAGCCGAAGGCAGCTCTCCCACTGGAGCCTCGTTTAAAACGGTGGGGCAGTAAAGTAAATAGGGCCGAGTGGTCATTTGTGAGGGAGCATATTTTGTCTTAAGCCATCCATTACGGCTTCTGAAAGTCCTCCCCTAATAAAACTTAATGAGAATGGCATAAAGTACCAAGTCAAGCCAATTAGCCATCTGTGCTCTCGGTAGCTCATTTTCGGGCCTTTCATCCAACATTCCCTCATTATGGCATCTTCCACGGCTGGGATTTTTCAGAGGGAAAGTTTTTGCGAGCCGTGATAAGTCAAGCAGGCATTAGCTTTGTCGTATCAGGGCCTTAATGCACTATAATTTGGGGCAAGAGGAATTGGTTTTATTATCGAGACTTTTTTTTTTGTAGTTAGTGAGGCTTTCTTTGGAGCCAGCGTGGTTGGGACTCCAGCTGTGAATCTTGTTCATGCTCAGCACACCTCCCAGCCTCAGCTGTACGGACTTCGCTCTGGAGTTCTCTTGCCATGCCTCAGTCTTTTCATCGCTAGCATAACGTATGCTCAGGAAATGATTCCTTTCTTGTATCTTTTAGACTACAGCCTGTTAGGCACAGGTGTTTACCCTCGTGTTCATCGTGCACGTCTGTTGGGTTTTCTTTGTTGTTCTGCATTGGTTTCCCTCCCTTTAGTGCTCAGTTCGCTTTCTGGTCGCTGTATCCTCAGTTCTTCTTTTGTACTTTTGTGCCGATTTCCCCCTTGTTCCACTTCCAAGCTGTACGTAATTCAAAAGCGTAGATTCCCTCAGACTCCCCTTGCCCTTGAAGGTCACTCCCCACCCACACTGAGGTTGTTCCACCCACTCTGCACCTTCCACCATCCTTCACCATTGGTATACAAGCTCCATTTCCCCCTTGTTTAAATTGTTTTGACAAGCAGCATGAGTCTAGCAATATGAGACTATTGCTAGTCTCAGATCACTGAATTAAAAAAAAAAATTAAAACAACAGGAGGAAGTTTAAAAGGAGTTGCATGAAGTTTAGTTCCCTGCTGGTATTGACTAGAAAGGGGGATTGGAGAGGAGGCAAATGGCAGTTTCCCCAGTTGGGGGCGGGGGGGAGAATTTCAATGCTGCATGCTAACAAAATCAAGTGGGGGGAATCATCAGTGCAGAATGAAATTGACACGAGATGTAAAGAGAGAGAGAGAGAGACCTAAAGTTTTAAAATTTTCTGTTTGGTGCCAGTTTGGTGTAGTGGTTAAGCGCGCAGACTCTAAACTGGGAGAACCCGGTTTGATTCCTCACTCCTCCATTTGCACCTGCTGGATGACCTTAGGCAAGAACGGTCAGAGCTATTCTCTCAAGGACAGTTCTTGAAAGAGCTCTCTCAGCCCCGCCTACCTCACAGGGTGTCTGTTGTGGGGAGGGGAAGGGAAAGGAGTTTGTAAGCCGCTCTGAGACTCCTTCAGGTAGTGAAGGGCAGGGTATAAATCCAATCTCTTCTTCTTCTTCTAAAAAACATTTTTTCCTTTAATGCTTCAGTGAACAAAGTTTGGGAGGGGAACCATTTTGGCAGCCACTGGAAAGCTAACATTAAAATAGTGGCTGAGCCACATGGACCTTCTGCAAACTGCCAAACTTAAGAATCACTTGGGATTGATCCATCTGAAGGAAGAGTGCATTTTGCAGTGGACAGACTTTAAAAAACTGCCAAAATCATGATCAGTGTGCAGGCTCAAATCAGAGAGTCACAAAGAGAAAACAATTCAAATTTGCAAGGAAGGGCAGGAAATTAGTGTTACTATGCTGCTGTACTAAGGCATTGATGAAAATCCCCCCCATTTTTTCAATTTATTGGCACGAGCCTAAAAAAGCTCTCCAGAGCTTCTGCTATAGGAGTCCTCCCCCATACAAATTGCAAAGTGTGCAAAGCATGGTGGAGTTGCAGCTGACTTTGCATAGGCATGGACACACACACACACACACACATACACTGCCAATGATCACAGCTTGCATTGCCAGTATCCGTGGGTTCTACCATGCATTCTGTAAACTCAACATGTTCCCCCATATTATGAGATTGTGTGACTCTTTCCCATTTTTCACAGTGGCTGATAACACAACAGAGAATCCCCTAGTGCTCAGCAATACACAAAACAGGGCTTCCTAGCTGCTTGTCAGTTTCAGAAAAAGTCTGGTCAGTTTCAACAGTGGGTGTCCCCCCTTTGCTTGTGTCCCTTTCTGTTGCCTTTTATTCAACCAACTAATGTTAAAATGCATGCACAAAACCTGAACCACAAGGATTTAAATGGAAGGTCCTCACTGGATGCTACTGCACAGCTGCTATGGACACCACCCCCCACATGTCACAAGTGACATTCCACCCTGATTTAGAAAAGTATGCTTTTTAAAATTGTAGCTGCAGAATAAATACACCAGAGGAAAACAAATGGTAAGACGAGCACAGGATCTGAAGTCAAGATTAAAGGCTTACTGCTCCGGAAATCTGCAGTAACATGTGCATGCTTAATGGACCTATGTCATGCCCCTCTTCAAACCATAGGAGGGGCCATGGTAAAACATCTGCTTGGCATGCAGAAGGATCCATGTTCAATCCCTGGCACCTCCACTTTGAAGGACCAGCTAGTAGGTGATGTGAATGACCTCTCTCTGAGATCACAGAGAGCTACTTTCAGTCTTAGTAGACGACAATAATAATAATAATAATAATAATAATAATAATAATAATAATAATAATAATAATAATAATAAGAATAATATACTTTATTGTCATTGTACATAGTACAACGAAATTAAAAGTACAATCATTTCAGTGATCTACAACAATAACCATGCACACTCACACAGCCATTCACAACTGCTTCATAGCTCCCCTAAAGTTCACATAGCAACTAAACCACTGATGTCCCCAATTCCAATCTCATGCAGCATTTAGGGCAATAATGGCTCTTGGATAAAAACTGTTTTTTAATCTATTTGTCCTTGTTTTAATTGTCCTGTATCTTCTGCCCGAAGGCAGCAATTCAAACAAGGAGTGTTCAGGGTGTGATGAGTCCTGCAAAATGTTCTTTGCCTTTTTCAAGCATCGAAAACTGTACAGTTGTTCCAGGGATGGGAGAGGGCAGCCAATGATCTTCTGAGCTGTGGTGGTAACTCTCTGGAGTGCCTTTATTTAATGCTGACCTTTATTGACCGTGAGGGCCCCCTTTTGAGAGTTCACCCTCTACCATCCCTGCTGTTGTGTCCTCTCAGGCTTCAGGACTGGGGATTGGTAGGACACTGTCCGAGTTCATCCTTAATGTTAATGCTTAGAAACATAGAGCTGGAAGGGACCTCAGGGTTCATCTAGTGAAGTCCGGTGCCCTGCACGACACAGGAAATTCACAACTACTTCCTCCCCATTCCCCCAGTGACTTGTGCTCTATGCCCAAAGGAAGGCAAAAGAACTCCAGGATCCACGGGACAATCTGGCCTAGAGGAAAATTCTGTCCCGACCCCAAAGTGGCAATTGGCATTCCTAATAAAGATGCTGTACCAATGACTGTATTTTATAATTTGGGGGAAATTGAAGATGAGCGCCATTTTCCCTCTGAAATTATTTCCAAGCAACATTTCATTTTCTTAATGCTTGGATTATTACTCAGTTATACAGCATGATGTATTCCTGCAAATTGAAGATGCATCCCTACAGCTCGCACTGTACGAATTCATTAACATTAAGCCAAAAAATGAATATTATGCAAATAGAAGCTGTGCTGTTTAATTTCCATTTGTACCAGCTGTGTCTAATTTTTCTCCCCCTACCTGATACGGGACTTCCGGAATCAAAACCGGTGGTGTGTGTGTGTGGGGGGAGGAATATTGTTAACACGAAAAAAAATTGATACCATTTTTTCCGCTCATCTGAAAAATGGTCTTTTTATCATCAACCGATTCATTTGGGAATTAGCAAAACAAAATCATACTTCTAATTAGTGTAATAGAGTGGTGCACTATTTGTAATGTTCTGAGAAGAGAACATTGGACGGGGGATTGCAGGGGGGGGGAAATCAGGAGTATTTGATACTGACCAGCTGTAATGTATCCATCAGAGAACATGTGCGCAGGACAGCCATGTGCTCAGACTGGTTCCAACCGGTCCGAAATGCGGCCAGGTTAAGGGCCTGAGCTTCGCTACAAAAGATAATGGACTGTAGGATCCCAGCTCCGTTCTAATTGGGAAGCCGGAATCCTAGGAAATAACTCAATCACTGTAAATAGCCCAATCACGGGGGTGGTGTGTGTTGGGGTGTGGGTTCACTTGGGAATAAAAGCCGGCCTGCGAGCCGGCTTCTCTCGTCTTGTTCTTTAACTAATAAAGTATGTGAGAGCTGAAATCACTCGTCAGTCTCAGTACTTTTCACCAACCTAGCCTGATTTCATCAGATCTCGGAAGCTCAGCAGGGTCGGCCCTGGCCAGCATTTGGATGGGAGACCTCCAAGGGACACCAAGGTCGTGACACAGAGGCAGGCAATGGCAAATCATCTCTCGCTTTGAGAAACCCTACGGGGTTGCCATAAGTCAGCTGAGATTTGATGGCAAGAAAAAAAATGATGCTAAGAATTGAGGAGGAAAGGCAGGCAGAAAGAGTTGTCTCTACTCCTCTGTAATGCAAAGCAAAGAAGGCTGAACACAAACATGAGCAGCTAGCATGTTTTCCCATCATGACGGTGCCCTGATAGCCATTGTCCCAGGGTGTTGTTGTTGCACTGCTACTTACCTTCGGGGGGGGGGGCACCAGGCTGTCAGTGAGGAAGCAGGAGTGAGGAAAGCTGCAGGGGAATGGGGGGAGATGGCTGGCTTGCTGGGGAAGCCGTCAACAGTGAACATAAGAACATAAGAGAGGCCAATGTTGGATCAGGCCAAAGGCCCATCCAGTCTAACATTCTGTCACTCGGTGATACTCGCGGGGGGGGGAGTATTCTAGCCACCAAGCTTCCCCCTCCCTCCCCCCAGCAGCGGTGGCGGCAGCAGCGAGGCTGGCTGGCCCGCCGTGTTTCCCCGTCCCCAGCAGCAGTGGTGGTGGTGGTGGTGAGGCTGGCCGGCCTGCCAAGCTTCCCCCTCCCTCCTTCCCAAGCAGCAGCAGCGGGGGTGGTGGCGGCGAGGCCAGCCGGCCACCAAGTTTCCCCCTTCCCAGCAGCAGCGGGGGTGGTGGCGGCGAGGCCAGCCAGCCCGCCAAACCTCCCCCTTCCTCCCTCCCTCCCAAGCAGCAGTTTGGCGGCGGCAGCGGCGGTGGGGAGGCCAGCCGGCCCACCAAGCTTCACCCTCCCTCCCCAGCGGCGAGGCTGGCCAGCCAACCAAGCCTCCCCCTTCCTCCCTCCCTCCCAAGCAGCAGGGCAGCGGCGGGGAAGCCGGCTGGCCTGCTAAGCTTCACCCTCCCTCCCCAGCGGTGAGGCTGGCCATCCGCCAAGCCTCCCCCTTCCTCCCTCCCCAGCAGCGGTGGCGGCGGAGGCGAGGCCAGCTGGCCCGCCAAGTTTTCCCCTTCTTTCCTCCTGCTGCAATGGCGGCGACAAGACCAATCAGCCCCCCAAGCCTTCTCCCGCCCTCCTGTCCCTTGTGGTGGTGACGGTGCAGCGGCAACGGCGAGGCAGTTTGCAGAGCGTTCCCTGCGCATGCGCAGGGAGGGCTCTTTTACTTTTTTGGGTATTTAAATATCCCCGTATACTTTTTTCTACTTTTTAGATTTTTCTGCACATCTGGGGAATGCCCCACGTGTGCAGGAAAATCTCCCTGCCCCACAGGTGCCCCCAATGTGCAGATTTAGATATCTGCACACAGGGGGCCACTTCGGAATTAGACATATAGATAGTCTGTATGGCCGCTTCCAACTCTATGATTCTATAACAATGGCCCCTCCCCATGCTTGCTCCACCAATGCTGAGGTAGGTGAAAGGGGTGGAGACAGAAAGGTGGTATTCCACTGGGCTTGAGGGCTATCAGTCTCTGGAGAAGGGAGGATTGGCGAGTTCATGAGGTCCCACCCTGGAAGGGGAGATTTAAACAGAAGGTGAGAAGCGGGCTGGGGAGGAAGAGCCAGGGAGAAGCCCCAGAGATGCCAGGATGGGCTGTCAGTGGGGGAGAGGGAACTGAGTGCAAATGAACCCCCTTCCCCCTGCATTATCTGAGGCTGGCCCAGCCTGCTGGCTAAAAATCGAGCCCTGGAGGGGTGTACCCCATCGGACTCGCCCCCAGGACCCCCCCCCCAGACTCTGACAGCCACCCAGTAGAACATTCCCAAGTGGTGGCTTCTCCATTTGACCCTTGTTTTTTTTTGTAAATACAATTTATTATTGGATATATCACAAGTTTATACAATTTAAACATACCAATACATACCCATTTTTCTTTTTTCCCTTTCTCCCCCCCACATCAGGCTTCCAGCACTGCTCCAACCCCATTAATATCTCTCTTATTCCATTACAATTACTTCTAAACTTATTTTCTCTTACTAACGGTAACAATACAAAAATCTAATTCTCTTTCCGTTTCTTCTTAATAACTGTCAAAGCAAATCAAACCACTTTTAATGTCCCAATTTTTCAACAAATATTTTTGAAAGTCTTTCCAATCTTTAAAAAAAGTTTCATCTTCTTCGTTGTTTAACTTTCTTGTTAACTTGTCCATTTCCGCCAAAAACAACGTCTTTTTAATCCATTCCCATGTTTCAGGTATTTTATCTTGTTTCCAACATTGAGCAAAAGTCAGTCTTGCTGCTGTAGTCAAGTACCATAGTAGTGTTCTCTTGGCTACATTTATTTCTTCCATTTTAAGACCTAACAATAACATCTATGGGTCTTTCTTAAAAGTACAATTCAGAATTTTTTGTATCTCATTGTGGATCTCTGTCCAATACTTTACTGCTTTATCACATGTCCACCACATATGGTAGAAAGACCCTTCATGTTTCTTATCCATTTGACCCTTGTTGATCGGGTTGCCAACCTCCAGGGTGTGGTTGGTGATCTCCCAGGATCAGAGCTGATCTCCATGTGACAGAGATCAGCTGCCCTGGAGAAAATTCAATAAACACGCGGGAAACCCGGCAAGGTTGAATAAACGTAGAAAGACACCATGTTCAAACAAAACACACAATTCTAATATGCTACTACGGCTTCATATATTGGTTTAAATCATATACTTAAATATACAATAAAGACCCTAGTGTATCTTATTAATTATAGTACATTGATAATTTTGGTTCAGAATTTAAGCAATTAGCTTAGTTATAGTCGTAGGCGTTAACTGTGTGAGATGTTGTCAGTACTGTTCCTTTAATTCTCTTGGACTCATCAGTGCAGCCGTGTTTTATTAGAGTGGTCTTTCTGGGTTGCTCCTATGGAGAACTGGAGAAGTCTTTTACAGAGTCGTTTGAGTTGTGCATTGTAGCATTGTGAGCTCTGGGTGAGTGCAGCAAGCTAGCTCTCTTTTTCTCCCTGGTTTCTATGTAAAGTATATTGTGTCATATGTATTTGTAATTCAGTTCCAGGAAAAATAATTTGCCCGAAGAAGAACTTCTCGAAACATACAACTTTTTGCCCGGGAGGCACGTTGCATTGATGCTCGTTGCATCTCTTTTCGGAAAGCAAAACAGCCTATGATATTGGCATCGACGAGTGCTGCGTCTCTCATCGGAAAGCAAGATAGTCTACAGCATTAAACCTGTCTGCATCCATGTTCCCTCTAAGCTGAGTTAGTGTGAGCTAGCTCACAGTTTTTTAGCCTCCGGCTCAAACATTTTTGTCTCAGCTCAGGAAAGACAGCTCTAGAGCAAACTAATTTATGCAGCAGCCAAATTGCTCGCTCACAACTTTAATGCCAGTAGTTCACAAAGCAGAATGTTTGCTCACAAGACTCCACAGCTTAGAGGGAACATTGGTCTGCATAGTTGTCTTTGTAGCTGTGGACTTTTCTACAAGATACATATTGTTCTTTGGGGATTTTTTTGTTATCACTGTACAATAATTAATAAGATACAGTAGGGTCTTTACTGTATATTTGAATATATGATTTAAAGGAATATACGGAGGCATAGTAGCATATTAGAAGTGTGTTTTGTCTGAACACGTTGTTTTTCTACGTTTATTCAGCCGTGGAGAAAATGGCTGCTTTAGAGAAGAAGAGATTGGATTTATACCCCGCCCTTCACTATCAAAAGGTGTGTCAGAGTGGCTTATAAACTCCTTTCCTTTCCCCTCCCCACAACAGACACCCTGTGAGGTAGGTGCGGCTGAGAGAGCTCTGACAGAAACTGCTCTTTTTCAAGGACAGCTCTTATCAGAACTATGGCTTGCCCAAGGTCATCCAGCCAGGTGCAAGTGGAGGAGTGGGGAATCAAACCCGGTTCTCCCAGATTAGAGTCCACCCACTTAACCACAACACCAAACTGGCTCTTTTAGAAGGCAAACTCTATGGCATTATATGCTGCTGAAGTCCCTCCTGAAACCCCGCCCTCCCCAGACTCCACACTCCTAAATCTCAAGGAATTTCCCAACCTCGACCCGTCTATCCTACTTGTTAAGTTAAGCCCAGACAGTTTTGGTGTCATACTGTGACATCATTTCCTGGATAAAATCACTCACGTGTGGATTTAAGCTCCATAGTTATGACAGTCTAGTCTCAGGGAAGGAAAAGCTGCCAGGAGAGGTGTGGTCAGCCTTTTCAATCCTCCATTCTTGTCCAGCCCAGAAGAGGCCTCCGAGTTCTAACCAACAGGCAAGCCTGTATTTTCTCCATATTTAACGGTAGTTGAATTCACCAGTTTGGGGACAGGAAGGAATTTTCCTTCAGGCCAGATCTGTCTAGGGAATGGATCATGGAGGTTTTTTGCTTTCCTCTGAGCATAGAGCGGGAGTCACTGGGGGGAGTGTGGGGAAGGTAGCTGTGCATTTCCCGGACTGTGCAGGGGGCAGGCCCATTGATACAGCGGGGGATCTCAGGGTTACCCCCCCGACCTACCACCCAGGCCTCCCAACTTCCCATACAGCTATTTTATTTTATTTTTTGTGTGCCATGGCCGCGCTGCACTGAGCCGTTGCCCTGCCTGCCGGCAGGGCACCTCTCGCTGGCTGCAGGTGAGGCACACCACAGGACACATCTGCTCTCTACTCCAGTCCTGCCCGTGAGCTTCCCTGGGGGCCTCTGGCCAGTGTCAAACTGCTGGACTCCACAGTCTGATCCAGCAGAGGCGATTCTGAATGTTCCCATTAATTAATTCATTCCGTCAGTCAGTCAGTCAATTGGTCGGTGTGATCTTGCGCACGCAGCGTGCATGACTGCCTCTGTGTGTGTGTGCATGCGCAGGTGTTGCTTTCTGTCGCCCACTCAGTGCCGAGTGAGGTAGCCGTGGTGAAAGGGAAATCACCTTTGCAATTGCTTTGGGTGTTGTTGACGGCATTTGGTTATACTGCTGGCAAGATGTCAGTGAGCTATGGACTCACGTGTCAGATCATGCTGATCTAAACTGGCAGCTGGAGAGGTCAGGTGACTAGAGTCGTGTCACATTTCTGGACAGTCACCATGACTCAGCTAATGTACATACTGAACTCTGATTGGTTGATGTGCATATATATTGCAACCTGTTCAACCATCCACACTCCTATTTGGAGAGCAACTGTCTGCGTAGCACTTTGTTGGTCGGTATCCAGAAATTGCTAATGAAGCCCTGTGTAAATCTCTCCAGTGTCCAGTGTAAATAAATGTAAATACTCTGTATAAAGAAATAGATGCTGATTTCCCACTACAGCTGCCTCAGGGTTGCGCTGCCGTTTGCCCCGATACTATTTGTCAATTTCACACCCGAAGCCGCGGGGCTGCATTTTGACCTGCGGCTTCGCCCGATTTCCCCGCAGTTTCATGATCCTGTTTTTTGAGGATCACGAAACTGCGGGGGAAATTGGGCGAAGCCGTGGGTCAAAATGCAGCCCCGCGGCTTCGGTGTGAAATTGACAAACAGTATCGGGGCAAACGGTGGCGCAACCCCGAGGCAGTTGTAGTGGGAAATCAGCCACAGACTATTTTTTGCGGCGGCTAACAATACCGTCAGTTGCATTACCCCCCCGCCCCGCCGCCGGTTTCTCCTTTCTAATCACCTCTCTCCAATCACCCTGGCTTGTAAATTTCCCTCCAGCCTAACAACAACAACAACAACAACATGAGAACACACGGCCTACCAGCGCCCTCGTCTCTCTCCCTCTCTCTTGTCACTTTTTAATTTATTTTGTGCGCACCGTGGCCTTGCTGCACCGAGCCATCACCATGCCCTGCCTGCCAGCACCCTCGCCTCTCTCTCACTTACCACTTTTTAAAACTTATTAGTCTCTCATAGTTCCTGATGCAACCTGGGTGTGTGTGCAGGGTGCCCCTGACTTACTTCAATGCCCTCCCCCCCAAGTCAAAGATCCTGGCTACGGCCCTGGCAGGGGGTTGGACTAGATGGCCCTTGGGGTACTGCCCAGCTCCATGTTTCTCATGGTTACAACCTGCCTAAGAGTGGCGGGCAAACTGCCTGTTTATAACAGGGTTGATGACTGAAATTAGATTCAGGAGCTAATAAGGTTTAGGCTTAACTCACTGAAGCTCCGGGTTGATTGAAAGAGGCGGAGGGAAATGGCTGCCGGCCTCCTGCCCCACAGCTGCCACCTCTTCTTTCCCAAACTCACAGTGTTGAAAGGAACAGCAGGGACAGCTCGCCAAGGCCTCAGGCATGCCCTAGGAGTGTTCCACTGATTGCTGTTGCAAATTGTCCCCCGATGTCAGAAACCAGGCAAAGGAGCATCCAAGACTTGTCGTCTGTTATCAGAAGTCATCCTGGATATCATCTCCCTTACAAGGGTAAGTTTGAGAGTGGCTGGAATGATAGACCTCTGCTGTCATTTGAAGCCCCTTATGAAAAAGACCCAATTTGTAATGGATTCAACCCAACCAGCGTTGGGTTCAACACTTATGTTTGCCATCCCTCATTCTCCAGTTACAAAACTGGATAAAGCGCTGCCAGCCCAGCCTTGGAGGATGGGTTTGTGGAGGGCCGTGCCTGGGGAGGATGGGTCTGTGGAGGAGGTGACATCACTTCCAGGTGACACTCTAGGAATTTCTCCTGATCTCTGTGGTCTTTACCACAGAGACATAGGGAAATTCCTAGAATGTCACTATAGAGGCCACTTTCCAGTCATTTTTTCTCTCTTCCACAACTCAAGTTCTTGAGGGTAGGGGATTGTGGCCAAGGGCAGCTGTTTACCCACCACAGGCAGCCAAATAGAAACGCTAACAAGTATTAGTAACTATGAGCAACCCTGGCTAGGAAAAATATCTCAATGCAGCAGAGAGGTCAGCGGGTGTCACAGCTTCTGTCAGTGCAATACTTGGAGTGACATTTGGCATATATAGATGAGTCTGTCAGATTGAGAGTGACACTATGAGCCACAGAGCCACTGTAAGAAGTGTGTCAGCTCACTATGCTAAACCCTCCCGTGCCAGAAGCCAGAATTCGTTCCTCACCTTTTCCCCCCCAAGGAACCTAATTTTCTCTTCTAGAATGCCGTTTCCAAGGCATGTCCAAAAAGGAAGGAAAGCCAGAGCCGCTGTGACAGGAGAGGCGCATTGGTCACTGACTTCAGCAGCGTGTCGCCTCATTTGAAGCTGGTTGTTCATCAGTTCTGCCTCTCCAAGGAGGGGAGTGGGGTCAGGGAAGGTCAGGGGCATCCTTTCAAGGGGGACTTCAAGAGAGAGAACCGGCGACTTCAATTCACACCATGCCTGGAAAGTTTGAGAGTGAAACAATCTCACTAACTGGGAACTTTACCTAACAGGCCTCTTTGTGCAATTTTTATCAAGAGGTAGCTGACATTTGGGGCTCCACCCAGTGAAATAAATGTATGAAAAAAAACAGGGGTCCATCTGTCCTACACGGGTCTGAAAGCATCTCAGACTGTTAGTGCTTTCACACACACTAAATAATGCACCTTCAATCAACTTCTGCAACAACTTGCAAGTGGATTTTGCCATTTCACACGGTAAAGTCCAGTTGCAAAGTGCACCGAAGTGAGCTGAAACAGCATAAGAACATAAGAACATAAGCCAATGTTGGATCAGGCCAATGGCCCATCCAGTCCAACACTCTGTCACACAGTGGCCAAAAATACCAGGTGCCATCAGGAGGTCCACCAGTGGGACACTAGAAGCCCTTCCACTGTTGACCCCCCCAAGCACCAAGAATAAAATGCATCACCTGCCTCAGACTGAGAGTTCCTATCTATACCTTATGGTTAATAGCCACTGATGGACCTTATTATTTCGTGACCCTTTTCAAACTGCCTTTTATTCCATTTTAGTAACTGCTTTTAATTGATTTTTGTCTGTCATTTCAGACTGTTTCTGTTGTTTCAGACAGACCCATTTTAGTAACCAGCTGCTAGCAGAATTTATTTACCTGTTCATACAAACCCACTTGTGTTGGGTTAGCAAAGCGTGGTTGAGCTGTTTTTGAGGGGAATGGCTTTTCCCCATTTTCAGCCCCTTTGTTGCACTTCCAAATTGCTGTGGTGTACTGTTAACAATGTCTGTAGCATTTCCTACAATGCTGATCCCCCCCCCGCCCTTTTTCACCAGGCAATCTTCCTGTTTGGTGTAGTGGTTAAGTGTGCGGACTCTAATCTGGGAGAACCGGGTTTGATTCCTCACTCCTCCACTTGCACCTGCTGATGTGACCTTGGGTCAGTCACAAGCTCTGGCACAGCTGTTCTCTCAAGGACAGTTTCTGTCAGAAGTTCTCTCAGCCCCACCTACCTCACAGGGTGTCTGTTGTGGGGAGGGGAAGGGAAAGGAGATTGTAAGCCACTCTGAGACTCTCTTGGGTAGTGAAGGGCGGGGTATAAATCCAGTCTCTTCTCTTCTTCTTGGACTTTTTTTTAAAAAAATTCTAAGGTGAGCGCTATAGTACTAAACCACTGTAGCATTACAGCACCATAGCAGCACCACTGAGATGTCTAGACTCGATTGAGTGAAGGCCTCTCAGTGGTGCCACCATAGCATTGAAGTGCTATAGCAGTTTAGCACTATAACACTTACTTTAGAACATTAAAAAATGCCCAAGGAAAATCACGCAGGGGGAAGCGGCGCTGTTTGAAATGACCGTAGTGCTTCAGAGATGGCTCATTAATGGAAGGAAATTCGCTGCATGAAATCTCTATCCCTGTATTACTTTATTCGAAATCGGGCCAGCAACGAATAGCATTCAGTTTAGAACGGTAATGTGAAAAGGGCTAGTGTGTGTGAAAGTGCCCTGTGTCTGCTACTCCTACGACATAATAAAACAACACATTCCCTTTGCTCCGATGTTCCCTGCTCTATCTTGACATTCATCAGTGTCCCCTGCTAAGCCGAAGAGACTGTTTGCAGTAACTGGCCACAGTCACTCTGGGCTGTTTCTTTGTTCTCCTTTTCCCTGAAAGATCTCAACTATTGGCAGGTCAAGAGGTGAGACAATTAGCTGACCTCTTGTTCATCTGAGCTCCAGCGGATAGAAGGACTTAAGAGTTTAGAAACAACTAACAGGAACCATTAAGGGAGGTATTTTGTCCTGCATTAATCCCCCCCCCCAGATATTCCCTACACTTTTAAGAAGTGTGGAAAAGAAATTTAGAATGCTGAGCTTTTGAAGTTGATGGCAATAGATTCACAGAGAACAAAATAAAGTGATTTTTCTCCAGGCCAGTTTGGCCAGTGATCTTGGAGGGTTTGGGGGTTTTTTTGGCCACGTTCTGGGCATGGAGCGAGGGTCACTGGGAGTGTGGGAGGGCGGTATTTGTGAATTTCCTGCATTGTGCAAGGGGTTGGATTAGATGACCCTGGAGGTCCCTTCCAGCTCTATGATTCTATGGGTGCGTTTAGACAGCGTGCTGGAGCGGTTTAAACTGCTCCGGCACGATGCGTTTTTTTTTTTAATCTGGAGAATCGCGCTCAGACTAACCTCCTCCTTCCGAGCGCCCCGCCGTCCTCCTGCAGGTGGGAGGGGTTTCCCCTCTCCTTTGAGCATGCGCACAGGCAGCCCTCTCCCGAACAGGAAGTTTGGCCGGTGCGAAGAAGAGCGATCTCAACAGGTCCCTTTAAAGTTTAAAGGAAGAGTCCTTTTAAAAATGGCCTCCCCGAGATCCCGGACTCCTCTAAATGCCTAAACTAGGCACCAGTAAACCTTTTCTTTTTTTTAACTAAGTGCGGAGCTCCGCTCAAGCGCACACCGGTAAGGGGGAAAAAAAAATGGAGGACTAAAAACGGAAGCTGGAGGCAGCTTCCCAGAGGGGAGGGGGGGTTGAAGCACCCGGAAGTGGCTGGATGGAGCGATCAGACAGGGAAAAGTGCGGCTTGAAACGGAGAATGATGGAAAACACCACTTGGGTAAGTGGTGCCAAAATACTCCGTTTCAAAGGGGGTTTGCTCCAGAAAGTGACGGCTGGGGACGGTGGGCAGATGTTGGGCGTGTGAACGCGCAGGGAAAAGCCGTTTCTGAGCCGTGCTGAAAACGGCTCAAACGGCGCGTCTGAACGCACCCTATGAGTCTAAGTATCTTCTTCACTCAAGGAGTCGTTACTGTTAGGTATGTCAGGGGGAATTGTGCTTTTTAGTTAAGGTTGTTTGGACCTTTTCAGCCCCTGTAGTTTTGGAGAGTGGCTAAAATGGGTGGAGTTTCCTGTTCTTGGAGTTAGTTGTGCTCTGAGACAATAAACTAGTTATGCTTAAACTCTGCTGAGCTTCATTTTGACCCTTCCAGACATAGCAATTGCCTTATGGAATTCACTGCCCATGGACATAGCAGCAGCCACTGGCACTGGTGAATCACAGAGGAGTGAATAACTATCAGCCAAGATGATTCCCATCCAGGGTAAGGGTCGCCTGTAGCCTCCAGCTCTGGGTTGGGAAATATGTGGAGGTTTTGGGGATGGGAGGGTGGGGTTTGAGGAGGGGAGGAACTTCTATCATCATCATCATCATCATCATCATCATCATCATCATCATCATCATCTTCATGGTTCTTTTTGTAGCAGGAACTCCTTTGCATATTAGGCGACACACTGCTAATGTAGCCAATCCTCCAAGAGCTTCCAGTGGCCCCTGTAAGAAGAGCTCTGTAAGCTCTTGGAAGATTGGCTGCATTAGGGGTGTGTGGCCTAATAAGAACAGAAGAGAAGCCAATGTTGAATCAGGCCAATGGCCCATCTAGTCCAACACTCTGTCACACAGCGGCCAAAATATACCAGGTGCCCTCAGGAGGTCCAGCAGTGGGGCCAGGACACTAGAAGCCCTCCCACTGCTGCCCCCTCCAGCACCAAGAATAGAGTGCATCACCTGCCCCAGACTGAGAGTTCCCATCTATACCCTGTGACTAATAGCCACTGATGGACTTCTGCTCCATATGTTTATCTAATTCCCTCTTGATCCATATGCAAAGGAGTTTCTGCTACAAAAAGAGCTATCATCATCATCATCATCATCATCATCAAGGCCCATTGTGGAAATAAATACAATGAGCTCTAGAAAGAGGCTCTGGGAGAGTGCCCCAGGCTTGGGCACTCAGTGTCAATTTGCTGTGGTGACCTCATCAGGGTATAATGACACAGAGTCCACCATTTTCTCCAGGGGAACTGATCTCTGCCATCTGGAGAGCAGTTGTCATTCTGAATGACCTGGAGTTGGCAACCCTGTCTCCTTCCCAGCCAATCATCAACCTACCTTTATTTCCCTCTCAGTCTTCAGCTTTCCATCTCCCCCCACTACCTGCAGCCTCTTCCGTGCTCTGAAGCCCTGGCTGCTACGTCACACTGGCTGCCATGGGGGGGGCATCTCAGCAGACTATAAGGACACAGAGTCCACCATTTTCTGCAGGGGAACTGATCTCTGCCATCTGGAGAGCAGTTGTCATTCTGAGTGATCTCCAGCCCTCATCTGGAGATTGGCAACAATGATCTCTGTCACCTGGTATCACCTGGTATCACAACTGAACTCCAGACAACAGATCTCTCCCCCCCACACCAGTGAATATAACTGCTTTTGAGGGTGGCCTCTATGGCATTCTATTCAGCTCAGGCCTCTCCCCTCCCCAAACTCTGGCTTCCTTGGTGTTTCTTTTCCCCGTTATGGAAAGTAAACCTGGCTTGGAGGCTAAAGATGGTGGGTTTTGTCCCCTGAGGGAATCATTCATTGTCTGGCGAGAAGAGCAAAGACAGTACCTGTGTTCACCGGAGCAAAGCAACTGTCTTTTGAGGAATGTTTTGGCAGGCACTGCTTCTCTGGGTGGGACTCAGGCAACACAGCCAGTGGATAGGGACAGCTTCTGAGTGACACATCACGGAGCCAACTGATTTAGGAGCATGTGGAATGTTCAGAAAGTGCCACCCCACTTCACAATTATATATAAGGAGAGATTACTACTACTACTACTACTACTACCACCACCAACAACAACAACACCACCACCACCACCACCATCATCATCATCGTCATCGTCATCATCGTCATCATACCTCACCCTATCCCATGAGTGGAGTATAATTCCGTAGAATCCACCTTCCAAAGCAGTCATTTCCTCCAGGTGAACTGATTTCTTTTGCCTGGAGATCAGTTGTAATTGTCAAGCCTTCGTTTCGTTTCACCATGTTCCACTTCACTGCTTGCCATAGATATGGGGAGAGGGAATTCCTGAGGGGAGTGCATGGGTGTTTAGAGTGGATGCTTGTAGAAGCCATAACTTTTCCTTAAGGTTGTGCCCTGAAGCTGATTCTCAAGGGAGCTGGCCTTGGAGTCTTTTCTGGCAAGCTAGGATGTAAATAAGGCACCGTATATCTGTCAGGGTTGCCATAGTTACCACCAGACCACAGTGGTGATGTATGCGAGAGATGTGGGGTGTATTTTGTATTAACTATAATAGGGACTTTTGCACTTCTTTTCCCAGTTCTGACACAGAGCCTGTTTCCTGAAGTCAGCATATCTCAATAAACTATCACTGCCAAAGTGTGTTGTGGAGAGTGTCTTAACTGGGAGACCTGACAGTAATCCCAGCCACCACCTGGAGGTTGGCAGCCCTAGTTGCCAGAACCCCCCTGGCCACCGGTGGGGGGTTGGTGGTAAGGTTGACAGTTCAAGGTTGGGAAATTCCTGGAAATTTGGAGATGGACCCGGGGGGCGGGGGGAACAACATGGATCTCAGTGAAGCACAATGCCATAGAGTCCACCCTCCAAAGCATCCATTTTCTCCAGGGGAACTGATCTCTGTACTCTGAAGATGAGCTGTAATGCCAGGGGATCCCCAGGTCCCACCAGGAGGCTGGCGTCCCTATCCAGAGTATGCCTCTGAATACCAGTACTTGGAGGCAATATCAGGGGAGGCCTTTGCCCCTGTGTCCTGCTTGTCTGTCCTCTAGGGCATCTGGTTGGCCATTGTGTGGAACAGGGTGTTGGACTAGATGGGCCACTCCATGGATCCAGCCGGGCACTGCTTATGTCGTCAGTCCTTGGAACGCTTTCCCTCTGCTAAGTGCTTGCAATGCAGCTGTTCAAGGCCCAAGAGCCTTGCCAAGAAAAAAGGCTACTCATGCCACTTATTCATTGTTCTCCATTTAGCGTTTGTGATTGACATGTACTGCTTACTTGAGAAAATAGATTGTCTGTGGGCAAACAAAGAGAACAGCTCTGTCATAGCTTTGCTCTTCTTTTGTCTTAAATCCTCCCCAAAGATGTGCAATAGCATGCCAGAGAACATCTAATATTACATAAATGTAATTTGAGAACACCCGGAGTCAGATTCTGCTTATCTATTCCTTTTCATAACTGATGTTCCCAGTGCTGCTTCAGCAAACATCAGGAAATTTGCGGAAGGTGGAAGAAGAAGAAGAAGGAGGAGGAGGAGGAGGAGGAGGAGGAGGAGGAGGAGGAGGAGGAGGAATTTATACCCTGCCCTTCACTCAGAGTCTCACAGTAGCTTACAAACTCCTTTCCCTTCCCCTCCCCACAACAGACACCCTGTGAGGTAGGTGGGGCTGAGGGAGCTCTTTCAAGAACTGCTCTTTCAAGAACAGCTCTGAAATAACTTCTGAGGTCACACCAGCAGCTGCAAGTGGAGGAGTGGGGAATCAAACCCAGTTCTCCCAGATTAGAATCCGTGCGTTTAACCACTACACCAAACTGGAGTTTGGGGATGATGTGAGGAGGTGATGCTTAGGTTGTCACCCTTATTTTCTATTATCTTTACCACAGAGACTAGGGGAAATTCCTAGAGGTTATTATGTGGAGGTCATTTTTATCTCCCATTTCTCAGTCTCTTGGGGGAAGGAGAGACTGGGACTGGGGGGGGGCTATTTTGTTATTCGTTAACTGGAATTGCAAAAGGAAGTCACCATTAGTATTTCTCTCTGAGTATTTGGGATCTCTCAAATATTGATAAAACAGGAAAAAGTAAGATGCGTATTGATTCCACAAAACCTTCTGGAAGAAGATAGAGTAGGTTTTTATACCCTGCTTTTCTCTACCCTAAGGAGTCTCAAAGTGACTTACAGTCGCCTTCCCTTCCTTTCCCCACAACAGGCACCTTGTGAGGTAGGTGGGGCTGAGAGAGTTCTGAGAGAACCGTGACTGGCCCAAAGTCATCCTACAGGCTTCATGTGGGGGAATGGGGAATCAAATCCAGTTCTCCAGATTAGAGTCCACCACTCTTAACCACTACACCACACAGGCTGTCTGTGTCTATACCTCACATGGTTCCTGTGATGACATGGTTACTATTGGACTGAAAGATCAGTACTCCATTATGTGCCACATACTATAAACCATGGGCCACCCAGTTAAACGCAGACATACTTACATCAGAGGCATGGTAAGGCCAGGCTTTAAGTAGTGCATGCCATCCACAGAACATTGTTTCACTGCCAGATGAAATCAATTTACTTTATTGAGTTTGTTGTAGTGCCTTGTATCACTGGTTGTTTGTCTAGACCCTGGTCACCACCAGGCATGAGTGGGACTATTTTATCCTATAGACAAAAGGGGAAGTTACCTAGGGCCCAATACTATGAAGGGCCCACCACACATGTGAAAAGAGGATGGAACTTTTGTTCATACTGTTGGTCTTCTTCACCCAAAGAGTGATTAACATATGGAATTCACTGCCACATGAGGTGGTGGCAGCTGCAAGCATGGACAGTTTCAAGAGGGAATTAGATAAACATATGGAGCAGAAGTCCATCAGTGGCTATTAGCCACAGGGTATAGATGGGAACTCTCAGTCTGGGGCAGGTGATGCACTCTATTCTTGGTGCTGGAGGGGGTAGCAGTGGGAGGGCTTCTGGTGCCCTGGACCTCCTGATGGCATCTGGTATATTTTGGCCGCTGTATGACAGAGTGTTGGACTAGATGGGCCATTGGCCTGATTCAACATTGGCTTCTCTTATGTTCTTATGTTATGCCGAGGTGGTTTGAAGAACAAACACATGTAGGCTGGGGCAGGACCATCAGGTTTCGTTTCCGGAGGGGTGTGCTCAGTCTCACTCACCCTTTGTGTGTGTTGGCCCGACATGAATATGGGGTGGGACCGATGGGAGATCATATCCTACCAAACTAGAGCTCACCATGGGCAGAGTGTTACATCAGTGGAAGCTAAGAATTATGGGTAAGGTTGCCAGGTGAGACAGACAAGCTTACCAGGGGACTTACCAGGAAGCTCCAGGAGAGGGGAGGGAAGAAGTGTGATTGAACTCCGAAGTGAGTTCTGGCCATTGCATTTTAAAGGGGCCTCATTCCTTTTAAATGTCTTCCCTCCTTTGGAAATAATGGAGGATGGGGGCACCTTCTTTTGGGGCTCATAGAATTGGACCCTATGGTCCAATCTTTTTGAAGCTTGGGGGTGTGTTTGGGGAGAGGCATCAGCAGATATGCTGAAAATTTGGTGCCTCTAGCTAAAAAACAGACACTTCCAGAGCTCCAAATACCCATGGGTTGATTCTCCATTATACCCTATGGGGACCGGTCTCCATAGGTTATAATGGAACAGCCATTTCCTCCCCCCCAGCTTTCTGACAGCCCTGAAGTGGGGGGGAGGACCAGGGGTTCCCCTTCCCTCAACTGGGGATTGGCAGCTCTAATTATGGGAGATGAGGCATGAAACCTTGGTGTGGCAAAGTTGTCATCACCCCGTGCCTGGACCAAATCCTGAATAATTTTCTGGGTGTCCAATGCAAATTTGGGGGATTTGTTTACTTCAGTTTGTTTCTGGAACACATTGTGCATGCCTGAGGGAGCAGAAGAGGCTTGTGCTCGTCCCTCCAATGAAGCAAACTCTTATTGAAATGCAGCATGGCCCAAATTAGGTTGTGGATCACGTTGCCTTCATTTCTGCAGATGCGTATAGCTGTATTTGGAAGGGAGGTGGAGGCACTGTATAACAATCCACAGACTAAGCACAGTGCATTTCTATCTCCTGTAAAAGAATATGACACAGCCATTTCCGCAGCTTCCCTGTGTAACATTTACACCTATCTCTCTCCACGTCTCAAAATACATTTCCTGGCCAAGTGGAAACCTTGCTGTCAATTATTCTCTGCACCTCGATCCCGATAACATTCCTTTCAGGGAACAACCGTGTCCGTGCACTGATAAAAACCATTTCCGTAACTCATCCTTATCCGTGGCTGAAAATATAATCAAAACTGCCCCAAAGATGAACTGCTATTTTCAAGCTCAGGTTTTGTGTGTGTGTGTGTGTGTGTGTGTGGCTGAATTGAAATGAAACGAATAATATATGTTATTGATTACCAAGGAAATGTTTAATGGAATGAATTCTATCTACCAATGTATCAAATGAGTGGAATTTTGAAGCTGCTGGAGCCTACAGATTGGATTAAGTTACTGCAGCCTAACTAGAGGCCACCTGTACCAAATCAAAGTGGTGGCCCTATTCATGGGAAATGGGGATATGCTGCCTGATTCTGCTCTGGTTGCTAGGAAACCCCTTTGCATGATGGGAAGAGACCTGTTTGGCTGTGGCCTGCTGGAGGAGGTGGACTGCTCATTAGCCAACTGTGACTGTTTTGCTCAGTTTACAGTAGAACTATAAAAGGAAGGGACCACGGTTTTGTTACATGCTCCAGTTTAATGCTCCCTTTCTCACAATGCAAGAACTCGTGGACACGCAATGAAATTGCCGACCAGTTGGGTTAGAACAGATAAAAGGAAGTTCTTCTTCACCCAAAGAGTGATTAGCACATGGAATTCACTGCCAGAGGCGGTGGTGGCAGCTACAAGCAAGGACAGCTTTAAGAGGGAATTGGATAAACATATGGAGCAGAGAGGTCTATCAGTGGCTATTAGCCACAAGGTATAGATAGGAACTCTCGTTCTGGGGCAAGGGATGCTCTGTATTCTTGGTGCTGGAGGGGGCAGCAGTGGGAGGGCTTCTAGTGTCCTGGCCCCACTGCTGGACCTCCTGATGGCACCTGGTATTTTTGGCCACTGTGTGACAGAGTATTGGACTGGATGGGCCATTGGCCTGATTCAACATTGGCTTCTCTTATGTTCTTAAATTTTATCTAGAGTCACAGAGAACGCTGAAATCTTTGTGCATATTTTTATCTGGTGGTATTAACTGGAAACTAAGGCATAGTGTTCAAAGGTAGAATTACCAGCCTCCAGGTGGTAGCTGGAGATCTCCTGCCATTACAGCTGATCTCCAGGAGACAGAGATAAGTTCACCTGGAGAAAATGGCTGCTTTGGAGGATGGATTCTACTGCATTACACCTAGGGCTGCCAGGTCCTCTGGGGGGGTGGGGGATTGCCCACCCAAAGGGCCCCCAACCCTGCTGGTCCAGATCAGGCCAGCAGGGGGAACCCTGCCCCCAAAGGGCCCCCAACCCTGCCGGTCCAGATCAGGCCAGCAGGGGGAACCCTGCCCCCAAAGTGCCTGGTCCGGGCCGACGTGCCCGACACGATGATGTCACTTGGAAGTGACATCATCACATTGGGCACGTTGCCAGCCCCCGAAGTGCCTGGTCCGGGCCGATGTGCCCGACATGATGATGTCACCTGGAAGTGACATCATCACATTGTGCACGTCACCAGCCGACGCTCTAGCAATCAGCCTGGAAACTCTTGTTTCGCGCATGCACGAATGTCCCAAACAGGGACCAACACTTCCCCACTGTGCCAAGTAAGTGATTTGACAACCCTAATTATACCCCATTGAAGTCCCTCCCTTCTTCAAACCCCATCACCCACAGGCTCCACCCCTAAGTCTCCAGGCATTTCCCAACCCAGAGCTGGTAACCTGATTGAGGTTGTTGTTGTTCAGTCGCACAGTCGAGTCCGACTCTTCGCGACCCCATGGACCAGATTACGCCAGGCCCTCCTGTCTTCCGCTGTCCGCGGAAGTTTGCTCAATTTCATGTTCGTTGCATCGATGACACTGTCTAACCATCTCATTCTTTGCCGTCCCCTTCTTCTTTGACCTTCAATCTTTCCCAGCATCAGGGTCTTCTCCAGTGAATGCTCCCTTCTCATTTGGTGGCCAAAGTATTTGAGCTTCAGCTTCAGGATCTGGCCTTCCAGGGAACAGTCAGGGTTGATTTCTTTTAGGATTGACTGATTTGATCTCCTTGCAGTCCAAGGGACTCTCAAGAGTCTTCTCCAGCACCATAGTTCAAAAGAATCTATTCTTCGGCGCTCGGCCTTCCTTATAGTCCAACTCTCACAGCCATACATTACTACGGGGAATACCATTGCTTTGACCATGCGGACTTTTGTTGGCAAGGTGATGTCTCTGCTTTTTATCATGCTGTTTAGGTTTGCCATCGCTTTCCTCCCAAGGAGCAGGCGTCTTTTAATTTCATGGCTGCAGTCACCATCTGCAGTGATCTGGGATCCTAGGAACGTGAAGTCTGTCACTACTTCTACGACTTCCCCTTCTATTTGCCAAGGAGTGATGGGGCCAGATGCCATGATCTTAGTTTTTTTGATGTTGAGCTTCAAGCCCACTTTTGCACTCTCCTCTTTCACCCTGAGCAAGAGGCTCTTTAGATCCTCTTCACTTTCTGCCATCAGAGTGGTATCGTCTGCATATCTGAGGTTATTGATCTTTTCCCCAGCAATCTTAACTCCAGCTTGTGATTCATCCAGGCCAGCATTTCGCATGATGTACTCTGCATATAAATTAAATAAGCAAGGTGACAGTATACATCCTTGTCGTACTCCTTTTCCTATGCTAAACCAATCAGTTGTTCCATATCCGGTTCTAACTGTTGCTTCTTGACCCTTATACCGGTTTCTCAGGAGACATATGAGGTGGTCTGGTACTCCCATCTCTTTAAGAACCTGCCATAATTTATTGTGATCCACACAATCAAAGGCTTTAGCATAGTCAATGAAGCAGAAGTAGATGTTTTTCTGGTATTCTCTTGCTTTCTCCATAATCCAGCGAATGTTGGCAATTTGATCTCTAATTCCTCTACCTCTTCGAAACCCAGCTTGTACTTCTGGCAGTTCTCTATCCACGTACTGTTGGAGCCTAGCTTGTAGGAGGAGCCCCTTTCATATTTGATATGAGTTCCAACATACTAGAATCTGGAGTAGTTCCAGCTGGCCAAACTCCCTGGACGACTTCTATGAAAGACTCTGTTGGGCCCCATATTCTTTTCTTCGTTTCTCCTGAATAAAGTTATTCTGTGTTGATTTCAAGAATCTCTACATATTCCTGAAAGTCTGCAGAATCATATGTAATGCTGAATGGCTTCATGGTTAAGATGCTTTTGTTTTAATTATTGTGTCATTATAAAATAGTGAATGTGTAGTTAAATAGGTGTTCTCACCATATGGCATCCTTTAAATCCAATTGTTTGGGCAATATGGCATTTCATCCCCATTCCTGTGTGTATGTGTGTGAAGTACAGTCAAGTCAATTCCAATTTATGGTGAACCTATCAATTTGGGTTGCCAGGTCCTGCCTGGCAGCAGGCAAGGGATAGGGGTTAGGCTTACTAGGAGAAGGGAGTTTCATCTGCCAATTCAGTGATGTGCCCATGTGACTTCCAACATGACCTGAAAGTTGTCGGAAGTATGTGTTGTGTTGCCAGGTCTAATTCAGTCATTATAGGGTTAATCTATTTACCTTGTGTGCTATTGTTTAGACTGACCTGGAAGAGAAACCTGGCACAGAGCCAATGGGAAGAAAGCCCGGGAAATCTAAGTCCGTTTACTCACAATCATTGGTTAATGTATTCAGGTAATTTTCTTCTAGGGGTCAAGAAGAAGAAGCATCTCCATTGTTGCTGTTGCTGCTGTTGTTGTTGTGAGACTGTGTGCTCCGTCTGTTCTGTAGCTGTAGAGATGTAGCCTTAGGTCTTTGTTATTTTGTAGATTTTCCTGTGTACCCTTCCCTTAGAAATAAAGATTTTTACATAGAGCAAACTCTGAATATCTAAGTATTTCTGCCAGTTTTCCCAACAGAAGTGACATAGGCACATCGGGGATGTCGGGGCAATGCTCTGGTTTTGGGGCAATGTCAGGTGCCCCTTCCTTTTGGGGGATGTCAGTCCCCCCTACCAGCCAGCTGATTGGTGGTGGAGAGGTGGGGCCTGGCAGCAGGAGACCCCTGCCCCCACTGGGAGGGGGATCTGGTAACCCTATTATAAATTAATGTCCTCCCAAATATCTTATCATGAACAACCTTGCTCAAGTCTTGCAAACTGAGGGCCATGGCCTCCATGAGTGAGTCAATCCATCCATCTTGGGTTGGTAGATTCAAGTGGGTAGCCATGTGGGTCTGAAGCAGCAGAACAAAGTTAAGAGTCCAGTGGCACCTTTAAGACCAACAAAGTTTTGTTCTGGGTATAAGCTTTCGTGTTCATGCACATTTCTTCAGATACTTCCAGTCAGCCCTCCAGCACTATGATGGAATGTTTTCAACCATGCAGTTCCCCTGATGGAACAGCATTTTTTGTCAGTTCTCTCCCACCTCCACTTCCAGTCTCTACTTTCATAGAATCATAGGGTTGGAAGGGACCTCCAGGGTCATCTAGTCCAACCCCCTGCACAATGCAGGAAATTCACAAATATCTCTCCCCCACACCCCCAGTGGCCCCTGCTCCATGCCCAGAAAATGACAAAAAACCTCCAGGATCCCCAGGCAAAGTGGCCAGGAGAAAAATTGCTTCCTGACCCCAAAGTGGCAATCAGCATTTCCCTGGATGTGTAAGAAAGGGCCACAAGAACTAAGCTCTGATGCAACCCTTCCTGCCCTCCCTCTCATGATCTGCCTGAGTTCACAGAATCAGCAGCACAGTCAGATGGCCATCTAGCCTCTGTTTGAAAACCTCCAAAGTAGGAGATCCCACCACCTCCCGAGGAAGCCTGTTCCACTGAGGAACTGCTCTGTCAGGAAGTTCTTCCTAATGTTGAGGTGAAAACTCTTTTGATTTAATTTCAACCCATTGGTTCTGGTCTGACCTTCTGGGGCAACAGAAAATAACTCCACACCATCCTTTATATGACAGCCCTTCAAGTACTTGAAGATGTGGACCTCCTGATGGTATCTTTGGCCACTGTGTGACAGGGTGTTGGACTAGATGGGCCATTGGCCTGATCCAACATTGGCTTCTCTTATGTTCTTATGCTCTTAAGATGGTTATCATATCACCTCTCAGTTTAGCAACAATAGAGAGTAGTTCCTTTTTTGAATTGTGATTGGTTGCCCACTCTTTGAAACTTGGTAACATTCTTTGAAACTTTGGAACATCCTAGAACAAACCTAGAAATTTGACTGAAGAAACTACACTGTATTGAACTCTATGATTCACGATAAATAGTATGATATTCTTGAAGAACGTATCTGAAATGAAGACTGTAATCCTGAGCTTTTGTTGGATGAATGAAAACAATACACAATATATTTTTCATGTTTTTCCAATTTACTGTTCATTTAATTATTACACTGATGTATATTTGACATATGTTTATTATAACCTGTTTAGCGTTTTGATACAGTTCCTCATCAAAGGCTCCTAAGTAAGCTCAATAGTCATGGGATAAAAGGACAAGTCCTCTTGTGGATCAAAAACTGGCTTATAAATAGGAAACAGAGAGTGAGTATAAATGGGAAACTTTCTCAGTGGAGGGTGGTAAGCAGTGGGGTACCACAGGGATCAGTACTCGGTCCGATGCTTTTTAACTTGTTTATTAACGATTTGGAATTGTGAGTAAGCAGTGATGTGGCTAAATTTGCAGATGACACGAAGTTGTTCAGGGTGGTGAAAACCAGGGAGGATTGTGAGGCACTCCAAAGGGATCTGTTGAGGATGGGTGAGTGGGCGTCAACGTGGCAAATGGGGTTCAATGTGGCCAAGTGCAAAGTGATGCACATTGGAGCCAAAAATCCTAAATATAAATACACATTGATGGGGTCTGATCTGGCAGAGACTGACCAAGAGAGAGATCTTGGAGTCGTAGTGGATAACTCGCTGAAAATGTCTACACAATGTGTAGCTGCAATAAAGAAGGCCAACGCTATGCTGGGGATTATTAGGAAGGGAATTGATAACAAATCAGCCAGTATCATCATGCCCCTGTATAAATCATTGGTGCGACCTCATTTGGAATACTGTGTACAGTTCTGGTCACCACATCTCAAAAAGGATATTATAGCATTGGAAAAAGTGCAGAGAAGGGCAACTAGAATGATAAAAGGGTTGGAACACCTTCCCTATGAAGAAAGGTTAAAATGCTTGGGGCTCTTTAGCTTGGAGAAACGACGGCTGAGGGGTGACATGATCGAGGTTTATAAGATTATGAATGGGATTGAGCAGGTTGAGAAAGAAGTACTTTTCTCCCTTTCTCACAATACAAGAACTCGTGGGCACTCTATGAAATTGCTGAGCAGTCGGGTTAAAACAGATAAAAGGAAATACTTCTTCACCCAAAGAGTGATTAACATATGGAATTCACTGCCACAGGAGGTCGTGGCAGCTGCAAGCATGGACAGTTTCAAGAGGAAATTAGATAAACATATGGAGCAGAAGTCCACCAGTGGCTATTAGCCACAGGGTATGGATGGGAACTCTCAGTCTGGGGCAGGTGATGCACTCTATTCTTGGTGCTGGAGGGGGCAGCAGTGGGAGGGCTTCTGGTGCCCTGGCCCCACTGCTGGACCTCCGGATGGCACCTGGTATATTTTGGCCGCTGTGTGACAGAGTGTTGGACTAGATGGGCCATTGGCCTGATTCAACATTGGCTTCTCTTATGTTCTCTTATGTTCTCTTATGTTATGGTACACAGTTGTTCCTAGCTCATTTGGTTTCACTGTGTGATCTCTTCTACTGTCTGTTGTTGCTCCAAGATGGTTTACCCATGAATGAGAAGGGGTAGGGCTGAGGAAGCAGAATGGTCTGTACCCCACATGAGACCCAGTGTGGTATAGTGGTTAAAAGTGGTGTGGTGTAAATAGCCAGCGTGGTGTAGTGAGAGAACCAGTGTGTTATAGTGGTTAAGAGTGGTGGACTCTAATCTGGAGAAATGGGTTTGATTCCCCACTCCTCCTCCACATGAAGCCTGCTGGGGTGACCTCGGGCCAGTCATGGTCCTCTTGGAACTCTCTCAGCCCCACCTACCTCACAAGGTGCTTCTTGTAGGGAGAGGAAAGGAAGGCAATTGTAAGCTGCTTCTTTGAGACTTCTTAAGGTATGGTCAAAGCAATGGTATTCTCAGTAGTAATGTATGGCTGCGAGAGTTGGACTATAAGGAAGGCCAAGTGCCGAAGAGTAGATTCTTGTGAATTATGTTGCTGGAGAAGACTCTTGAGTGTCCCTTCAACTGCAAGGAGATCAAATCAGTCAATCCTAAAAGAAATCAACCCTGACTGATCCCCGGAAGGCCAGATACTGAAGCTGAAGCTCAAATACTTTGGCCACCACATGAGAAGGGAGCACTCACTGGAGAAGACCCTGATGCTGGGAAAGGTTGAAGGCAAAAGAAGGGGATGGCAAAGTATGAGGTGGTTAGACAGTGTTATCGATGCAATGAACATGAAGGTGAGCAAATTAAGGACAACAGAGGACAGGAGAGCCTGGCGTGATGTGGTCCATGGGGTCGCGAAGAGTCGGACTCGACTGTGCGACTGAACAACAACAACAATGGTAGAGAAAAGAGGGGTATAAAAACCAACTCTTCTTCCCCCTATTACACTACCCTTTCCTTTGTATTTCTCTCATGCACATAAAGTTTCCCCCCCAGTTCTCCCATGCTATTCATAGTCTATATACACAAAACCATTTTGACAGGAACAGTGAAAATGTGACAGTTTTGTTAGACGCTTGACAGTGATATATCTAGAGGATTATATGAGGGGGTTTTGTGTGTGTGTGTACAGACCTGGAGATATAGATATATATGGAATTTTCACCGCTTCACATGTGGCTGTGGATTAGTGACTCGAAAGGTTTTTACCTCTACTGAGGTTTTTGCTGTTTTGCTTCCAGGTTTACAGTGGAAGACACGGCAGTCGCAAACAAGGTGATGAGTCTCGACTCTGGCGGAGATATTTAATTATTTCACTGGCACTCCTTTACATTCAGATGAGATTTAGCAAGTGCTGATCAGAGACTTGAGGGAAAAGGAAAGTGAGGACTGAACAAGATCTAAGACAAGGGACTTGAAACCTCGTGTGTCTTGTAATGCCAAGTGGGGACTGGGGTGACAATCATAGGGTGAATCAAGAAGACAGAGGATTGCTTTACCGTTCTCCTCCAGTCAATCCCCCCTTGAGAGCCAGTTTGATGTGGTGGTTAAGAGCATGGACTCTAATCTGGGAGAACCGAGTTTGATTCCCCAATCCTCCATTTGCAGCTGCTGGTGTGACCTTGGGTCAGTCACAAGTTCTCTCAGAGCTGTTCTCTCAAGGGCAGTTCTCTCAGAGCTCTCTCAGCCCCACCTTCCTCCCAGGGTGTCTGTTGTGGGGAGGGGAAAGGAAAGGAGTTTGTAAGCCACTCTGAGACTCCTTCGGGTAGTGAAGGGTGTGGTATAAATCCAATCTCTTCTTCCTCCTCCTCCTCCTCAAGTCTCCTTCTCCATAATTTTCCTTCATTTAGCTGAGCTCCAAGCCTGTATGGTAGAGTGGGGAACCAATCTTGGGTTCCTTTTACATGAGGAGAACCTGTGATACTGGATGTGGTTGCAAATTCTGCCTCCTCCTCCTCCAAATGGCAGCACACTTATGCTGACCCCATAGGGTTAAGAACATAAGAACATAAGAGAATGTTGAATCGGGCCAATGGCCCATCTAGTCCAACACTCTGTCACACAGCAGCCAAAATATACCAGGTGCCATCAGGAGGTCCAGCAGTGGGGCCAGGACACTAGAAGCCCTCCCACTACTGCCCCCTCCAGCACCAAGAATAGAGTGCATCACCTGCCCCAGACTGAGAATTCCCTGTAGCTAATAGCCACTGATGGACTTCTGCTCCATATGTTTATCTAATTCCCTCTTGAAACTGTCCATGCTTGCAGCTGCCACCACCTCCTGTGGCAGGGAATTCCATATGTTAATCACTCTTTGGGTGACGAAGTACTTCCTTTCATCTGTTCTAACCCGACTGCTCAGCAATTTCATTGAGTGCCCGCGAGTTCTTGTATTGTGATCTGCTCAATCCCATTCATAATCTTATAAACCTCGATCATGTCACCCTTCAGCCGTTTTCAAAGCAAGAGACTTTCAGAGTTAGTTTGTCATTACCTGTCTCTGTGCAGAGACCCTGGTATTCCTTTGTGGTCTCTACCATCCAAATTTTAACCGGGTCCAACCCTGCTTTGCTTCTGAGATCTGACGAGACCAGGCTAGCCTCTTACAGGAAGGCAGTCAAGGCTGAAAGAAGGAATAATTATTCTATTTGTGCTCCAGTATGGCTGCACTCTTAGACCACCCGTTATTTGTTCTCCTTGCCCTGTCCTGGCTATAAACGTTCCTAGGTCAGGCCTAGATTTCGGTCTTGCCTGCTGCCTAGCCACCTTCCGCAGCTCTCCCCAGCACAACTGTTCAGCGCCTCGTACATTCTGCTGTCCTTCGAGACCTCAGTTTTGGCTGTCAGGCCCTCGAGGCCCTGAGGGCAGATGTGTACCCTGAGCGAGATAACAGACAGGAGCCTGACAGGCAGCCAAAGATGATATTCCTTCAGCAAACATCAGTCTCCAAATCCATGTTTGCGTATTCTTTGCGCTCAGAAAAAAAGAAATTAAATTATATGCCCAACTAATCCATATTTTATGTCAAGAAAAGCCAAATTCTCTGATCCGTATGAATAATGTATATTAAGTATATTTCATATAATTCTTACTACATCTCTTTTCTCCTCTCTTTTTTCTAATGGTGGGTTCAAGGAGCTGAGCAGGCCAACCAGGTCTCCACTTGAAGGCCACTGTGTGACATAGGGTGCCGGACTTGGTGGGCCATTGCTCTGATCCAGCATGGCTTGTCTTTTGTTCTTATGTTCTTATCAAACCACTGGGAATCTTTTCCAGATACCCTGTGGGCTTCTGAGGTTTTACCAGTGTCAGTTTAGATTGGGGTCCCCAACACTTTTAAGCCAGCAGGGGCCTTTGGAATTCTGACAGTGTGGTGGACCCATTCACAAAAATGCCTGCCACAAAATGGCTGCTACGGGGGTGGTGCCAGCCACAAAAATGACTGCCATAGGCTTACCTTCAGTCACACAGGGAAGATTGTTTGGTGGTTCCTGCCGCCACCAAAACAATGCTTTTAAAATTTTATTTATTAGATTTTTTTTTAGTTGCCATTCATCCAAAGGGTCTTACAGCATCAAAACTATATAAACAAGGTTAAAACAACATAATAGCAGATAACAAATATGAAATATTAACAATGAAATCTGCACAGCCAATCAGATCTCCAATGGGCAATCAGAAATCTTGCTGGGCCCCACTCACTTAGGAACATAAGAGAAGCCAATGTTGAATCAGGCCAATGGCCCATCTAGTCCAACACTCTGTCACACAGCGGCCAAAATATACCAGGTGCCATCAGGAGGTCCAGCAGTGGGGCCAGGACACTAGAAGCCCTCCCACTGCTGCCCCTCCAGCACCAAGAATAGAGTGCATCACCTGCCCCAGACTGAGAGTTCCCATCTATACCCTGTGGCTAATAGCCACCGATGGACTTCTGCTCCATATGTTTATCTAATTCCCTCTTGAAACTGTCCATGCTTGTAGCTGCCACCACCTCCTGTGGCAGTGAATTCCATATGTTAATCACTCTTTGGGTGAAGAAGTATTTCCTTTTATCTGTTCTAACCCGACTGCTCAGCAATTTCATGGAGTGCCCACAAGTTCTTGTATTGTGAGAAAGGGAGAAAAGTACTTCTTTCTCAACCTGCTCAATCCTATTCATAATCTTATAAACCTCGATCATGTCACCCCTCAGCCATCGTTTCTCCAAGCTGAAGAGCCCCAAGCGCTTTAACCTTTCTTCATAGGGAAAGTGTTCCAACCCTTTTATCATTCTAGTTGCCCTTCTCTGCACCTTTTCCAATGCTATAATATCCTTTTTGAGATGTGGCGACCAGAACTGTACACAGTATTCCACTTGCTGGGCCCCTTCCCAGCCCCACTCAATTTCTCAAAACATGGGTGCCAGGAATGGTGTTAGGGGCATCATGGGACCCATGGGCACTACACTGGGGACCCCTGGCCTAGACACTTTGCAACATATTTTCTCTATCAGTCATAAGGACTAGAGACTTTCAAGTGAGCCAGTTTGGTGTAGTGGTTAAGTGCGCGGACTCTAATCTGGGAGAACCGGGTTTGATTCCCCACTCCTTCACTTGCACCTGGCTGGATGACCTTGGGCAAGCCATAGTTCTGTTCTTTCATGGGCAGTTCTCTAACAGAGCTCTCTCAGCCCCACCTACCTCACAGGGTGTCTGTTGTAGGGAGGGGAAGGGAAAGGAGTTTGTAAAGCGCTCTGAGACTCCGAGTGAAGGGCGGGGGTATAAATCCAATCTCTTCTTCTTCCTAAAATGTATAATTTGCAGTAATTGCATGCTGTCTTTCCATTTACATGCCAATTCAAAAAGCACAGTTCAGACCAAATCAAAGATTAAACTAAAACACATAGATAACAGGAGCTCACCCGGGATCTCACCTGTGGCAGCAGTATAAACAATAGCCAGATGATTTGGAAATCTGATTCTACGTTAACAGGCATCAAAGGTTTAGGAGAATATTAAACCAAGAATAGGTTGAGGGAGGTAGGGTTGCCCATTCTGGACTAGGAATTCCTAGAGACTTGGGGACGAAGCCCGGGGAGGGTGGACTGTGGGGAGAGGAGAGACCTCAGCAGGGTATGATGCCACAGAGTCCACCCTCCAAAGCTCCTATTTTCTCCGGGGGAACTGATCGTCTGAAGATTAGATGTAATTCTGGGAGATCTCTGGACTCCAACTGCATGGTTAACAAAGTAATGGAAGCTGTAAAAGGTAAGAAGGATTCCTTTTAAGTGGTGGAAAGCTTGTCTCAGTGAGGCTGATAAAAGGGAACAGAGGCTGTGGCAAATAAAATGCAAGTCTGTGATCAGGCAGGCAAAAAAGGAATATGAGGAGCATATAGCAAAAAACATAAAGACCAAAATAAAACTTTCTTCAAATACATTAGAAGTAGGAAGCCAGCCAGGGAGGCAGTGGGGCCCTTGGATGACCAAGGGGCAAAAGGACTACTGAAGGATGACAGGGAAATGGCTGAGAAGCTGAATACATTTTTTTGCCTCTGTTTTCACTGCAGAAGATGAGAAGTGCTTGCCCACTCCAGAACTGCTGATTTTGGGAGGGGGTTTGAAAGACCTGAGTCAGATTGAGGTGACGAGAGAGGAGGTCCTACGACTGATGGACAACTTAAAAACTGATAAATCACCAGGCCCGGATGGCATACATTTGAGAGTCCTGAAGGAACTCAAATGTGAACTTGTGGCTCTCCTGACAAAAATACGTAATCTTTCATTAAAATCTGCCTCCATTCCTGAGGACTGGAAGGTAGCTAATGTCACTCCCATCTTTAAAAAGGGTTCCAGAGGAGATCCAGGAAATTACAGGCCAGTCAGTCTGACACTAATACTGGGTAAGTTGATGGAAGCAGTTATTAAGGAACGAATTAGTAGGCACATTGATGAACAAAAACTATTGAGGCAGACTCAGCATGGGCTCTGTAAAGGAAGATCTTGTCTCACTAACCTGTTAGTGTTCTTTGAGGGGGTGAACAAACATGTGGACAAGGGAGACCCAATAGATGTTGTTTACCTTGACTTCCAAAAAGCTTTCGATAAAGTTCCTCATCAAAGGCTCCTAAGTAAGCTCAAAAATCACGGGATAAAAGGACAAGTCCTTTTGTGGATCAAAAACTGGCTAATTAATAGGAAACAGAGAGTGAGTATAAATGGGCAATTTTCTCAGTGGAGGGTAGTAAGCAGTGGGGTACTGCAGGGATCAGTACTGGGTCTGATGCTTTTTAGCTTGTTCATTAATGATTTGGATTTGGGAGTAAACAATGAAGTGGCTAAATTTGTGGATGACACGAAATTGTTCAGGGTGGTGAAAAGAGGGAAGATTGTGAGGCACTCTGAAGGGATCTGTTGAGGATGGGCATGTGGGCATCAATGTGGCAAATGGAGTTCCATGTGGCCAAGTGTAAGATGATGCACATTGGAGCCAAAAATTCTAACTATAAATACACATTGATGGGGTCCAAACTGGCAGAGACTGAACAAGAGAGAGACCTAGGAGTCGTAGTAGATAACTCACTGAAAATGTTGAGACAGTGTGTGACTGCAATAAAAAAGGCCAACACTATGCTGGGGATTATTAGGAAGGGAATTGAAAACAGATCAGCCACTACCATAATGCCCCTGTATAAATCAATGGTGCGACCTTGTTTGGAATACTGTGTACAGTTCTGGTCACCACACCTCAAAAAGGATATAGTATTGGAAAAAAGGGCAAAAAAGGGCAAAAAAGGGCAACTAGAATGATAAAAGGGTTGGAACACTTTCCCAATGAAGAAAGGTTAAAGGGCTTGGGGCTCTTTAGCTTGGAGAAACAACGGCTGAGGGGTGACATGATTGAGGTTTACAAGATTATGCATGGGATAGATCAGGTAGAGAAAGAAGTACTTTTCTCCCTTTCTCACAATACAAGAACTCATGGGCACTCAATGAAATTGCTGAGCAGTCAGGTTAGAACAGATAAAAGGAAGTACTTCTTCATCCAAAGAGTGATTAACACGTGGAATTCACTGCCACAGGAGGTGGCGGCAGTTATAAGCATGGATGGCTTCAAGAGGGAATTAGATAAACATATGGAGCAGAAGTCCATCAGTGGCTATTAGCCACAGGGTATAGATAGGAGCTCTCAGTCTGGGGCAAGTGATGCTCTGTATTCTTGGTGCTTGGGGGGGGCAGCAGTGGGAGGGCTTCTAGTGTCCTGGCCCCACTGCTGGACCTCCTGATGGCACCTGGTATTTTTGGCCACTGTGTGACAGAGTGTTGGACTAGATGGGCCATTGGCCTGATCCAACATTGGCTTCTCTTATGTTCTTATTGGTAACCCTAGAGTGAGATGGTCCTAGAAAGAGCTGCCAGGAGTCACCACAGGATCCAAAGATTCCCCTGTATCCCCCCCTCATGCTACCTACCTCTGTTTTCACTTCATGAAAATGTTGTAAGATTTTCCCAGTTCCATGGGTCTTGGGATGATCATGGCCCAAGAATTTTGTTCCCCTTTTTAGCGGCCATGTGACTCTGGCTCGTAGGGAAGAGCCCCTGTCCCTAGGGACCACCTTTTATTCCCTGAGATATTATACTAAATGTGTTCCTCAGGCTGTTATGAGCTTTGGGCCTGGTCTGATGGGTTAAGATTCAGCATACTGTGATAACACTGAGGAATTAGACAGCTACATTTCATTTGGTGCTTGGGGGGGCAACAGTGGGAGGGCTTCTGGCCATTGTAGTTGTTATGTCCCCAGAGACATAATGGTAGGCATAGTGAGCTAGCCTCATTAAGCGGATTCAGAAACTGTATAGTATTGCCCAATCATAGGGCTTGTAGTGGGAACAACTATGATTGGTCTTAAGGTACACAATGATTGGTCCTTATGCCTATACTCTGATTGGTTAATTCGTATGGATGTTATTGGCGCGTTTTGGATACTGTGGGTGTGGCTACTACAGCCGAATGTGTATATAAACCTCTGTGTTTTGTAGACTTTTGTCTAGCTGGTCTAGTCCTTAGCTGGTCTAACTTGGAGCTGAAATAAAGCTGAAATCACTTTTGAACTGACCTTCAGTGTGCTGTCTCGTACTTATCAACTGGCGACGAGGATGGGATATAGCGGGTAGGCAGCCCCGCTGAGACACCACGGAGGAAGTTCCGATCGACCGCGAGTTTCCGAGGGGGCCATCCGCTCCAGGAAGCGCCGCGATGAACTCCAAGCACCGGTTCGAGCCGTTCGAGCCCGCGACCGAGGACTGGGAGGCGTACCTCACCCGGTTCGAGTTTCACCTCGAGAGCGGCGGGGTGACGGATGCTGCGAAGAAACGAGCTGCACTGCTTAGCTCGTGTGGCAAAGAGGTGTTCGACATTGCTCGTTCACTTGTAACACCTGATGACATCAAGACCGTGCCGTACGCCACGCTGACGGAGAAGTTGAAGGCTCATTTCGCGCCGCAGCCTTCAGAGATCGCTTCCCGGCACGCATTCTACGAAAGGCGCCAAGGCTCCAGCGAATCTGTAGCCGAGTTTGTGGCGGCATTGAGGAAGTTGGCAAGGGCTTGCAACTTCGCCGATCTTGAAACAGCCTTGCGAGACCGGCTGGTCTGCGGTCACCGCGATGCAAAGCTGCAACAACGCCTGTTCGCCCTCAAGACGCTGACATTCAAGGTCGCGTTCGAGGAAGCCATCGCCGCTGAAGCTGCTGAAAGGTCGACGCGGGAAGTGAGACAGCGGCCTGTGGCAGCCGAATCCAGCATTCACCAACAGGTCGAGGACCGTGAGCCAGCGGCCGCCGTGGATGACGTACGAGAGCCTTGTTCCAGCAGCCAGCCGCGAACCCAAGTGAAGACTGCGCCAGCGCGTCAGTGCCTTGGTTGTGGCGGGAAGCACGAGCGCGACACCTGTTGGGCCAAAGGGTTGGTTTGTCGGGCTTGCGGAAAACGCGGGCACATCGCCAGAGTTTGCAAGTCGAAGAGATCGCCGCCTATGTCGCCTCCGCAGCGCTCTCAATTCCGAAGCAAGGTCAACACAACCTGCTCTTCATCCCTGTCGTCCCGAAACCCGACCCTGTCGTCCAAACCCTCTTCATCATCGACTGTCCTCACCACGGGAGTTCCCCGGAGGAAGAAGATTTTCGTCACCGTGTATCTTGACGGCGTGGCCTGCCCTTTCGAAGTCGATTCGGGGTCGGCTAGAACCATCATTTCGACGCATACACTAGATCGTCTTTTCCCTCGCCGAAGCCGTCGCCGTCTCCTACCAACTGATGCCTGTCTTGCCGATTTCCAAGGGCACAGAATTCCGTTGGCCGGTGAGGCTGAATTTGAAGTCAACTTCAAAGAGCGGAAGGCGGCTCTGTCCCTAATTGTTGCTGAAGGGGACAGGGTAAGCCTCTTAGGGCTTGATTGGTTTGAACCGTTGGGCATTGCTATTTCTGGCATTAATGCAGTGTGTTGTGATAAATGGGATTGCTTGTATAACGAGTTTCCTCAGGTTTTTGGAAAGGGATTGGGAACCTATACAGGTCCCCCGGTTTCATTTGAACTGGATCCAAATGTACAGGTTAAAATATAGGAAGGTACCGTTAGCATTGCGACCAAAAATAGAAATGGAGCTCGACAAGCTCATTGCGCAAGGGGTCTTAGAACCGGTAAAGTAAAGGTAAAGGTTCCCTTGCTCGAAAGCCAGTCGAATCCGACTCTAGGGTTGCGGTGCTCATCTCCGTTTCAAAGCGGAAGAGCCAGCGCTGTCCGAAGACGTTTCCGTGGTCATGTGGCCGGCATGACTAAACACCAAGGCGCACGGAACGCTGTTACCTTCCCACCAAAGTGGTACCTATTTATCTACTTGCAATTTCTTGCTTTCGAACTGCTAGGTTGGCAGGAGCTGGAACTAGAGACAGGAGCTCACCCTGTCATGCGGCACCCGGGTCTCGAACTGCTGAACTATTGACCTTCCACAGCCTGCAGTTCAGCGTCTTAACCACTTGAGCCACCGCAGCTCCTTTTAGAACCGGTACCATACAGCAAATGGGAAACACCCATCGTTACTCCTGTCAAACCCGATGGTTCTATAAGAATTTGTGCAGATTATAAGTGTACAATCAATAAGGCGTTGCAACAGCACTCTTATCCTGTACCTGTGATAAGTCATGTACTTGCGTCTCTAGGGGGGGCAAGGTTTTTGCAAAGTTGGACCTTGCCCAGGCTTATCAACAACTGCCTGTGGATAGCAATGCAGCAGAAGCACAAACCATCGTAACTCATAGAGGTGCGTTTCGAGTCAAGCGCCTCCAATTCGGGGTTAATGTCGCACCAGGAATCTTCCAGGGATTAATGGAAGGGTTGCTTAGAGGCCTCAAGGGAGTAATTCCTTACTTCGATGATGTGCTTATTGCAGGGAAAGATGAGGAGGAATTGCTTGAAAGAGTCAAGCAGGTTTTACTTTGTTTTCAAAAAGCTGGCTTACGTGTAAAAAGAGAAAAGTGTACAATAGGGGTTCCCAGTGTTGAATTCCTGGGATTCAAAATCGATTAGCAGGGAGTTCACCCAACCCCGGGGAAGGTATCTGCCGTTCACAACGCACCTAGGCCCCAAAACAAAACGGAGCTACAAGCGTTTTTAGGGCTTGTTAATTTTTATCATGCGTTCTTGCCTCACAAAGCTTTGGTAGCCGAACCGTTACACCGTTTATTAAATAAGGATGCAAAATGGGTTTGGGGGCAGCATCAAGAAGAAGCTTTTCAAAATGTTAAAATGTTGTTGACGTCTAGCAGTGTCCTCACGCACTATGATGAGACAAAAATGTTGGTTCTGGCGGCTGATGCGTCGCCGTTTGGTGTTGGGGCAGTTCTAAGCCATATTATGCCTGACGGGTCTGAGGCACCAATTGCCTATTATTCTAGGTCGCTGAGTGGGGCTGAAAAGAACTACGCCCAAATTGATAAAGAAGGGTTGGCGCTTGTGAGTGCGGTTAAAAAGTTTCATGACTTTTTGTACGGAAGGCGTTTTCTTTTAGTTACTGACCACAAGCCGCTACTTGGGATTTTCGCCCCTGACCGCCCCACGCCTAACATCCTGTCGCCCAGGATGTTAAGATGGACTCTATTCCTCGCCGCATACGAGTACGACATAGAGCACAGACCGGGCAAGTGTATTGCTCACGCCTACGCCCTGAGCCGATGCCCCCTGCCTGAGACTGATCCAGACCCGGCTCCAACAGCGGACATCTTTGCGCTCGATGAACTTTCTGAGGCTCCATTGCGGTCTAAGGACATTGCCACATACACCCAAAAGGACTTAATTTTGTCCCGCGTTTTAAACTGGGTGTGGAGGGGGTGGCCGAGTGTGTGTAATGAGCCTGAGTTTAAGGCATATTGGGGGAGAAGAACTGAACTATCTATTTCTAAGGGCTGCGTTCTGTGGGAGAGTAGAGTTGTTATTCCCCCCAAATTAAGAGGGAGCGTTCTGAAATCTCTGCATGCCGGGCATCCAGGAATTGTGCGGATGAAGGCCCTGGCTCGGGGATACGTATGGTGGCCTGGGCTCGATGCTGACATCGAGGAGCGAGTTCGGGGCTGTATGAACTGCCAGCAGTCCCGGGCTGATCCGCCACGCTCCCCTCCGGCTGAACTAAACAGAGCTGAAAAGCCTTGGTCAAGGCTACACTTCGACTTCGCTGGCCCTATCAACGGCCAGATGCTTCTGGTGGTCGTAGATGCCTTCTCGAAGTGGCTGGAGGTAGTTCCCATGCGGTCAACGACAGCGGCAAACTTAATAAAGGCTTCGCGCCAACTTTTTGCCACCCATGGGCTACCTGACGTACTTGTCAGTGACAACGGGCCACAGCTTACCTCTAGGGAGTTCGCCGGCTTCCTAGAGGGTTACGGCATCCGGCACATCACCACAGCACCATTCCACCCCGCCTCCAACGGCCAGGCGGAAAGAATGGTGCGGACGGCGAAAGAGACCCTCGCCCGGCTGCAAGGCGAGGACTGGGACCATCGAGTGGCCGATTTTCTCCTGTGGCAGCATGTCACTCCCAGCTGTGCTACAGGGAAAAGCCCGGCCGAGCTTCTAATGGGAAGAAGGCTGACAACCCTTCTCGACCGCCTGCACCCAGACCTGGATGGCAGCAGAACCATGCGGCCCGAACCAGCCTCTCCATCCAGGGAGTTCCAGCCCGGAGACTTGGTCTTCGCACGAAACTACGCTGAGGGGCACCGGTGGCTTAATGCCGAAGTCACCAACAAATTGGGGTCTCGAATGTATGTGGTGAGGCTATCTGATGGCCGACAGATACGCCGCCACATCGACCAACTCCGGCAGCGATGGTCTCCTGCGGACCAGGAGATCGAGGCCGGAGATTGTTTCAGGTCCAGAGAGCAGTCCCACTTGCCTCCGGATGAGGTGAGTGCTGCTGGTTCTCGTCCAGAACCTGAGGCAGGGCAGACCCCTGCACTCTCGGACCCTGTGGACCCTGACAGCACAGCAATGCCTGGCACTGAGACCAGTAAAGACCCTGAAGCCCCAGAACTGAGGCGGTCCCAACGAAGCCGAAGGGCCCCTCCCCATTTAGCAGACTACGAGTGTGTTCCATCTAAGGGGGGAGGAGTTGTTATGTCCCCAGAGACATAATGGTAGGCATAGTGAGCTAGCCTCATTAAGCGGATTCAGAAACTGTATAGTATTGCCCAATCATAGGGCTTGTAGTGGGAACAACTATGATTGGTCTTAAGGTACACAATGATTGGTCCTTATGCCTATACTCTGATTGGTTAATTCGTATGGATGTTATTGGCGCGTTTTGGATACTGTGGGTGTGGCTACTACAGCCGAATGTGTATATAAACCTCTGTTTTGTAGACTTTTGTCTAGCTGGTCTAGTCCTTAGCTGGTCTAACTTGGAGCTGAAATAAAGCTGAAATCACTTTTGAACTGACCTTCAGTGTGCTGTCTCGTACTTATCAGTAGTGGCCCTCCTGGGTTTTGGGCACTGTGTGACACAGAGTGGATGGGCCACTGGCCTGATCCAACATGGCTTCTCTTATGTTCTTATGATTCCATTTTTCTTTCTGGGTAAATTAGTTGATATCTTGCCAGGTAATATCCTTGGAATAAATTGCAGTTTTATTACCCAATCATAGCAATAGATCACTGCAGTACTGCAATTTTCTAAAGTTGACGGCAACCTGTGCAGCTCATTTGTTTGTTTCCAGGGTTCTATGTAAAATAAATCACAGGGTGGTGACGTTTATATTTTAAATTTTCTAATTGCAATTCATTTAACAGTCAGTTTCTAAATAAACACGTGAAGATGCCTTCCACCATTAGCCTATCAAGGCCAGTATTGGCTCCTCTGAGAACATAAGAACATAAGAGAAGCCAATGTTGAATCAGGCCAATGGCCCATCTAGTCCAACACTCTGTCACACAGTGGCCAAAAATACCAGGTGCCATCAGGAGGTCCAGCAGTGGGGCCAGGACACTAGAAGCCCTCCCACTGCTGCCCCCCCAGCACCAAGAATAGAGTGCATCACCTGCCCCAGACTGAGAGTTCCCATCTATACCCTGTGGCTAATAGCCACTGATGGACTTCTGCTCTATATGTTTATCTAATTCCCTCTTGAAACTGTCCATGCTTGTAGCTGCCACTACCTCCTGTGGCAGTGAATTCCATATGTTAATCACTCTTTGGGTGAAGAAGTACTTCCTTTTACCTGTTCTAACCCGACTGCTCAGAAATTTCATGGAGTGCCCACGAGTTCTTGTATTGTGAGAAAGGGAGAAAAGTACTTCTTTCTCAACCTGCTCAATCCCATTCATAATCTTATAAACCTCGATCATGTCACCTCTCAGCCGTCGTTTCTCCAAGCTAAAGAGCCCCAAGCATTTTAACCTTTCTTCATAGGGAAGGTGTTCCAACCCTTTTATCATTCTAGTTGCCCTTCTCTGACTGGCAGTGGCTCTCCAGAGTCTCAGGTGAAGATCTTCCACTTCTTCTAACTTAATTCTTTTAAAGGGAGATGGTAGGGATTGAACCTGGAACCTTCTGCACGCCAAACAGACACTGTACTACTGAGTCATGACTCCTCCCCTAAATCATGGTCCCCACCATTTTGTCATAGAATTCTGCCATGGATCCAGCTGGGTTTGTGGGAAATGAGTCATATGAAACCTATAATGTCACCAGGTGCAGAGATGCATCCGCTTTCCAGAAGCTCAAATGGGCATCACAATACCAATGGGAATGTGCATCCAGATGTCCATCTGCACTGTCATTGTGCCTGGAAGGTGGCTTACATTTACATAGCGGATTGGCTCAACTGTTTCCAATTCTTCCAGAGCATAGTACTTTGAGAAGGTAGGAAGTCAAGGAGTGGAGAACACAGCTTTAGAAAGCCCAAAGGAAAGGCTCCCCATAGAGGGACAACCCAATCCTGAGGGTCAAGCAGCCTCCTCAGTCAGCACCCAAATATTTTATGTACGCTTATTTTGGGCTGTGGCTCAAGTGGTTAAGACGCTGAACTGCAGGCTGTGGAAGGTGAGTAGTTCAGCGGTTCAAGACCCAAGAGTGCCGCATGACGGAGTGAGCTCCCGTCTCTAGTTCCGGCTCCTGCCAACCTAGCAGTTCGAAAGCAAGAAATTGCAAGTAGATAAATAGGTACCACTTTGGTGGGAAGGTAACAGCGTTCCGTGCGCCTTGGTGTTTAGTCATGCCGGCCACATGACCATGGAAATGTCTTCGGACAGCGCTGGCTCTTCGGCTTTGAAACGGAGATGAGCACCGCAACCCTAGAGTCGGATTCGACTGGCTTTCGAGCAAGGGAACCTTTACCTTTACCTATTTTGATTGGACTGCCCTCTATCTCTCGTCCTTCCATTGTAAGGCTCCTCAGTGCGGAAGCTGACATTTAGCTTTACTCGCCGCCTCTGCGAAGCGCCTATCATAACGTGTTATGTGGTTCTGGCAGAGCTGCCACATCGAAATTGCTTTAGGGAAGGGAACGGGGAGAAAAATAAGCTCTATTACAAGGCTAAGAAGGTCATCTTCGCCTCCCTTGATCACATCCACAGTGAAAATAAAACTTCATTTACTAATGAATGGGCGAGGCGCAAGTCCTGAGAAGAGAGGAAATAAAAAAAAGAGGAAATGTTAAGTAATTTGAGTTCCGCTCGATAAATGTGTCTGGATTTCAGAAATGCCCTTCTGCCTTTGGAATTCATCTATTTGATAATGTTAGCATTTAGATTGATTGTGGTAAACTCTGGACTGTGTTTTCTTCCCCTTAATAAAGCCAGGCACTACCATCTGAGCACTAAAACAACTGAAAGACTACCTAGTGGTGCGATGTAAATAGACTGTTTGCTATTCAACACTGGCCTGGGGGACAGGGGTGGGGCTATCTTAGTTTCTTGCCAATTAACAGGATGATTAGAAGTGATCGTGTGTCACATTCTGATAGTTTCTATTCTAAGGGAATGGAATATACAACGCGTTGCAAAGACTTTATTGTTTTGGCTTCCACACTATCTGATCAGAGACGGGGTTGGTGGAAAGTGCTGTCCAGTAGCAGCCAACCTCCGGTGACCCCGTAGGGTTTTCAAGACAGGAGGCATTCAGAGGTGGGTTGTCATTGCCTGCCTCTGCACAAGCAACCCTGGACTTCCTTGGTGGTCTCCCAATACTAACCAGCTTAGTTCCCAGGGTCTGATGAGATCAGCCTAGCCTGGACCATCCAAGTCAGGGTAGGTGTGGACAGGGATGTTCAACCCCCTGATGATTCAGCTTACGTTCTGCTTTCCAGTTGGAAGTTGGGAGGCATTATTAATTTTTTGCCTGTTCCTGAGTTCTTTTCCCCACATATACAAACAGGGCAGTGCAATTGGCAACATTTTGTGCACATACGGTATCAGAAATCTGACGGGAGGCCTAGTTTGGTGTAGTGGTTAAGAGTGCGGACTCTAATATGGGAGAACCGGGTTTGATTCCCCAATCCTCCACATGCAGCTGGTGGAGTGACCTTGCGTCATTCATAAGTTCTCTCAGAGCTGTTCTCTCAAGGGCAGTTCTCTCAGAGCTTTCTCAGCCCCACCTACCTCACAGGGTGTCTGTAGTGATAAGAGGAAGGGAACATGATTATAAGCCACTTTGAGACTCCTTAGGGTAGGGAGAAGCGAGATATTAATTTCTTCTTCTTCTTCTTCTTCTTCTTCTTCTTCTTCTTCTTCTTCTTCTTCTTCTTCTTCTTCTTCTTCTTCTTCTTCTTCTTCTTCTTCTTCTTCTTCTTCTCCTCCTCCTCCTCCTCCTCCTCCTCCTCCTCCTCCTCCTCCTCCTCCTCCTCCTCCTCCTTCTTCTTCAAGAGCTGTGGTTGGTGCACACTACTTGGCAGTCAATCATTCAAAAAGTAAGCAAAAGGAAATGAAAGTTCAACACCACAGCTACTGTGCGACTGGAAAGCTGTTCCACAGCTGCTTCAGTGAGATGGTGGTGAGAAGATCGGAGGCTCAGCTCGCAAGTTGTCATATTCATTAGAAACCATAAGGTTCACCTCTTCATTGTGTTCTTCGTTCTGTTCTGGGTGTAGTAGTAATCTGGAAGTGGGATGAATGATGCCTACCTGGCAGTACATTCTTGCTCCAGTCTGGCCATTTATCACAAGTGCAAGAGCGCCAATATGTGGAACAGTTGCCTTATGGCTGAGGAATGCCCATTCATTTCTATGCACTTACTGGAGGCCACACGTAGTGTGTGAAGATCTACATTCTTTTTTTTGTTTTAATATTTGTCTATGTGTGTGCACCTGGAAGTCATGGCGGTCTCTGGTGACTGTCCCCTACTGTGGGCCTAAGAGAATTTTCAGAGAGGTGGCTGAATAGAGCCTGCCTCCACATTCTACCTCTGGTATTCTAAGGAGGTTGCCCATCCAAGTACTCGCCAGAGTTGACCCTGCTTACCTTCTGAAATCGGGTTTGCCTGGGCTATCCAGGTCAGGGCAAGACAGACATTCTTTTGAGCAGGAATAATTACCCAAGTTCAGAAATCCGATTAATGAGATGAGAGTCAATGCATACTACATGTTTTTAAAACTTGGATACAAAATAACATGAATTTAAATAGCAACGGGCATGCATATTTTTAGCCTGGAATATGTTTAGCCTGTGGAAGAGAACATGGCAAATGAAATTCGGTGTAGAAGTGTGAAGTGATACCCGCTGGAACAACAACAAAAAAGGGTCATAACTTTAGGTAAAGGTTCCCTTGCTCGAAAGCCAGTCGAATCCGACTCTAGGGTTGCGGTGCTCATCTCCGTTTCAAAGCCGAAGAGCCAGCGCTGTCCGAAGACATTTCTGTGGTCATGTGGCCGGCATGACTAAACACCAAGGCGCACAGAACGCTGTTAGCTTCCCACTGAAGTGGTACCTATTTATCTACTTGCAATTTCTTGCTTTCGAACTGCTAGGTTGGCAGGAGCTGGAACTAGAGACGGGAGCTCACTCCATCATGCGGCACTCACAGGTCTTGAACTGCTGAACTACTGACCTTCCACAGCCTGCAGTTCAGCGTCTTAACCACTTGAGCCACCGCAGCTCCTGACGATATAACTTTAAATATGTGCTAATAAGTTCTGAACTGGCCAAGTCTGAAAAGGAAAAGCGATCTTTCCCACCCCAACAAGATGAGCAAAGGTATGGCACCATTTGGAATACGGCGTACAGTTCAAAAAGGGTAGAAGAAGAGAAGAAGAAGAGATTGGATTTATACTCCGCCCTTCACTTTTGAGTCTCAGAGCGGCTTACAATCTCCTTTCCCTTCCTCTCCCCACAACAGACACCCAGTGAGGTAGGTGGGGCTGAGAGAACTTCTGACAGAAACTGTCCTTGAGAGAACAGCTGTGCCAGAGCTTGTGACTGACCCAAGGCCATATCAGCAAGTGGAGGAGTGGGGAATCAGCAGGTGCAAGTGGAGAAGTGAGGTACTGTAGAGCTCGGGGGGAAATGCAGAAGAGGGCAAGCAAAAAAACTAAGGGGCTGGTGCACCTTTCCTGTAAGGAAATACTAAAAAGTCTGGGACTTTTCAGTTTAGAAAACAAGGCAATGGGGGTGGGGGGGCATGAGAGAGACTTCTAAACTGATCCACGGCCTACAGAATGTGGATTTCCCCTCTCTCATTACGTTAGAACTTGGTGGCACCCGGTCAGGTTAATGAACAATTGGTCCAGGGCAGTCAAATGGAAAGGCTTATTTGCTTAACGAGACGGTGAAACCCAAAGATGACTCTGAAGGACTCCAGGAGGATCTCCAGAAATTGGGTGAGTTGGCAACAGTGTGGCAAATGAACTTCACTGTTGGTGAGTGTACGGTGACACACACTGGGACAAAAAATTGCATTGTCAAATACAGGCTCATGCAGGGCTTTTTTTTTTAGAAAAAGCCCAGCAGGAACTCATTAGCATATTAGGCCACACCCCCGACAGCACAGCTCATTAGCATATTAGGTCACACACCCCATGTTACCAGAAGTGTGGTCATCCAGCCACACCCACCTTTTGCTTCCTTGCCACCTTGTTTGTTGTCATAACCCAGGGCTTTTTTGGAGCAGGAACTCCTTTGCATGTTAGGCCACACACCCCTCATGTAGCCAATCCTAATGAGTTTCTGCTGTTGGGTGTGGCCTATTATGCTAATGAGTCCCTGCTGGGCGTGGCCAACTCGGGAGCCGGCCGGAACTTGTTCCTGTGCGTTCCTGTCCAAAAATTGCCCTGGGCTCATGGGGTCTCAATTTGGGCTAGGGAAAAAAGGGAGGGAAAAAAGAGGGGAAAAGAGGGAAAAAAGATCCTGGAGTAGTAGTAGTAGGAAGAAGAAGAAGAAGAAGAAGAGAGGGAGGAGGAGGAGATTGAATTTATACTCCATGCTTCATTTGGAGCGGCTTACAATCTCCTTTCCCTTCCCCTCCCCACAACAGACACCCTGTGAGGTAGGACAGGCTAAGAGCTTTTTGAACAACTGCTCTTGATAGAACAGTTCTGAGAGAACTTGTGACTGACCCAAGGTCACACCAGCAGCTGCATGTGGAGGAGTGAGGAACCAAACCCAGTTCTCCTAGATTAGAGTCTCCGCTCCTAACCACTGCACCAAACTGGCTCTCTGAAAGCTCAGTGTGTCAACCCAGGGTGCTGCAGTGGTGAAAAAGGCAAACTCTGTGTTAGGGATTATTAGGAAAGGTATTGAAAATAAAACGGCCGATATTATAGTGCCCCTGTATAGATCAACAGTGCCATTTCTAATACTGTGTACACTTCTGGTCACTGTTGATCTCAGAAAGGGTATCGCAGAGCTAGAAAAAAGCACAGAGGAGGGCAACCAAGATGATTATGGGATTGGAGCATGAGGAGATGCTAAAGAAAAAAGTCTTCTTCTGGGACTTTTCAGTTTAGAAAACAAGCAGACAGGAACGAGAGAAGCTTATCAAATTATGTTTGGCATAGAAAACATGGATGCTCGCCCTCTTGTACGATACTAGAATCTGGTGGCAACCAATCAAGTGAGTGAACAATGGGTCCAGGACAGACAAGTAGAAAGATGCCTATACCCAACAAGGAGTTGTCACTGGAAGTAGTGAAGACCATAGGTACAGAGGATTTTAAGAGGGAAATAGGCAGATTTGTGAGGGCGAGGCACATCAATGGTTACCAGCTGTGGTAAGTAAAAGGAACCCCCAAATACGGAGGCAGCAAAGCTCTGAAACCCAGTGCTAGAAGGCATCATCATGGAAGACCTCAGCATCTATGTTCTGTTTGTTTGCACTCTAGGGCAACTGCTTTGGCCACAATGTGAAATGAGGTGTTGGACTAGAGAGTGCGGACTCTAATCTGGGAGAACTGGGTTTGACTCCCCACTCTTCCACATGCAGCTGCTGGTGTGACCTTGGACAGTCACAAGTTCTCTCAGAGCTGTTCTCTCAGGAGCAGTCCTCGAGAGAGCTCTCTCAGCCCCCCCTACCTCACAGGGGCTGAGTTCAGACTGGCAGTTTGCCCTGCTATAGCCATGTTTTACAAGCGGATTTAAGGGGGCATTCACACAGGCACATCTGCCTGGCATTCCCCACCCATAGTCAACCTGTGCTGTTCTGCTTCGCTCCCACATTTAAAAGATACCTGGTAAAAGCGGTAGCAAATCCCTGAAAGCCCGTTTATCCCACTTCATTCCGTTTCTGAGAAGTGCGAATGCCAACCTTTAAAAGCCAGGAGCAACCCGCCTTGCACATAAGGCAGCAGCGATATGATTGGCTGTGCTCTGCTCTACTACCCAATGCGGTGCCGGCGCAACGGGATCCTCCCCAAATCGGCCTGATGCGCATGAGCGCTCATGTGCATATGAACACATGCACACACAGCCAAATTACCGGCAAAAAGCCGCTTACAGCCATGCCTCTGGGCCAACAGTCTGAACGCTCCCGCGCGCCTCCTCCCAGTATGCTTCTGCATCAGTTGGTGCAGTGTGACTGGGGAAACCCGGAACAGTTTGTTCCGGTGCTTTTTTGCCACGACTGGCTCCCGCTTCAAACTGCCAGTCTGAACTCAGCCAGGGTGTCTGTTGTGGGGAGGGGATTGTAAGCCGCTCTGAGACTCCTTCAGGTAATGAAGGTAAAGGTAAAGGTTCCCTTGCTCGAAAGCCAGTCGAATCTGACTCTAGGGTTGCGGTGCTCATCTCCGTTTCAAAGCCGAAGAGCCAGCGCTGTCCGAAGACGTTTCCGTGGTTATGTGGCCGGCATGACTAAACACCAAGGCGCACGGAACGCTGTTACCTTCCCACCAAAGTGGTCCCTATTTATCTACTTGCAATTTCTTGCTTTCAAACTGCTAGGTTGGCAGGAGCTGGAACTAGAGACGGGAGCTCACCCCGTCATGCGGCACTCACGGGTCTCGAACTGCTGAACTACTGACCTTCCACAGCCTGCAGTTCAGCGTCTTAACCACTTGAGCCACCCAGGTAATGAAGAGCGGGGTATAAATCCAATCTCTTTTCTTCGTCTTCTTGACAGGCAGTCACATGGAAGAAGGTAAAGACTTGTCCTCTGCTGTTCCAGAGGACAAGCCTAGATATAATAGGCTTCATTCACAGGGGGGGCAGAGTTCTGTTGAACATTAGAACCTTATTGGCCACAGGAATAGACAGGTTTAAATGGGGATTAGATCCATGCAGGACAGTTCTATCAGCGGCTACTAGCCACGGCGACTGAGGGGAACTGCCATGTCCAGAGGCAACTAACCTCTGAATCCCAGTGCCAGGGGAATTTCTCAGCCTCTATGCCCTGTTGTTGACCCTCCAGAGGAACTGGTGGGCCACTCTATGACACAGGATACTGGACTAGCTGGACCGCTGGTCTGATCCAGCAGGGCTCTTCTTATGTTCTTACATTAGAGTGATCCAACACTGGAACCAATTACTTTAGGGACTGTCGGGCTCTTCTTTGCTAGACGCTTACAAGCAAAGGGTGGACAGCTGTCTGCTAACAATGTCCAGCTTTTAACTTCACGCATGGAGCAGCAAACATGCATGTGTGTGTGCGTGTGGACTGGATGGCCTAGAAAGCCCCTTCAGACTCTAAGCAGGGCCAGCCCCAGCTTATTTTGCACCCTAGGCAAGGATCTCTTCTGGTGCCCCCCTCCCCCCGGTGAGCCCACCAATTTTCAAAAATAAAAGCAAAAATAGAAGCGGGGAAAACGCTGTCAGCTGCCTGGCCTCTGTGGAGGGAAGGCAGGCAGGTGAGCAAGGAGGCAGGTGGCACTGGCCCTCTCCAGCCCCGAATGCCCCCCGGGAGAGGCCCCCCCGCCCAGCCAGGCTGGCGCTCCCCCCATGCTCAGGCTCTCGGCGACGCCCTCCCACCCCAGCCAGGCGCTTGGTGGGAGGGGGTGGACCTGGCCGTACATCGGACTCCCCTGCCCCGACAAGTTATTCTCCGCAGTGTGAGGGATCCATTGCAATTCCAGGAGACTGGGGGGCAGAGCCTGAGGAGGGCTGGGTTTGGGGATGGGGAGCGACCTCAGTGGGGCATAATGCCCTCGAGCTCCCCTTCCAAAGCAGCCCTTGTAACTTTCCCAGCGGATGCTCCTTTCTTTCGCCTCCCTCTGCTGAGAGAGAGCCCCCCCTCCACTCCTAGCCCCCTCTCAGTGGGGAGGGGGAAGAGGAGGAGGAGCCCTGCCTGCTTTCTAAGCCACCCCCCACACTTCCAATTCCCCTCCCGGAGCCCAGCTGCGCACTTTGGCGACACTCCCCCGCTGTTGGGGGAAGCAGGGCTGCCATTCGAATGGCTGCCCGGAAGGGTGGAGGAGCAGGCGAGGCAGGCAGCCTGAGACAGCCCGGGAAGGAATGCCACCGCCCCGCACACAGCGGTGGTGCCCAGCCAGGCTGGCGCTCCCCTCATGCTCGGGCTCTTGGCGACACCATCCTGCCCCAGCCAGGCAGTCGGTGGGAAGGGGTGGCCCTGGCCACATGCTGAACTCCTCTGCCCCGCTGCTCGGGCTGCCTGTCCCTGGGGGCGTGGGGGCTTTTGGCAGAGGGGTGGGTGCAATTTGGCACCCTAAGGGCCAGCCAGCCCTAGGCGAATGCCTAGTTCGCCTAGTGAGTGAGCCGGCCCTGACTCTAAGGCTACCATCTGCATGCATTTAAATAACCATGTTCTCAACATTAAATCTATGAGCATAGCTCTGGTCCTTTCTAGATTGCAGCTTCTGCCCTTTACCACAGGGAAATCTGGCCACTTTAATACAATTATGCTGTTCCAAACTGATATTAAAGATGCAGCCTGACACTTGCTTATCTTTAGTCTACTGAGCGAAGAAACAATAAGTGTAATAGTGTGGCAGAGGCCGGCAGGAACATACGGACAATCAATCGCACATAAGACATTTGAGGAGGGAACACGAGCTTCTCTAGTGTGGCATTTGCATCCCCCATGGCAGCGAAGAATCTGGAAGATAATGCAATTGTTCATCCCGGCCAGGGAAGGTTTTTTACAGTCACCGTCCAGAAAGTGATACAGCACTTATCCCCGGCAGCTGGAACTCAGGGTATGCATTTAGATTCCATCTTGCTATCCTGGCGAATAGCCACTGAGAAATCTATTCTCGATGAATTTGTCTAATCCATTAAAAATCCATTTAGGCTAGCACCTGTCACCAACACCAATTCGAAGAGGGTGTCCTTTTTCTTTTTTTTTGAAAGAAGCCATTGGAATGGAAGACCTGTGTTCCTGCTGGCCTAGATTAGATCTATATTTCATAATAGATATGCTGCCTGGTAACCCGTACCTGATTTTTATTGCAAATTCCTCTGGCTCTGTGCCCATGGAGAATTATACTCCTTCTCGCTTGCATCTCCCGAGAGCTTGACGAAACCTTTGCTACTATCTGCTGCTTAGCTCCTAGGCTATTAATGTCCTCCTCTATTATTAGCAGCACAGGCTGGTGGGCCTTCCATTCATGTCAGCGACTATCCAGGGGTGATCAATAATTCACTCGAAGGGGCCTCAAAATGTCACACAGATCCCAGTGGTAGCTTCTTAATTACCATTTCGTGAAATAGTGGAAGTAAAAAGAAAACGTTGATAATGACTGAAATTCTAAGCACTTATTCCCAGCGGCCAGGTTTACACACTCACCAAATGACCATGAAGCAGAATTTAGAATCACAGAATCACAGAGTTGGAAGGGACCTCCAGGGTCATCTAGTCCAACCCCCTGCACAATGCAGGAAATTCACAAATACCTCCCCCTCCAAACTTGTAGGGACCGCTGTTCCATGCCCAGAAGATGGCAAAAAACCCTCCAGGATTGCTTCCTGACCCCAAAGTGGCAATCAGCATTTCCCTGGGCGTGTAGAAAAAGGCCACAAGAACAAGCACTGAGGCAGCCCTTCCTGCCCTCCCTCTCATGATCTGCCTAAGTTCATAGAATCTGCATTGCTGTCAGATGGGCATCTAGCTTCTGCTTAAAAACCTCCAAAGAAGAAGAAGAGCCCACCACTTCCTGAGGAAGCCTGTTCCACTGAGGAACTTGTCTTACTGTCAGGAAGTTCTTCCTAATGTTTAGCCGAAAACTCTTCTGATTTAATTTCTACCCGTTGGTTCTGGTTCGACCTTCTGGGGCAACAGAAAACAATTCCGCAATATCCTCTAGATGACAACCCTTCAAGGACCTGAAGACGGTTATCATATCACCTCTCAGTCATCTCCTCTCCAGGCTAAACATACCCAGCTCCTTCAACCTTTCCTCATAGGACACTTTCCTCATAGGACACTTAAAGTGTCTGCATCTCTTCTAATGCATGTAGATAGGACGTGTGTATGTAGAGCTGAGATGTGTGCGTGTGGGGAGATTATAAAAGATAGCAATGGGAGCAGAATTCAGCTTCTTGGGCATTTCAGCTTTCATCTAAAAACACACGTTTCTAGTCCTCATGATTACAAAGATATGTTTTAAAGAGTACAGAAATCTTGGAAATAAGAAGCCCTGTACAGATGATATATGTATATACGAGGTCGATGACGTTAGAAGAAGACTAGGAAAGAGTGTACATTCACCTCATGTAAGTTCACCTTATGTGGATTCAGTGCAATTTCCACAAAGTCCGCCCCCAGGGCTAGCAACATTCATAATCAGTGTTCCTTAGGGTTGCCAGGTCCGTCGGAAATGCTGATGGGGGGATGGGGGAGACGTTTCAGGAGCTGGGAATGACGTTACACGACGTGTCTACATTACCTGGAAGTGACGTAGGCATGCCGCTGGTGTTGGCAGCAACGCTCTGGTTTCTGGGCAAAACTCTATGATAAAATCAGCCTCATACCATAGAGTTTTGCCCAAAAGCCAGAGTGTGTCCTCCCACCACTGACATGCCTACATTATTTCCGGGTGATGTAGGCAAATCACACTTATTTCCAGTGATATCACTGTTGGGAGGGGGGGTTCCTCCCACTGGCCAGCCAGCTGGTGGCAGTCAGGAAGAAGAAGAAGAAGAAAATGAAGAAGAAGAGGAGGAGGAGGATATTGGATTTATACCCCACCCTTCACTACCCAGAGGAGTCTCAGAGTGGCTTACAAACTCCTTTCCCTTCCCCTCCCCACAACAGACACCCTGTGAGGTAGATGGGGCTGAGAGAGCTCTGACAGAAACTGCTCTTTTTCAAGAACAGCTCTTATCAGTACTACGGCTTGCCCAAGGTCATCCAGCAGGTGCAAGTGGAGGAGTGGGGAATCAAACCCGGTTCTCCCAGATTAGAGTCCACGCAGTTAACCACTACACCAAACTGGCTTTCTCCCACCCCCAGCGGGTGAATGGCAACCCTGGAGTTCCTATATAATAGTTGTATTTGGAAGATACCTTAGAAGTCATCTTAGTTGAGCCTCCTTCTCAGCACAGGAATACACAACTACAACATCCACAACATATGGCCTTCCAGCCTCCATCAAGACTTCCCAAGCAGCCTGACCTAGATATCCCTTGTCAGATCTTGGAAGCTAAGCAGGGTCGACTCTGGCAAGTACTTGGATGGGAGACCTCAGCAGATGGGAGGACAGGGGAAGGCTTTATTCAGCTACCTCTCTGAATATCCTCCAGGCCCTCAGTAGGGGTCAGTCACGAGAGATCACCATGACTTCCAGGTGCTCACACACACATGAACATATGAAAACAAACAAAAGACCTCCCAAGCAATCCATTCCACTGTTGAACAGCCATTTCCCTTAGGAATTTTCTCTTCACTTTTAGCCAAAATTGACTTCTATCATGGGAATGACCCCAATGTGCAGGCATTGTACCTACATAGGTGCTGTGCCCCCATGTAGCAGATGCTTGGCCACCAGCATGCTGGAATCAGCATGTCCCCTTCACTCCTCTCTAGGCATTGGTCCTGTCCCCGTGGATGTCCTGTATTATTTGAAAGAAGAGTTAATGGGTTAGGTTAGTCATAAGGCAAGGCATTTCTATCCCTATCACCTCCCACAATTAAGCCAGAATTAGCAGCAACAGCAACAAATAGGAGGATTGGATAAACGTATGGAGCAGAGGTCCATCAATGACTAATAGCCACAATGTATAAATGGAACACTATGTCTGGGGCAGTGATGCTCTCTGTGAAAAAAATGCATTTTGGGGTGGAGGTCTGAATTAAGTAAAACTGGGGAGGAAAACAGGCCGGGGGAGTAGGAAGTCAATTGCTTTCCAACCTCACCTCAGCAACCTTAGAAATGCTAATAGGTCTAAGTTAGGGACAATAGGATGGTCAGGCTCCCTCCTGTCCAAGCAGGGAACAGAGATTTGGAGGAATTAAGACTAGAAAGACTTCTGGAAGAAACTCCTGGAGATTTCAGGAAAAGTTTCTTTGACCTAGCCTGACCTGGTCAGGGGGAGAGAAAGGAGAGGTGATAAATCTCCTGGGAGCAAGGAGGAAGGTCTCTTTGGTGCTGATTCCATCGAAGCAGACAGAACTCTTAACTGAGGTCTGGAGGACGCAGCCACTGCCATGTGCTGCCTGCACACCTGAAGGAGGCTTCAAAGTAATGGTAACTCTGTAGAAGACCTGGCAATTTTTTAAGCTAAGGAGTCCACCTTATATTTATTTTATAATTTATTTATTAATTTTATTTAATTTATAAGCCAGTCTCCCCGAAACCAGGCATGTAGGGCTGACAGGGCATGTAGGGACAGAGGAACTTCATTTTACCCTTATCTTTTGAATCTCTTGCTCAGTCTGGTACTGTGCTAAAAGTATGCTTGTGAACATTTTCTTTTAAATAGATGCTTTATAACTTCTGATCCTGGTAGTGGCTTTCTGTGCCGCATAGACCTCCACTGTCTTGGACACACTATTTTAAAAGGAGTGCCAGGAAGAAGGGGAGGACAGCCAGTTGGCAGGTGGCTACTCCCCTAGTGGTGCACAAGGCAACATGTTGTCCCCATGGTAACCAGACTCTGGGTAGCGGGACACACAGAGGAAAGGCCTCAGAACTTGGAAGGGAAGCTGGGAGTCCTGACCCTCCCAGTGGGCAATTCCTACAAAGGTCAGATGGTGGCAGTGGTTGAACAGAGAGAGAAAAAAGCCCTTCCAGGTGTTAGGAAAACCCAGGAAGGCAGGGTGAAACAGGGCCTGCAGGGCAGAATAGGACTGTTCCACAACACTCTGTATTCTTGGTGCTTGGGGGTAATAATGGGAGGGCTTCTGGAGTTCTGGCCATGCTGGTGGACATCTTGGGTTTTGGCCACTGTGTAACATAGGACACTCTTTTTTTTGGTATTTTTGTATTGTGTGTGTGTGTGTGTCTTCACCTGGAAGTCATGTTGATCTCTGGTGATTGACCCCTACTGGTGGCCTGGAGAATATTCAGAGTGGTGGCTAAATAAAGCCAGTCCTTGTCCTCCCAACTTGGTATTCCATGGAAGTCTCCCATCCAAGTACTAACGGCAGTCAACTGTGCTTAGCTTCCAAGATCTGATGAGATCAGTCTTGCCTGGGTTATCCAGGTCAAGGCACACAGGATGCCCTCGATGTGCCTGGGTTTTGGCCACTGTCTGACCCAGAGTGTTGGACTGGATGGACCATTGGCCTGATCCAACATGGCTTCTCTCATGCTGGCAAAATTATGCAGAATAAGAGACCTTATGCACAGTTACACTATTTGCATTCTTTTCTGACATTGGAGTTCACACATTACTGCACATACTGTAATTTGAGATGCAAGGGTTTCATAAACACAACTATTCTCAGGCATTCTAGATGCATATGATTCCGCACACACACACCAGAAAAGGAAGGGGAACATTGAGCATGTTCTGTAAAAGTGCATGTCATCTTATGCGCAACTGAGTGCTTGAGATTCCAAACTTGGATTAAACTGTGATTTAAAATCCTGATTGGTAGGACGGGCTAACCTTTGCACTTCTGTCAGTACATTGTGTGTTGCTGGAATTAATTTCTAACCAGGATTCTTCTTGCACGGAGGTTCTTCCACCTGGTGGTCTCAGGGAAGTCTCGATTCGACACATCGGAATGCAGCCACCGATTCAGACATCAGCTCTGAAGCCACAACCTTGCTCCGATCATACCAGTAAATCCTAACAATCCCTTTTAGCCATGTGGCATCTGCCCAGCAGCATTCAGTCTCTTTTTGCAAGATTTAGAGAGGGGTCTAAAGGCAACCCTACCGGTCTGAAAAGTCAAACACTGGAGGATCTGGCACAAAATATTCTTTTGCAATTTCTGAAAGCAAAGAAAACATAAAGGACGAAAGGTCAGGCACTGAATGGAGACCGATGATTTGGAGCTAAAATGTCAAAAGCGCATTTCTTGCTCTTTCCGGGGTCCTCAATTTTAACTTGGATTTCTTTTCTTTTCTTAAAAGCCCAGCTATTCTGTCTGTCTGGCTCCACAAGTGGATAGTAGAAGTCTTCTGGAAAGGTCAGCAGTGAATAGTGGAGGCAATCTCTCTGTAATGCCCATGTGACACTCTTTCGGAGGAGCCGAAAGCCTCAGGTTGGCCTTAAAACATGGATAAGATGCTCTCCATCGTTTGGTTCCTGAATGAAGCTCCAGTGAAGCACTTTCTCCATAGGACAATGGAGACGTTTTTATCGCCTGTTGCTCAGGTACTAGAAATGTACAGAGTTTCCTGGCAAGATAGCAGAAGTTTCCTGATTCTCCAGGGTTGCTTGCATTTTATAGGGCTGCCAAGTACTGAGGTTAACTGGTTTGGTTAGTCCAGTCACCATGCGTTAGCAGAGTGCTTCAATAAAGCTACAAATGCAGGAGCGTCACCGTCCCAGGTTACTCAGCTTACAAAGCTACACAGAGCCACATGGCAGGTTTAGAAGAGAAATGCTTCTCTCTTTATTTGAGAAGCACAGTTTGGATAGGAAAGAGGAGAGAGTGATAGATTACTAACTTGCTAGCTAAAGGATGGAGGCGGATGGCGAGAGGCCCATCAGCCCCATGGTGCCAAGAGAGGACAGCATGTCCCTTGCTTGGTGCATGCAGGTAGAGAGCTTGTCTTCATTCAGAGTGAGTGAGAAGCAGGAGAGGGAAATTGGTCCATGAGATCACAATCTACATACCAAAGAGGACAGTAGCAGAAGAGTAGCAGATACAGGAAGAAAGGTCAGTGTGCCTGTCTAGCTATCTAGTCTCTCTTGACACTCAGTCTGGAGGTCTGAGACAGGGGACATCTCATCTGGACCTTCTATCACCAAGTCCCTCCTGGCCACCAGCAGGGGACAGGAAGTTATGGTTGCCAGATCCAGGTTGGGAAACTTCTGGAGATGTGAGGATGGAGCCTGGGGAGAACAATGCCACAGAGTCCCCCCTTCAAAGCATCTGTTTTGTCACCCAGGGGGACTGATCTCTGTTGTCCGGAGATGAGCTGTAATTCCAGGTCCCACCTGGAGGCTGGAATCCCTACATTTGAATGACTTCATGTTACCAGCACAAAAATAAAATGGTATCGGGCAAAACATTTTCTGGCAAGGTTATGCTGGGGATCATGGGGACCTGAAGGGTCAGGGGATGTAGTAAGAAGGGAAACTGAGCAGGACCAAATGAAAATAATGGCAGGATAGAATCATAGAAGAAGAAGAGGAGGAGGAGGGGGAGAGGAAGAGGAAGAAGAAGAAGAAGAAGAAGAGGAAGAAGATAAGGAGGAGGAGATTGGATTTATTCCCCCTGCCTTCACTCGGAGTCTCAGAGCGGCTTACAAACTCCTTTCCCTTCCCCTCCCCACAACAGACACCCTGTGAGGCAGGTGGGGCTGAGAGAGCACTTTCAAGAACTGCCCTTTCAAGGACAGCTCTGACAGAAACTGTGGCTTGCCCAAGGTCATCCAGCAGCTGCAAGTGGAGGAGTGGGGAATCAAATTTGGTTCTCCCAGATTAGAGTCCATGTACTTAAACACTACACCAAACTGGCTCTCAACAGGGTCCATACAGGTACAAGTAAGACATGGGGTGGGAGGGAAATCAGCTTTTTTAATACTAAAAGAGAGAACTGTGGCTCTCAAGTGTTTTTCACATGATGCATTTATGTTTGAAAATTGGTGGGCGTGTGTGGGAGCACGGGGGCACCATAAGGTAGCCTCACCTAGTGTGCAAAAAAGCCTGGCACTGGCCCTACTCTCGAATGTTTTTTTTTTTTTTAAACTGCCCCCAAGTGGCAGACTTTTATTTATTTTTATAACATACAACTAAACAATACAGTACAATACAGTATAACAACAACACTAAGAACATAACACACAAAACTAATCCACACACATAAAACACAAAAGGGGGTTAATTTAGTTCCATTTGTATATCATATTTAAAGCACGTTATCATTCAACATAATGTTACCCTTTACTTGAGTATCTCTTATATCAATCCATCTGTATCGCCTCTGTTTTTATCTTTTCTTTAATCAGTTCTTTACCCTCTCATCCATTTAGTTTGTACCAGTCATAGAAACGTTTCCAAGTGTTCTGAAAAGTGGAATCTGAATGTCCTTTCATACTCAGAGACAGCTTAGCCATCTCTGCCGCCTCGAATACCTTTACAATAAATTCTTGTCTTGTTGGTATTTGGGTGGTTCTCCAGTATTTTGCATACAAAATTCTGGCAGCAGTTGCCAAGTATATTAACAGGTAGCGGTCATCGCTATTTACCTCCTTAGGTAAGATACCTAACAACAATGTTGTTGTTGTTCAGTCGCACAGTCGAGTCCGACTCTTCGCGACCCCATGGACCAGATTATGCCAGGCCCTCCTGTCTTCCGCTGTCCGCTGAAGTTTGCAATAGGTAAAGGTAAAGGTTCCCTTGCTCGAAAGCCAGTCGAATCCGACTCTAGGGTTGCGGTGCTCATCTCCGTTTCAAAGCCGAAGAGCCAGCGCTGTCCGAAGACGTTTCCGTGGTCATGTGGCCGGCATGACTAAACACCAAGGTGCACGGAACGCTGTTACCTTCCCACCGAAGTGGTCCCTATTTATCTACTTGCAATTTCTTGCTTTCGAACTGCTAGGTTGGCAGGAGCTGGAACTAGAGACAGGAGCTCACCCTGTCATGAGGCACTCTCGGGTCTCGAACTGCTGAACTACTGACCTTCCACAGCCTGCAGTTCAGCGTCTTAACCACTTGAGCCACCGCAGCTCCCGAAGTTTGCAATACTAACAACAATACTTCTGGCTTAAAAGGAATTGTACTCCCTAGGATCTTCTATATCAGTCTGTGCACCCATATCCAATAGCTTTTAGTACCCTGCTCTCAACTGTTAATCCCCCCCCAATATCCAGCCGGTAGCTTCCCACCCATAACTGAAACCCATTATTGTAAGTCCTGTCCTCCATTACCCACAGGAACAGCTCTTACGTATTGCACATGTTATATCTTTATTTGCACTCCCTCCAAATTAGTATGAATTACTGCTTCATTTCCTTCTGAACAAAAACACAACTTGGTAGAATAGGCTGACAACAAACTCACCCTGTGAACCTCATGGCTGAGTCCCCACTGGTCTTCTTGCTTCAAATAAGTCCAACACTCTAACCCAAGCAAAATGCTGGCTCATATTACAGAACTGCACCGAAGGTTTGCACAGTTGGGCGCTGTAGTCCTTTTTGGTTCTCAGACGAGAAGGGCAAAGAGTCTGGGACTTTTCCATTTTGAAAAGAGGTGGCTAAGGGGGGAGATCACAGAGGGTTATAAAGTTATGCATGGGGTTGGAGAGAGCTGACGACGAGAATTTTGTCTCCCTCTCTCCAAATACTAGAACTTGAGGGCATCCAATGAAGCTGATGGGCAGTAGTAGATTCAGGATGGACACAGGGAGTAATTAAAATGTAGAATTTGCCACCAGATGATGTCGTGATGGTATTAGCCATAGACAGCTTTGAAAGGAGATTAGACAGATGGAGGATAGGTGCACCAGTGGCTACTGGGCATGGTGACTATGGATTGGCACAAACTGAACCAGAAAGCAAAACTCATCATGAATTTTGCCCTGTTTTAGATTCGCAAACCAAAGTTTGTGACTGGTCTACCATCATGAAATTCTACAAACTTTTAAAGCAGCTCGTGGCAGTTTGTGGACAGAGCAGAAAACAGGGGTTTAAAGGGATTCTGAGTCCCTTCAAACCCCTGCTTTCTGTTCTCCATGAAAACCACAAAAACAGCTGAGTGGCGGGAAGGTGCTCCCCGCCACTCAGCTGTTTTGGGCTGTCTTGTGCAGTCCCTTTGAACTTTAAAAGGACTACAGCAGACAGTCCAAAAAACAGCTGAGTGATGGGGAGCACCTCCCTGCTGCTCAGCTGTTTCCCAGGCTTTCTACAAACCCCATTGAAAAGGATTGCATTCCCTTTCAATGGAGTTTGCAGGGTCAAGAACCATGAACTGGTTTGGTTTTGCGAACGAACCTCCCAGTTCAATTCGTGATTAGGTTCGTGGTTTGGCCACAAACCAATACAAACCGCATTCTTCCTAACAGTGACTGAGGGAAAACTCTATGTTCAGAAGCAATAAACTTTTGACTACCAGTGCCTAGAGGCGACCTCAGGGGAAGGTCTTGGCCTCCATGCCCTGTTGTTGGCCCTCCAGAGGAACTGGTTGACCACTATGTGAGACAGGATGCTGGACTAGAGGGACCACTGGCCTGATCCAGCAGGGCTCTTCTTCTTATGTTCATCCATGACCCTTAATGCTGAGAATTTTCACCTTTATTGAGTTGTTCATTTCCATTCTTCTCTGAAGCTCCTGCTGCTCTGATGTCATTTTCTCCTTTGGCTTCTTTCTTCTTTCAAAGAGAGGACCCAGCCAATCAGAGATCCTGAAATTACCATGATGATGTCAGAGTTTCCCCTAATGAACCAGATTTATCAGTGTGCAAACAGCACCGAGCCCTGACCTGGATAGCCCAGGCTAGCCCTGATCTCATCAGATCTCAAAAGCTAAGCAGAGTCAGCCCTGGCCGGTATTTGGATGGGAGACCACCAAGGAATATCAGGGCCTTGACATGGAGGCAGGCAATGGCAAACCACCTCTGAATGTCTCCAGCCTTTAAAACCATCCAGGGTCACCATAAGTCAGCCGTGACTTGCAGGCACTTTCCTCCAACAAACAGCAATGAGGGCAACTGAAACTAATTTAGAAGGAAGCAAAACTCACTGGATTGGCTATGTAGGGTGTGGTCCCAGCCAATCAAAAACAGGCCTGTGCTAAATGTTGACTCTTCCACAGTCTCTCAAAGGAGATGGGTGTCTTTTGATGCTGATAGTATATTTCGTGCCCAAAATCTCCCCTTTCGGCTCTGGTCTAGAATACTGTCATTCAGATAACAAAGACGAAGAAGACAGCCCATGCAGGAGGTGTGGGAGGCATTCAGATATTTCAACTATTAATGTGTGAGAGCTCAGAAAAGCAAGCAACTCCACTTTGATTATCAGTACAGGCAGGTATGAAAAAAAAAAAGATCAGGGAATGAAAAGACAGAGTACCCCCCCTTAATCAGATGAAAAGTCAAGGAATGGAAAGACAGAGTACCCACCGTGCAAGTCCAACTTTGTTGAGTACTGGGGTCTTTGGGCAGATGAAGTGGAATTGAGGTTATAACCTTGGAGAGACTCAGAGAGATAACAGAAAACATCTGTTCCAGCTGATCATCCAGTCTGCACTATCTTTTCTCTGTTTCCAAGCTGAAGATCAGGTGCACGGGGATGGTGGGGTCACATTCATAAGAACATAAGAAGAGCCCTGCTGAGTCACACTAACAGGCCACCTAGTCCAGCATCCTGTCTCACACTGTGGCCAATCAGTTGCTCGAGATGGTCAACAACAGGGCACATAGGGCGAGGCTTTCCCCTGATGTTGCCTCCTGGCTCTGGGATTCAGGGGATTAGTGTATCTGAATGTGGAGATTCCCTTCAGTCACCACGGTTAGACCTATCCTCCTCGAATCTATCTAATCCCCTTTTAAATCTGTCTATGCCTGTGGCCATCTCTACATCCTCTGGCAGTAAATTCCACATTTTAATCATTCTCGGCATAACGAAGTATGTCCTTTCATCCGTCCTGAATTTACTGCCCATCAGCTTCTTTGGATGTCCTCGACTTCTAGTATTTTGGGAGAGAGAGAAAATTCACTGGATGCCTCTCCAAATCTCACACATTTCTACGAGGATTCACACCAACATTCATGGCACTTCTTTCACATGGAGAATACTCAAGATTAGTCCAAAAAGATTGGTGCTTTTATTGGCCAGTTCACACCACCTTTCGTCTCTTTTCACTGTGTGCTGTCTAAACAACAGACTGATCACAGGGAGACTTCCATTTTCACTTATGCATTTGGTATGCTGAGTAGGTAGCTTGCGTGGTACCTTATGTAATATCTTTAACCCATGACATTCTGAATGTTTAGACTATTTTCATTGGGCATGAGGCTTTGGTAACTTCGGCCATACATTCCAAATTGTCTGAATGAATGGAGATAAGAACATAAGTAAGAACATAAGAGAAGCCAATGTTGGATCAGGCCAATGGCCCATCCAGTCCAACACTCTGTCACACAGTGGCCAAAAATACCAGGTGCCATCAGGAGGTCCACCAGTGGGGCCAGGACACTAGAAGCCTTTCCACTGTTGACCCCCCCCAAGCACCAAGAATACACAGCATCCCTTGCCCCAGAGTCCCTATCTACACCTTGTGGCTAATAGCCACTGATGGACTTCTGCTCCATATGTTTATCTAATTCCCTCTTGAAGCCGCCCAGGCTTTTGGCCACCACCACCTCCTGTGGCAGTGAATTTGAATCTAGCCATCAGTGTCTACAGTTCTTCTTAGTAAAATATTGACTTCTACAGTTTCCTTTAAAAACCTAGCAATTGCCATGGGTCAGTCAGGAGAGAAGGACTCCTCACAAGGAGAGGAGTCCTGTGTAGCCAGTTCTGAAGCAGCAGAAGCCAGCAGGCAAGAAGATGAACTGCATCCAGTAGCTGATGCAGAGCCACCAGCACCTTCCAGCCCCATTCCAGCAGATGAATCCCATGTGGTCATTACCAGCCCTCCAGTTTCACCCACACCCTTTGAGCATCGGAGATGAAATCTTAGAATGGAGCTCCAGGAAAGAAGACAAAGCACACATCTCTTGGCCCAATGCCAGCTGCTTCTTGATGATAAGCAGCTGCAGGGTTACGCCCAAGCAGTTGACTTTTCAACAGAGGCCTATAAAAGCCAACCAAAGGAGACTGTTGGGTATAGAAACAACAAGTTACCACAGTTTCTGAGTCTGCTCCACTCGCCTTTGCTTGTTCTTGTATATGACCTTGGACTGGTAGACCTTGCTTTCTGGACTGTTCTCTGAACTGGACTCTGCTCTCTGGTAACTGACCTTCTGGACTGGATCTTGACTCTGACTTGGCTTGCAACTAGACTGTGACAGCAATGAGTAGATGATAAGAAGAATGTGGAGCTCTAGAAAAGGGGAGGAAGGAAAGGCTGAAAAAGAAATCCCTTCACACACACATACCTCACCTGTTGATTAATATTTGCAACAATCAATATAAGAACATAAGAGAAGCCAATGTTGAATCAGGCCAATGGCCCATCTAGTCCAACACTCTGTCACACAGCGACCAAAAATACCAGGTGCCATCAGGAGGTCCAGCAGTGGGGCCAGGACACTAGAAGCCCTCCCACGGCTGCCCCCTCCAGCACCAAGAATAGAGTGCATCACCTGCCCCAGACTGAGAGTTCTCATCTATACCCTGTGGCTAATAGCCACTGATGGACTTCTGCTCCATATGTTTATCTAATTCCCTCTTGAAACTCTCCATGCTTGTAGCTGCCACCACCTCCTGTGGCAGTGAATTCCATATGTTAATCACTCTTTGGGAGAAGAAGTATTTCCTTTTATCTGTTCTAACCCGACTGCTCAGCAATTTCATGGAGTGCCCACAAGTTCTTGTATTGTGAGAAAGGGAGAAAAGTACTTCTTTCTCAACCTGCTCAATCCCATTCATAATCTTATGAACCTCGATCATGTCACCCCTCAGCCGTCGTTTCTCCAAGCTAAAGAGCCCCAAGCATTTTAACCTTTCTTCATAGGGAAGGTGTTCCAACCCTTTTATCATTCTAGTTGCCCTTCTCTGCACTTTTTCCAATGCTATAATATCCTTTTTGAGATGTGGTGACCAGAACTGTACACAGTATTCCAAATGAGGTCGCACCAATGATTTATACAGGGGCATGATGATACTGGCTGATTTGTTTTCAATTCCCTTCCTAATAATCCCCAGCATAGCGTTGGCCTTCTTTATTGCAGCTACACACTGTCTAGACATTTTCATTGAGTTATCTACTACGACTCCAAGATCTCTCTCTTGGTCCGTCTCTGCCAGTTCAGACCCCATCAACGTGAATTTATATTTAGGATTTTTGGCTCCAATGTGCATCACTTTGCACTTGGCCACATTGAACCCCATTTGCCACGTTGACGCCCACTCACCCATCCTCGACAGATCCCTTTGGAGTGCCTCACACTCCTCCCTGGTTTTCACCACCCGGAACAACTTCGTGTCATCTGCAAATTTAGCCACTTCACTGCTTACTCCCAATTCCAAATCATAAATAAACAAGTTAAAAAGCATCGGACCAAGTACTGATCCCTGTGGTACCCCACTGCTTCCCACCCTCCACTGGGAAAGTTTCCCATTTATACTCACTCTCTGTTTTCTATTTATAAGCCAGTTTTTGATCCACAAGAGCACTTGTCCTTTTATCCCATGAGTATTGAGCTTACTTAGGAGCCTTTGATGAGGAACTGTATGAAAAGCTTTCCGGAAGTCAAGGTAAATAATATCTATTGGGTCTCCCTTGTCCACATGTTCGTTCACTCCTCAAAAAACACTAACAGGTTAGTGAGACAAGATCTTCCCTTACAGAACCCATGCTGAGTCTGCCTCAATAGTTTTTGTACATCAGTGTGCCTACTAATTCTCTCCTTAATAACAGTTTCCAATAACTTACCCAGTATTGATGTCAGACTGACTGGCCTGTAATTTCCTGGATCTCCCCTGGAGCCCTTTTTAAAGATGGGAGTGACATTAGCTACCTTCCAGTACTCAGGAATGGAGGCAGATTTTAAAGAAAGATTACATATTTTTGTCAGGAGATCCACAAGTTCACATTTGAGTTCTTTCAGAACTCTCGGATGAATGCCATCCGGGCCTGGTGATTTATTAGTTTTTAAATTGTCCATCAGTCGGAGGACTTCAATATATGTTGCAAGTATTCACACCAGACAAAACCTTGCAATTGGGAGTGTGTAAGGCTGTGTCGTTTAGACTTGGTTTAACTGTAGAAAAGTGCAGGAGTCCAGTAGTACCTTAAAGACTAAAACAAATTGTGGCGGGGTATGACCTTTTGTGAGTCACTGCTCACTTTGACCATTACATTGTAGATAGAACTGTCTAATGACTGTATTCAAAACACATCAGGATCCTCTAACCACCTACAGTTGGCAAAACCCACTGTTGAGAGTTTGTCGGTGGGGAGGGAAGGAGGGGAACCACTAGTGTCGTACAGCAATTAAAGTGCTGGATTTGAGTAGAGGGGAAAAGTTCAGTCTCCACACAGATAACCCCGGGCTAGTTATTAGCCGTTAGTGCAACCGACGTAAGGTGGTTGTGAGAATAAAACGAGGGGTGAGAAACGTTGGAATGCTGCTCTGAGCTCCTCAGAAGAAGGATGGGATACAAATGCAACTGGAACAGGAAGAGTTCTGTTTACGAGATCATATAGGGGCTCCCCAATGAAAGGACTGTATAGATCAGGGGTGGCCCAACTGGGGCTCGGGAGCCACATGCGGCTCTTTCATGCATATTGTGCGGCTCCCAGCAGGGTAGCTGGGGAAGCGAAGGGGAGGCATGACTCCCCATCCCATCTTCCCTTCCCCAGCCAGCATTCCCCTTCCTGGGTAGGCTTGGGCGGGGGGGAGTAGAGAAAGAAAGTAACTTTAAATGCATTCTCAAAGCCCCCCTTCCAAGCCTACAAATACCACTGGGTAAATGAATATCATTATCAATATCTGTTTTTTTGTTTTTATTTTTGGCAGTCTCATTTAATGCTAATAAAAAAGCAAATCTGCAAATCTTTCAATAAAAAAACATGTGTCTAATATTTGTTCATGTCTTGCAGCTTTCAAACATCTGATGTTTTTATTCTATGTGGCTCTTACGTTAAGCAAGTTTGGCCACCCCTGGCATAGATCGATGCAGGGGAGAGAGAATCAAGTAGTCATTGCATAGTGTTGACTTTCTAGGACTTCAACAGCTTCCAAGAACAGAGATTCCGCAGGGCCTGTGAAACGGAGCTCTTCCACCAGGCTTTCGACTAGGAACCGCCACTGGCCAATGTGCCACTGGAACACACTATGGCCTACATAAATATCAGTTGGATACTGCTTCCTGCAAGAGGATTGTATACTGATGCTGCCATCATTTGCACTGCCTTGTTAGATTTTTATGATATTAGGGATCTGTTTATGCATATTCTACTGTATTTTACTGTATTGACTGTTTTATTAAGAACACTAGTGGCCAGGCCCGTTGCGTGGCTCGATGCAACGGGCGCTAGCCAGTTGGTGGGGGAAGGGCCCCTCCGTGTCCTCTCATGGCGGGTGGGGGAGGCGGTGTAGGTGGGGCGCCTCTCCAGCGCTGGAGAGGCATGAGCAGGAGGTCCTCTGGTGTCCGTGGGCTGCGTTAGGGGCTGTGTGCCGGCACAGGCCTCGAGCTCCGTGAGGCCTACCTGTCTGGGGCTGTCGCGGCGTTGGAGGGAGCTTGCTGCTCAGGCAGCCGCGGAGGGAGTGTGCGGCGCGTCCACAGCAGGGCGGGCCCGTCGGCCTGGAGGGCGAATCTTCCCGGACGGCGGAGGAAGCGGGCGTGGCTCCTCCTGAGGCGCGGTTGTCGCAGGGCGGATGTGCCGGACTGGAGGGCGAATCCTGGCGTACGGCGGAGGAAGCGGCCGCCGCCTCTCTCCAGGTGAGTCTGTCGGCGAGCAGAGGGCCGGGTGGTGGGGTGGGCTGTCGCCAGAGCAGCCATCCCTCCCGGCGTCCAGCGTGAGAATGGGGGCGTGAGGCCCTACGGTGCCTGCGTGGGCGGGGCTGCAGCCGCGCAGGGACCCAATGCAGCCAGTGGCGAGGGACCCCCTATCTGACTGGCAGGTCCCTCGGCCAACTGATTCCGGCGCGCATTTTTACCATATAAGGTATGACCAAAATGTAATTATATATAAGGAAGGATAAGAGAAGCCAATGTTGAATCAGGCCAATGGCCCACCCAGTCCAACACTCTGTCACACAGCGGCCAAAATATACCAGGTGCCATCAGGAGGTCCAGCAGTGGGGCCAGGACACTAGAAGCCCTCCCACTGCTGCCCCCTCCAGCACCAAGAATAGAGTGTATCACCTGCCCCAGACTGAGGGTTCCCATCTATACCCTGTGGCTAATAGCTACTGATGGACTTCTGCTCCATATGTTTACCTAATTCCCTCTTGAAACTGTCCATGCTTGTAGCTGCCACCACCTCCTGTGGCAGTGAATTCCATATGTTAATCACTCTTTGGGTGAAGAAGGACTTCCTTTTATCTATTCTAACATATTGTTTTAATGTTGTTCACCGCCTTGAGCCGGTTTCCGGCAAGGCGGGATATAAATTGAAAAGAATGAATGAATGAATAAATAAATAAAATAAAGTGAGGAAAATGATAACTTCCTGAGAGATAAGTCATCTTGGCCTGAATTTGCATATCTGAAGTCATAAGGGAGTGATTTATTTATTTTATTTTATCAGATTTTTATTCCACCCCCAAATGTAATACTAGTGCGATAGACCTTTGTTCTGAAAGCCCCTCTTGGTGTGGTGAAAGCAGATCACATCTTGGTGCTCTTTCACACCCCTGCACATACACATAATTTCACTAACATCAGTACCAAGTGGTGACTTGCATATGGCAACACACCATAATCCAGCCTCCCATGAACACATCTTAGTGTTGCCAACTTTGGGCTGGGGAATTCCTGGAGACTTGGGAGCAGAGACTGGGGAGGGGAGGATGCTGAGTAGGAATGTGATGCTGTAGAGTCTTGCCCTTTGAAGTTGCCATTCCCTTCTGAGGGACCAACTTCTGCCATTTGGAGAACATTCATAGTTCTGGGAGAACTCCATCTCCCACCTGGAGGCTGGCAACCCTAACCAAAATAAGTATCCGGTTGCCTTCTATTGAGTCAGGGCAATGGTCTCTTAAGGCCGGTAAGGTCTAGTCCAACTGGTAGAGGTTCTCCACGGTCTCCAGTTGAGGTCCTTCACATCATCTATGGACTGGTCTCTTTAACTAGAGATGACCTGGGACCCTCTGCATACAAAGCAAAATGCACTACCACTGTGTGGTGGCCCTCTCATATTAGTGAAAGGACCTTCGTATTGGTGCAAGGCATCTAAAATTGAACGGGTTGGATTCCATGGACTAATTCTGGAGCTTTTGTCTAGAATCAAAGAGCCTTCCAATGAAGCAAGAGGCCCTTCATAGAACAGAATCATAGAATCACAGAGTTGGAAGGGGTCATACAGGTCATCTAGTCCAACCCCCTGCTCAATGCAGGATCAGCCTAGAGCATCCCTGACAAGAAGAGGAAGAAGAAGAAGAAGAAGAAGAAGAAGAAGAAGAAGAAGAAGAAGAAGAAGAAGAAGAAGAAGAAGAAGAAGAAGAAGAAGAAGAAGAAGAAGAAGAAGAAGAAGAAGAAGAAGAAGAGGAGGAGGAGGAGTTTGGATTTATAACCCGCCCTTCACTGCCCAAAGGCGTCTCAGAGCGGCTTACAAACTCCTTTCTCTTCCCCTCCCCACAACAGACACCCTGTGAGGTAGGTGGGGCTGAGAGAACTTCTGACAGAAACTGTCCTTGAGAGAACAGCTGTGCCAGAGCTTGTGACTGACCCAAGGTCACATCAGCAGGTGCAAGTGGAGGAGTGGGGGAATCAAACCTGGTTCTCCCAGATAAGAGACCGCGCACTTAACCACTACACCAAACTGGCTCTCTTGTAGTGCTTGCCCAGCCGCTGCTTAAAGACTGCTGGGGAGGGGAGCTCACCACCTCCCTAGGCAGCTGATTCCACTGTGGCACAAGTCTGACTGTTAAAAATAATTTCCCTCATATCCAGCCGGTACCTTCCTGCCCTTAATTTAAACCCGTTATTTCAAGTCGTATCCTCTGCTGCCAACAGGAACAACTCCATGGCCTCTCTGAAGTGACAGCCCTTCAAATACTTAAAGAGAGCATTCATGTCCCCCCTCATCTTCCTTTTCTTGAGGCTAAACGTTTCCGAGTCCCTCAGTCTTTCCTCAGAGGGCTTGGTCTCCATTAGGGGCTCCTCCATTTAGACTAGGGAGCCATGGAGTCTAGCCCCCCCCGGACTTTTCTGTGTGTTCAGTTCTCAGCTTCCATTTCCGGACACCCTGAGAGTATGAGCCGGGTGACTGTTTGAAAATGGCGTCTACAGTTTGGTAGATTACACATTTTCAGGGGTATCAGGAAACATTCCGAAAGACAATCCAGCACACGAAAGCACTGGGGGAGAAATCATCTCATGGGTGGCTTTTTAATGTAAATAAAGCAAATGCAAGAGATAATGCCTCGGCAAAATCGGAATTCAGATGGCATTTCAATTTTATCCCTAACACAACATACAATTTGAGCCTGCTTTCCTAGACCGGCAAACAGAAGAGACGCGGATCTGTTTGTCTTCCATGGGAGGGGAACGGCTGAAACACAGCAGAAAGGTTAATGCGAAATAATTCAACGGTCCTATTTATGGATGCAGGCAATTAATTATAAACAACAGAAGACCCTGGCAAATGGGCCTTTGCAGCTGGTATGAATCCAGCACCTGTTCTATGGGGAAACTGAGCTTTTTAAAAATGCCCTGCTTTTCAATCCCAGACACAAAAGACCTAATTGTAAAGGTGGCATTTGGGACGGCCACAGAGAAAACAGCTGAAAGAGAAACTCATTGCTACTTGGCAGGCCAAACAGCTCAAGACAAAAATACCTTCTCATGGCCTTTCAATATCTTTGCAAAGCACAGGTGTGGGCGGGGTGTTACACTAGGAGCGGGGAGGCCTGGGTTCAGACCCCTGCTCAGCCATTAAGGTCTGGCTTTTGTTTAGCCGGTCACATTCTCCCAGCCTGGTTTAGGTCACAAGGTTGTTGTGAGGATAAAATGGAGAAGAGTGGTCTCAACTATATCATCCTGAGCTCTTTGAGAGAAATGCTGGTTAGAAATGCAATGGGTAGGATGTAGGTCAGTCCCAGTTAACATCCTGTGTGTGTATATATATATATATATATATATACACACACACACACAGACACACACATATATGTATGTGTGTGTGTGTGTGTGTGTGTGTGTGTATATATATATATATATATACACACACACACACACATACATACATATATATACACAGAGAGAGAGAGATATGGGCTGCGGTGGCTCAGAAGTTAAGACACTGAGCTGCAGACCGGAAGGTCTGTAGTTCGGCAGTTTGAGACCCTGGTGCCGTGTGACAGAGTGAGCTCCCGTCTCTGGCCCCAGCTCCTGCCAACCTAGCCGTTCAAAAGCAAGAAATTGCAAGTAGATAGATAGGGAGCACTTTGGTGGGAAGGTCACAGCGTTCCGTGCACCTTGGCATTTAGTCATGCCGGCCACAGGACCACGGAAACATCTTCAGACAGCACTGGCTCTTCGGCCTGGAAACGGGGATGAGCACTGTCCCCTAGAGTCGGATTCGACTGGCTTTCAGGCAAAAGAAACCTTTACCCTTTTACCTTATATAGAGGGGGGGCATTATCCTCTGCTGAGGTTTCTTCCCTCCCCAAACCCCGCCCTCCCCAGGCTCCACCCCCCAAATCTCCAGTTATTTCCCAGCCCAGCCCAGATCTGGCACCCCTATGCTTTGGGCACGGTCTTTGGCAAAGATGCTGCAACTGCACCATTTTGTAGCAGTTGGGGACCGTGAGTCCTGCAAAGGTGGGCCCGACTCCACCTGCTTTGCACTACTGGCTCGAGAAGCCTTGTAAAGAAAGGAAGTTCATGAAGGTCTACCCTACGGCCACTCCGGGTACTACTGGTTTCCAGGGAGGCCAGCAATGCTGGAGCACAGAGGCACCCTGACGATCTACAAGTCCTGTCAGTGTTTTGCTGCCGGCACTGCGAGAGACTGGGCAGCCAGGAGGACGGAGAGACACTCTGGAATGTAGCCCTGATCACTGATGCGGCTTTGGGCAGGCCTCTTCAGGCTATTTCTGCCCTTCCATATTTTTTTCCCCTTCAAGGCCTACCAAAGGCAGTTGGCTATTCCCAAGGAGGAAGCCCCAAAGTTTGTTTGTTTGTTTATACTTTAGATTGCTGAATTGTCCAATCCCTAAATACACTGGGCTCTGGGTGATTTACATCAGTAAAAATATACATAAATCCAGGGCTGCTTTTGTAGCAGGAACTCCTTTGCATATTAGGCCACACACCCTTGATGTAGCCAATCCTCCAAGAGCTTACAATAGGCCCCTGTAAGAAGAGCTCTGTAAGCTCTTGGAGGATTGGCTACATGAGGGGTGTGTGGCCTAATATGCAAAGGAGTTCCTGCTACAGAAAGAGCCCTGGCTACAAAAAAGAGTTCCTGCTACAAAAACAGCCTTGCATAAATATATCATAATCAACAATTAAGATACGATAAATATAATATTACAAACTTAAAATTGATCCCCGGATGGTGTTGATAGTCTACTGTTGACCGGATCTGGATCGCGTTGCCACCTCACAAGCAGGAGAGGGAGGGGGAAGGAAGGGGGAAAGACAGGGGAAGGTCTTTTCTCTTGGGTTTCCTCCCTTATGGAGCTCAAGAGTCAATTACAAAATAATCTTTTGTTTTGTGGTTCTTGAAAGCCTTGTTGTGGAATTGTGAGTGGTTGGGGATTGGAATGTAGTTTTCATTTGTTTTTGATCCTGTAGTGTTTGGGTTGTTGTGGGGAAGAGAGAGGGGGCACCACAATGGGAGGGAGGGAAGGAGATTCAGTGGTGGGAAAGGGGTGGTCCCGGGGGAAAAGGTCAAGAAACTTGCCTTAGGTCCATCTACTGAAGACTCAGGAGAGAGTAGGCATTCTGTTGATGTACTGATCACCCCACTGCCCAATTTGAGCTGAAGGAGGTGGTCTCAAGCTTGACGTTGAGGTCCCTGACGTTTTTGCTGTTGACTTATAAACATCGGGCTGTCCGAGAACATTTTATACCCTACTCATGTCTGATGATTCCGCACTAGACCTTAAATCCTGGTTCAACCCTGTCCCCGAATTTACATTCTACACTACACTCGAGTTCACTCCTGTAATTAATTCAGGGTATTTTTTATTTCCACATTACATTGAGGTCACCCTGCTTTCGCCCCGCACTTGTCCCCAGATAAATGGATGCAAGGTGTTGTGTTGTGACTTGAACTCTGATAAAACCAGGGTGTCAGCTAGCTGCTATAGAGGTTTGTGTTGGTGTGGGGAGGTGAATTACTGCTTGGAATGTGTAAGTTTCGATTCTCTCACTGTCTTGGTGTTGCTGCTTTATCTGTATGTTTTATGTGCATGACCTTGGTTCCTAGCTGTAACATCATCTCCGGGAATGTGGGTCCATTACTTCTTGGCAGGCCCTGCTTTCTACCTTGATTGGCTCCATGCTGCCCAGTGACCCCTTTGAACCATGTATATCTGTCCGGCCCACACACTTTCCCCTTTAGTCTTAACACAGATCCTGAAGTATAGACACACTGCCAATTCTGATAAATAAACTTTACTTCTGAAGAAGCTGGTTGTTGATTCTGATTGCTGCAGGAGTCTGGCACAGGGATGAGATCCAAGTGTGGAAAGGACTACAGTGGGCTATGAAGGTCAAGAAACTTACAGTAGGCCCATCTACTGAAGACTCAGGAGAGATTAGGGATTCTGTTGACGTTCTGCTCACCCCGCTGCCCAATCTGAGCCGATGGAGGTGGTCTCAAACTTGATGTTGAGGTCCGCAAGGTTCTTTCTGTTGACTTACCAGGAACAGCTAAGGTCTTTGAATGTTCCATGACAACCTTCAGGCTGTCCCAGAACATTTTATACCCTACCCATGTAGTGGGCTATACTTTCAATTTGGTTATGTCTCTGGACATCTGTTTTGCCCCTCCCAAGTAGCCTCCCAGTACTAGAGCACTATGGAACATTGGGCATTGTTATGGAGGACTCACAGCCGTGCCATGTAGTTGATTTAAGAACCAGCCCATAGGTCCTGTGCAGGCACAGGGTACTGATTGGTAGGACAGGTCACATGGTTCTCTCTTTTATGGGGCCTTGCAGTGAGGATACAACAGCTTGGAGCTTACCTGCTGCTGTCCTTCATATAATTGATATCTCTGGTACTTGGGATGACTTTTTATGGCACCCGTGGCCCAGCCCGACAAAGTTACATTGATGTCAGATCTGGCCGTTGTAACAAATGAGTTTGACACCCCTGCTCTAGAACTTCCTACATCATCACGAGCTCCAAATCTTTCTGCAGTGCTTCAGATTCATCATTCTCTCCCGCCGTTATTTCCTGCTGCTGAAACAATCCACTGGATCAACATCCTAGTTTCATTTGATCAGACAAGAGGAAATGAAGCTTCCAACTCTGTGAGGGTTTTTTTATATATATATAAAAACAACAACATTCAATGGAAAATGTATTTTCACTAAAGACGCGCATTCCCTAATGACCCTAATCTGCATGAACAGAGCTTTGCCCCTGCTGTAATTAATGGCTTACACTTTGCTTCTGAGCAGAAACCCAATTTCTATCTACGCCTTGATTCATAGAGAATGGGATTAACCAAGCTAAAAAAAGATTGTCATCAATAAGGTCAGTGGCAAAGAGGCAAGTGTCAATTACAGACTGTGGAAATGGGCACTCCCCCCCCCACACACACACCATTTTGCATTCCATGCTCCTGTTGGCTGGGACTGCTGATCTGCGAAGAAGGCCTCTAATAACACAAAATGTACAGCAACATTGCCAGATAAACTACAGGCTCAAAGGCAAGCAAAACAAAAAATCCCAATATGTTACTCAATGGCAAGAGAGTGGCACATTGGGCATATAGTGACTTTTTAACCATCTGCCGTAAGGGAGGGGGCTGTGACTCAGTGGCAGAGCCATCTGCTTGTCATGCAGAAGGTCTCTGGTTCTACTCCCAGCATCTCCAGGTAAAGAACCAGGCAATAGGTGATGTGAAAGACCTCAGCCAGAGACCCTGGAGAAGCGCTGCCAGTCTGAGGAGAGAATACTGACCCCGCTGGACCTGTGGCAGTGAATTCCATGTGTTAATCACTCTTTGGGTGAAGAACTACTTCCTTTTATCTGTTCTAACCCGACCGCTCAGCAACTTCATTGAGTGTCCACGAGTTCTTGTATTGTGAAAAAGGGAGAAAAGTACCTCTTTCTCTACCTGTTCTATCCCATGCATGATCTTATAAACCTCGATCATGTCACCCCTCAGCTGTCATTTCTGCAAGCTAAAGAGCCCCAAGTGTTTTAACCTTTCTTCATAGGGAAAGTGTTCCAACCCTTCTCTGCACTTTTTCCAATGCTATAATATCCTTTTTAAGGTGCGGTGACCAAAACTGTACACAGTATTCCAAATGAGGTCGCACCATTGATTTATATAGGGGCATTATGATACTGGCTGATCTGTTTTCAATACTCTTCCTAATAATCCCCAGCATAGCATTGGCCTTTTTTATTGCAGTCACACACTGTCTCAACATTTTCAGTGAGTTATCTACCACAACTCCAAGATCTCTCTCTTGTTCAGTCTCTGTCAGTTCAGACTCCATCAACATGTATTTATAGTTAGGATTTTTTGCTCCAATGTGCATCACTTTGCACTTGGCCACATTGGACCCCATTTGACATGCTGATGCCCACTTGCCCATCCTCGACAGATCTCTTTGGAGTGCCTCACAATCCTCCCTGGTTTTCACCACCCTGAACAACTTTGTGTCATCCACAAATTAGCCATTTCACTACTTACTCTCAACTTCAAATCATTAATGAACAAGTTAAAAAGCAATGGACTGAGTACCGATCCCTGTGGTACCCCACTGCTTACCACCCTCCACTGAGAAAATTGCCCATTTATACTCACTCTCTGTTTCCTATTAATTAGCCAGTTTTTAATTCCACAAAAGGACTTGTCCTTTATCCCATGATTTTTGAGCTTACTTAGGAGCCTTTGATGAGGAACTTTATCAAAAGCTTTCTGGAAGTCAAGGTAAACAATATCTATTGGGTCCCCCTTGTCCACATGTTTGTTCACCCCCTCAAAGAGAGCCAGTGTGATATAGGGGTTAGAGTTTCACAGTAGGATCTTGGGGACCCAGGTTCAAGTCTCCACTTGGCCATGAAACCTACTAGATGATCTTGGGCCTGTCATTCTCTCAGAGTCAAACCTACCTCACAGAGTTGTAGTTAGGATAAAATGAGTGAGGGAGAACCATGTACTGTGCCTTGCATTACCTAGAGGAAAGCTGGGATAAAAACATCCTAGATAGTGATGGTGAGATGTGACAAATTTGGTGAGGAAAACAATGGCAAACCTAGACAGCATAATAAAAAGTAGAGACATCACCCTGCCAACAAAAGTCCGTATGGTCAAAGCAATGGTATTCCCAGTAGAAATGTATGGCTGTGAGAGTTGGACCATAAGGAAAGCTGAGCGCTGAAGAATAGATGTTTTTGAATTATGGTGCTGGAGAAGACTCTTGAGAGTCCTCTGGACTGCAAGGAGGCCAAATCAGTCAATCTTAAAAGAAATCAACCCTGACTGTTCCCTGGAAGGCCAGGTACTGAAGATGAAGCTCAAATATTTTGGCCACCAAATGAGAAGGGAGTACTCCCTGGAGAAGACCCTGATGCTGGGAAAGATTGAAGGTTAAAGAAGAAGGGGAAGGCAAAGGATGAGATAGACAGTGTTACTGATGAAACAAACATGAAATTAAGCAAATGCCGGAGGACGACAGAAGACAGTAGCAACTGGCATGATGTGGTCCATGGGGTTGCAAAAAGTCGGACCCAGCTGTGCAACTGAACAACAACATGGGTGAGGTCACACACAGTAAACAATCGTCTTCCTATCCACTTTCAATGCACCTTCCAATCTTGCCAGTTCACACAGTAAAATCTAGTTGGGAAGTGCACTAAAAGTGGATTGGAAGTGGCTTATATAGTGTGTGTGACCGCAGCCTAAACCTCTGGCCATCACAACATCCTCTGGCAAAGAATTCCACATTTTTATCATTCTCTGAGAAGTATTTCCTTTTTGGCCATCCCGAACCGACTGCCCATCAGCTTCACTGGATGAGTGTAACTTGGGTGTTTGTTTTTTAAACTGCATGCTTATTTTGCAATGTGCAGGAAGGAGGTATGCATGTAAGTGCCATCCAGTGACAACTGTGTTACGGCCACCCCAGCAAGGCAAGTGAGAAGCAGAGGTGGTTTGCCATGGCCTTCCCGCACAGAGTCTTCCTTGCTGGTCTCTCATCCAAGTACCAACTTTGCCAGTGTGGTGTAGTGGTTAAGAGTGGCGGACTCTAATCTGGAGAACCCGGTTTGATTCCCCACTCCTCCTGCACATGCAGCCTGCTGGCTGACTTTGGGTCAGTCACAGGCCTCTCAGAACTCGCTCAGCCCCACTTACCTCACAGGGTGTCTGTTGTGGGCAGAGGAGGGAAAGGCAATTGTAAGCCAATCTGAGACTCCTTCAGGTAGTAAAGAGCAGGCTCCTCCCCCTCCTCCTCCTCTGGATGCCAGCCTCCTGGTGGGGCCTGGGGATCCCCTGGAATCACAGCTCATCTCCAAACAACAGAGGCCAGTCCCCCTGGGTGAAAAAATGGATGCTTTGAAGGGTGGACTCTGTGGACACCCCATTGAGGTCCTGGTCCACCCGAGGCTCCATCTCCAAATCTCCAGGAGTTCCCCAACCTGGACCTGGCAACCCCCCATCCCCTGCCAGTTGCCAAGGGGAACCTGGCAGCCCTACCTGCTTAGCTTCCAAGATCTGACAAAATGGGCCATAAGATGCTGCCTTCCCTCCCCATCTATTCAACATGCTTAGAAAAATAATAAATATGGAACCCAAAGTAAGAAGAGAAGAAGAAGAGTTTGGATTTATACCCCGCCCTTCACTGCCCAAAGGCGTCTCAGAGTGGCTTACAAACTCCTTCCCCTTCCCCTCCCCACAACAGACACCCTGTGAGGTAGGCGGGGCTGAGAGAACTTCTGACAGAAACTGTCCTTGAGAGAACAGCTGTGCCAGAGCTTGTGACTGACCCAAGGTCACATCAGCAGGTGCAAGTGGAGGAGTGGGGGAATCAAACCCGGTTCTCCCAGATAAGAGTCCGTGCACTTAACCACTACACCAAACTGGCTCTCCCAACTGGCTCTCCCAAAGTAAGTAATGCCATGGCTCGGTTTCCCCCCCTGGGGTGCCATCTCTGTGCAGCTGGCAGAACCAGATGAAGGTGCATCCCAGCGTGGAATTACAGTCTCCAGCAACGGAGGGCCCAGTGCAGGTCAGTCTGTCTGGGGGCACTAGGCCGCAGAAGCAAAGCCAGTGGCTGAGCGAACATTATGGACTTTGTTTCCCCGCTAATGAGACATGCAGAGATCCTGCCAGGGCAGGGATTTAAATAGCTGACAATGGATGGCTTTTTCCAAAAGCGGAAACAAATCTCGCGGCTTCGGAAACGGACTGTACACAGAGCCAGAGAGGTGCAGGGACCGTTCCTGGTGCAGCCAGCCTGCTCTTACTTCTCTTTGGGGTTGTGCTCGGTCAGGAATTTTTTAAGAAACGAGCCTTTGGAAGCCAGAGCTCCGCTATGCAAAAGCGCAGATCCGAGAGGTGATGTCATTAGCAAGCAGTGAAGCTGACATGCTTGTCCTGGAGCCTCGACCAGTGGGCACCGATGCAATCCAAGTGGCGCTCCCTACGGCTGAGAGCTTGGCATGCATAGCTGCAGGGCTGCCTTCTGGCAGCAGAGAGACGCACCTGGGGGGATTGTCGCTTGGGAGGCGGTGACTTAGCTAGTTGGCTTGCTTCTCGCGCTCTCAGCCTGGCAGCAGAAAATGTTGCGGCGGCAGCTCGGAACTGTAAGCATCTCAGCTCACTTGTGGGGACGGCGATTTGGGAAGCATCCTCTTCCTGAGTCCTTCACCAGATGGACCCACCGAGCATCTGCCACAAGCAAGGGCTTCCTCCAGTTGCTCAGTTGGTAAAGCAGCTGCTCGACATGCAGAAGGTCCCAGGTTCAATCCCCGGAATCTCCAGTTCAAAGGACCAGGCAGGAGGTGATGTGAAAGACCTCCACCTGATCTTGGAGAAATGCTGTCAGTCTGGGTAGACAATACTGACTTTGATGGGCTGATGGGTCTGATGCAGGATAAAAAAGCCTCATGTGTGTTCATGTGCATGGCCACTTAAGAGCATGAGCAAATCCCTGGTGGATCAGACCATCCAGTCCTGTTTCCGATAACAGCCAGCCAGGTGTCTCTCGAAGCTTATGAGCTGGGCAAGAAGGCAACAGCTCTGCCCCCTTGTTTGCACTTGTGCATCTGATGCTTAGAGCAGGGATGTTAGAGCACTTGTCAGTTCAGCAGCTGTTGTCGTGCTTTCCAGCCAATAGACTTTTCATCGGTTCACCTGTTGACGGCTGTTCGGCAGGTTGTTCCTCCATATTCCTTTCTAACAATACAGTACAGCACAGTCGGCTTTCACACGTGCATTCTCTTCACGTACAGAGGAGGGCAACCACGATGATGTGGAAAGGCTGAAGAGTCTGGGGCTTTGCAGTTTAGAAAAGAGACGACTAAGGGGGGGCGTGGTAAAGGTTTATAAAAGTATGCATGGGGTGGAGAGAATTGGCAAAGAGAAATCCCTCTCCCAAAAGACTAGCATTCGAGGGCATCCAATGAAGTTGATGGGCAGTAGGTTCCGGAAGGACAAAATGAAATACTACTTTATACAGAGAGTGTGTGGGAGTCACTGCCAGAGGATGTAGTGCCAGAGGAATTGTTGTTGTTGTTGTTCAGTTGCACAGTTGCGTCCGACTCCTCACGACCCCATGGACCAGATCACGCCAGGCCCTCCTGTCTTCCGCCGTCCTCCAGGGTTTGCTCAATTTCATGTTCATTGCATCGATGACACTGTCTAACCATCTCATCCTTTGCCATCTCCTTCTTCTTTGACCTTCAGTCATCCCCAGCATCAGGGCCTTCTCCAGTGAGTGCTCCCTTCTCATTGTGTGGCCAAAGTATTTGAGCTTCAACTTCAGGATCTGGCCTTCCAGGGCACAGTCAGGGTTGATTTCTTTTAGGATTGAATGATTTGATTTGATCTCCTTGCAAACCCCATGGACGGTAACAAAAGGCCAGAGGAATAAAGAGTTTTAAAAGAAGATTAGATAGATTCATGGAGGATAAATCTATCAGTGGCTACTAGCTATGGTGACCTCCACATTCAGAGGCATTAAGCCTCTGAATCCCAGAGCCAGGAGGCAACATCAGGGGAACGCCTCGGCCTCTGAGACCCAGTTTGGTGTAGTGGTTGAGAGCAGCAGACTCTAATCTGGAGAACTGGGTTTGATTCCCCACTTCACCTCATGTAGACAGCTGGGTAACCTTGGGTCAGTCACAAGTTCTCTCAGAGCTGTTCTCTCAAGAGCAGTTCTCTCGGAGTTCTCTCAGCTCCACCTACCTCACGGGGTGTCTGTTGTGGGGAGAGGAAGGGAATGTGATTGTAAGCTGCTCGGAGACTCTGAGCGGGGTATAAAATCCAACTCTTCTTCTTCTATATCCTAACATATCCTGCACCCCAACCCTTTTGAGCCTGAGGACACCTTTGGAATTCTGACAGAGGATGGTGGACGCAACCACAAAATGGCTGCCGCAGGAGGCAGAGCTCACCACAGACTGGCTGCCGCGGGAGATGGCGCCGACCACAAAATGTCAGGGAGCGAGAGGTTAAATATCACTCTAACAGCACATCTCCAGCGTTTCAGGCAGAAGCCCTGTTAAGCAGGATGCCTTTTTAAACAAGCCTATTATTTTAAAAGAGTGCCTTGCATAAGCACAGCTGACCTTAAATCACACGGGGGAAGATCTTCCGTGCTGTGGCGGCAGCTGTTGCCAAAGCAACATTTAAAAAGAAATCGGCACAGCCAATTGCATCCCCAGGAGCCAATCAGGAGCCCTGCGAGGCAGAAGCCCGACCTGGCCCCACCCATTTTCTAAAAAATATTTGGTGGGTCGTTGTCGGCGGGTTGCCAGGGCACTCAGGGGCACCCTGTTGGAGACCCCAGTCCTTATATGTAGTCATAAGTAGTAATTCACTAAAACCCTTTACTTCCCAGAGAGCGTTCAGTGGGAATTCCCAATATATAAACAGCAGCCCCAGGAACTTCCTTTGACCTGGATGAGCAACACCCCCTCAAAAAACAACAACACACACACACTTATGATGTGTAGGAACAAAGCCCTGTGCTACTGTCGTTCTCTGGATTACAGTCACCACCAGCATAACCTTACTAACTTTTCCTCCTGCAAATATAGCCAGCACGCCCACAAAAATACTTCCCGAGTCTGAACACACTGACTGATGGGATAAAAGATGCCTGCAATTAAATCATGGGTGACACAAGCAGCTGTAAGCAAAGATAATAAGATGGGGGGAGAGAGAGAGAGAGAGAGAGAATGAAGAACAGTCTCTTAGATAACGTCTAGCTTTATTCCCCAAGCTGAGAAAATGTCACAGTGCGATATGCTAACCCAGCGCTGCATTCTAGCTCCATCAAGAGGAGATAAAATACAGAGACAACGGGTATTTGATTTTTGTATCCTCATTTGACCTGGCTAGCGCACATGTTTTCCAGTCCTGCTGTCCTAACCGATCACAATAAATCACGTTCGGTTTAGGAGGAGACGTTCCCTGAGGGACAGAGCGCCGGGGATGGATGCTAAAGAAGACGGGGACTCCTCCGTTTCCAGGGTTGCTAATCTCCAGGCCGATGGGTGGAGATCTCCTGGGGTTACAAGTGACCTCCAGGCAACAGAGAGCAGTCCCCTTGGGGAAAATGGCCTCTTTGGAAGGTGGACTCTCTGCCCTGTTGTTGGCCCTCCAGAGGAACAGCTTGGCCACTGTGTGAGACAGGATGCTGGACTAGAGGGACCACCGGTCTGATCCAGCAGGGCTCTACTTATGCTTTTACATTCTCTGGTCACTCCATTGGCTACCTATCAGTCACCATGTCCAGATGAAGGTAGGGCTGCCAGGTCCCTACTTTCTGCTGGCAGGGGGACGGAGGCTCCTTCCCGGGAACTTCTTGCACATGCGCAAAGCGCGCATGCCACAATGATGTCACCTAGAAGTGACATCATCGCAATGGGCACATCACTGGGGGGTATGCTCTAGCATTCAGTAAAAAACTCTATGTTTTTTGATCGAATGCTAGAGCATCCCCCCAGTAACGTGCTCAGTGTGATGACGTCATTGCACCTCCAGGTGACGTCATTGCACCAGGCACGTTGGATGCTGGGGAGCCCTTGGGGGGCAGAACTCCCCCCATCAGCATCTGGGGGCCAGAAATTAGGGGGAAACCCACCCTCATCGGGAGATGGCAACCCCAATGTTCCCTCTAAGCTGAGTTAGTATGAGCTAGCTCACAGTTCTTTAGCCTCCAGTTCACACATTTTTGTCTTCGCTCAGGAAGGAGGGCTCCAGAACAAACTAATTTATGCAGCAGTCGAATCGCTTGCTCACAACTTTAATGCCAGGAGCTCACAAAGTAGAATTTTTGCTCACAAGACTCCATAGTTTAGAGGGAACATTGACCCTAGATGAAGGTACTGTTCATCTTCTACCGAGCCCTTCATAGCCTTGGATGCACACACTGGCAGAACCATCCCTCCTGGTGTGCTGTGCCACAACAGCTTCTGTCATCTGAAGAAAACCTTCTGAAGCTGCACTCCTGCAAATGGGTAAGACCAGCAGAGGATCGGGGGGGGGGTGTACAAAGAGGAGGAGAGAGGCCCAAGCCACATTGCAGGTGATATACCTCTGTCACTTCCATTATGCACCAGAAGTGATCTCATCATGCTGTGAAGTTGTGGTGATGCTCTGGTATATGGGCAAAACTCTATGGTAAAAATGGTTTCTGCCATAAGTCTAATGGAAAAGCTCAGAAGAATCCTCTTATAAGCATATAGGCTTGTAGTTTGTTGCAATGTTTATTATATGCAGGGCTGTTTTTGTAGAAAAAGCCCAGCAGGAACTCATTAGCATAAGAGGCCACACCCAACAGCAGGAATTCATTAGCATACCAGGCCACACCCCCATGTTACCAGAAGTGTAGTCATCCAGCCACACCCACCTCTTGCTTCTTATTCTGTTTACCTGGTTTGTTGTCAAAACCCAGGCCTTTTTTTGTAGCAGGAACTCCTTCGCATGTTAGGTCACACGCCCCTAATATAGCCAATCCTAATGAGTTTCTGCTGTTGGGTGTGGCCTCTTATGCTAATGAGTTCCTTCTGGGCACGGCCAACTCAGGAGCCAGCCGGAACTCCGTTCCTGTGACTTCTAGTGGTTTTTAATCTAGAGGCTAAATTCAAGGTTTATGTTGTTGTTTTTTTTTAAAAAAAACATATATTTTAAGTGCACTTTATCATAAATTCATTTATTTTGTTGAGTTAATTTACTTTCCCAGTCCTTCCTCTTCCACTGTTCTCCTGGAGGTGACATCATCGTGCCGGGCCCATCATGCAGGGACGCTCTAACATTTGGCTAAGAACTCTATGTTGACCATAGAGTTTTTGGCTGAACACTAGAGGGTCACCTACATGGCATGCCCAGTGTGACGACATTACTTCCAAGGTGCAGAGGACTCTGAACAGCAGCCAGGAGTCCCCCTGGCAACAGATGGTAGGTGCCGGTTTGGTGTAGTGGTTAAGTGTGCAGACTCTAATCTGGGAGAACCGGGTTTGATCCCCCACTTTTCCATGTGCAGACAGTTGGGTGACCTTGGGTCAGCCACAGTTCTCTCAGAGCTGTTCTCTCAAGGGCAGTTCTCTCAGAGCTTTCTCAGCCCCACCTGCCTCACAGGGTGTCTGTGGTGGGGAGGGGAAGGGAAAGGAGATTGTAAGGCGCAGGGTTGCCACCTCTGGGTTGGGGGAGATTCCTGGAGATTTGAGGGTGGAGCTTGGGGATGGTAGAGTCTGGGCAGGGGAGGGACCTCAGCGGGCTATAATCTCCACCCCCCACCTGGAGACTGGCAACAGTAAGAAAGGGAACCATGAGGTGGGGGCCTGGTGATGGGCAAAAGGGCCTCCATAAATCTGGAACTGGCGCTGCACGAGGCCAGCGCCAAGCTGGGTACACACACAATGAAGACATAGGATGACATCTGTATTAAGGGTCAGACTTATGGCTGCCAATCTCCAGATGGCACCTGGAGATCACCCAGAGTCACAATTGATCTCTAATTGACACAGACACATTCGCTGGAGAAAATGGCTGCTTTGGAGGGTGGACTCTATGGTATTATATCCTGCTGAAGTCCCTCCCTTACCCCACCTTCCCCAGGTTTACCACCAAAATCTCTAAGTATTTCCCATCCCAGGGCTGGCAACCCTAGTCAGACTTGACTCAGGCCATCCGCAGGTTCCAAATTGGACCCGGCCCTCTAATATCCAAGCACAGTATTGCATTCACTGCACTGCGATGAAGACACAGACAAAGAGGATCAGGCTATAACAATCAAATTAAGGCCGCCTCTAAACAGAAAGGGTAGACTTAATAAGATGCCGTTTGGCAGGCCTAGGGGTGTATAAAAGCGGCTATAAAACCTGCTTCTACCAGCCAGTGAAGCCAGCTTTACGGCCGCTCTGTATCCATCAAGCGGCTCACGGCAGACGAACTGATTTGGCCGGGGTCCCGTCTCGCTGCTCGCTGAGCTATCGTCACCATCTAATCGTTGGCTTCCCCAGTCATTCTCCAAACAGTCAATTCCACCATGAGTCTCAAGATCATAATCAGGCGCCGATTGCCTGCCGACGGAAGGCCAATCCATACAACCGGTTGACAACTCATTCCCGTACTGCTGACCTTATCGTGCAGACATTTCAGCCACGGCGATTGCTTGCCGAGGATGAAAAATAAAAGACAGGAAACTACCCAGCCAATTGGAGGTGCTTTAAGTTTCTGCTGGCTTTAGGAGGAACTGTTGTGTTTAATTGTCCCATTTATTATCACAGACTTGGTTGGCTTAAGGAACTCAAAGCGGTGTCACCATCACTAGAGTTGCCAGCCTCCAGGTGGCGGCTGTAGATCTCCTGGGATTACAACTGATCTCCGGGCGATAGAGATAAGTTCACCTGAAGAAAATGGCTGCTTTGGAAGATGGACTCTATGGCATTATACCCCCATGAATACCCTCCCTTCCACTCTCCTCAGGCTCGACCACGAACCCGTCTCCTTCCCCTGGATTGGCTTGCTACAGATTTGTCATAGAAGAATTTTAAGTGGGAGGGCTTCCAGTGTCCTGGCCCGACTGCTGGACCTCCTGATGGCACCTGGTATTTCTGGCCGCTGTGTGACAGAGTGTTGGACTAGATGGGCCATTGGCCTGATTCAACATTGGCTTCTCTTATGTTCTTATAATTAGGTAGTCAGCCTAAAGTAATGCAACCGAACACTAATAAAGTGCAGACTTGAATAGTTTTATTGGATTTCTAGATATAATTTGCCTTCATATTAAGGTAATTGCTCTTGGTCTTGTACTTATGTTGTGATTCCCCTGCTTTTTGTTCTGTGTCTTGGAATTATTTTTTTTGCTGTCAAATCACAGCTGACTTATGGTAACCCCCATGGGGTTTTCAAGGTAACAGATGTTCAGAAGTGGTTTGCCATTGCCTTCTTCTGCATTGTGACCCTGGTATTCCTTGGTGGTCTCTCATCCAAATAGTAGCCAAGGACAAACCTGCTTACCTTCTGAGATTCCACAAGATTGGGCTAGCCTGGGTACTGTCTCCCAAATCTCCAGAAATCTCTAGGGATGGACAAACCGCATTTTTGTAGTTCATTTCAATTCATGATTCAGGCCAAATCATGAACCAATTCAAGTCGGGAGGTTGGTTCACAAACCGAACTGTATCATAGCAGTTCATGACCCTTGCTTTCTGCTCCCCGACACTTTTCATGGGAACCAGAAAGCAGGGATTCTCCCCGCAAAAAGTGAAAAACAGGTGAATGGTGAGGAGCAGAAAATGGGGTTAAATGGCTCAGAGCCATTTAAACCCATGCTTTCTGCTCTTCACAAACTGCCATGAACTGCCTTAAACTTATGTTTGTGAGCTGGTTCATGCCCATCCCAAGAAATTTCTCAAGTTGGAGTTGGCAGTCTAAATAGAATGGGTGTAATATATTCTCTTCGGAAGTGGCATGAGGAAACTTCTGGGCAATTTCCAACTGCCCTATGGTATAACATGGCACAGGTAGCAATAGCTTACATCTACAGAAGATTCAACCCATGCATGGAGCATCTATATTAAGAAGAAGAAGATAAGAGATTGGATTTATACCCCGCCCTTCACTCGGAGTCTCAGAGCAGCTTACAAACTCCTTTCCCTTCCCCTCCCCACAACAGACACCCTGTGAGGTAGGTGGGGCTGAGAGAACTCTGAGAGAACTGTTCTTGAGAGAACAGCTCTGACACAACTAGGTGATTAATTTAAAGAGCAGCACAAGGTCCAAAATCTTGCGTAAACAGGTGGGATTTGGCAAAATCCACTGCTGGACCTCCTGATGGCACCTGGTATATGTTGGCCGCTGTGTGACAGAGTGTTGGACTAGATGGGCCATTGGCCTGATTCAACATTGGCTTCTCTTATGTTCTTATGTTCTTAAAAGATTTTTATTTTGTTTTGTTTACTTCGTTTATAGCCTGCCTTCCTCACCAAGCCTCAAGAGGGATTAAAAAATAACAACAACAGCAACAATAATTGAACAAAGATTCTTTGAAATTTCCAGTGATAAAGAGATAAATACCTGGAGCATAACACCCCCAAATTCACAACTGTAAGGGAAAAAGAAGAAGAAGTAGGGTTTGGATCACTGACATTGCAATCCCAGGAGACAGAAGAATAGAAAAGAAAGAAAAGGAAAAGACCACAACATACCAAGACCTACACATAGAGTTACAGAGCCTCTGGGAGAAGAAGGTGACCATTGTGCCAGTTGTCATTGGAGCCCTTGGAGAAGTGCCTGGAAGTGTCAAGAAACACCTGGACATTCTGTTTTTTTTTTTTAAAACAAAATTTTATTGGGATACATTCAACATTTCCAATCACGTTACCAATACAATTTCAAAAAGGAAGATCCCCGTCCCAATCCCCCCACCCCTCCTAATAGGCTTCCAACACTGCTAATAACAAACAGAAAAATTATAAGGTAATCAAACTTAGACTTAAGTACATCGACAAACCAGGTAACACATTTCAATTATATATAACCTCTACAATTTCAGCATATTATATATAACAGTACATACAGTTCAAAATTCATTTCACTTCTCGTTCAATATCCATACGCATCCAAGTTATATATTTTCCCCTTCATTCTATATTCAGTTTCTAGATACAATTTCAATCCTTCCCAGTCTTTTAAGTACTGTTCTGCCATTTGTCCATTTAATTTCTTTGTCATTTTGTCCATTTCCGCTAAAAATAACAATTTTCTCAACCAGTCATGTATATCTGGCACCTTCTCCATTTTCCAATGCTGAGCAAAGGCCATTCTCGCCGACGTAATCATGTACCATAACAGTGTCCTTTTTTCTTGTGGAATTTTTTCCATTGTCAAACCGAGGAGAAGAAGTTCTGGCTTTCTCTCAATTGGGATTTTCAATATTTTCTGCATCACACAATGTATATTAGACCAGTATGCTTTCACTTTATCACATGACCACCACATATGGTAAAAAGAACCCTCTATTTTTTTACATTTCCAACACTTATTACTCAAGTTCTTATCCATACTAATATTAGCAATCTTTTTTGGTGTCATGTACCATCTATACATCATCTTATAGCAATTTTCTTTTACATTAATACAGGTAGACATTTTAAAAGATCTTTTCCACAAAAATTCCCATGATTCCATAGAAATTTCTTTGTTCATGTTTATGGCCCACTTTATCATTTGCTCTTTAACAGTTTCATCCAAAGTATATACAGTCAACAAAGTTTTATACATCTTTGATATCATTTTCCGCTCTTTTTTCAACCATATATTCTCAAAATCATCATTCATAGCTCTAAAACCAAACTCTTTACAATCTTTTTTATAGATGTCCCTTATTTGACAATATTGTAGCCAACCATACTCAAATTCTAATTCATTATTTGGTTTTAAAACATATTTTTTCCCTTCTTTTTGCAACAATTCCTGATATTTCAACCAGTCATTACCTTTATGCTCTGAAAACAGATGTATAACTGCAGCTGGAACAATCCGCAGAGGCCTCTCATCCGAAATTGTATCCTTATACCTGGTCCATGCATCAAACAATGTCCTCCTTACATAATGATGCTTAAACATAGAGTCGACTTTGTTTTTCCCATACCAAAGATAGGCATGCCAGCCAAATCTGCAATCGTGCCCCTCAAGAGCTAAAAGTTTTCTATTTTCCAAATTTACCCATTCAGATAACCAAGACATACATACTGCTTCATGATACAAACGCAAATTCAGGACTTGGAAGCCACCTCTGTCTTTAATATCATACATTATCTTCATTTTAATTCTTGGCTTCTTTCCTGCCCAGATAAACTTAAAGATTTCTCTTTGCCATTTTACCAACACTTTCCCATCTTTCACAAATGGTATTGTCTGAAACAAAAACATTAACCTGGGCAGTACATTCATTTTAATAACGGCAATTTTTCCAAGAAGAGATAATCTTAGTTTTTCCCATTTTTCTAAATCACTCTTTATCGAACCCCACAGTTTTTCATAGTTATTCTTAAACAAATCTATGTTTTTCATTGTAATTTCAACTCCCAAATACTTAACCTTTTTAACCACTTCACATTCTGTCACATTTTGTAACGTTTGTTGCTTTGTACCAGTCATATTTTTACACAATATCTTAGATTTATTTTTGTTGACATAAAACCCTGCAAGATCACCAAACTCTCTTACTTTTTCAAATACCTTAGGCATATTATTAACAGGATCTTCAACAATAAACATGATATCATCCGCAAATGCTCTTAATTTAAATGAAAAACCTCCAATATTCAAACCTTTTATGTTCTCATCATCTCTAACCGCTTGTAGCAAAATCTCCAAAATCCAGATAAATAACAATGGTGACAGGGGACAACCTTGTCTAGTACCTTTCTTACCCGGAACATATCTGTTGGTTCTGCATTGACAATCACCGAAGCTTTTTGTTCTTTATATATCGATTGAATCATTCTTATAAATTCTACGCCCATCAAAGATTCCTCAAGCACTTTAAACATAAATTCCCAATTCAAGTTATCAAAAGCCTTCTCTGCATCCAAAAATAAAAAAGCAACTTCTTTTTCAGGGTGTTTATCATAATACTCAATTGCGTCCAAAACAACCCTCATATTGTCTTTAATTTGTCTATTTGGTAAAAAACCAGCTTGATCCTCAACAATAGTGTCTTTCAAAAACTTTTTAAGGCGCTCTGCCAATATTTTTGCCAATATTTTATAATCGTTGTTCAATAATGAAATGGGCCGGTAGTTTTTAACATTTGTTAAATCTTGCATTTCTTTAGGAATTAAGGTGATTGCAGCTTCATTCCAGGAGTCTGGAATCTTTCCTGTCTTTCTAATTTCGTTTAAAAGAATCTCCAACACCGGGACCAAATCTTCATGAAATTTTTTATAAAATTTAGCTGAAAAGCCATCCGGGCCTGGAACTTTAGAGATTTTTGCCTCAGCTATTGCTTTACTAATTTCATCTTTAGTTATTGCAGCATTTAAAAATGTTTTCATTTCAGGGTTTGGTTGTATCAAGTTAGCTTTGGATAAGTAATCCAACATTTTTTGAGGATCCGCTTGCCTCGCTTGAAAGAGAGTCGCGTATTATTTAAAAAATTCCCTCTTGATTCCTCCTGGGTCTAAAATCTCTTTATTTCCATCTTTCAAACAAGTGATTGTTTTATTTTCTCTTCTTTTCTTCAATTGCCATGCTAAATATTTGCCAGGTTTGTTTGCACCTTCAAAGGATTTCTGTTGCAATTTTTTCAAGTTCCAAAATACTTCTTTGTTCAACCCTGCCTCATATTGCTCCTTTAAAATCCTCAATTCTCTCAGAATCTTCTTTTTGCCAGGCCTTTTCTTGAGTTCTGTTTCTTTTTTCCGAATATTTTCCATAATTTCTTTGACTATCTTCATTTGTTGTTTCCTTTCATTATTATTAATTGCAATCAGATGTCCTCTCATCACAGCCTTGTAGGCTTCCCATACCGTTTGCGTCTGTACACTTTTATTTAAGTTCAATTGAAAGTATGTTTGGGTTTCTGTCCTTATTTTATCCACAATATTTTGCTTGTCCAGCAAATCTTCATTAAGTCGCCATCGAATTTTTTTTCTCTTAACATACGTTGACCACTTTATCGGACTGTGGTCAGAAAGAATCCTAGGCAATATCTCAATTTTGCGTGTTTGCAAGATTAAATTCTCTGTCATCCACATCATATCTATCCTTGAAAAAGATTCGTGTCTTGATGAATAAAAAGAGTACTCTCTATCTCTGGGATTTTTAACTCTCCAAACATCTGCCAAGTGTTCATGTTTAGTCAATTGAAAAAAGACTTTAGGAAGTTTGCCCATGGCTTCAATTCCTTTTTTTGATTTTCTATCAACAACATTGTCGACAGTACCATTAAAATCGCCCATTAAAATCGTTTGCTCATAGGTCAACTGTCGTAGTTGTTCCCACAAATCCTGAAAAAAGTTTTCCTTTGCCCCATTGGGAGCATAGAGATTAACAATTAATGTCTTTTTATTCTGCAACACAACTTCTACCGCCAAAAATTTCCCTTCATTGTCTTTAAAAATTTCTTTTGGTTCCAACTCCTTTTTAATATATGTAACAACTCCTTTTTTCTTTTGGGAGGAGAGTGAATAAAATTCCTCTCCTAATCTTTTTTGAATCAAAAATTTGGCATCTGATTTTTTAATATGTGTTTCTTGCAAGCAAACAATATCACATTTCTGTTTTTCCAACCAGAGTCTGACATTTTTCCTTTATTGGGGTGAATTCAGTCCATTAACATTCCATGAAATTATTTGACTCTCCATGTTGGTTTTATAATTATTTATCAGAGTCTTTAAAATTATCATTGATGAATCTGGTCATTTGGTCAACTGACTTGATGGTGACTCTCTTCTGCTTGAACGAAAAACTGACGCCTTTAGGAATTTCCCATCTATATCTTATGCCCTCTGTTTTCAGCTTGTCAATCAGATCTTTAAAAAGTCGTCTGTCCTTTAAAAAGTCGCTCTGGGTAATTCCTTTAGGACCATAATTTTCTTGTTGCCAATTGTGAAGTCATCCTGAAATTGTTGCTTAAACAAATCCTCCTTCAACTTCTTAGATATAAACTGGACAATTACATCTCTAGGTAATTTTTTCCTTTGCGCAGTCGCAGAATTGACTCTGTATACCACATCAATCTGTGCCGCCACTCTCTCCTCTTCCATTTTCAAAAAGTCTGCAACAGCATCTACCATAACTGAATGGATGTCCTCATTCTTGTCTTCAGGGATCCCCCTGAATCTCATGTGGTTAATCATTGCATTATATTGGACCATCACATTCACTTTATCTGTTTCTATAGTGACCTCAGCTATATTAGATGCTACTCCCTTCACCCTTACACAGGGCCGGCCCCAGGTGTCTGGGCGCCCTAGGCAGGAGAGCCTGGGGCGCCCACCCCACCGGAGATGCCAACCTCCCGGTGGGGCCTGGAGAACGGGGAAGGGGCGGCGCGGCTCTCCCGGCCCCCTCGCAGCCGCGGGGCGCCGGGCAGAGCCGGGGAACAGGCGGGCGGCTTTCCCGGGCCCCTCGCAGCCGCGGGGCGCCGGGGAGAGCCGGGGAACGGGCGGGCAGCTCTCCCGGGCCCCTCGCAGCCGCGGGGCGCCGGGGAGAGCTGGGGAACGGGCGGGCAGCTCTCCCGGCCCCCTTGCAGCTGCGGGGCGCCGGGGAACGGGTGGCGCGGTTCTCCCGGGCCCCTCGCAGCTGTGAGGGGCCCGGGAAGAGCCGGGGAAGGGGCGGCCTTGGAACGCCCGCCCCTTCCCTCCCAGCGGACGGGCGCTCAGACTGGCGGCGGCCAGCGAGCGGGGTCTGTCCCCGCTGGCCGGCCGCCGCCATGCCGCCCCACCTCTCCACCCCCCAAGGGCTTCTGAAGCCCCCGGAAGGGCGCTCAGACTGGCGGCGGCGGCGGCAGCGGGGAGAGTCCCCGCTGGGCAGCCGCCGCCATACCGCCCCACCTCTCCACCCCCCCAAGGGCTTGGGGGGAGCCGCGGGTGGAGCGCCGGCCGCCCCTTCCCTCCCAGTCCCAGCGCCGGCTGGAGACAGGGGGTGGAGCGCCGGCTTCACCGGGGTGGGGCCGGGGGCGCTTTGGCGCCCCTGTGGGCCCCAGCGCCCTAGGCGAGCGCCTAGCTCGCCTAGTGGGCGAGCCGGCAGTGCCCTTACATCCATCTCATCTGCTCTTTTGGTCAGCGTCTGTATCTCTTTTGTAATTCCAGACATTTCTTTTTTCAACTCTGTTACTTCTGTTATTACAGTCTTTTCCAACTTCAGAATCGCATCCATCACTCGTTTCTCCATAGCTTCCATCATGCCCTGTAGCTTTTTTTCCTCTTTCCCAGCCATTTTCGGGGAGGACCAGGTATTTGCCCTCTGTCGTTGCCACAGGTCGTAAGCCGTTGTTCAAAGTTTTCCCTCCAACCCACTCTGAATCAAAGTCCTTCTTGTGCCCACCTAAATCGCACTGGTTTCACTTTTTTATATTGAGTCTTTCGTTTAAAATCAAAGAAAATTTTTCTGACCTTCCCAAAATGGCGGGCGCAATTTCTCTATGGTAAATGGTTCTTCCAGGTACTCACTTCCTGTCCGGCAGTCTTGATGGTCCCCCTTGTTCCTGATTTCCTCCCTTCTTCCGGCCTCCTTGGTCTTCTCTAGGATGATTGCTTGTCTGTTCTGAAGTCACTTCCTGTTTTGACGATTTCTGCTGCAGCAGCTACAGTACTTTTCCACTGTAATTCTCACGGAGTTACTGTTAGTTTCTATTTTAAAGTCAATAATCTAACCGCAGGAATGATCAACAATTCGGCTTTTTGGCCTTTTTTAGCTGTTTAACTGCACTTTTTCCGCTCCAATGTTAGTACGACAGATACAGCACGATCATGCGCTTCATCGGATGTTGTTTATTTTCGGCCAAAACGCATCTCCGGTGAGCAATTTTAAAAAGTTACCTTCAAAGTCTGTGTCTTGTTATAGCAGTGTTTCCTTGATATCAGTTTCCGTAGAATGTCTTGGAGGTCTGGGTCATGCGTTCTTATGTTGAGAATCCAACTCGGTGGGGTCTTGTAGAGATTTTCCGAAGTGCCTTCTCTGGGGGAGGGGATCAAGGCTGGTCGCGACGCTCTTTAAAGCCCCGCTATCAGCCGATCTCAACTCCTCTCTCGGTCCAGGCTCGCTGCCAGTCACCCCCCTGCCTGGGGGGATCTGCGGTGGGCTGTGTGAAGCCCACCCTGTCGTCAAGACCCTCCGTATGCTCTGGGAGCTCTAAGAGCAAGCCAGAACACGTTAGGACGCCATGAATCCCAGACCGGAAGCCAAGAAACACCTGGACATTCTGGACATTGACCGAATAATACCAGATCAGCTCCAGAAGACGGTATTGCTCAGAACAGCAAGAATCCTGCAAAGATACATCTGCAATTCCTAAGAATTTGGCTAGATCTCAGATTGCAGCACACGATCTACCAGTCAAATAGCTGACTGTGACAATCAATAATAATATCAACAACAACAATTTTAAAGACATTTTAGACAGCAAGGACCTCCAAAACAATGCCACTGGATTAGGAAAACAGGTTCATGGTAATATCAGTTCGAAGCAAAAAAAGATTACAATAATATGGACTTTATTTATGTAGTGTATAGGTTACCTTTTATTCCGTAACGGAACAGAAGTTTTCCCAAAGAGGATATTAGAAAAGAAGCTCTTATTTCGACATAAATAAAGTTTTGTATACATTTAAAGGATTTGGGTATAAAGCTATTTTATAAGGTATCTGAGAATGTATAACTCATGTGTTAAGTAGTATAATTTTGCCCTGACCTGGATAGCCCAGTTTTAGCCCAATCTTGTCAGATCTCTGAAGCCGAGCAGAGTCAGCCCTGGTTAGTACTTGGGCAGGAGGCCTCCACAGAATCACAGAGTCGGAAAGGGTCCTACAGGCCATCTAGTCCAACCTCCTGAGCAATGCAGGATCAGCCTAGAGAGCATTCCTGACAAGGATTCATCCAGCTGCTGCTTGAAGACTGCCAGGGAGGGGGAGCTCACCACCTCCCGAGGCAGCTGATTCCACTGCTGAACCACTCTTACTGTAATAATCCCCCCCACCCCAAATATCCAGCCAGTACCTTTCTGTCCGTGTTATTGCGAGTCCTATTCTCTGCTGCCAAGAGGAACAGCTCCCTGCCCTCCTTTAGAACTCTTTGTTTGTAGGACTCTATATTTTAACTGTGGTTGATCCCAAAAACCTCACCCACCCCGTCCTTAAAAGATGCCTAACTGAAATGGAAAGGTGGGGAAATCCTGGGATTTGGCAATGCAATTTTTAAAATGAAATATCAAGAAGAAGCACAAGGATCACAGCTGAAACTAAAAATATAAGCTAATAATGTAAATGCTGTGAGCCTAGGACCCAGGGGAAACATGAAATGGCTGAGCATTGAACATAAGAGAAGCCAATGTTGGACCAGGTCAGTGGCCCATCCACTCCAACACTCTGTCACTCAGTGGCTGAAAATATCAGGTGCCATCAGGAGGTCCAGCAGTGGGGCCAGAACACTAGAAGCCCTCCCACTGTTGCCCCCCCCCAGCACCAAGCTCCCCATTGCAAGCTGCTCCCCCCAGGTCTACTCAAAGTGGGATAGCTCTCCAGGTTCTCAGGGATTGTTTTAATTAAAGATTTTTTTTTATTTGACTATTTGTATTTAGTACAAACAGACAAACATTAAACAAATTACAAAGAAATAATATAACAAACAACAAAAGCAATTAGAATAGAAAGTAAATAAGCAATACCAAACATCAGATCTTGCAAGTTATAAACATCCTTAATATGGCATTTGGCTGAGGTTTGTAATCAAGTCTTCAGAACCTGATTGAAAAGAGTGATTAACATATGGAATTCACTGCCACAGGAGGTGGTGGCAGCTACAAGCATGGACAGTTTCAAGAGGGAATTAGGTAAACATATGGAGCAGAAGTCCATCACTGGCTATTAGCCACAGGGTATAGATGGGAACTCTCTGTCTGGGGCAGGTGATGCACTCTATTCTTGGTGCTGGAGGGGGCAGCAGTGGGAGGGCTTCTAGTGTCCTGGCCCCACTGCTGGACCTCCTAATGGCACCTGGTATATTTTGGCCGCTGTGTGACAGAGTGTTCGACTAGATGGGCATTGGCCTGATTCAACATTGGCTTTTCTTATGTTCTTATGTTCTTATGTTCTTATGTAACAGGGATTTTGCCCCCATCCTGGTCAGAGGCTACTGTTGGTGGTATTACCAAAACCAGGCAAATACCCAGCTTCACCAATATCTTATAGACCGATTTCTTTGCTGTACCGGGATTTTCAGATATTCACAACAGCCCTTGCAAGGCGCCTAAACACATCAATGACAATTTACATTTCACCAGACCAGGTTTGTTATATGCCAGGGAAAGATATCACAGGCATAAGAACATAAGAGAAGCCAATGTTGGGCCAGGCCAATGGCCCATCTAGTCCAACATTCTGTGTCACACAGTGGCCAGAAATACCAGGTGCCATCAGGAGGTCCAGCAGTGGGGCCAGGACAATAGAAGCCCTCCCACTGTTGCTCCCCCCAGCACCAAGCTCCCCCACTGCAAGCTGCTCCCCCCCCCCCCCCAGGTCTACTGAAAGTGGGATAGCTCTTCAGGTTCTCAGGGATTTTTTAAATTAAAGGTTTTTTTAAATTTGATTATTTGTATTTAGTACAACCGACAAACAGACAAACATTAAACAGATTGCAAAGAAATAATATAACAAACAACAAAGGCAATTAAAGTAGAAATACCAGATGCCATCAGGAGGTCCACCAGTGGGGCCAGGACAATAGAAGTCCTCCCACTGTTGACCCCCCCAAGCACCAAGAATACAATGCATCACTTGCCCCACTGACTGAGAGTTCCTATCTATACCTTGTGGCTAATAGCCACTGATGGACCTCTCTGCTCCATATGTTTATCCAATTCCCTCTTGAGGCTGTCCATGCTTGTGGCCACCACCACCTCCTGTGGCAGTGAATATCTAGAAATATCTAGTGTATATCTGCCATCTCCTGTGGCAGACAATACCTATAAAACATAGAACACCATTGACTATTGCAAATTTGGAAAATCTATGGCTACACTACTCTGCCTGGATATTGAGAAAGCATTTGACACCCTTGACATCTCTTTCCTTAAAGACCTTCTCAGGGTTTTCTTTACAGAGTGGTTTGAGAGAGTCACTTTGATTGTCCTCTTCAGCTCTTGTTCTGCCATTCCATTGCAGCCCCACATTGGGAGGGTGTGTGTTAAAACTAATATTCCTCTGCAAAGCTGGAGTCCCTTGAGTTTGTAGAATCCTGTATTTCAGCTGTGGTTGCTTTCAAACCTTTGCCCTGCCCTTAAAAGATGCCTGCCTAAAACATAAAGGTGGGAGAATAGTGGGATTTGGCAATGCAATTTTTAAAAATAAGAAGCACAAGGATCAATTTTGAAATATACCTTCAAGAAAGAACCTGAAATGTTTCCTTTAGGTCTTAAACTAGAAGAAATAACCGTGAGCAACAGAACACTGATATGGTACATGGTAACGACTGCTAGAATGATCTATGCTCAAAATTGGAAAAATGAAAAAAATTCCTGATCTCTGGGACTGGTTAAGAAAACTACTATTTATGGCAGAAATGGACAAATGAACAAGAAAACTTAACAACTTAGAAGCGGAAACTTTTTTGGTGAACTGGAATGACTTTAAAGAATATATACAGAAATATTGGGAAATGGATAGCATATTTAGCTTGGAAAACGACTAGTGGTGTAACAAATGTATACAATCAATAAGTACTAGTAAGGTAAAGGTAAAGGTTCCCTTGCTTGAAAGCCAGTCGCAACCGACTCTAGGGTTGCGGTGCTCATCTCCGTTTCAAAGCCGAAGAGCCAGAGCTGTCCGAAGACGTTTCCGTGGTCATGTGGCCAGCATGACTAAACACCAAGGTGCACAGAACGCTGTTACCTTCCCACCAAAGTGGTACCTATTTATCTACTTGCAATTTCTTGCTTTCGAACTGCTAGGTTGGCAGGAGTTGGAACTAGAGACAGGAGCTCACCCCATCATGCGGCACTCTCGGGTCTTGAACTGCTGAACTACTGACCTTCCACAGCCTGCAGTTCAGTGTCTTAACCACTTGAGCCACCGCAGCTCCTAAGTACTAATAGTAGTTGCAAATAAGTAAACTGCGTTACCTGTAGAATTTATATGATAACAGTGAATTAATATGTATTATGCATTGATAAAATGGTGGAAACAATGCTGGGAGCCAACGGGAGGGAAGGGGAGTTTGGAGAAAAGGATATGATTTATATTATTTTAGCTAAATTGTGAAGTATTGTATATCCTAATAAAATTTGGGTTTTTCTTAAATAAGAAGCACAAGGATCACAGCAGAAGGAAGTCGCAGGACCCCTACCTGTGACAATGACGGAGGCTGGGAGCAGTGGCTGGGAGACAGAGAGGACGGCACTCAAAGGCTGAGCGAGCTGGGGAGTTTGGCAGCCCCGCCCTCTGTTCCCTGCACTCAGGCAGCTCAAGGACAGGAAGGTGAGTACAAGCAGGGGAGTGGGTGGAGGGGGAGGGAGAAGAGAGCCCCACTCGTGGGCCAGATTAAAGCCCTGGGTGGGCCAGTTGTGGCCCGCAGGCAATAGGTTTGACACCCCTCCTCTAGTCTGTCATAAGAACACCATTTAGGGGGTGGTGTGGGTAAAATTTTAGATAACATGTAATTATTCTCTAGTGGTAATTATGTTTCTGACTGCCTCACTGCTCCATATTAAGGCTTTCCGGTCAGTAAGCACCACGGAAAGAAACTGGAGTTATGTCTGAGGAGACCTGCACAGATTGTTGCCTAAGTAACTATCCATCTCATTCAGATTCTGTTCTGAAGATCCACTCTCAGAAGAATCATTTGCTGAATAACCACATGCCTTATAAAAAAAAATCCGTTTTCATCAAAACATGTTTAGAGCATCATTTGGTAAATACTTCCCATAACACCTTTTAAGTTTTCTACCGTGTACTGATACCACATCCCCTGAGAGTTTTCTAGCATTAGCACTTTTTGATGCAATTTGCTGATATCACATTACACATTCAGTTAAGCCAAGATGCCACAAATGCATCACATGTCCGAGAGGTTAAATTATGATGCATTATGACATTGAATAAGTGAACATCAGCCTATAAATAATATCCGTTGACAGCCAATAGTTACTGCATTTACCCTAATAATGTTATGACAACCGTGTTGTCTAAATCATATCCAAAATCCAGGTGAACATGGATGAACTTTTCAGACTGATCAATAAACTTGCAAATAGGAAGAAACAGTTTTTGACAACAGTGAAAGCAAAGTTTAAAGTGTGTGCACCTTTTGGCTCAGCTGCAGTGCAAATGAATACAAGCGTACCTTAGAAGGTTGACAAGCATTAATTGGGGATACTGAATTAATACAACATAGTAATATACCAAGTGAAATTTTGCCACAGTGAACCGGTAACCATTTTGTAGGCGGGTCTCCTATGTTGACCTGTCATGTGGGGAAGAGAATCTTGAGGATTTATGCCCAGTCATCAACTAGTTTGGCTCAAGGTTTACTTGGTGATTGTGATCAGGGAACCAATAATTCACTGAGCTCTTTGAGTGCATGCAAATACATTTGGTTGTGTCCATGTGCATGATTAGACTGCTTTGGGGCAGCCCCCCCCCCCATTTGCTACTGCTGCCTAGAAGTGGAAATCAGAATTGAAGAGGGAAAAATTTATTTGAGACTTACCATGAGACTTACCAATTGAGACTTACCATGTAGATGCCTTTGTGTGCTGTACGTGTCTGCCCATGAACCCAGCTACTCTTGCCATCAATTCAAGATACATGATGCTGATTGTTCAGGTGTTTAAAAAAACAGACCAGGGAAAATGTCTGTTACCAGTCACTGAAAGGGTGCATCCAACTGTGCTGGTACAAAGAAGGGATGTGTGACATATGATTCCATACTTTCCAACCCTAATTTACATCCCCTGAAATCAAAGCGATCTGATCAGATCTGATCTCACAAGCAATGAGGTTTGATCAAAGTAAATTCATACAGTGAATATCTTCATGTCAAAGTTCTCAGCATGACTCATCGTAAGCCACTCTGCTGTTTTCCTGTATTTCTGCTCAGCAACAGAAATGTGATAAGATTATTCTTACCATATGTCAGGATGATATAAATTAGGGCTGTGCTTTCAGCATAAACCAAGCTGAACCCCCCCACCCCGAAAAATACCTTACCAGTATTTTGGAGGTATTTATGTATTTATTAAGCAGGTTACTGAATGGGGCTGCATTTCAGCTATCCAAAATGGCCAAGCCCAAAAATATTCAGTATTTTCAGGCCAATCAGATAGCTGAACTTAAAGGGCATTTAACCAGATTTCAGTCCCTTTAAATGCCTTCTCCAAGCCACACAAGTCTGTGGTAAGTTCACTTGGAAGGCATTTAAAGGGCTTACAGTCTCTTTAAATCCCTTCAGTGTAAACTCACCACTTGGAGAAGGCATTTAAAGGGACTGTGAGCCTTTTAAATGCCTTCGAAGTTCAGCAGAGGCTTGAAAAAGGCATTTAAAGGGATTGCATTCCCATTAAATGCCTTTCCCCCCTCCATTGGAAACAATGGAGGATGGGGCACCTTCTTCTGGGGCCCATAGAATTGGACCTCCTGGTCCAGTATTTTTAAAACTTTTTTTAAAAGGAAGCACCAGCAGCTATACTGCAAATCTGGTGCCTCTACCTCAGAAAACAGCCCCCCAAACCCCAGATCAATTATCCATTATAGCCTATGGGGACCATTGACTATAATGGTCCCCATAGGGTATAATGGAGCCAGAAAATGGCTTTTCCAAATATTTACCAAATCTGGATACCAGTATTGGGATTCAGGAATACTGAGAAATACCAATATTTTGGGGGGTGCAATATACCCAAACCCCAAAAATACTGGGTGTTTTGGGGGTTTTTTTTTGCACACCCCTAATATAGATCGACAGATCTTTTTATGTATGATGTGATAGGCTATTTGGTGCCTCTGTGAGATTTCAGAATGGTTTGTTCAATTGACATGGAAAATCACGGCAGTTATAAAAATATTACCTCATTCATCTATCAAGTGTGTAAGAAATAAAGTGTTTACTGATTTGACCGAATATGAAATTCTCCCCTGGTTCCATTTATTTGATCATTAGTTCTGCGTTTCCCTCTCTTAACTCATTTTCAATCTCTTCCTAGTGTGGAAAGGCTGATAATTTTTGCCTAGAGATGAATTTACACGGGAATATTGAAAAACAAATGGGTCCCAATTGTTGCCCACTGTGATAAGCAAAACATTCAAAGCTGAATTCGTTTCCCTCCTTTCTTCCAGATACTGACTCTACAAAACAGACTCCATTGGGATTTGAGGCCTGTGCATAGACACTTTCAGCTTGTTGCTAGATTCTAGTTGGAAAAGACTTGGTGCCTTGGTACAGATTCAGCATCAGGGCTTGGCATCGTTCAGTGGCTTAACAGGCCTCTGCGCCGCAGCAAGATTCCGTGCCAACCACAGACTGACTGTGGCACAAGGACACATCAATGCCTTCCTTCTCAAAACACTTAATAGCAGACAGGATTTAACTTTTCAAGCCCATCCAGGCAAACTAGCTGTGATGACTGCTAGGAAGAACAACAACTGCTGCTGCTACTATCTTACCTGTTCTCTCACTCCGTGTTGTGGGGTTTCCTAGCAGTCCTCACCAATGGCATGCTGGGAGAGTCATAGGGCTGTTAACTCTAGGCTGGGAAATTCCTGGATATTTGGGGGCGGAGCCTGGGAAGGGCGGATTTGTGGATGGGAGGGATCTCAGACAGGCATAATGACCCTGGTGTCCAGCCTCCAAAGCGGCCATTTTCATCAGGGGAACGGATCTCTGTAGCCTAGAGATCACTTGTAATTCTGGGATGTCTCCAGGCCCCACCTGGAATTTGGCAACCCTAGAGAGCGAGCAGCAGTGGCCACTCCAGGCAACACTAGTGGCTGCCTGCTTCCTGCCTCGATTTGGTTTGATCCAGGGCTTTTTTTGTAGAAAAAGTCCAGCAGGAACTCATTGGCATAACAGGCCACATCCATCAGCAGGAACTCATTAGCATATTAGGCCACACCCCCGACAGCACGGTCCATTAGCATATTAGGCCACACTCCAAGGTAACAGCAGTGTAGTCATCCAGCCACACCCACTTTTTGCTTCTTATTCAGTTTACCTTGTTTGTTGTCAAAACCCAGGGCTTTTTTTTGTAGCAGGAACTCCTTTGCATGTTAGGCCACACACCCCAAATGTAGCCAATCCTAATGAGTTTCTGCTGTTGGGTGTGGCCTATTATGCTAATGAGTTCCTGCTGGGCGTGGCCAACTTGGGAGCCAGCCGGAACTCCGTTCCTGTGTGTTCCTGCCCCAAAATAGCCCTGGTTTGATCCGAATGAGGATCAGGCCAATAGGATGGTGACAGAGGACGTAATGGCGGACATGTGCATAGTGTTGGTGGGCCATCAGCAGATATCATGTCCAGAGCTCCTAAAAAAATCTGAAGCCTGGCTTGCCTCAGCAGATCCCGTGTACTCAGTTCTCAGGATCATTATTCCTGGGGGAGGGTTGGGTTTGGAGAGGGGAGGGCAGTGTATAATGCCATAGCATCCACTCTCCAAAGCTGCCATTTTCTCCATGGAAACGGATTTCTTCAGTCTGGAAAAGCCTGTTGTGGAATTCCCTCCTTAGGGCAATGAATCTGTCCCTCTCTTTCTTCCACCAGCAAGTGAAGACCTTTGTATAATGTATACTATTCGCGGATTTAGGGGATGTAGAATGGTATGATATAGCTTGATCTTGTCCCATCTTGGAAGCTAAGCAGGGTGAGTACTTTGATGGGAGACCAGCAAGGAATACTGAAGAAGAAGAAGAAGAGATTGGATTTATATCCCACCCTTCAATCTCCTTTTCCCCTTCCCTCCCCACAGACACCCTGTGAGGTAGGTGGGGCTGAGAGGGCCCTTTCGAGCTCGTGAGAGAATAGCTTTGAAAAAACTTGTAACTGACCCAAGGTCACACCAGCAGCTGCATGTGGAAGAGTGGGGAATTAAACCCGGTTTTCCCAGATTAGAGTCCACGCTCCTAACTACTACACCAGACTGGCTCTCTGCCGAGGAAGGCAACGGCAAACCATTGCATTTTAGTTTTAATGGCTCTTAAACTGTATTTTAATATTAACTGAGGGCCCAAGCTGGGGGGCAGGGGTGTGTGACTAAAAACTTCTAACCACTCTTGGGTTGCCAACCTCCAGGTGGTGGTTTGAAATCTCCTGGGATTACAAGTGATCTCCAGGTGACAGAGATCAGTTCTCCTGTAGAAAATGGCTGGTTTTGAAGGTTGACTGTATGGCATTATAACCCACTGAAGCCCCACCCCTCCCCAAGCCCCTCCCTCCTCAGGCTCCACCCCTAAATCTTCAGTTACTTCCAACCCAGAGCTGGCAACCTTTGATCACTCCCGCTATGGACCATACACGCCAATGAATGCCTGGAGGTGAGAGGCGGAGCTTGCTGCCACAATTCTGCATCTTTACCATTCACACTTTGAACATCTGAAGAGAGTCCCCACTGTCTCTTTCATCCTTTCCCAGCCTTTCCCCACTAAGCCCTTTCCCCTTTCAGCTTCTAGAACAGGGGTGGCCAAACTCGCTTAACGTAAGAGCCGCACAGAAGAAATATCAGATGTCTGAGAGCCGCAAGACATGAACAACTGTTACACACATCTTTTTATAGGAAAATAGGCAATTTTTCTTTTTATTAACATTAAATAAGACTGCCAGAAATAAAAACAAAAGGGGTAAAAACAGATATTGACTGTTAAGTATGAGACTTAACAAGGAGAGTGATTTCAACAGTGATTCAGCTTTATTAAACAGCAGCCAGACGATCAGTCAACACACAACAAACAATGGAGCACAGCTGCCTTTTTAAACAGTGCAGGCTGTCAAGACCACGCCCCTACCCAAGTTAACATCCAATAACATTAGAGAGATAAAAACCAATAAGGTTTGTTTCCCCCCCATAACTATTATACAGTTTCTGATTGGTTACAAATAAGGTAAGAAAGCAAAGCAACCAATAGGATTGTTGAGGCTTACAATCCCTTGTCCTGACTTTAAGCTTAACATAGAAAATAATACAGTCAGTTCACTAGTCAGGACATAACATTGATAATGATATTTAAAGAGACAAATGCTTTCTCCAAGCCGGCCCGGGGGGGGGCGGGGGGCAGGGAGCTTTGAGAATGCATTTAAAGTCACTTTCTTTCTCCGCACCCCCCCTCCCACCTCAGGCCTACCTAGGGAGGGGAACGCTGGCTGGGGAAGGGAAGACCGGTCAGGGAGGCATGCCTCCCCTCCCCTTCCCTAGTCACCCTGCCGGGAGCCGCACAATAAGTGTGAAAGAACCACATGTGGCTCCCAAGCCACAGTTTGGCCACCCCTGTTCTAGAAGGACTTCCCAGGGGAGGAGGCAAATTTCTTACCCCTGCTGTCCCTCGAACCATGGATCATTTTTCCTGAAAAGAAGTTGTGACTTATCAGTTCTTTTATTATTTACTAGCTGCATTGTGAAAATTCCTGCCACTGTCTAGCCACTTAGGAAACACACTGAGACGTTATCTTTGCTCCAAGAGCCTTGTGTTACTACGACAAGACGGAGACTTCCAATGTTTGCCCGGAGGGATGAGAGAGCTGACATCCCTTTTGTGCTTCTACAAAGGAACGGCTGTTGCTGCCATATGAATGGCTTATTGGGTTTTTTTCACTGTCTCCCTATCTGAAGGGCATCGCTTGTTTAAAAAAAGAAAAGACACTATCAACTTTTTTTATTTCTTAGCTATTTTACTCCGCCGAGTCTCACAGCATCAATTTCAGGGAACCGTCTTCAGAAGTTTTCCTTCTGGTTTCTCAAGATGGGCATGTTTACTCCAGCACAACACCCTGCTTACACCTCCCTCCCTCGGGGACCTTTCAAATGACAAAGGAAAGAGACGGATGGCACTTCAGTCGGAGGAGGGGGCAGATTGTTGGACAGCCCCGGCTTCAAAAAATGTACCCTAGAATACTTCTTACTTATTAATCATGTTATGTCCTGACTCATGAATCAGTCCTATCTTTTGTTATATTAAGCCTGAGTCAGTGAAATGGATTGTAAGGGTCGACATTCCCATTGGTTGTTTCTGTGAAACCTTTTTACATAGCCAATAAGAACTGTATATAGTTTTGTGGAGGGAACAGACCTCATTGGTCTTTATTCCTAGTTTATGATTGGTTGTTAACTGAAGTATGGGCGTGGCTTTGACAGCCCGGATTGTTTAAAAAGGGAGCTGTGCTCCACTGTTTTGTGTGTGTCGTCTGATCGTCTGGTTGCTGTGACAATAAAGCTGAAATCACTTTCTGAAATCACTCTCCTTGTTGAGTTGCATACTTAACAAATCACATTCCCATAATATCGAGATGTGCTTGGTATTTCATGGGGGGGGGGCGATTTCAACAACTTCTCAATCCATGAGAAATCTCCGTCTGCCTCTAAAGTTGTCAGTTTGTTGCAGATGGCCTCTAAGGCCCTGGGAGTTACTGAGAACTCACTTTCCTTAACGGCGGCTCACTGGAGGGAGGAAGGAGCAGCATTGCTTGCTGTGCTTCATCAGCATCACCACAGTTGGCCCAGAAATAAAACTGCAGGGGCCAGCTCAGCGGGGGGCAGTGTCAGGTGACACCAAGGGGCCAATGGGATTTCACCTGGCCCTACATCACCTAGCTCTTGCTGAGCGTGATGATGATTCCTAGATCCAGTCTGGTCCGTACGTTCTGGGGATCCACAATCCTAAAACTGCACATTTCCAGGAAGATATTATGTCTAGAATTATTGGCTGGATTGTACTTTGCAGTAGGGTTGCCAACCTCCAGGTGCTGGCTGGAGTTCTCCCAGCATTACAACTGATCTCGAGGAGACACAGATCATCTGGAGAAAATGGCCGCTTTGGAAGGCAGACTGCATGGCGTTATACCCCGCTGAAGTCCATCCCCTCTCCAAACTCCACCCTCCTCAGGCTCCACCCCCCAAAATCTCCAGGTATTTCCCAACCCAGAGCTGGCAACCCTGTTTGCAGCAAATATTCTCATCCTAGCCTACATACCGGCCTGCAACTGGATGGTCCAGACTAGCCCGATTTTGCCTAATCTCAAAAGCTAAGCAGGGTTGGCCCTGGTTAGTATTTGGATGGGAGGCCATGAAAGAAACCCAGGGTTGATACACAGAGGGAGGCAATGGCAAACTACCTCTGCTTGTCTCTTGGAAAACCTACAGGGTCACCCTAAGTCAGCTGCGACTTGACGGCCCTTTCCACTGCAGCCCATATACCAGCTTTATGGGCACTTTCCAGGCATCACGTGTTATGGATTCAAAGGATAGCCTTGGTGGCCAAGCAAATTATCACCCAAAGAGTGATTAACATATGGAATTCACTGCAACAGGCGGTGGTGGCAGCTACAAGCATAGACAGTTTCAAGAGGGAATTAAATAAACATATGGAGCAGAGGTCCATCAGTGGCTATTAGCCACAAGGTATAGATGGGAACTCTCAGTCTGGGGCAGGTGATGCACTCTATTCTTGGTGCTGGGGGGGAAGCAGTGGGAGGGCTTCTAGTGTCCTGGCCCCACTGCTGGACCTCCTGATGGCACCTGGTATTTTTGGCCGCTGTGTGACAGAGTGTTGGACTAGATGGGCCATTGGCCTGATTCAACATTGGCTTCTCTTATGTTCTTATCTTGTATTCCTCTCTCTGTAGATGATCAGATTTGTGGTATGTTATATCTCTGTAGGGTTACCAGGCCACCACTGGGGGCAGGGGGTTCCCCAACTCCAGAGCCCTGCCTCCCAGCACTTATCAGCTGATTGGCAGAAAACTTATAGGCAGGAAAACTAGGCCTAGGCCTGTGTTGCCAGCAATGTGATGATGTCGCTTCAGTCACTCACTGGAAATGATGTCCTCATGTCACTGACAACATAGGGATGCTCTGGTGTTTGGGCAAATCTTCAATAAAAATCACTTCTACCATATTCTTGCCCCCTTTTCTTGTCGAGGAAGAGGGTGGGTGGTAGGGCTACATGGGGTTAGTTGGTTGTTATATTTACAGTTCTGTGTGAGAGAATCTTAATAGGGTTTTTTTTTTAATCTTAATAGTAAAAAAAAAAGCTGCTGCTGAGCAGGCACCTTAATCTGAGCAACTTGTTGGTTGAGCACAGATTCCCAAATTCAGGAGACGGTCTGATGCTCAGGAGCAAAGCATGAATTTGGCATGAAGAAGGTCCCAGGTTCCATCCCCGAAATCTCCAGTTAAAAGGATCAGGGTCTAGGTGATGTGAAAGACTTCTGCCTAGGCATGGGCAGGAACCACATTTCTGCAGTTCAGTTTGTGTCTGAACCATGAACCAAACCACGAACTGATACTTTGGTTTGTGAACTCATTTAGTTTGTCTTGGTTTGCAGCTCCTTTCTGCTCGTCACCACCTTTGGCTGGGAGCAGAAAGCAGGGTTTTAAATGGCTTTGAACCATGTAAACCAAACAGCTGAGCAGTGGGGAGCAGAAAGCAGGAGCCATTTAACCCCCATTTGCTGCTCTTCACAAACCGCCACGAACTGCCTGAAAATTCGTGGACGTTCATGGCAGCTCTTCAGTTCGCAAACACTGTTTCGCAAACCACAAACCAGCCAAAATTTGTGACAAACTTTAGTTCATGAGCCAGTTTGGGCCCATCCCTGCCTCTGCCTGATGCCCTGGAGAGCTGCTGCCAGTGTGAGTAGACAGTACTGACCTTGGTGGGACCAGTGGTCTGATTCAGTATAAACATCAATGTGCCTGTGTATGTACCTGCCTTGCCCTGCAAATTGGCTGAAAGACATTGACATGTTCAGCCTGAAACCAATTCAGCTTTGCAAGAGCCCAGCTTCACAACTTGGATTACAGATTTATATACTTTGTGACGGGATCCTCAATTTTTACACCTCATTTGACAGGGGTGTTGTATCCAGTTCCTGTTTTTCTCCATGGTTTGGATTAATCGAGAGGGATCACAGCAGAGCTTCTTACCTTTCAAATACTACCTTCCATAAACTCCTAAGAGCCTTCACAGCCATCTGCTTTCCGACTATGCCCATAGCCTTATTAGCATGTCGTTACAGTCTAAAACTGGTTGCCCAGCAGTGGTGGAGCCTTAGAGGTAGTGTGGTGCAGGGATTAAGAACGTAAGAGCCCTGCTGGATCAGACCAATGGTCATAGAATCATAGAATGTTAGAGTTGGAAGGGACCTTGCAGGTCATCTAGTCCAACCCCCTGCACTCTGCAGGAGCATAGCCGAAAGATAGCCCTACAACATACCCGAAAGATGGCCGTCCAGCCTCCACTTGAAAACGTCCAGTGAAGGCGCATCCACCACCTCCTGAGGCAGTCTGTTCCACTGCTCAACCACTCGTACAGTTAGGAAGTTTCTCCTGATATTTAGCTGGTATCGACTCCCTTGTAATTTCCACCCATTAGATCGACCCTTGCAAATCTGGAGCGAATAGATCTGCTCCATCTATCTATCTAGTCCAGCATTCTGTCTCACACAGTGGCTAACCAGTTCCTCTGGATGGCCAACAACAGGACATAGTGGCTGAGGCCTTCATAAGAACATAAGAAGAGCCCTGCTTCATCAGTCCAATGGTCCATCCAGCCCAGCATCCTGCCTCAACCAGTTCCTCTGGACGGCCAACAACACAGCATAGGGGCTGAGGCCTTCCCCTGATGCTGGCTCCTGGCTCTGGGATTCAGAGGCTTAGTTAGGAGACCTGGGTTCAAATCCCCACTTCTGCCAAGGAAGCTCACTGAGTGACCTCAGGCCAGATCACACTTTCTCAGCCTAACCTACCTCACAGGTTTGTTGTGAGGATAAAATGGAGGAGAGGAGTAAGACGCAAACCGTGGCAGCTCCTCACTGGGGAGAAAGGCGAGGTATATATGAAGTAAATAAATAAATTGAACTGGAAGAAGAAGTAGAAGTAGAAGAAGAAGAAGAAGAAGAAGAAGAAGAAGAAGAAGAAGAAGAAGAAGAAGAAGAAGAAGAAGAAGAGGAGGAGGAGGAGGAGGAAGAAGAAGAGGAGGAGGAGGAGGAGGTTGGATCTATACCCTGCCCTTCACTCAGAGTCTCAGAGCGGCTTACAAACTCCTTTCCCTTCCCCTCCCCACAACAGACGCCCTGGGAGGCAGGCTGGGACAGAGAGCTCTTTCAAGAACTGCTCTTTCAAGAACAGCTCTGACCGAACTATGGTTTGCCCAAGGTCATCCAGCACCTGCATGTGGAGGAGTGGGCAATCAAACCTGGTTCTCCCAGATTAGAGTCCACGCACTTAACCACTACACCAAATTGGCTCAGAACTGCTGCAGTATTTTGTTCTGTCCTTCCTGCTTGGAACCTAGACCTTAGCTAGTCCTGACATGAGTTCATTGGTGGAGAAAATTATTTTTACCCTGTCTGATGGAAATCCACGTTGCCTGCATGGTCTCACACTCTGGCAATGAAAATCTGAGCCAAAGTCGTGCTACAGGCCTAACCTGTCATAGCCTGATTTGTATTTGGGGGCCAGGCAATCTCTAGTTTGCTCCAGTTTGTCGCGTTTCCTACCTCCATTTTATCATTCTGTGAGGGACTTTAATTGGCCCAGAGTCATCCAATGAACTTCAAGCAAGTTGGTTCTCAGGTGGTCAGCCTTATTCTTGGGGTTGCCAGCTCTGGGTGAGGCAATACATGGGGATTTGGGGGGTGGAGCCTGGAGAGGGTGGAGTTTGGGGAGGGGCAGGAATTCAGCAGGCTACAATGCCACAGAGTCCACCCTCCCAAGCAGCCATTTTCTCCAGGGGAACTGATCTCTGTTTGTAGATCAATTGTAATAGCGGGAGATCTCCAGGCCCCACATGGAGGCTGGCAGTGCTATGCCTCATGTATCAGAGGCTAGGATTTTTTTAAAGCACCCTATATGTACTGATTTGTATACAGATTCACTTTTCACACTATAGAAAGAACCAGACACTTTAATAAAAACTTTTATAAGTGGGAGAAAGTGTATCAGTGATGATACAGGCACTGGCCAGTAAGAACATAAGAACATAAGAGAAGCCAATGTTGAATCAGGCCAATGGCCCATCTAGTCCAACACTCTGTCACACAGCGGCCAAAATATACCAGGTGCCATCAGGAGGTCCAGCAGTGGGGCCAGGGCACCAGAAGCCCTCCCACTGCTGCCCCCTCCAGCACCAAGAATAGAGTGCATCACCTGCCCCAGACTGAGAGTTCTCATTCTATACCCTGTGGCTAATAGCCACTGGTGGACTTCTGCTCCATATGTTTATCTAATTTCCTCTTGAAACTGTCCATGCTTGCAGCTGCCACGACCTCCTGTGGCAGTGAATTCCATATGTTAATCACTCTTTGGGTGAAGAAGTATTTCCTTTTATCTGTTCTAACCCGACTGCTCAGCAATTTCATAGAGTGCCCACGAGTTCTTGTATTGTGAGAAAGGGAGAAAAGTACTTCTTTCTCAACCTGCTCAATCCCATTCATAATCTTATAAACCTCGATCATGTCACCCCTCAGCCGTCGTTTCTCCAAGCTAAAGAGCCCCAAGCATTTTAACCTTTCTTCATAGGGAAGGTGTTCCAACCCTTTTATCATTCTAGTTGCCCTTCTCTGCACTTTTCCCAATGCTAACGTATTGGCCACTAGTAGATGGCCACTCCACAACTAGGGTTGCCAGCTCTGGGTTGGGAAATACCTGGAGATTTGGGGGGGTGGAGCCTGAGGAAGGGGAGGGACCTCAGCAGGGTATAATACTATACTGTCCACCCTCCAAAGCAGGCATTTTCTCCAGGGGAACCGGTCTCTGTAGCCTGGGATGCCGTTGTAATAGTGGAAGATCTCCAGGCCCCATCTGGAGATTGCCAGCACTATACCACTGGCTTTTCCCTAGCTGCGCACATGCATGTGGCTTCACCGTGATGTACTGTGAGCTCCTACTTTAATAGTTTAGGAGAGCCAGTTTAGTGTAGTGGTTAAGACTTAAGAACAGCAGACTGTGGCTGAGTTCAGACTGGCAAATTAAAGCAGGAGCCAGTCACGGCAAAAAAGCCCTGGAATACACTGTTCCGGGGTTTCCCGTTCACACAGCCCAGACTGCTGCGGGAGCATACTGGGAGGAGGCGCGTGGGAGTGTTCAGATGGCTGGCATGGAGGCGCCACTGTCAGCGGCTTTCCCCCGGTAAATCGGCAATGCGCACAAGCGCAGCCGGCCAATTGGAGGTGGATTCTGTTGCGCCGGCACCACATTGGGCAGTAGAGTGGAGCACGGCCAATCAAACCACTGCTGCCATCTGCCCCAATGCGGCTTGCTCCCATCTTATCCGCTGAGCGTTCACACGGCTGGAAAGTAGAATGCCACGGGATAAACGCGCTCTCCGGGATTTGCTACCCCTTTCAAGAGGGATGTTTTCATCCCGGGAGCAAAGCAGAACAGCACGGGTTGCTGACGGGTGCAGAACGGCAGGCAGATGTGCCTGTGTGAACGCCCCCTTTAATGCGGTTTTAAAACGTCGCTGAAACAGGGCTCTGCCAGGGCAAATTGCCAGTCTGAACTCAGCCTGTGATCTGGAGAACCGGGTTTGATTCCCCGCTCCTCCACATGCAGCCAGCTGGGTGAACTTGGGCCAATCACAGTTCTCTCAGAGCTCTCTCAGCCCCACCTACCTCACAGGGCACCTGTTGCAGGGAGAGGAAGGGAAGGAGATTGTAAGCCGCTCCGAGACGCCTTAAGGTAGTGAAGAACAGGGTATCAAAACCAACTCCTCCTCTCCTCCTCCTCCGAACTCTCTGTCCCCTATTTTAAAATTAAGAGAGCCTACCTATTTTAATGCAGAGAGCAAGGTTCCCAACAAACTTCTCCTATGCCAAACCCGGTAGGGTTTCCAAGGCAAGAGATGGGCAGAGGGGCTTTGCCATGGTCTGCCTCTGCCTGGCAACCCTGCTTAGCTTCCTGGATCGGACGGGACCAGGCTTGGGGCCATCCAGGTCAGGGTGGAGACTGAAGACTGCCAGCCAAATGTCTGGCGAAGCCGTACTTCAGCTGTGCACCAAAAGCACGTACAACTTATGCCCGTGTGCCCTTTCTCGCGGCACTTTGCTAGCAGATGGAGTTCTTGTAAAGGCGGCATTTCGGCCGGCGGAACATCTGCAAATGGAAACGACTCCCTGGACATGAAATGTTAATAAAGGAAGTGCAGCAGTGTGTATATTTCTGCAATTTGTGGTGCCAGAAACCGAGCAGAACTGCATGCTGACGGGAAGACAGCTGCACCCACACAAACTGAGCGCCGAGGCCATGTTGTTGTTCTTTGGCGCCACCTAGTGCCACCAGTCCAAAAACTCAGAGGCCATGACGTTATCTCTGGCATTGCTGGTTTTCCTCTGGTTTGGGGAATTTCTCTATCCAGTATTGAGGACCGGCGTGGTGTAGTGGGCATGCATCTAGAGAATACAGATTACAAAACACGATTTATTGCTGCACCCCTGAAACAGGTGCCATTTTTTCCTCATAGCAGTGTGGGGTAGTGGTTAAGAGCAGTGGACTCTAATCTGGAGAATGGGGTTCGATTCCCCACTCCTCTGTCACATGGAGCCTGCTGGGTGACCTTGGGTTGGTCACAGTTCTGTCAGGACTCTCTCAGCCCCACCTGACCCACAAGGTGCCTGTTGTGGGGAGAGGAAGGGAAGGCAATTGTAAGCTGCTTTGACATTACTTAGGGGAGGGGTTGTGGCTCATTGGTAGAACATCTACTTGGCATGCAGAAAGTCCTAGGTTCAATCCCCAGTATCTCCAGTTAAAAGATCTGTCAGTAGGTGATGTGAAAGACCTCCGCCTGAGAACCTGGAGAGCCGCTGCCAGTCTGAGTAGACAATACTGAGTTTGATGGACCAAGGTTCATGTGTTCACGTGTTCAATGAGTAGAGAAAAGCGGGGTGTAAAAACCTCTCCTCTCCTCGTCCTCCTCCTCTTCCTCCCCTCCTCCCTCGTCCACATAAAGCCTGCTGAGTGACCCTGGGCCAGTCTCTCAGGACTTTTCTCTCAGCCCCACCTACCTCACAAGGTATCTGTTTTGGGGAGAGGAAGGGAAGGAGGTTGTAAGCCCCTTTGAGACTCCTTCGGGTAGAGAAATGCAGGGTATAAAAACCGACTCCTCTTCTCCCTATATTTTCCAAACGTTAGTATTTCTGATTCGAAAAGGATAGGTAAGGAACGTCTGTTCTTTAAAAACTGAAACAATGTACCAAGCCTCATAGGTCAAATGTGAGTTTTATCTTTGATTATCCTAATTTTCAGTAGTGTCTTCAGTGGACAAAGGTTAGAGATTCCCAGTACACAGTGGGGGTAATAAAGGTGGCAATTCTGTCTCACCACCTCACCTGAAAGTGGATGCTATGGAACTGGGGTCCCCAACCTTTTTTTTTTTTGACCCTGCAGGGATTTTTGAAATTCCAGCAACGGGTGGTGAGCACCGTCACAAAATGGCTGCCTCAGGAGGCGGAGCCAAGGACAAAAATGCCAGGAGGCGAGGTTATATTCAACTCTCACAGTAACTCTTCAGCATTTCAGGTAGATGATGATGAAGAAGAAGAAGAGATTGGATTTATACCTCGCCCTTCACTGCCCAAAGGCAGTCTCAGAGCGGCTTACAAACTCCTTTCCCTTCCCCTCCCCCCAACAGACACCCTGTGAGGTAGGTGGGGCTGAGAGAGCTCTGACAGAAACTGCTCTTTTTCAAGGACAGCTGTGCCAGAACTACGGCTTGCCCAAGGTCATCCAATCAGGTGCAAGTGGAGGTGTGGGGAATCAAACCCAGTTCTCCCAGATTAGAGTCCGCGCACTTAACCACTACATCAAATAGATGCTCTGTTTAATAAGATGCCTTTTAATTTGCAGAGCCAATCAGAAATCCTGCTGGGCCAACGCCCCATCTAGCAACTCCCACTTTCTGGAAGTACTCAGAGGGTGACAGTAAAAGTGTTGGTCTGGACTGTGGTGCCCACGAGCTCCATGTTGGGGACCCCTGCTGGAGAACTAGAGAGAGTGCAGACAACGAGATACAAAAGGTGAATAATACGGTTGCCAGCCTCCAGGTAGGGCCTGGGGATCTCCCGCTTTTACAACTGATCTCCAGCTGACAGAGATCAGCTCCCCTGGAGAAAATGGCTGCTTTGAAGGGTGGACTCTCTGGCATTGTATGATGCCGAGGCCCCTCCCCTCACCAAACCCCGCCCTCTCCTGGATCCACCCCCAAAGTCTCCAGGTATTTTCCAACCCAGACCAGGCAACCCTAGCAAATAAGGGCCAGACAAGCAATTTGCCTTCCCTTCAGTGATGAGAGCCCGCTGCTCCCTGAGCGAGCCTTCCCATGCCTTCCCTGGGGTGGGCAAGCCGGCTTTTTGCAGCCTGCCAGGTCAAAGTGGAGGGAAGAGAAAGTGTTTAAACTTAAAACACTTCCCCTTGCTTCTGAGGCTTGTGCTGCCTTCCCCTGGCTGGGGAGTCACTCTGCTGAAGCGGCACGAGCCCCAGAAGCAAGGGGAAGCATTTTAAGTTTAAACACTTTCCCTTCCTCGCCCAGCAAAGGGATTCCCCAAAGGGATGCCGAATATACGGCATCCATTCCGGGAATCCCAGGTCAGCCAGCCGAATCAGATTAGGGAATCTGATTCGTCTTTCAGCAGGTGCAAATAGTGCCGAAAAGGCATTATTTGGTTTTTCAGTTTGTCCAAACTGAATGCACATCCCTAGTTGTAATAGCTGGGTATCTCCAGTCACCACCTGGAGGTTGGCGACCCCACTTCCAAGGCAAGTGAGGCGCAAAACTGGTTTGCCATCGATGTCCTCTGCAGAGCTTTCTTTGGTTGTCTCCCATCCACCTCCTGACCCAGCATCGCTTCCCAGCTTGGAGGAGATCGGCCAGGCAGTACCAGGTCCCCTTCCTTTCAAAAGTGCCATCGGGAGAGAGATTAAAGAAAACCTGCTGTAAAGTACTGGGTTTCGGGCCTCATGACTCGGACGACGACATAAGAGAAGACGCGTTTATTCGTACTTCACATAAGACAAGAACACACAGTAACGGCCGGAGGCCAACTATATACAGTTAGGGGGACGGCCCTATATTCCTATTGGCGGGTTTGAATCGCCCGCCAATGCTGCCATTGGTTCACTACTGGCGAGCTCAGGAACCTAGTCCCTATTGTTCTCAGAGAGCGAAGCTTGGCTGTATTTCGCCAGCTCTGCCTTCTGATCCCAGGACACAACACCCCTCCCCCCATAGTTCGTCTCCTATCAGGTGACGTAGTCTTTTAAGTATGCTGGTGCCCTCCGTTCTCTTAGCGAACGTCGGGGGGCCGGTACCGGACTGGCGGGGCCCCTATCGGGTGGTCCGCCAGCACCAGGAGCTTGGACCTCTGGTAGTAGCCGAGGCGGTGACGGTGGCGGCTGTAACGGCGGCAGCAGCGGCGGCGGCGGTTCAGCTGTCACCGGGGCCCCCTCCGGATTCCGTGGACTTTCTGGGGCTGGCTCCGCTGACGGTGCTTGCGGTCGATCGGATGATGGGGCGGCGGCGGCATTTCCCGGTAACTGGATCTCTGTGTCGGGGTCTTGCCGCCTCCGGAGCTGGTCGATGTGTTTACGGAGGACCCGGTCCCCATCTGTTAGGACTTCGTATGACACTGGCCCGGTGGGTTTTAGGATACGCCCGGCCACCCACTGCGGCCCCGCCCCGTAGTTCCGGAAGTAGACAGGGTCTCCCGGTAGGAAGCTTCGGGGCGCCTCCCTGTTCTCGACCAGCTTTCTCTCTGGGGCTCGGTCCGGGTGGAGTCTGTCTAATAAGGTGGCAGGGCGGCGGCCCATTAAGAGTTCTGCGGGGCAATGCCCGGAGATGGGGTTTGGGGTGGTGCGGTATGTGAGAAGGAAGCGGGCCAGCCGAAACTCCCAGTCCCCTCCGTTATGCGGCTCAGGGCCTCTTTGGCGGTGCGTACCGTCCTCTCCGCCTGTCCATTGGTTGCCGGGTGGAAGGGCGCTGATCGTATGTGCCTGATGAGGTTCCTTTCGAGGAACGCTTGAAACTCAGCAGATGTGAACGCTGCCCCGTTGTCCGACACGATTGTGTCGGGTAACCCGTGCGTCGCGAATATTTTCCGCAGGGCCCGTATTGCCGCTTTGGCAGAGGTGGTAGACACTGGGCTTATTTCCACCCATTTCGAGTAGGAGTCTACCGTTACCATGAACTGGAGCCCCTGAAACGGCCCCGCAAAGTCTATGTGTAGGCGTGACCACGGCTTGTGGGTAGACTCCCAGGTTTGGGTTGGCGCTCTCGGGGGATTGGGGCGGACTTCCTGACACCGTGTGCACCCTCGGACCCAGGTTTCAATTTCGGCGTCCATCCTGGGCCACCACACGTAGCTCCGTGCCAGAGCTTTCATTCGTACAATACCGGGGTGGGCCTCATGTAGCGTTTCTAGAACCCCTTGTCTCATGGGCCTCGGGATGACCACCCTGTCCCGCCATAACAAGCACCCTTTTAAGGCGGATAGCTCTTCCCGCCTGGCTTTGTATGCCGTGAACTCTGGCCCTGTCTGTTCCGCTGGCCATCCCCTCACCACCCAGTTTAGGACCCGGGAGAGAATGGGATCTCGGGACGTGCGGGCGGCCACGTCTGCAGCCTGAAGGGGGGGTTTGGCAGCACCTCCATTAACAACACTGCGGGAGCCGGGGCCGGATCTTCCCCTGTATGCGGCAGCGGCAGGCGGCTCAAGGCATCGGCATGACCCAGCGCCTTGCCCGGCCGATGCTCCAACTGGTACTGGTAGCCCGCCAAAAACAAGGACCAGCGCAACACCCGGGCGACAGTACCTGCGGCGTTTGTTTGTCCGCCGCAAACAGTCCCAAGAGCGGCTTATGGTCGGTTACGAGCGTGAAGGGCCACCTGTACACAAAGTTGTGAAACTTTTTTACCCCCGCCACTAGTGCCAAGCCCTCCCGGTCGATTTGAGCATAGTTCCGCTCCGCGGGGGACAGCGTGCGGGAGTAGTAAGCCACCGGGACTTCCCTCCCATCCGGTAGCTTGTGGGCCAAGACTGCCCCGACCCCATATGGTGATGCGTCGCACGCAAGGACTACCGGGAGCTTTTCATCAAAGTGGGCGAGCACCGCGTTGGAAATCAAGAGTACCTTAACCCCCCGAAACGCCGCCGCCTCCCTCGCTCCCCATGCCCAAGGTGTCGCCTTATCCAGCAGCCTGTGCAGGGGTTCGGCCACGGCGGCCTTGTGGGGAAGAAAGGCGTGGTAAAAGTTCAGGAGGCCTAAGAACGCCTGGAGCTCGGCCTTGGACTTCGGGGCGGGGGCCTCCACGATGGCCTTCACCTTGTCCCTCGCCGGATGCAGGCCTGTTGCGTTTACCCGGTATCCCAAGAACTCCACCTCCGGCACCCCGAGGAGGCACTTTTCCCGCTTCACTTTCAGCCCCGCGGCTTGGAAGCGTTCCAGTACCGTTCGGAGGCGGGCGGCGAAGCTTTCCGGGGTGGTCGCGGCGATGAGGATGTCGTCGAAGAACGGCGTCACCCCAGGGATCCCTTTCAACAAATCGTCCATTAGATTTTGGAATATCCCTGGGGCCACACTGACCCCGAACTGCAGCCGCTTCACCCGGAAGGCCCCCGGTGTGTCACGATTGTTTAGCGTTCGGGACGGGCTCTAGGACTCCCTGGGCCACTAACCGGTCCAGTTCGGCCTCTATTTTCGGGCGGAGGGCCAGGGGCACGGTGCGGAAGCGCCGTCGGACGGGCGTCACGGTGGGGTCTAAGTGAAGCGACACCGGGGGCCCTTTGTAACATCCCAGTTTCCCGTCAAAGACCTCCGGGAATTCCTTGCACACCGCCCCCCAGTCCCGCACCCCACACTTGTTCACTCCCCCAATCGTTATGCCTAGGGCTTCGAACCACGCCCGCCCCAGGAGACTCACGAGATTTCCCTCTACCACCACCAAGTCCAAGTTCCCCTCAAAGTCTCTGTACTGCACTCGGAAAGTGCCGACTCCCCGGATGGGGACAGGGTTCTTTTGAAAGTCCACCAAGCTTAGTGGCGATGGACGAAGAGGGGTCCCCTAATGGGCAAAGTCTTTTTAAAGTGTCAAGGGAAATGATGGACGCCGCCGATCCCGAGTCCACTTCCATGCAACAGGGGGACCCCTCGATCCGCACGGTTACTTGGATCTTCGGGGCAGAGGAGAGGTTGGGGTTGGGGAGGCGAAGTACCTGCAGCGGCTGGTCGGTGAGGTGGTACAACTCGGCGACCTCTTCCGTCGTCTCGTAGGCGGTGGACGATGCGCGGTGTGGTGGAACCGATGCTCTCGAAGTCCTGTGGCCCTTGGACCGGCAGACCCGTGCGAGGTGTCCCTGCTTTCCGCACCCGTGACAAACGGCATCCCGGAACTTGCAGGATTTCCTTCCGTGGCCTTCCCCGCAGCTGGCACAGACGATCCGGTTGCCGGAAGGCTTGGTTGGCTCTCTGTTGGCCTGCAGGAACGGCGCCGGCCGGCGTTGTTGAGGTCTGAGGGCGAAGACCTCTTCCGTATCTGCATACCCAGGGCTGGGACTCCTCCCGACCACATGGGCGGTCGCGACCGGCCGTTCCCCTTCCGCAGCCTCGTGGGCTGTTGCGGCGTCTAGGGCCTCGTCTAAGGAGAGCCTCCGGTGTCCCACCAACTTGCGCCGCAGCTTGGAGTCCGCCAGGCCCCACACAAACTGCGTCAGCAGGTTGTCCTCCACCTTCGGGAATCCGCAGTCCACCGCGAGCGCCCTTAGCGCGGCCAGGAAGTTGGCAATGGATTCCCCTTGGGCCTGGACTCGCCTCTGGAAATCCATCCTCTTGGCCAGGAAGGTCGGTCGGGGGCTGAAGTAGGCATTGAGGGCATCCAGGATCTCCCCAAACGAGCTCTCCAAGGTTGTGCGGGGCACCAAGAGGCTCTTGGCGAGGCGTACGGTTTGGGTGCCGCAGGCGTTCAGGAGAATCGCTCGTTTCTGGTCGGGGTGGCGGATTTCGTTGAGCTCCAAGTAGCTGATGAGCTGGTCGACCCATGCGTCCCAGGTTTCTGGCTGTGACGGGTCGAAGTGCTCCAGTGTTACATGGGAAGCGGCCATGGTTCTGTCTGGTAAGGCGAGCGCCGGGGCGAGCGGTGCGGTGCTGCTCTCGGGGTCAGCGATGGCGATGCTCGGCGAGCGGTGCGGTGCTGCTCTCGGGGTCAGCGATGCGATGCTCGGCGGTGTCCTTTTCGTCGCTCGTGGAGTCATGGAAGGCGTTGAAATCCCATCCTCGTCGCCACTGTAAAGTACTGGGTTTCGGGCCTCATGACTCGGACGACGACATAAGAGAAGACGCGTTTATTCGTACTTCACATAAGACAAGAACACACAGTAATGGCCGGAGGCCAACTATATACAGTTAGGGGGACGGCCCTATATTCCTATTGGCGGGTTTGAATCGCCCGCCAATGCTGCCATTGGTTCACTACTGGCGAGCTCAGGAACCTAGTCCCTATTGTTCTCAGAGAGCGAAGCTTGGCTGTATTTCGCCAGCTCTGCCTTCTGATCCCAGGACACAACACCTGCTTGCCTGTGCTGCCAAACAACTCAAGTCTTTACTTTCTGGTGAATCCATAGGCGTTATTTTCCCCACAGTGAGTGCTAAATTAAGTCAGCTAAAAGGCTGAAGTTAGCAAACAAGAAGCTGCAATTAAGTCAACGGGCTTAGAAGTCTATTTAGGACTGCACTGCCAAAAGTGGAAATTTGCTCCTTCTAGAAGGAATTGCCTGGCATAAGTGGTGGCACTCTGTTCTTGTGTTGATTAGGAGCATGACAAACTTGGGAACATTCACCAGAGAGAGAGAGAGGAGGGAGGGAGAGGGAGGGAGGGAGGGAAAGAGAGAGGGAGAGGGAGAGGGAGAGGGAGAGGGAGAGGGAGAGGGAGAGAGAGAGAGAGACTGATGTAGTGGTTAAGAGCACAGACTCTAATCTGGAGAACTGAGTTTGATTCCCCACTCCTCCACATGCAGCTGCTGGTGTGATCTTGGGTCAGTCATAAGTTCTCTCAGAGCTGTTCTCTCAAGGGCAGTTCTTGAAAGAGCTCTCTCAGCCCCACCTACCTCACAGGGTGTGTCTGTTGTGGGGAGGGGAAGGGAAAGGAGATTGTAAGCTGCTCTGAGACTCCTTCAGGAAGTGAAGGGCAGGGTATAAATTCAATCTCTTCCTCCTCCTCCTCCTCCTCCTCCTTTTCTTCTTACACACACACACACACACACACACACACACTCACTCACTCACTTTTGGTTATATGGATAAGATGAGCCTGCCTACCCTGACTGTTTCCTTTCTAACCTGCAAGATCAGCTCTCACTTTTTTCCAGTCGTGCTTCCTCCAGGGAACCCTGTCTACCTAGAACTGTCCTTCAAGAACTCTTGTGTGTCTAGTACAGAGCACCCACACAAATTAGGTTCTTCTGTGGAATATTCTAGGCTTGGTCTAAGTGTGCAGTGTCAATGGTCCCAACCAACACCTTTTCTGGTGCTTGCCAAGTGCTTTTAGGCAGTGGGTGGGGTCAGCTGGAGCTTCTGATTGGCCACCACTGGAGATTTGATTGGCTGTGCAGTTGTTTTTTTTTTAAATGTTGCTTTGGCAGCAGCCGCACAAGGATCTTGACTGTGTGAATGAAAGTAAGCTGTGGCAGCGATTTTGTGACTGGCTCTCCCTCCTGTGGTAGCCATTTTGTGGCGGCTCCCAGCATGCTGTGTCAGAATTTCCTGATGCCCACAGGATCAAAATGGTTGGGGACCCCTGGGCTGGGAAATACCTGGAAATATGGGGGGTGGAGCCTGGGGAAGATGAGGTTGGGGGGGGTACAATGCTATAGAGTCCACCTTCCAGTTTGGTGTAGTGGTTAAGTGTGCAGACTCTAATCTGGGAGAACCAGGTTTGATTCCCCACTTCTCCCCACAGCTGCTGTATGACCTTGGGCAAGCCATAGTTCTGTCAGAGCTGTTCTTGAAAAACAGTAGTTTCTGTCAGAGCTCTCTCAGCCCTACCTACCGCACAGGGTGTCTGTTGTGGGGAGGGGAAGGGAAAGGAAAGGAGTTTGTAAGCCATTCTGAGTGAAGGGTGGGGTATAAATCTCCTCCTCCTCCTCCTCTTCTTCTTCCAAAGCAGCGGTTTTCTCCAGGGGAACTGATCTCTGCCATGGGGAGATCAGCTGTCATTGTGGGACATCTCCAGCCACCACCTATGATCATGGGGAAGTCCATGCAATGTGTATCCCAAATTTTGGTACAAAATCAAGAAGATGTGGGTTTAGTGTGACTTTGGCCAAAGCCTGAGACTGGCTCCAAATGGCTCTCCTATGCTGCGGAAGGAAGCATGAGGCAAACCACTTTCACCTAATTTGGATTCACCCCAACTTGGTTTTCATGCGCCAGAAAATGTTTACTATTCCTTTTTTAATTATCTTTCCCCTGCATTATGTCATGTAAGAATAGTTTACTGTGTACTTTTCACATAAATGACTTTAATGGGGCTATTAGCCTGGAATAAACAGAGTAATATTTGGTACAGCAAGCTGTCAAGATATCTGTACAGGGATATCAAATAAATGTCATGATGTTCAACTGCAAAGAAGGGGTCTTTATTCATTATGCATTTATTTATTTGCAGATGTAGATGCCACCCATCAGTCATTAGGCTCCTGGGGGAATGAATAAATAAAATACTCATTCAACAAATAGTTCAGTAAAATATACCCGGTTTGCAAACTCTTTTTTCTTTTTTTGCTGTCAAGTCACTGCTGACTTATGGCAACTCTGTGAGGTTTCACGGATCCAGCTCTTAGATGGGAGGGGGAGGTCCTGTTTGCAAGTATTCCTGCCCCACATCAAATGACAGAGACAGAGTCCAATCAGATGGCTCTTTAGATCCGCGCGAGGCACAATTGCTTCACGGATCTAAAGGTAATGTCCAGACACAAACATCTGGGAAACATCCCTCTTCTGTGGGCATCCCGTTTTGCCGCGCTTCAGAGCCATACTTAAAAGATATCACTTTAAATCTGGGGGTTTCGCTTACCTGCGGGACAACTGCGGGCTTTCACCCATCTGATCATTCCATCAGCGTGCAATCCTCCCGTTGGGGTGGTCTGATGTCAGACCATCCCGAGCGGGCACCATTTTTAAAAATCTCTACACATGCGCAGATCAACAAGGACATGCTGTCACATCTATGCGCATGCACAAAAAGTTTTTTTTTAAAAAAACCACGCGCCTCCTTCAACAAGGATGCGCTGTGACGCCTATGCGCATGCGCAAAAAGTTTTTTTTCTAAAAAACCCACCGTGCATGCCTCCTTCAGTGGACGCTGTCTAGACAATCCACAACGGAGGCAGTGCATGGTAAGGCAATTCCCCCGGGGGATGTCTGGTCACGCGATGATGGATTAAAAAGATCGGGATCAAATTCGAGCTGGCATAATGGCAGGATTAGCTGCCCGTCTGGACACATTCACAGACACCAGATTTTGGATAAGCATAGAATAAATTGGCCATGACTTTATCGGTTACATCTGTAAGAAGCATTGGCACAGCATGGGTCTCCCAGATCCGCAGCATACAGTCGATGTACTCATTGCATCCAGCCGGTCGGCTTCGGTGGGAGACCCTGGGATGGCAGGTTGCCAGAGCCCACCTGGAGAACTGCCCCTAAGTGGTCTCCCCTGCCATCTGCTCATGAGGGTGAATGCTGGTAGTCCCAGAGCTGGCCCGCTCCCATAAACCCTCACACCAAGACCCCTTAAGGGGATCCCCATATCCAGGAAATGGCTTGCAGGCCGATTAAAAAAAACAGATCTGGCCCCATGCTGATACCGCCACAAGACTTATGGCAACGCTGTGGGTTTTGCATGCCTCAGTAAGCCCGGTGTAGGGATTAAGAGTGACAGACTCTAATCTGGAGAACTGGGTTTGATTCCCCACACCTCCACGTGAAGCCTGCTGGGGTGACCTTGGGCCAGTCACGGTTCTCTCAGAACTCTCTCAGCCCCATCCACCTCACACGTTGCCTGCTGTAGGGAGAGGAAGGGAAGGCAATTGTAACCTGCTTTGAGACTCTTTATGGTAGAGAAAAGCTGGGTAGAAAAACCTACTCTTCTTCCCAGGGTTGTGACCCTGGGCTCCCTTGGTAGAAGCCCATCCCAATACTAGCCAGGACCAGCCCTGCTTAGCTTCCGAGATCTAACAAGATTGGGCTTGCCTGGGCCATCCAAGTCAGGGCACAAACTAATATAGCATGTCAAAACCAACAATGATGGATTGAATCCCAAAGACCATTTTCTGCCAGCGGAAGGCAGCAATCACTGTTTTTGTTGATCCCCCTGGCCTAAGTAGGGTTGCCAGGTCTTACCTGGCTGCTGGCAGGGGGGTCCTGGTGCTGGAGTTCTTTGGCAGGTCCACAAAGCGTATGCACCATGATGATGTCACCCAGAAATGATGTCATCACATAGGGCACGTTGTGGTGGACACATTGTCATTGTGCTGGGCATGTCAGCGCAAACAAGGCTCTTTGGGGTCGGGATTCCCCCTGCTGGCCAGATCAGGGCAAGTGGATCGGGGCCGTGAAAGTGGGTAAACCCCTGCCCCTATTGGGAAGATGGGAACCCTAGTCCTAAGGCACCCCCCTTGTCCCCACATTGTTCATGGGGATCCTCTAATCCCCCATAGCAGCATTTTAGAGCACTCTGAGGGCTACAGTGTGTGGGGGGAATGTCCCCTTTTGGATTTAACTCAACAGAGCCAAGAAGAAAAAGATTCTGGGTGGTGTGAGGGGGCTCCTGAAGGAATCTTTGTCCAAGAGCCAATGGTGCCTTTCAACAGCCTTGGCAAGAACAGTACTAACGTTTTGAATGGGGATGGTTAACTGCCAGCTGTTTCGGCTCATGTTCTGTTCGCTGGTCACGAGATGGGAGCCAGTTTTTTGACAGACCGTTCAGCTCAAGTATATTCAGCAAGCTACTTTTCCAGCACTTTCAAACAACCACACAGCACAACTGGCAGTATTTTGTACATGTGTTTTTTTGTAAAGTCCAAAGGGACTTGAATTTTCCCCAACAGACCTGTCATCACTAGGATTGCCAGCCTCCAGTTAGGGCCTGGAAATCTCCCCAAATTACACCTGATCTCCACACCACAGAGGTCAGTTGCCCTGGAGACTGCTTTGGAGGCTGGACTGTATGGCGTTATACCCTGCTGAGCTCCCTTCCATCCCTAAATCCTGCCCTCCCCTGGCTCCATCCCCAAAATCTCCAGGAATTTGTCTACTGAAAGCTGGTAACTCCAGTCATTGCTATATATACTCTGTAACCAATAGCAAGTGAGCAAAGTAGTCATTCCAGTTACAAATTAATAGCATTGGTGTTTGTCTTCACATTGCCATTTTGTGTTGGCCATCATAAGTCAATTGTGACTTGATGGCACTTTCCACCACCACCAAGCCTGTATATAATGATGTTAGTGGGTGCCAATTAGTTGGGAGGGGCAGCATTTCACAACTGCACATCTTTGCAAAGCCTCATGGGACTTGTAGTTTTCACCCAATCTTGTGCATCCTTAAAACATGTCCCTTCAGTTGTTAGCTATCAAAATGAAAAATAGATTGCATGGTGAGAATTATCCAATCAAGAAATAGAACATTTTATAACCAAGTACCCCAACTAGAGACAAAGGCATTTTCCAGACTGCCTTAATATTCCACTTTCATTCCCTGATGTTACCGTGTTTCTTTCTTGTGTCCAGACAACTTTGTAAACATCCCAGTGCTGTCCCAGTTCTACCCCATTCCTTTAAAAACTGGTTTCTCCCATACTTTTAATTGTGAAATGAATTCACAAGAAAGCCTCTTTCCTCAGAAGGTGAACATTTCCCCCCACCTTGAGGATTGCCACCCAAACCCACCCAGAAAGGTGGGTTTTTAAAAAAAAATTGCAAGCCAGTGCTGAAACGTTTCAATGCTGGAAGACACCTGCACTGAAACAAACAGTCAGTCCCATTAGGAGTGCCAACACTAGCAGCCAATCATTGCCCTCTTTATTTCACTCAAACTCCAGAGCAAATTATTGCACATCCCTGGGTGCCATTTTCAAACATGTTTTCATATCACTAGTTAGTCTTTCTCGGCAAGATCAGGTAAATCTGACAGAGGATACATACGGCGATTCCGCATTGGCTTTTCCCTCCCTTGTTTTAGCAAACCCACCTTGGAACAGGAATACCCTTCTGCATTGCATGCCGCTTTTGCTTTCGTTGATCATCGGATTTTATGGTACCTTCTGCATGGATTTCTGGCTGCTCCGGAGTGACTTTTGCAGTCAGTACAGCATTGCCCTGGGGTATTTGGATGTGCTTTTGAGGTGCACATTTTCCTCAGTGTTGAGAAAATGGGGAGCGAATGCCAGATGCAGAACCAGCCACAGTGCAGATGGTTTGGAGGTGTAGGGTCACATTAAAAGGCAAGCCTTGCAAGGCAGCTTAGTTCATTCGCACCAAAACCCCTGATATGCACAGAATGCTGGGGCGGCAGCAGGCAGCAATACAGACACAAAAGGGAAGTTTGGTCTGAGTACATAAACACTACAAAAAAAGTTACACTCACATTCAATTCCTAGACTTCCAGCTGAAACTAAAATGAATAAGAACTATATACATATCTGTGAGCAAAAGGTGTTTATTAAAAGTATGAGGTGTATAATAGAAATCCATTTTAAAATTACAGTATGACGTCAATGATAACATGGAAAAAATGATACAATGAATCCTCCCCAATTTATATGTTTTTATGTTTGTATGTTGTGGAGAAATGCCATTTTATGTATATGTTTAAGCTGGTGGGGGCTGGATAGAGGGGACCATCAAACTTGAGGTAGGCCTGGGCCTAGTCTCCTCCTCATTCCCTCCTCCCTCCTGTCTCCAACCAGTAGTCTAAGGGCAGCTCCCCAGAGAGGACAGGAAGCCCACCAAGGTTGTGAGGAGGTGTGCCCCAGAATGCTGCAGGAGGGAGAACTACTTCCTGGGCGGAAACCGCTGTTGGATATATAGTGGAGCTTTTGGGCTGGAAACAAATCAGTCAGTCTGAGAAGTTGGAAGCCAGTCAGGCTTTTTGGTTGGAGTCTGCGGGGACAAGAGGCCATGTTGGGAGACCTGCTGATCTAACCTCCTCCAATGAAATGAAATGATGTGCCTGCCCTTCAGGCCATCTAGACAGGGTATTATGAGTGTAGAAAAAGGAGAGATGGAGCAGTTTTGTCACCTTTATTTTTGATTCTTCCGTTCACTGTATGCCTGTAAATAGTTGTGTTTTCAAATAAATCCTTTAACTGTTGACATTGAGAAGTCCCTCTGTACCACATAGTTCCCCCAGCCACTTGGATATGTTAGGGGTGAGTCAGGGACCCCCTTAGGAGGAGAACTAGGGCAAGACAGTCAGTTGCCAACTCTCCAGGGGAGTCCTGGAGATTGCCTGGAAGCCCTGAGGTGGGTTCCTAGTGACACTGAGGGAGGTTAGGAGGCTGTCCCACCTAACCAGAGCCCAAGACGGACAGTGGTGGCAGCATTACCCAGAGGCAGTGGAACAAAACCGCCTCTTCAGGTGCCAGGGTGGGCAGAGCGGGGCCTGCCAGCTGACACAGGTCCATTCTGCCACATATGTTGATGTTTGTTTGTATGAAATTTTAAAAAAAACTTATTTTTTAAAAAATAAAAAGTTACACTGAAAACAGACCAGCAAGCATTGTATAGGTAAAGGTAAAGGTTCCCTTGCTCGAAAGCCAGTCGAATCCGACTCTAGGGTTGCGGTGCTCATCTTCGTTTCAAAGCCAAGGAGCCAGCGCTGTCCAAAGACATTCCTGTGGTCATGTGGCCGGCATGACTAAACACCAAGGCTCACAGAACGCTGTTACCTTCCCATCAAAGTGGCACCTATTTATCTACTTGCAATTTCTTGCTTTCGAACTGCTAGGTTGGCAGGAGCTGGAACTAGAGACGGGAGCTCACTCCGTCATGCGGCACTCTCGGGTCTCGAACTGCTGAACTACTGACGTTCCACAGCTTGCAGTTCAGCGTCTTAACCACTTGAGCCAAGCATTGTATAAGTCTCTATTAAACTCTTTCTAACATGAATTATATCAGTGTTTTTCAACCTTTTTGTGCAAAGGCACACTTTTTTCATGAATAAAATCACGAGGCACACCACCATTAGAAAATGTTAAAAAAATTTAACTCTGTGCCTATATTGACTATATATAAAGTAATTCTCTTGAATAGGAATCAAATAAACACAAAGAAATTATTTTATAATTACTTTATTATGAAATAATAATACTTTATTTTATCATTGTTCATATGTTACGGATGAAATTGGAATTTTTCCCACGGCACACCAGACAATATCTCACGGCACACTAGTGTGCCATGGCACAGTGGTTGAAAAACACTGAATTATATAATACAATAACATTTGTCACATACCGTGTATCAACATTCATGCATTCATATGAATTTATGCACACTTAAGCAACACCTGTGGTCAAGGAATATGCATTAAGCTAAAAGTTTCCTCCGCTCAATGCAACAAATAAGATAACGCTAGAATTACAGTGTTTATTACACAATATTTAATACAGCAGCAGCCGCCCAGGGGACACTCAGTTTGGCGTAGTGGTTAAGTGTGCGGACTCTAATCTGGGAGAACCGGGTTTGATTCCCCACTCCTCCACTTGCAGCTGCTGGATGACCTTGGGCAAGACATAGTTCTGTCAGAGCTGTCCTTGAAAGTGCAGTTCTCTCAAAGCTCTCTCAGCCCCACCTACTTCACAGGGTGTCTGTTGTGGGGAGAGGAAGGGAAAGGAGATTGTAAGCCGCTCTGAGACTCCGAGTGAAGGGCGGGGTATAAATCCAATCTCTTTTTCTTCTTCATTCTGCAGGCATACTTCTTAGAGCCAAGTGGGAAGGAGGAAGCAAAGTAGAGTTGGGGGGCATGCACCAAGGCCAGAGCAGGGGAGAGGCTGGTAGCAGTGGATGCCAGTGGTGCCTCCATCCCGCTTCTACCACCTGTCAGTTTGCCTGGGGAAGCCAGCCTGCAGTGCTGAGACCCTGGCCCTTGGGGGCTTTTTGGGGAATGGGGTGGGGGACAGGGGAAATCACCCATCGGCAAGCTCAGGGTTCAGGACACTAGGTGGATGATAAAGGGGTGACTGACCCATAGAAAGAGAGAAGCCATGACAGGTATTTGGGGAGTGGATGTTAGGCAGCTTCTTTCAGTGTAGATTGTCTCCTTGAGGCTGTTGCAGGGCTTCAGCACATGCACGGCTTCAGCGCATGCACAAGGCAAAAAACAAAAAGTGGAAATACAGTCCTCAAATGTGAATCTGAAGGGATGGAAGGCAGGCAGGGAAAACCTGAGTTGAGAATGTCAGTGTGAACCGATCACACCAATACCATGACGACTGGAACCGTCACAACACGAGATGAATGAAAACAGGAAAGGCGGTTGCAGTATGGAAAACCATGTTTTCCCATGATCAGCGTATAAAGAAGCTGAAGATAGCAACCATTGCAAGGCAGCCAAGCTGTTTGACAGCGGCTTGAGCAGTGGGCGGTGGTGAAGCAAGATCTGAGGCACCATTTTTGAGCATGTTCGAATCCCGATTCTGCCACAGAGGTCACTGGGTGACTGTGGGCCAGTCACTCTTTCTTTGTCTAACCTTCCTCACAGGGTTGCTGTGAGGATAAAACAGAGGAGGTAAGAAGAATGTTGTAAGCCTGTGGGTGACCTTGGGTCAGTCACAGTTCTCTTAGAGCTCTCTCTCAGCCCCACTTACCTCACAGGTTGCCTGTTCTGGGGGAGGAAGGGAAGGCGATTGTAAGTTGCTCTGAGATTCCTTTGGGTAGTGAAAAGTGGGGTATGAAAACCAACTCTTCTTCTTCTTTGGGTTTCCCGCTGAGGACAAAAGCAAGGTATAGATACCTACATTTATAAACAGAGCACAGTGAGTTTGGTGCAGGTGGTGACACGATAGGTGCTTTCAAACACACTAAATAATGCACTTTCAATTCACTTTCAAGGCACTTTGTGCAACTGGATTTTACTGTGCGAAATGGTCGCTGAAGTGGATCAAAACAGCATTATTTAGCTGCATTATTCAGCCTGTATCATCATGCTCCTGTATAAATCGATGGTGCGTCCTCATTTGGAATACTGTGCACAGTTCTGGTCTCCACACCTCAAAAAGGATGTTATAGCATTGGAAAAAGTGCAGAGAAAGGCAACTAGAATGATAAAAGGGTTGGAACACCTTCCCTATGAAAAAAGGTTAAAGCACTTGGGGCTCTTTGGCTTGGAGAAACGACAGCTGAGAGGTGACATGATCGAGGTTTATAAGATTATGCATGGGACAGAGCAGGTTGAGAAAGAAGTACTTTTCTCCCTTTCTCACAATACAAGAACTAGTGGGCATTCAATGAAACTGCTGAGCAGTTGGGTTAGAACAGGTAAGAGGAAGTCCTTCTTCACCCAAAGAGTGATCAACACATGGAATTCACTGCCACAGGAAGTGGTGGCTACAAGCAGGGACAGCTTCAAGAGGGAACTGGATAAACATATGGAGCTGAGATCCATCAGTGGATATTAGCCGCAAGGTATAGATAGGAACTCTTGGTCTGGGGAAGTGATGGACTGTATTCTTGGTGGTGGTGAAGGGGCTTCAAGTGTCCTGGCCCCACTGCTGGACCTCCTGATGGCACCTGGTATTTTTGGCCACTGTGTGACAGAGTGTTGGACTGGATGTGCCATTGGCCTGATCCAACATTGGCTTCTCTTATCTTCTTATGTTATGTTCTTATTTAGCATGAAATTATCTTCACACGTACATCGGTTTGGGTTACGGTAGAAAATGGAACCCATCCCTGATTCTTTAAAAAGTTTAAACCTTTTCCTTACTGAAGGTGGGGAGCATTCTATGTAATCCATTTTTATCCCTCCATCCTGCCAAGGAGCTCAGTGGGATGTACATTCGTTCTCCTCCATTTTATCCTCACGACTACTCTGTGAGGCAGGTCAGTCCAAGGTCACCCACCCAAAGGTCTCCCAGATCAGGTCCATAGCTGCAGTGGGGCATGAGGGGCCACACCCCCTTAATTAAAAGCCCCACCCCACAAACAGCTGTGACAGAAACCTTATTTTTGAGCGGAGATCCCCCATTGCCTGCTACTGTTTCCCAAAGGCTCATGGGAAAGACTCACCATGACCTAGGTGGTATACAGGAGGACTGGGCTAGCAGAAAGGGGGATTGTTGGAAATGTGTTATGTCCGCTGACCGCCACTAGGCGCCAGCAAGGAACCACTGAGCTTAACTCCCCAGGAACAATAGGGACTAGGCTCATGGACTTTACTTTGGGGAACCAATAGAGACTTTGGCGGGAGGTTTAAACCTACCAATAGGATCTAGGGGTGTCCCCGGGTGCTGTATATAGTTCTAATGGTGTACCAGTAAACCATGCTGATTACTACAACTGTGTCTGTGGTTTCTCCATGCGTCTAACCCACGACACAATAAAATGTATTGAAGGTCTGCTCCTGAGTGCTCTTCTAAGCTTTCTTACCCTGTGGAAGGGAACACAAAAGGCCTTTAAATGCCTTCTGAAAGCAATTAAATGCCCTCTGAGCTGTTTTTTCCCCTAGGAACTAACAGGCTTGCTGCCCGGTCCCTTGAATGGAAGGACTAGAATCAGGCTCAGAGCCCCACCCACCCACCCCTCGCTTTAAAGAACAGGCATTCAGATTAATTGAATTAACTGTAATTTAACTGCCCCCTTAAAAATTGAAATGTTCTCCGAACAAAAGAATCCTGGCTATGAGTCTGTCCCAGATCCTAGTCTCATATGCTAACCACATGGGTTCCCATGCAGGTATGGTCCCAACCTCCAGGGGGTGGCTGGAGATCTCTTGGGAAGGGATCAGTTGGACCTGGAGAAAATGGCCCACTTTGGAAGGTGGACTCTCTGGCATTGTACCCCCGCTGAGGTCCCCGTCCTCCCCAAGCTTCCATCCCCAAATCTCCAGGAGTTTCCCAAACTGGATCTGGCAACTCTACCCCCCATTCCCTGCCGGTGGCCAGGGAGGAACTGGCAACCCTGTTGAGAACTCTTTTTCTTCTCTGCTTGTGGGGGAAAAAAAGAATCCAATGCAACAGCTTCCCAAACTATAAAACATAAAGCAATTTACATTTATCGAGAAATCTGTGAATATATATATAGGATGGGGTATTTTATTCGTTGCTTCTTTAGCATTATTTTCCATCTTGAGTCAGTTTTGGGCTTTTGCTATAAGACCTTAAATTAATAGTATTATCTCCTTGTAACTCTTTCGGATTTAGTACATTTTTTTTTTTTTGGCATATTCTCTCTTTTTAATTATTCTGTTCTTTTGTTTTCCCATTTGTCTTACCATCGGTCCTGCTTCTGCTAAGTATGGCAGTCTGGAATTTAAAATACGGCACAGCTGCGAAAGAAGTTTTAAAAAGGATACACATCCGCAACCAAATCAAAACGCTGCACCCGAATAATCCATGCTTAGCGCTGGAGTAAACCTTATTTCTGCACCCTGTAGGAAATCAAATAAATGTTTGTGTTCATGCATAATCAGTTCTTCCTGCCTTTCTTGTGGACAGAACTCGGAAGCGTTAGTGGTTCACACTTTTCTCCTTCCTCATAGGGTTGCCAGGTCCCCATGGCCACTGACAGGGGATGGGGGTTGGGTTGCCAGATCCAGGCTTTGGAGATTTGGGGGTGGAACCTGGGGAGGCTGACAACCTCAGCTGGGTACAATGCCACTGGTCTCTGTGGTCTGGAGACAGGGTTGCCAAGTACTTACCGTATTTCGGCGGGGAACACACAGTCCCTGGCCAGAACATTCCTCTGTGGAACACCCACACCGCACGATGCTGTTGCCAGGAAGTGACGCCGGACCCACCGCTCTGGCAATGGGGCTGGAAACTCGATGCCTTCTGAATGCAATTAAATGCCCTCTGAGCTATTTTTTCCCTAGGAACCAACAGGCTTGCTGCCCGGTCCCTTGAATGGAAGGGCTAGAATCAGGCTCAGAGCCCACCCACCCAGCCCCATTGCCAGAGCGTCACCCGGCATCACTTCCTGACGACGCATCATGTGCCACATCTCCCCCCCTCCCGCGAATGGTCCTGCGCAAGACGTATCCGTCCCCTGCCGAATCTACGGTAAGTTCTTGGGAAGCCTGTCTGCAGATTAGCTGTAGATTCCAGGGATCCCCAGGTCCCACCTGGAGGCTGGCATCCCTATATCCTGTCTTAGAGTTGCCAACTTGAGGCTGGGAAATTCTTAGGAATTTGGAGCCAAGGGTTGGTAGTGGGAAGGGCTCTGACAGGGTATAATGCCATCGAGTCCACCCTCCAAAGCAGTCTTTTTCTCTCAGGGGAACTCATCTCTGAGTCTGGAGATGAGTTGTAATTCTAGGAGATGTCCTGACTCAGTGCTCCCTCTAAGCTGTGGAGTCATTGAGCAAAAATTCTACTTTGTGAGCTACTGGCATTAAAGCTGTGAGCAAGCAATTTGGCTACTGCATAAATTAGGAGACCTGGCCACATCTGGAGGCTGGCAGGCATAAAGGTGCATCTGCAGGCATAAAAGTGTGGTTGTGGCTGGAGGCTCCTTGGACAGAAGGAGAGAATTCAGAGAACATCTTGCCAGATACTTGACCTCTAGCTAACTTTCCGTCACCTTCCATCTGCAAGTGTAAAAGTTTGTTGTTGTTGTTGTTGTTGTTGTTGTTGTTGTTGTTCAGTCGCACAGTCGAGTCCGACTCTTCGCGACCCCATGGACCAGATTACGCCAGGCCCTCCTGTCTTCCGCTGTCCGCTGAAGTTTGCTCAATTTCATGTTTGTTGCATCGATGACACTGTCTAACCATCTCATCCTTTGCCGTCCCCTTCTTCTTTGACCTTCAATCTTTCCCAGCATCAGGGTCTTCTCCAGTGAATGCTCCCTTCTCATTTGGTGGCCAAAGTATTTGAGCTTCAGCTTCAGGATCTGGCCTTCCAGGGAGCAATCAGGGTTGATTTCTTTTAGGATTGACTGATGTGATCTCCTGGCAGTCCAAGGGACTCTCAAGAGTCTTCTCCAGCACCATAGTTCAAAAGAATCTATTCTTCGGCGCTCGGCCTTCCTTATAGTCCAACTCTCACAGCCATACATCACTACGGGGAATACCATTGCTTTGACCATGCGGACTTTTGTTGGCAAGGTGATGTCTCTGCTTTTTATCATGCTGTTTAGGTTTAGGTGTAAAAGTTTGGGCCTGGTTAAAGGCAGGGACCCTCGAGGATGAACCAAACAACCAGACCCAAAGGGTTCTGGCCCTTGACTTGCAGCCTTTGGTCTATGACAGCCAGTCCTGAGACTGAGGGCCTGCCCACTGTATGTTGTGTGGTTTCGCGGTTTTTTCCATATTTGCCATTTTTTTAAATGATCAATTAAATTATATCAACACAACATTTTCTTTCATTCCTAGCATGCGAACTTGCCTCCCCTGCTTCTCCTCTTCCTCTCTATCCACACTGCACTTCCTGCGCTGACAGCTGCTGCTGCTGATCAGGTTTGTGGCACCCCCAGCCAGTTATCAGGCAAGCCAAGACAGAATCACTTCACCCCTGCCTCTCCCAGGGTCTTCAACTGCTGTTGAGATGCGGTGCCTTAATGCACTCTGGGAAATGTAGTCCTTGGAGGACCTCACATCAGGCACCCTCTTCCTCTAAGGCAGCTAATGGTGGTACAGCTGTCTGCCTCCATGACTGATTGGGGCCCTTTTCAAATTGCCTTTGTATTCCATTTTAGTAACTGGCTGCTAATGGATTTTTTTCCCTGTCATTTCAGACCGACTGCTATAGTGCTCACATTAGAATGGTGTTTTTTTTAAGTCCAAGGAAGAACGTGCAACAAAAGAGAGTGTATGTGGGGGAGAAGCGGCACTGTTTGAAATGACCGTAGTGCTTCAGAGACAGGTCATTAACAGCTGTATGAACCCCCCATCCCTGTATCGCTTTACTTGAAATCAGACCAACAAAGGATAATGTCTGGTTTAGAACGGTGATGTGAAAAGGGCCTGGGTGTCACCACTGCTGACGGGAAGCCTGAAGAATAATACCCACTGTCATGCCAGGAGATGTGGCAGTAGGACATAGAAGGAGAGAAGGGTAATTATATGAATGAATGAGGAGCTTCATGCATTGCCCCTATGTTTTCCAGCCTCATTTTGCACCCTGTTGTCTAGGAAGCCAAAGGTCAACTCTCAGGCTTGAGAAGCTGCATGCTTTCGAGCTTATCATGAAGTCACACAAATTAGGGCTGCTACAGGCCTGGAGAAAAAAAGTCATGTCCCTTTCAAAGAAGAAGAAGAAGAGAATTGGAACTATACCCCGCCCTTCTCTCAGAGTCTCGAGTGGCTTACAATCTCCTTCCCTTCCTCTACCCACAACAGGCATCCTGTGAGGTAGGTGGGGCTGAGAGAGCTCTGAGAGAACTGCTCATGAGGGAACAGCTCTGAGGGAACTGCTACTGGCCCATGGTCACCCTTGGTCACCCAGATGGCTTCCTGTGAAGGAATGGGGGATCAAATGCGGTTCTCCAGATTGGAGTCCACTGCTCTTAACCACTACACCACACTGGTTCTCAATAGGGCCATGAGAGCTATTAAATACGAGACTTTATGCAGCAGCTCATGAACAGTGATTCAGCTTTATTTACAAAGGTAAGAAAAAACACAAAAACAGGAGAGCAACAGGCCCTCTTTTAAACTATCGGGGCTGGCATAGCCACACTCCTTGTTGCATAAATAACCAATCAAAACAATAAGATAACAACCGATACATTTGTCTCCCTCCATAACCTTCTAGCCTCCTGATTGGCCTGCTACGCAGAGTAGCCAATCAGAGTTTGTTCTTTTGGATACCAGGCCTAGATAGGAGTGAGATTCAAGCTCTGTTCTTTATGTATACCAGATACATAACAAGAGCCAAGCCCTCCCTCCCCTCCCTCTCATGATCTGCCTAAGTTCACAGAATCAGCCTTGCTGTCAGATGGCCATCCAGCGTCTGTTTAAAAACCTCCAAAGAAGGAGAGCCCACCCCCTTCCGAGGAAGCCTATTCCTCTGAGATTAGAAACCACTCTAATGTGAGACTAGGAACCGCTCTGTCAGGAAGTTCTTCCTAATGTCTAGCCGGAAACTGTTTTGATTTAATTTCAACCCGTCGGTTCTGGTCTGACCTTCTGGGGCAACAGAAAACAACTTGATCCTCTATATGACAGCCCTTCAAATACTTGAATATATCACTTCTCAGTCATCTCCTCTCCAGGCTCAACATATCCATACATCACAAGTATATAACACCCCATTAAGCCACACTTAGGTTGACCATGAAGAAACTGGAAATCGTTCAATATTTTCTGGGCCTTGGCTCCCTCATCAACTGACAGCAAGATGGCGACCAAGAAATGAAAAGGAGACGGAGACTGGGAAGGGCAGCCATGAAGGAGCTTAAGGGTAGGAATGTGTCACTGGTGACCAAGGTCAAGTTAATTCATGCCAGGGTATCCCCCATTACCAGGTATGGGTGTGAAAGTCGGGCAACGAAGAAAGCTGACAGGAAGAAAGTTGATTCCTTTGAAATGTGGTGTCGGAGGAGAGTTTTACGGATACGGTGGACTGCCAAAAAGATGAATAAGTAAGTTCTAAATCAAATCAAGCCTGATCTCTCCCTAGAAGCTAAAATGACTGAACTGAGGCTCTGGAATTTGGTCTCATTCTCCAGCGACAAGAGTCACTAGAGAAGACAATAATGCTAAGAAAAGTTGAAGGCAGCAGGAAAAGAGGAAAACCCAACACGAGATAGAATCATAGAATCCTGGAGTTGGAAGGGGCCACACAGGCTACCTAGTCCAACCCCCTGCTCAATGCAGGATCAGCGTAGAGCATCCCTGGCAAGTGTTTGTCCAGATGCTGCTTGAAGACAGCCAGGGACGGGGAGCTCACCACCTCCCTAGGCAGCTGATTCCACTATTGCCCAACTCTTAGACAGAGAAAAGAAGTACTTTTTTCCATTTCTCACAGTAGAAGAACTCGTGGGCACCCAATGAAATTGCTGAGCAGTCGGGTTAGAACAGATTAAAGGAAGTACTTCTTCACCCAAAGAGTGATTAACACATGGAATTCACTGCCACAGGAGGTGGTGGCAGCTACAATCACGGACGGCTTCAAGATGGAACTGGATAAACATATGGAGCTGAAGTCCATCAGTGGCTATTAGCCACAGGGTATAGATAGGAACTCTCAGTCTGGGGCAGGTGATGCACTCTATTCTTGGTGCTTGGGGGGGCAGCAGTGGGAGGGCTTCTAGTGCCCTGGCCCCACTGCTGGACCTCCTGATGGCACCTGGTATTTTTGGCCACTGTGTGACAGAGTGTTGGGACTAGATGGGCCATTGGCCTGATTCAACATTGGCTTCTCTTATGTTCTTATGTTTTTCCTCATATCCAGCCAGTACCCTCCCGCCCTTAATTTAAACCCATGATTGCGAGTCCTCTCCTCTGCTGCCAACAGGAACAGCCCCCTGCCCTCCTTTAAGTGACAGCCCTTCAGATACTTCAAGAGAAAGCAATCCTGTCCTCCCTCAGCCTCCTCTTCTCCAAACTGAACATTCCCAAGTCCCTCAGCCTTTCCTCACAGGGCTTGGTCCCCAGGCCACCAACCATCCTCGTCGCTCTTCTCTGCACCTGCTCCATTCCGTCCACATCCTTTTTGAAGTGAGGCCTCCAGAACTGCACACAAGACTCCAGGTGCGGCCTGACCAATGCAGTGTACAGCGGGACTATGAGATGGACTGACTCAACCAAGGAAGCCACGGCCCTCAGTTTGCAAGACCTGAGCAAGGCTGTTAACGAGAGGACGTTTGGGAGGATGTTCATTCATGGGGTCACCATATGCCGAAAGTGTCTTGATGGCACTTAGCACACAAAGAAACAGGACATTTTTCCCCCCTCCAGCCAGTTGGCAACCAAGCACAGAATACACACAGCCATTGCTATAGGCCTAGGGGTCCAAAGTTATGTTCTATTGTCAGTTCCCTCCCGTGCATTTGCACAGAAATATATGGCATTCTGCTGGAACAGAACTGGCGTTATGTCTCTGAGAGTTTGTCTCAGACGCGCAGCCAAACTGTGAACCGATGTCATTTTGACAGGGCTACGTTTTCGCCATTAACTCTTTGGATGAAAAGAGCCTTAGCTATGCGAGTGATTGTATTTTTTTTAAAATGGTAGTTTTAAAAGCGGTAGTTTTGCTGATTTTTGTCCTTGATGCTAATTCCTTGAAAATTCCTCTGGAGGGCACTATTACCATAACTATACAATTAACCGAAACCAGCTGTAATAAGGATAATACAAACTTTCCCACTTGGCAGCTGGCTGGGTGTCTTCATTGGAGCTGCTCTGCAAGCGCAGCGGATTGCAGGCTCTCTCTTTGGCTGAGCACGGGGAAACGATGGGCAGGCGCGCAGCGTGCAAGGTGGAATGTAAACAGGTTGCTGCACAAATGCGCCCTACTCTTTTCCCTTGTCATTTCAAAAGGCAGCATGTAGGAGTCTTCTGCTTTCCTCGGGTCAACCGGAGCAGAAGAACCACTAAAGAAAACTTGTACGTGTTTGCAGTGGAAGCTGTAAGTAACTTCAGAAATTCCCTGCCGTGCACAGGTTGCTTTCTCACAAGGGAGTAATGCAATGTCTGAATCAAATCAGGCAGAAGTTTTGTCTCGTCCGTAGTGATTAACTCCAAAAGTAGGGTTGCCATCCTCCAGGTGGGGCCTGGAGAACTCCTGGAATTGCAGCTGATTGCCAGACGACAGTCGCCTCTCATGCACTGCTGGTTTCCCTCACTTTCACCGCACATCTCCGTCACATTTTCTTTTCGGTTCTGCAGCTCCCCCCACCCCCTTTCACCTGGCATGTCCGTTGGGTTTTCTTGTTTCACTCTGTATTGATTTCCATCCCTTCGGCTCTCAGTTCGCTTTCCGTTCGCTGTTTCCCCGACTTTTCTGAAAGTGGTTTTGTGGCGGTTTCCCTCCTTGCTTCGCTTCCAAGCTGAAGGTAATTCAAAAATAGACACATCCCCTTGGATTTTTCAACCCCGCCCTTTCCCCACCCCTTGGAGGTCACCCCTCCACCACCCACACCGAGGTGGTTCCTCCCACTCTGCACCTTCCTCCATCTTCCCCTTTCATTGGTGCTTACTGTATCCATCATGTAAAGTTTGTTTTTTTAAAAAACAAGCGGGATGAGTTTAGCGATACAAGGTGTTTTTTTCTTTCTTTCTAAACTTGGATCGCTGATGGAAAAAAACATTCATAGGGAAGAAGAAGAAGAAGAAAAAGAAGAAGAAAAAGAAGAAGAAGAGATAGAATTTATACCCTGCCCTTCACTACCCAAAGGAGTCTCAGAGCGGCTTACAAACTCCTTTCCCTTCCCCTCCCCACAACAGACACCCTGTGAGGTAGGCGGGGCTGAGAGAGCTCTGACAGAAACTGCTCTTTTTCAAGAACACCTTTGTCAGAACTATGGCTTGCCCAAGGTCACCCAGCAGGTGCAAGTGGTGGAGTGGGGTTCTCCCAGATTAGAGTCCACGCACTTAACAACTACACCAAACTCGCTCTTAACCACTACACCAAGTGGAAAGGCTGAGGTACATACAGGAGTCTTTTCAGAAGTGGTGGTTTGTGTGTGTGTTCTGGTTATGAGACTTCTCCCCACAGGTTCTGCTGGGGCTCTGCTGGGCAGCCCGGTTGAAACCAGATTGCCCAACAGAGCCTGCCAAGGAGATGATCCTGTGGAGAGAAATCTCCCCACAGGCTCTGCTGGGCTCTGCTGGGCAGCCCGGTTGAAACCGGACTGCCCAACAGAGCCCTCCCAGGAGACGATCCTATGGGGAGAGTTCTCCCCGCAGGCTCAGCTGGGGCTCTGTGTGTCTGCGCACCCGCGTGTGTGTGCGCCCTTCGGTCAATTTCAGGATGTTCTTTTAAAACTCACCTGCATGCATCCGTGTTCCCTTTCATTCAAGGAACCAAACCAGGAGGATGTAAACGGAAGGTGCTTACTTGACTGTACTGCTTAGCCGCAATAGGGCAAGGGCATAATTTGAAGAAGAAGAAAAAACACCTTTCGACACCACCCTCCACATGTCACAATTGATGTTCCCATCCCAATTTAGAAAAACGGTGTCTTTTGGTTGTAGCTGCAGAATAAATACATGGACGGGGAGAGATTGGTGCATACGGCAGGCACAGAAATCCGTAATCAAGTCTAAAGGCTTGACTGTCCGGAGACTCTGCAGTAAGTGAACAAAGGGCCAGTTCAGCGTGTTGGGAGGGGGGGAATGGCTGCTTTGATGGGTGGACTCCGTGGCACTATACCCTAAGGAGGTCCCTCTAGGGTTGCCAGCTCAGGGTGGGGAAAACCTGGGGACTTCGAAGCTGGAGCCCGGGGAGGGGAGGGTTTAGGATAGGGAACTCAACAGGGTATATCGCCGTACAGTCCACCCATCAAAGCAGTCGTTGCCTCCAGGGGAACTGCTCTTGGTCATCTGGAGATCATTTGTAATAGCGGGAGATCTCCAGATGCCACCTGGAGGTTGGCAACCCTAGGTCCCCCTCAAACCCTGCTCTCCCCAGGCTCTACCGTCAAAATCTCCAAGAATTTTCCAACCTGGAGTTTCCCCCCTCCTTCTCTTGGAAAAGTGATAAATTCCTTTGAACTCTTTGATTGGGGAAAAACACACAAAAAAAACCCAGTTCAGGTATTTTCAAAGAAAGCCAGACTGACCTCTTTTCCTTCGTTCAGCCACCAGGACTCAATCGGAATCTGCATTTGTCTTTCCCACCAGTGTCCCCACCTTTTGACTCCGCCTTCAAAAATGCTGTCCACATTTGGTGTCGTTTTCACACCTCAACAGTGCTAGCATACTTTCACACGTCCACATATGTTTATTGCCCTTTCGGGGCGGCTCCACTGTCATTGCCCCTCCGCACTGCTTTAAAAGAATCTTCTCCAAACAACCTTCAAACAAGCATAGAGAAAGATGGCGTCGCAGCAGCACGCAACTGATTTAAAAATGCAAGTGCAGATTCGGCCATTAAGATCCTCAAAGGGGAGGGATGAGAGGGATGAAATGGGGTGGAGGGTCATCATTCTGGGGGCTGATAAGTTGGGCAAAACACTGCTGGTTTGCAACTATATGTTCCTACGAGAAGGAGAAGGCATGATCTCGGGGCCAGCCACTCTCTCTGAACCCAACGTACACCACTAAGTTGGTATGAAGACAGAAAGAGGAGGGAAGCCATGCACACTACCATGCTCTTCGCAGAGTAAACTCTCCACTGAAAGCCAGTTTGGTGTAGTGGTGAGGAACGCAGACTCTAATCTGGGAGAACTGGGTTTGATTCCCCACTCCTCCACGGGCAGTTGCTGGTCTGACCTTGGGACAGTCACAAGTTCTTTCAGAGCTGTTCTCTCGGAGCTCTCCCAGCCCCACCTACCTCACAAGGTGTCTGTTGTGGGGAGAGGAAGGCAAAGGAGTTTGCAAGCTGCTCTGAGACTCTGAGTGAAGGGCGGGGTATAAATCCAGTCTCCTCCTCCTCTTCCTCCCGATATAAATACGAGGAATGGAATTAAAAAGAGAGAGAGAAGAAATATATGGTGCACATAGCAATGACTAATTGTTAGCTTATTTGTCTACTTAAAATATTTCAGCGCTATATATCACTCTATCCATGGCTAGGTTTGCCAACCTCCAGGTGCGGGCTGGAGATCCCCCGGACTTACAACCGATCTCCAGACTATGTAAACAGTTCATTTGCTATTTATTTATTTATTTGAAACAGTCATTCTTTTTCTCCTGGAGAAAACGGCTGCTTTGGAAAGTAGACTGTCTGGCACTGTACCCTACTGGGGCCCCTGCCCTCCAGAAAGCCCATCTTCCCAGGCCCCACCCTGAGATCTCCCGGTATTTCTGAACCTGGAGTTGGCAGGCAACCTTATCCAAGGTAGCTTCCAGTACGGAAAATGAAACAACTGTATGCTAAAAGCCCCCCAAAATGTAAAGCATGGAAAACATGTTAAAAGCAATAAATTATCCATGTTTAGTCCATCATATGATTTATTTGATGTGATGACTGTGCTGAGAGGAGGAGGAAGACGAAGAGGAAGAAGAGGAGATTGGATTTCTACCCTGCCTTTCACTACCCAAAGGAGTCTCAGAGCGGTTTACAATCTCCCTTCCCTTCCCCTCCCCACAACAGACACCCAGTGAGGTAGTTGGGGCTGAGAGAGCTCTGACAGAAACTGCACTTTTTCAAGAACAGCTGTGCCAGAACTATGGCTTGCCCAAGGTCATCCAGCAGGTGCAAGTGGCGGAGTGGGGAATCATACCTTGTTCTCCCAGATTAGAGTCCGCGCACTTAACCACTACACCAAACTGGCTTGGTTGGATTAGGTTTGCCAGCTCTGGGTTGGAAAACCCCTGGAGATTTGGGAGTGGAGGGATCTCAGCGGGGTAAAATGCCATACAGCCTGCTCTCCAAAGCTGCCATTTTCTCCAGGGGAGTCGACCTCAGGAGTTTGGAGATTAGTCATTGGAGACCTCCTTCTCCCCCCCGAGGTTGGGGACCCTAGCTGTAAAGTACTGGGTTTCAGGCCTCATGACTCGGACGACGACATAAGAGAAGACGCGTTTATTCGTACTTCACATAAGACAAAGAACACACAGTAACGGCCGGAGGCCAACTATATACAGTTAGGGGGGACGGCCCTATATTCCTATTGGCGGGTTTGAATCGCCCGCCAATGCTGCCATTGGTTCACTACTGGCGAGCTCAGGAACCTAGTCCCTATTGTTCTCAGAGAGCGAAGCTTGGCAGTGTTTCGCCAGCTCAGCCCTCTGATCCCAGGACACAACACCCCTCCCCCATGGTTCGTCTCCTATCAGGTGACGTAGTCCTTTAAGTATGCTGGTGGCCTTCTTTCCCTTAGCGAACGTCGGGGGCCGGTACCGGACTGGCGGGGCCCCTGTCGGTGGGTCCACCCGCACAAGGAGCTTGGGCCTCTGGAAGTAGCCGAGGTGGTGACGGCGGCGGCTGTAACGGTGGCAGCATCGGCGGCGGCTGTTCAGTTGCTACCGGGGCCAACGGTGGTGGCAGCGGCGGCGGCGGTTCAGCGGCTACCGGGGCTCCCTCCGGATTCCGTGGACTCTCTGGCGCTGGCTCCGCTGTCGGTGCTTGCGGTCGATCGGATGATGGGGAGGGGGCGGCATTTCCTGGTAACTCGATCTCTCTATCGGGGTCTTGTCGCCTCCGGAGCTGGTCGATGTGTTTGCGGAGAACCCGGTCCCCATCGGTTAGGACCTCGTATGACACCGGCCCGGTGGGTTTTAGGATGCGCCCTGCCACCCACTGCGGCCCCGCTCCGTAGTTCCGGAAGTAGACAGGGTCTCCCGGTAGGAAGCTTCGGGGCGCCTCCCTGTTCTCGACCAGCTTTCTCTCGGGAGCTCGGTCCGGGTGGAGTCTGTCTAATAAAGTGGTAGGGCGGCGGCCCATTAATAGTTCTGCGGGGCAGTGTCCTGAGATGGGGTTTGGGGTGGTGCGGTATGTGAGAAGGAATCGGGCCAGCCGGAACTCCCAGTCCCCTCCCGTTATGCGGCTCAGGGCCTCTTTGGCGGTGCGTACCGTCCTCTCCGCCTGTCCATTAGTTGCCGGGTGGAAAGGCGCGGATCGTATGTGCCGGATGAGGTTCCTTTCGAGGAACGCCTGAAACTCCGCAGATGTGAATGCTGCCCCGTTGTCCGACACGATTGTGTCGGGTAACCCGTGCGTTGCAAATATCTTCCGCAGGGCCCTTATTGCCGCCTTGGTAGAGGTGGTAGACACTGGGCTTATTTCCACCCATTTTGAATAAGAGTCTACCGTTACCATGAACTGGAGCCCCTGGAACGGCCCCGCAAAGTCTATGTGCAGGCGTGACCACGGCTTGTGGGTAGACTCCCAGCTTTGGGTTGGCGCTCTCGGTGGATTGGGGCGGACCTCCTGGCATCGTGTGCACCCTCTGACCCAAGATTCAATTTCTGCGTCCACCCCGGGCCACCACACGTAGCTCCTTGCCAGAGCTTTCATTCGTACGATGCCCGGGTGGGCCTCGTGCAGCGTTTCTAGCACCCCTTGTCTCATGGGCCCCGGAATGATCACCCTATCTCCCCATAGTAAACACCCCTTCAATGCGGACAGCTCTTCCCGCCTGGCCTTGTATGCTGTGAACTCTGGCCCAGTCTGTTCCGCTGGCCACCCCTCACCACCCAGTTTAGGACCCGGGAGAGAATGGGATCTCGGGACGTGCGGGCGGCCACATCTGCAGCCTGAAGGGGGGTTTGGCAGTTCCTCCATCAGCAAGACAGCAGGGGCTGGGGCCGGATCTTCCCCTGTCTGCGGCAGCGGTAGGCGGCTCAAGGCGTCGGCATGACCCAGCGCCTTGCCCGGCCGATGCTCCAGTCGGTATTGGTACCCCGCCAAAAATAAGGACCAGCGCAACACCCGGGGCGACAAAACTTGCGGCGTTTGTTTGTCCGCCGCGAACAGTCCCAGGAGCGGCTTATGATCTGTTACGAGCGTGAAGGGCCGCCCGTACACAAAATTGTGGAATTTTTTTACCCCCGCCACCAGTGCCAAGCCCTCCCTGTCGATTTGGGCGTAGTTCGCGCTCCGCGGGGGACAGCGTGCGGGAGTAATAAGCCACCGGGACCTCCCTCCCATCCGGTAGCTTGTGTGCCAAGACTGCCCCGACCCCATACGGTGAGGCGTCGCACGCCAGGATGACCGGGAGCTTTTCATCAAAGTGCGCGAGTACTGCGTTTGAAATCAAGAGGACTTTCACCCCCGAAACGCCGCCTCCTCCCTCGCTCCCCATGCCCAAGGTGTCGCCTTGTCCAGCAGCCTGTGTAGGGGTTAGGCCACGGCGGCTTTGTGGGGGAGAAAGGAATGATAAAAGTTCAGGAGGCCTAAGAACGCCTGGAGCTCGGCCTTGGACTTCGGGGCGGGGGCCTCCACGATGGCCTTCACTTTGTCCCTCGCCGGATGCAGGCCTGATGCGTCTACCCGGTATCCCAAGAACTCTACCTCCGGCACCCCGAGGAGGCACTTTTCTCACTTCACTTTCAGCCCCGCGGCTTGGAAGCGTTCCAATACAGTTCGGAGGCGGGCGGCGAAGCTTTCCGGGGTGGTCGCGGCGATGAGGACGTCGTCGAAGAACGGCGTCACTCCAGGGATCCCTTTTAACAGATCGTCCATAAGATTTTGGAAGATCCCTGGGGCCACACTGACCCCGAACTGCAGCCGCTTCACCCGGAAGGCCCCCCGGTGTGTCACTATGGTTTGCGCCTCGGCCGTGGCCTCATCTACCGGGAGTTGCTGGTACGCCTGCGCGAGATCCAGCTTTCCAAATATGCGCGCCCCTGCCAGTGTTGCTAGGACATGGCTGACCACTGGTACGGGGTATGCGTGCGCCTGAAGTGCCTGGTTAATAGTGCACTTATAATCCGCGCAGATGCGGATCTCCCCGTTTGGCTTGACGGGTGTCACTATCGGTGTCTCCCATCTAGCGTTCGGGACGGGCTCTAAGACTCCCTGGGCCACCAGCCGGTCTAATTCGGTCTCTATTTTAGGGCGGAGGGCCAGGGGCACGGTGCGGAAGCGCCGACGGATGGGCGTCACGGTGGGGTCTAAGTGGAGCGACACCGGGGGCCCTTTGTAACAACCCAGTTTCCCGTCAAAGACCTCCGGGAATTCCTTGCACACCGCCCCCCAGTCCCGCATCCCACATTTATTTACTCCCCCAATCGATATGCCTAGGGCCTCGAACCACGCCCGCCCCAGGAGACTCGCTAGATTACCCTCTACCACCACCAAGTCCAAGTTCCCCTCAAAGTCTCGGTACCGCACTCGGAAAGTGCCGACTCCCCGGATGGGGACAGGGTTCTTTTGAAAGTCCACCAAGCTTAGTGGTGATGGACGTAGAGGGGTCCCCCTAGTGGGCAAAGTCTCTTTAAAGTGTCCAGGGAAATGATGGACGCCGCCGATCCCGAGTCCACTTCCATGCAACAGGGGGACCCCTCGATCCGCACGGTTACTTGGATCTTCGGGGCAGAGGAGAGGTTGGGGTTGGGGAGGCGAAGTACCTGCAGTGGTTGGTCGGTGAGGTGGTACAACTCGGCGACCTCTTCCGTTGTCTCGTGTGCGGTGGACGATGCGCGGTACTGGGGGACCGACGATCTCGAATTCCGGGGGCCAGCGGAACAGACTGGGCCAGAGTTCACAGCATACAAGGCCAGGCGGGAAGAGCTGTCCGCATTGAAGGGGTGTTTACTATGGGGAGATAGGGTGATCATTCCGGGGGCCCTTGGACCGGCAGACCCGTGCGAGGTGTCCCTGCTTTCCGCACCCGTGACAGACAGCATCCCGGAACTTGCAGGATTTCTGTCCGTGGGCCTCCCCGCAGCTGGCACAGACGGCTCGGTTGCCGGAATACTTGGCTTGCTCCCGGTTGGCCTGCTGGAACGGCGCCGGCCGGCGTTGTTGGGGTTTGAGGGCGAAGACCTCGTCCGTCTCTTCGTTTCCGGGGCTTGGGCTCCTTCCAACCACCTGCGCGGCCGCGACCGGGCGATCCCCTTCTGCGGCCTCGTGGGCAGTGGCGGCGTCGAGGGCCTCGTCCAAGGTGAGCTTCCGGTGTCCCACCAACTTGCGCCGCAGCTTGGAGTCCGCCAGGCCCCACACGAACTGAGTCAGCAGGTTGTCCTCCACCTTCGGAAACCCGCAGTCCACGGCTAGCGCCCTTAGCGCGGCTAGGAAGTTGGCGATGGATTCCCCTCGGGTCTGGACTCGCCTCTGGAAATCCATCCTCTTGGCCAGGAAGGTCGGCCGGGGGCTGAAGTAGCCATTTAGGACGTCCAGGATTTCTCCAAACGAGCTCTCCAAGGCCGTGCGGGGCACCAAGAGGCTCTTGGCGAGGCGGACGGTTTGGGTGCCGCAGGCGTTCAGGAGGATCGCTCGTTTCTGGTCGGGGTGGCGGATTTCGTTGAGCTCCAAGTAGCTGATGAGCTGGTCGACCCATGCGTCCCAGGTTTCTGGCTGCGACTGGTCGAAGTGCTCCAGGGTTACGTGGGAAGCGGCCATGGTTCTGTCAGGAACGGCGCGCGCCGGGGCGAGCGGCGCGGTGCTGCTCTCGGGGTCAGCGATGCGATGCTCGGCGAGCGGTGCGGTGCTGCTCTCGGGGTCAGCGATGCGTTGCTCGGCGGTGTCCGTTTCGTCGTTCATGGAGTCACCGAGGGCGTTAGAATCCCACCTTCGTCGCCACTGTAAAGTACTGGGTTTCAGGCCTCATGACTCGGACGACGACATAAGAGAAGACGCGTTTATTCGTACTTCACATAAGACAAAGAACACACAGTAACGGCCGGAGGCCAACTATATACAGTTAGGGGGGGACGGCCCTATATTCCTATTGGCGGGTTTGAATCGCCCGCCAATGCTGCCATTGGTTCACTACTGGCGAGCTCAGGAACCTAGTCCCTATTGTTCTCAGAGAGCGAAGCTTGGCAGTGTTTCGCCAGCTCAGCCCTCTGATCCCAGGACACAACACTAGCTGAGTTCTCTTGGTCAAGAGGCCTCTGTTGTCAGGAGACTCCTGGTGGCTCTCAGCAGTACTGCCATTTCCACTGCTTGTTCACTTTCGCATTTAGCAACAGTTTCAGGAAATTGGTAGCTAAAACTGTGCCATCGTCTTCAGTCTGAATAGTTGTTAATAGTCGCTGTGTGCTATTATCATAGAAGCCATTTCCTGAACTCTTCAAAAGTAGAGGTATGAAAGTGAAGAGGAGCAGTCAAAAAGGCTAGGTCACCTTTGGGTAGCGCAACCTTGACGGTGGTGTCCTTTGAAAGCTGTCCCCAGGAAGCTGATGTTTGCACAAGCCGGTGCCTCGGCAGCAGCCTCCCCTTGGGCCCGGCCGGCTTGGCAGGATGACAGAGGTCAACATTTCAGAAGACTGAACAATTTCTGCAATCCACGAAGCGGGCCTGTGAGTCTCTCTCTCTCTCTACCTGTCCTTTCACCTGTCCTTTCAAGTTGGAGACTCTCACAGGTAACTGCCAGGAACACTCCACACTCCATTAACCCTTGATACTCGGAGGATCGGCACGCTCCTTCTGAAGGTTTTCGGCAGAGAGAAACATGAAATATTAGAAAAGCACATTTAACAGGACTTGGTTTAGATGCTGTGTTCTACAATACATTTGGCCTTTTTTCTTCCATGCTGTTAAAAAACAACAACAAAGAAGTGGGTGCAGGGATGGAGTCATAGAATCATAGAATGTTGGAGCTGGAAGGGACCTTGCAGGTCATCTAGTCCAACCCCTCGCACTCTGCAGGATTGTAGCCAAAAGATAGCCCTACAACATACCTGAAAGATGGTCATCCAGCCTCCGCTTAAAAACGTCCAGCGAAGGAGCATCCACCACCTCCTGAGGCAGTCTGTTCCACTGCTCAACCACTCTTACAGTTAAGAAGTTTCTCCTGATATTTAGCCGGTAACGACTCCCTTGTAATTTCCACCCAGGATCTAGTCTTGCAATCCGAAGCAAGAGAGAATAGATCTGCTCCATCTTCTACATGACAGCCCTTCAAATATTTGAAGACTGCCATCATGTCCCCTCTAAACCTTCTCTTTCCCAGGCTAAACATACCCAACTTTTTCAGCCTTTCCTCGTAAGACTTGGATTCCAACCCTCTCACCATCCTGGTTGCCCTCTTTTGGACACGCTCGAGCTTGTCAACATCCTTCCTAAAGTGTGGTGCCCAAAACTGGACACAGTATTCCGGGGGAGGCCTGACCATAGCAGAATAGAGCGGAACTACCACCTCCCGTGATCTGGACACAATGCTTCTGTTAATGTATCCTAAGATTGCATTAGCCTTCTTCGCAGCCACATCGCACTGCAGGCTCATGTTGAGCTTGTGATCAACCAGAACACCCAGATCCCTTTCACATGTGCTGCTGTCAAGCCAAGTCCTTCCCATTCTATATCTGTGCCTTTGATTTTTTGTACCTAAATTTAAGACTTTGCACTTATCTCTACTGAAATTATCTCTATTGAAATTCTACTTTGAAATATGTATAAACCACCTCTGGGCCATGAGGCTTTCTAGGTGGGGTCAAGGTTACATCTCTGGGTAGAGAAATACATGGTGATTTGGGGGGCGGGTGGAGCCTGGGGAGGGCAGAGTTTGGGAGGGGAGGAACCTCAGCAGAGCATAATGCCATCGATGCCACCCTCCAAAGCCACCATTTTGCCCAGGAGAACTGGTCTTGGTCTCTATTGCCTGGAGATCAATTATAATAGGAGATCCCCAGGTGCCCCCTGGAGGCTGGCAACCCCAGGTGGGGTACAAAGCTTCAGGCGATAGAATTCAAAATTGTTCAATTGAGCAGCATGCATAAAAAAGAGCTATATAAAAAAAGCACTATTTAGCTACCAGACCGGACAATGTAAACCAGGGTGTAAAACGAGCTATGCCTGTGATATAGGGTTGGGAAATGATCTCTGGGTTGGGAAGTCCCTGGAGATTATGGGGGTGGTGCTTGGGGAGGGTGGGATTTGGGGAAGGGAGAGACCTCAGCCAGGCATAATGTCATAGAGTCTACCTTCCATTTTCTCCAGCACAATGGATCTCTGTTACCTGGAGATCAGTTGTAATGCTGGGAGATTTCTGGACCCCACCTGGAGGCTGGTGGCAGCTACAAGCATGGATGGCTTCAAGAGGAAATTGGATAAACGTACGGAGCAGAGGTCCATCAGTGGCTATTAGCCACACGGTATAGATAGGAACTCTCAGTCTGGGGCAAGTGATGTTCTGTATTCTTGGTGTTTGGGGTGGGGGCAACAGTGGGAGGGCTTCTAGTGTCCTGGCCCCGCTGGTGGACTTCCTGATGGCACCTGGTATTTTTGGCCACTGTGTGACAGACTGTTGGACTGAATGGGCCACTGGCCTGATCCAACATTTGGCTTCTTTTATGTTCTTACTAGGAATAAGGCTGAAAGCCCTTTGTTTTTTTACTCACAGAACCAAGCTTGGCTGCCTACCAACAGCCACTGAGGGGACAGTCCCTCACAGGAGTCAAGAGAACTGTCTTCCTCAGGAGAGAGAGCTGGTCTGCCAGGGGGAGTGGGTGGGGAAGAGGAGCAGACTCAGCACCCGGCCAATGGCACCTGAGTACTCTTGAGTGGCGGCTGATGGGCGAATGGCTGAGGGAGAGCATTTTACAGCCAATGGGAGCACATGGAATCTTATGAAATCAAAAGATAAATATTATAAGGAGAGATATGACCATACATATGAAATACCTAATCCTCAAGGGCTTGGAGAATCTTTATCTGGTGTCTGAAGATCACCCTTGTCCGCAAGGCAGAAACATGACATTTGTGGCTTGAAACACTCCAAAATGAAGAACACGTTGCGAAGACATTTGTCAGAACCATCACAGTACTTTATTAGACTGCCCTTGTAACCTATTAAATTCACGTTGCCTTTTGCCATTGTGGTGTATCTCTTCTTTACCATCAGTATGTCTGACATAAATAATTGGCTCTCATGGAACTCTCTTGTCACATGTTGTTACCCAAAAGGGGCTGCCTCCTTTTGACTTGGGGAAATTAACGAAGGAGACAGAGCTTTGCGAGAGGAGGGTAACTAGTGCGATCTCCACCAAACTTTATGGGGATTTTTTCCCTTAGAGAACCTCTTGGAAATAAACCAGTCCAAGTTGAAAGGAATGGGTTTTTATTGAACAAGGAACAAAGTAATGAAAGGAAATACACACACACACACACACAGAAGCAAACACACACTGAAAAACATAATACACTAGCTAATGAAACTAAAGGAAGGAGTAGGAATAGAAGAACGTTTTCTGGGGACATTATAGTTACCAGTCCAGGAGAGTAGAGAATGCAGAGAAGGCCATGAAATGGACCAGCATTCCACATAGGCGGAACCCAAGCCAGTTTGGGGTGTGTGATGCAAGTGGGTGCCCAGAACACACACACACACACAGACTGAAAACTATGTGTTATGTCTTAACTGACATAACACATAAATGAACGCTGCCTATTCTTTACTATGTAAAGCTTGATTCTTAGTACAGGATCGTAAGATGTAACATTTCTATTGGCCATTCCTATGGAATTGTATAAAGCAACCTATCACAGTGTAAATATGTATTCTGGAGGGAACAGACCTCATTGGTCTTTATCCAGAGTTAATGACTGGATGTTAACTTGTTATGGGTGTGGTTTTGACAGCCCGGGATGGTTTAAAAAGGGAGCTGTGCTCCACTGTGTTGTGGTGTATTCCTGAGTTGAAGTTTGCTGTTATAATAAAGCTGAATCACTTTTGCTGAAACCAACCGTGTTAAGTTGCATACTTAACACTACGTGCTATGGTTATAAGGCAAAATGCTGCCTGGGGGTATGGATGACGTGTGTCCCCCCTCAAAAAAATACCCGGAATAGCTTTCCCAAAGTAGACAAAGATAGGGGAAACTCACAACCATTTGCATGTGTGTAGCTAATAGTGCTTGATGAGTCTGTCTGGTGTAAACTGAAAGTGTTAACTATTTTTCTGATGAGATTGCTGAATGTAGACTAAAGATGTTAGTGTTTTTCTGATTAGATAATGATTTCTCTGATGACCCTTCAAGCACAGGATGGGAGAGGCTATCAGGTTATCTGAATAACCCGCTGATTAGGTGAATAGGCAGGAGGAAGCTTGACCGGTATGATGAGATTACGCTAGGGAAGGGTGTTATTTCCCAAGAAGCCCATTGATGAGATTAAAGATTTTTGTTTATGGTGGAGAATGATCTATTAGCAAGTCCAAGACCCAGAGTCACCTTCCCAAAATAGTTTCTCATGCTTGTCTCTTACCAGCATCAGTTCTGTTTGTTCCAGCTCCATCTTGGTTCCATTTCCAGGCCAGGCTGCACAACACATACCTGATTTTGAGGGTGATAAGTAAAGAGGGCCACTTGAATAAGACTACCCTTCCTCAGGAGGGGTCTGGGTGCTAACAATGTAGGGGTGCCACAAACTTCTTGGTGAGCATGTTTGCTAGGTAAACCTACCTGTTCGTG